>CM067370.1:147733790-148418790 GCA_034401795.1 Chaetoderma sp. LZ-2023a | reverse complement strand
TCCCACTCCATGCACTCACACACCAGTTAAATATATTGCTTAACCCTTTAACCCTCAAATTTGTTCAACAAAATTTCAATTTTTTCATAGATGTCCATTTGGAGATTAAGAGTAGACTATTTTTGAAAATTTATCACTGGAATGACTGGCTCAGTTATCGAGCCAGTCATTCCAGTCATAAATTTTCAAAAATAGTCTTCTCTGAAAATGGACATTTCTCGAGATCACTGCAGAAGCCGTTTTTGGCTGGTCTGAGTGTTAAAGGGTTAATTTCTCTAAATACATTATTTCAGTAATTTTGATATATGATTGCAACTGTGTTGCTGTGAAAGGATGGACCATTTTATAAAATGGAGCTTCTCAAACCATGTTAGATGTAATGCAGTAGAGTATGTATCAGTTTTCATATGGTTGACGCAGCGGCTGTACGCAAGCGTTAAAATAAATATGCTCAGAATAAGTCCTGGAAAAGGATACACCCACACACGACATTCATTACCGCTACCACCACACACACCTTTTGCAGAATATTAGATTTATTCATAACTTAAGGGTGCGTAGCTCAAGCCAACCAAAATCAGCCTATGCAGTGGGCTTGAGGAATATCCATTTGCAGATCAAAAGAATACTGTTTTAGAAAAATATACCGCTGGAATCACTGGCTTGATAAATGAGCCAGTCATTTCAGTGCTAGTTTAAAAAAATAGTCTTCTCTTGGTCTGCAAATGCAGATTTTCCATGAAAAAATTACAATTTTCCTGGTCAAATATGGCGACTAAAGGGTTAATTGCATTTGGTTTGTCTGATTCTCCTTGTCCATCAGCTTGTTTTGGTGAGTGATTGAAGGAGGCTTGAAGGAAGGGTATGTTATAAAAGACAAGTTATATTCGGCTCTGGTGTGTAGGCCCTATTTGATATGTTTAGCATTTTTATTGTGGTAATTTTGAGTGAGATAAGAAAGGCAATATATGGGAGTAGATAAGAGAGGGAGGGAGGGAGGGAGGGGGAGAGAGAGAGAGAGAGCACTCTGATATTTTATTGTTATTAGACATTTTATTGGGAAGGTTTTGAATAAAGATGCAAATCATATCTGATGTGTGTTATTATGTAATGTTGTAACGTCCATCTCAACTGGACTGTATATTGATTACATGATTAATGATGGAGAGGAGATTACGAGGGGAAAAACAAAAAAGGTTTATAGAATAAGAGCTGCTCCAATGGAGAATATCTGCCTTTTGTGACCAAAAGATAGTGGTTCATTGACACTTTAATTGTCAAACCAGCCAAACCAGCTTCTGCAGTGGTCTTGTCTATTTGAAGACTAAGATAATACTAAGCATATCATGTCTTGCCTTAGTGATCCAGATGGAGGCTGGTGTGAGAAATCTGAGCCCCGTTCAGTAGCGTGAATGTCAGGCGAACGTTTTGCCTAGTCCAATTTTTTCATTACTGAATGGATTGTCACTCTTATCTTCGACGAACATTCTTTTAAGATGTAACATGATATTTAGGAAGGTTAACTTTTTGTCAGATACGATGCATTATGATGTCATATTTATTATGGCATAATGAATATCGGGGTCTCGGAAACAATCCACAAGCATACACACATTCTCTGAAGACTAACATAATACTACGATCGCTAAGAATGCATTTGTATGTATTATTTATGCTTAAATCAACGGGTCGTAATTGACGATGCTGTATATTTTGCCTCTATCTTGGATTTCACAGTGTGTCGCCTATTGAAACTGTTCGCCTCGCCACAAAATGTTCGCTGTAAATACTCAGCAAACAGGCCATCCAGGAGGGTGAACGTACAATGTGACTGAACAAATGTTCGGCAAACTGAACAAATGTTCAGCAAACAGCAAATAATCATTCTCCTGAACACTCCCGTGGTGTGCATCGTTAGATCTGAAAATGAGTTAGAACGTTAAAGATTCTCAAACTCTCCTGAAGGATCAACATGCACGCACGTAAATCTCTAATTAAAAATTTGCCTCTGGAATGGCTGGCTTGATAATCGATTAACATTTACCACAGTGGTGTCAAAAGTTAAAATTTTCAAATTAAATTAAAAGATGAACTGGTGTTCATTGTTCAACAAATTGTGGTCAGAGATGGTGCTGTCGTAGACAGCAACATCTTCCACCAAAATTGTTTAAAAATGTACACCAGTTTCAGTGATAATGGCACAGTAAAAGATAAAATACTGACATCAGTGTGCTAAGGGTTAACCAACAAGAGTTAATGCCCTTGGAAAGATTACAAAGTATTTATGCCAGTGTGAGAGAGCCATCATAATATCGGAACTGGACATGACATTGTATTTAGAACTATCGACTTCTAAATTTGTGCATGGCTTCGTCATGTCAAATAACTGCAGAATGTAAGTCAACAATCACACAATTGTCAAATGGTCAGCTGCTGCATTTTGTCACATTTTGATCTATTGACTTCTAGCTTAGTGATATTACCATTCCTAGTGTGTCTAGTTGGATGTATGGCAACATCCAGTCCAAGGTCCTGGTGCACTGTTGTTTGTTTGTCTGTTATTGAAAGATGGCAGTGTCAGTCATAAAGGAACAAGCTCTGTTTCTTATCGTTGAAAATTTATGCCGTCACTTCTGTCACAGTAGCACATAGTACTCCTGGAAGATGGCAGTGGCTAGCACTTTCTAATCTATATCTGACATGCACTAACATCTGTCATCACCTTATGCCACACCTGTTCACTAGGGCTAGCCCCCTGGAGAGCATACTTCTTGAAACCTGGACAACCCCCAAAATTCAATATGGCTATCTATTTTATGCACTAATTGGCCTATGACAGGATATACATTAATATGGCTAAACAATATGTCATTGTCTTACAATCTTTGCCTTTATATGGTCATTAGTTAATATGAGGTATGACTTCTGCACACTCAAAATCAACCCGCAAGATATTCATTTCCTCTGAGGTGTTACTGAAATGTGGTATGGTATTATGATAGCAGTCAGGGTCGTGCTAAAAGGCGGCAGGGTGTTGCTGAAGGTTGGCAGAATGTTACTGAAGGGTGGCAGGGTGCTGCTGAAGGGTGGCAGAGTGTTGCTGAAGGTTTGCAGGATGCTGCTTAATGGTGGCATGGTGTTGCTGAATGGTGGAATCGTACTGCTAAAAGGTTTCAAGGTGTTGCTGAAAGTGGCATGATGTCGCTGAAATGTGTCTTGAATGGTGGCAGGGTGTTGCTGAAAGGTGTCAAGGTGTTGCTGAAAGATGCCCGTGTCATGCTGAAAGGTGGCTTGGTGTTGCTGAAAGGTGACAGGGTGTTTCTGAAAGGTATGTTGCTGAAAGGTGTCAGGGTGTAGCTGTAATGGGGCAGGGTGTTGCTGAAAGGTATCAGGTTGTTGCTGAAAGGTATGTTGCTGAAAGGTGGCATGGTGTTGCAGAAAGGTGGCAGGGTGTTGCTGAAAGGTAGCAGTGAGTTGCTGAAAGGTGGCAGGGTGTTGCTGAAAGGTGAAAGGGTGTTGCTGTAATGAAGTAGGGTGTTGCTGAAAGCTGGCAGGATGTTGCTGAAAAGTGTGTTGCTGAAAAGTGACAGGGTGTCGCTGAAAGGTGTCAGGGTGTGGCTGTAATGGGGCAGGGAGTTGCTGAAATGTGTCAGCGCATTGCTGAAATGTGACATGGTGTTGCTGAAAGGTGTCAGGGTATTGCTAAAAGGTGGCAGGGTGTTGCTGTAATGGGGCAGGGTGTTGCTGAAAGGTGACAGGGTGTTGCTGAAAGGTGTCAGGGTGTTGCTTTAATGGGGCATGGTGTTGATGTAATGGGGCAGGGTGTTGCTGTAATGTGTCAGGGCATTGCTGAAAGCTGGCAGGGTGTTGCTCAAAGGTGACAGGGTGTTGCTGTAATGGGGTAGGATGTTGCTGTAATGGGGCAGGATGTTGCTGTAATGGGGTAGGATGTTGTTGTAATGTGTCAAGGCATTGCTGAAAGGTGTCAGGGTGTTGCTGAAAGGTGTCAGGGTGTTGCTGAAAGGTGGCAGGGTGTTGCTGTTATGGGGCAGGGTGTTGCTGAAAGGTGGCAGGGTGTTGCTGTAATGGGGCAGGGTGTTGCTGTAATGGGGCAGGATGTTGCTGTAATGTGTCAAGGTATTGCTGAAAGGTGGCAGGGTGTTGCTGAAAGGTGGCAGGATGTTGCTGTAATGGGGCAGGGTGTTGCTGAAAGGTGTGTTGCTGGAAGGTGGCATGGTGTTGCAGAAAGGTGGCAGTGTGTTGCTGAAAGGTGGCAGGTTGTTGCTGAAAGGTGGCAGTGAGTTGCTGAAAGGTGGCAGTGAGTTGCTGAAAGGTGGCAGGGTGTTGCTGTAATGGGGTAGGATGTTGCTGTAATGGGGCAGGATGTTGCTGAAAGGTGGCATGGTGTTGCTGTAATGGGGCAGGGTGTTGCTGAAAGGTGGCAGGATGTTGCTGTAGTGGGGCAGGGTGTTGCTGAAAGGTGTGTTGCTGGAAGGTGGCAGTGTGTTGCTGGAAGGTGGCATGGTGTTGCAGAAAGGTGGCAGTGTGTTGCTGAAAGGTGGCAGGTTGTTGCTGAAAGGTGGCAGTGAGTTGCTGAAAGGTGGCAGTGAGTTGCTGAAAGGTGGCAGGGTGTTGCTGTAATGGGGCAGGGTGTTGCTGAAAGGTGATAGGGTGTTGCTGAAAGGTGACAGGGTGTTGCTGTAATGGGGTAGGATGTTGCTGTAATGGGGCAGGATGTTGCTGTAATGGGGTAGGATGTTGCTGTAATGTGTCAAGGCATTGCTGGAAGGTGTCAGGGTGTTGCTGAAAGGTGTCAGGGTGTTGCTGAAAGGTGGCAGGGTGTTGCTGTTATGGGGCAGGGTGTTGCTGAAAGGTGGCAGGGTGTTGCTGTAATGGGGCAGGGTGTTGCTGTAATGGGGCAGGATGTTGCTGTAATGTGTCAAGGTATTGCTGAAAGGTGGCAGGGTGTTGCTGAAAGGTGGCAGGATGTTGCTGTAATGGGGCAGGGTGTTGCTGAAAGGTGTGTTGCTGGAAGGTGGCATGGTGTTGCAGAAAGGTGGCAGTGTGTTGCTGAAAGGTGGCAGGTTGTTGCTGAAAGGTGGCAGTGAGTTGCTGAAAGGTGGCAGTGAGTTGCTGAAAGGTGGCAGGGTGTTGCTGTAATGGGGTAGGATGTTGCTGTAATGGGGAAGGATGTTGCTGAAAGGTGGCAGGGTGTTGCTGTAATGGGGTAGGATGTTGCTGTAATGGGGCAGGATGTTGCTGAAAGGTGGCAGGGTGTTGCTGTAATGGGGCAGGGTGTTGCTGAAAGGTGGAAGGATGTTGCTGTAATGGGGCAGGGTGTTGCTGAAAGGTGTGTTGCTGGAAGGTGGCAGTGTGTTGCTGAAAGGTGTGTTGCTGGAAGGTGGCATTGTGTTGCAGAAAGGTGGCAGTGTGTTGCTGAAAGGTGGCAGGTTGTTGCTGAAAGGTGGCATTGAGTTGCTGAAAGGTGGCAGGGTGTTGCTGTACTGGGGTAGGATGTTGTTGTAATGGGGCAGGATGTTGCTGAAATGTGGCATGGTGTTGCTGTAATGAGGTAGGGTATTGCTGAAAGGTGGCAGGATGTTGCTGTAATGAGGTAGGGTATTGCTGAAAGGTGGCAGGATGTTGCTGTAATGGGGAAGGGTGTTGCTGAAAGGTGTGTTGCAGGAAGGTGGCAGTGTGTTGCTGAAAGGTGGCAGGTTGTTGCTGAAAGGTGGCAGTGAGTTGCTGAAAGGTGGCAGTGAGTTGCTGAAAGGTGACAGGATGTTGCTGTAATGGGGCAGGGTGTTGCTGTAATGTGTCAGGGCATTGCTGAAAGGTGGCAGGGTGTGGCTGAAAGGTGGCAGGGTGTTGCTGTACTGGGGTAGGATGTTGCTGTAATGGGGCAGGATGTTGCTGAAAGGTGGCTGGATGTTGCTGTAATGGGGCAGGATGTTGCTGTAATGGGGCAGGATGTTGCTGTAATGTGTCAGGGCATTGCTGAAAGGTGACAGGGTGTTGCTGAAAGGTGGCAGGGTGTTGCTGTAATGGGGCAGCGTGTTGCTGAAAGGTGTGTTGCTGGAAGGTGACATGGTGTTGCAGAAAGGTGGCAGTGTGTTGCTGAAAGGTGGCAGGTTGTTGCTGAAAGGTGGCAGTGAGTTGCTGAAAGGTGCCTGGCACTGAGTTGCTGAAAGGTGGCAGGGTGTTGCTGTAATGGGGTAGGAAGTTGCTGTAATGGGGCAGGATGTTGCTGAAAGGTGGCATGGTGTTGCTGTAATGAGGTATGGTATTGCTGAAAGGTGGCAGGATGTGGCAGGATGTTGCTGAAAGGTGTGTTGCTGAAAAGTGAAAGGGTGTCGCTGAAAGGTGTCAGGGTGTGGCTGTAATGAGGCAGGGTCTTGCTGAAAGGTGGCAAGGTGTTGCTGTAATGGGGCTGGGTGTTGCTGAAAGGTGGCAGAATGTTGCTGAAAGATGTCAGGGTGTTGCTGAAAGGTGTCATGGTGTTGATTTAATGGGCAGGGTGTTGCTAAAAAGGTGTCAGGGTGTTGCTGAAAGGTGTCAGGGTGTTGCTGAAAGGTGGCAGTGAGTTGCTGAAAGGTGGCAGGGTGTTGCTGTAATGGGGCAGGATGTTGCTGTAATGGGGCAGGGAGTTGCTGAAAGGTGGCACGGTGTTTCAGTAATGGGGCAGGGTGTTACTGAAAGGTGGCAGGGTGTTGCTGAAAGGTGGCAGGCTGTTGCTGTAATGGGGCAGGGTGTTACTGAAAGGTGGCAGGGTGTTGCTGAAAGGTGGGAGGGTGTTACTGAAAGGTGGCAGGGTGTTGCTGAAAGGTGGCAGGGTGTTACTGAAAGGTGGCAGGGTGTTGATGTAATGGGGCAGGATGTTGCTGTAATGGGGCAGGATGTTGCTGTAATGGGGCAGGATGTTGCTGTAATGTGGCAGGATGTTGTAAGGTGTCAGGGTGTTGCTGAAAGGTGTCAGGGTGTTGCTGAAAGGTGTCAGGGTGTTGCTGAAAGGTGTCAGGGTGTTGCTGTAATGGGGCATGGTGTTACTGAAAGGTGACAGGGTGTTGCTGAAAGGTGTGTTGCTGAACAGTAACAGGGTGTTGCTGAAAGGTGTCAGGGTGTGGCTGTAATGGGGCAGGGTGTTGCTGAAAGATGTCATGGTGTTGCTGAAAGGTATGTTGCTGAAATGTCACATGGTGTTGCTGAAAGGTGTCAGGGTGTTGCTGAAAGGTGACAGGGTGTTGCTGTAATGGGGCAGAGTGTTGCTGAAAGGTGGCAGGGTGTTGCTCTAATGGAGCAGGGTGATGCTAAAAGGTGGCAGGGTGTTGCTGAAAGATGTCAGGGTGTTGCTGAAAGGTGGCAGTGAGTTGTTGAAATGTGGCATGGTGTTGCTGTTATGGGGCAGGGTGTTGCTGAAAGGTGGCAGGTGTTGCTGTAATGGGGCAGGATGTTGCTGTAATGGGGCAGGATGTTGCTGGAAGGTGTCAGGGCATTGCTGAAAGGTGGCAGGGTGTTGCTGAAAGGTGGCAGGGTGTTGCTGTAATTGGGCAGGGTGTTACTGAAAGGTGGCAGGGTGTTGCTGAAAGGTGTCAGAGTGTTGCTGTAATGGGGCAGGATGTTGTTGTAAGGTGTCAGGGTGTTGCCAAAAGGTGGCATGGTGTTGCTGAAACGTGTCAGGGTGTTGCTGAAAGGTGCCAGGGTGCTGAAAGGTGTCAGGATTTTGTTGAAAGATAGCAGGGTGTTGCTGTAATGGGGTAGGGTGTTGCTGAAAGGTGGCAAGGTGTTGCTGTAATGGGTGAGGGTGTGGCTGAAAGATGTCAGGGTGTTGCTGAAAGGTGTCAGGGTGTTGCGGAAAGGTGTCAGAGTGTTGCTGAAAGGTGACATGGTGTTGCTGAATGGTGTCAGGGTGTTGCTGAAAGGTATTAGAATGGTGCTGTAAGGTGGCAGTGAGTTGCTGTAAGGTGTCAGGCTGTTGCTGAATGATATCAGGGTGTTGATGAATAGTGTCAGGGCGTTCCTCTAAGGTGTGAGGATGTTGCTGAAATGGGTCAGGGTGTTGCTGAAAGGTGTCAATGTGTTGGTGAAAGGTGGTGTATGTCTTCCATATAGAGTCATGCTGTTGAAATGTATAGAATAAATGAGGGGCATGAATGTCATGGCATTGTCACCATGTGTGGGTGTTTTCCACTGATTTGCCTCAGATTAAAAAATTATTAGAGCACAAGTAAGAGATAGAATGATTCACGTCACTTAAGAAGTGATCTGGTCTAATCGGATATAAGCCTTGCGATAGTGAGAGAGGCAATAGATTTGTGTAGGAGAGACCAGCGTATAAGACATTGTTCTTCTACTATATTTTGCAACAGAGCAAAGTATTATTTTTATGACAATTTACCACTGGAATGGTATGTTAACCAAGCCAGTTACTCCAGATGAAGTTTTTCAAAAAGAGTTGTCATGGTTGGCAAATTGACATTTCAGAGGCCATTATTAGTCTGCTCGACCATTAAATTGTTAAGCCACCAATGTGTGGCCCAAATTACTATGAGAACAAAATAAAGCCATACTAATTCTCTAAATGTCTTAAAACCAAGTAAACTTTGGTGCCCCTATGGTAGCTCCTTAAGTCAGGTTATTCAGTAATCCGAACGACATAATATCGGAGGGCTGCAGAATATTTATGAGGTAGCAGATATGGTTGTATTTAATAGCTTGAAAGAATTATTGTTATTAAGGCCACATTTTGTTGATGCAAGAGAACGACCCATGTCCCGTACTGCTTTGATAACCATCAGCAATGCGATAAACATCACGACGTGGTCATAGCATAATTATGTCCATAATCAGGCACATTAGAGCAGCATATCACGCTTACAACATAATGCCACTAGAAACAAATATGGCACAACTCACTAGCTCACATTAGCGTAATCACAGCTCTTATTGCAGCCACTGTGGAAGATAATGGGCATTATATTTTAAAAGTTCACTCGTGAGCGTCGTCGAAGCTCCTAGCGCCTGGCGGTGCGTGAATGGCCATCCAGTGGTGTGGTTTATATATTGTGGAAGATCAGTGTCACTGCTGTAAAACTATTGACAATGTCTTGAAGGGCTTTATCCATTGTAGCAACAAGTTATTCTCAGTCACCAGGATATAGGAGAATCTGAATGTTTTCGAGATTAGCTGCTCGTATGATTTTTGCTGACATCACGGCTCGCGTTCGTCTTTTTTATTAAAATGTTAATATGGTGTTGTTGTTATTCAGTGTAGTATGGAATTCCTTAGAAGTGTTTCATCTGTGTTTATTAAACTCACTTAATCAGCAAACTTTAATCCTTTAACCTCTACATCTTTATCATATTATCTTAACCCTTTCACCAGCAAATCCCTGGAAAAAGTATATTCATTATGATATAAAACTTATTCTGTTGCATATTTTGAAATTAATTTGATGGGAAGCTGTGCAGCAAAGGCTTCCAGTGAAATTAATTTCAAAATATTCAACAATTTTCCTGTACGGCTTAATTCCAAAAACGGCCTTAAAAGAAAGATGAACATTGTGTAACTATTGACTGGAAGATTGTACCGCCTTTAGGCAGCCATAGCTTATATCCACATTGGTTTCATAATTCTCAACACTATAACAGATGGAATTTGTTATTATATGTAGTCTGTAGGGTTAGAATGGGCAGAGTCTGTCTTCTAATAGATATCATAACGTTTAATATAGCATTGCTGTTTATAAGCTGTTAACCCTTTAATCTACAAATTTGTTGAAGAAAATTTAAATTTTCTCATAGAAAACATCCATTTGTAGATCAATAGAAAATTATTTTTGAACATTTAACACTAGAATGACTGGCTTGGTTATCGAGCCATTCATTCTAGTGTTAAATTTTCAAAAACATTTTTCTGTTGTTCTGCAAATAGAAACTTTTCAAGACCACTGAAGAAGGCATACTTTGGCCAGCTTGAGTGTCAAAGGGTTGATGTGTTTCAGAGACATCGTGAGACATACAATTCCACATGGTGCTATGAAATTTGACAGTTGCTTCAAAATTCAATAAGAAATGTTTAATTTTGATTAATAAGTGCACAGTATTGGAAGTTTAATATTATGTAATTACTTAAAGTGAAATGTCTGGAGTTTTGTTTAGACTTGAGTATAAATTTACTGGTTAATTGGCCATGTAATTATAATTGTGTAAATATTAGACATTGGTCTGTCAATTATTTATAGATTTGAGGTGTGTTTTCACGACTGGCGCGGTCAGTGAATTTATTGACTTGGTTCATCACCACTAGTCACAAACCACAATGCCAAAATAGGATTGATGCGAATTGATGACGTTTGATGATCATGATTTGGTGGCAATGTTTTGAACCCACAAGCAATCGAACATGCATCAACTTTAGCAAATATTTTGATAATATTTTTATTAATTCTTCAAACTTACTCCAAATAAATCACTAGAAAATATTGACAAGATTTCGTCATTCAATAAAACCCTTTTTGAAATTTATAAACCAGTAACCACGAACCGAGATTCATGTGATCGCATCAGTAAATCTCTCATTTCTGGAATATGAATCGGTCATATCATTGTAAAGTGATTTTAATGTTTGACCGACCTGCAGATAGTGATCTTCTAAAAGCAACAGTTGTCTCCCTTTAGACCTGTGGTACGAGTATATTTACCCCTTTAATGGTCAAGATTGGTCAAGAACATAAGTCTCCTGAGGAATGTTCATTTCCAGGTCAGAAGAATACTGTATTTGAAATTATCAATGACGTCACTAGCTCTGTTTAACCCTTTAACTCTCGAGTTTGTTCATAGAAACTTTCCATTTGCAGACCAAGAGATGATTATTTTTGAAAATTTACCACTGGAATGACTGGCTCGGTTATCGAGCCAGTCATTTGAGTGGTAAAATTTTCAAAAATAGTCTTCTCTGGGTCTGCAAATGGAAAGTTAATTGAGTCAGACATTTGACGAATAAACTTTCAACGGTCAGTCATCTGTCCTGAAAATAGACATTTCTGGGGACCACTACAAAATCCATTTTGACCATCAAAGGGTTGAGCGGATATGATGCACAAGACTGAATGATCATGGGCTTGTATTTCTGTAAAAAAATCTGTGCGCACATAACTAGCTGCCCGTTGATAGTTTCATGCTCGACCATGGATTCCAGGAATTGATAGCTGTTGTGTTTGGTGTGAAGACCTATTGACACTAGTGTTGTTAATTAAATAAAGCCATATTGCTCTGCCATTGAGAGGATTTATGATTGCTTGTGTACTTAGTCTAAGTGTTTAAGTAAAGTGATGAGCTTGCAATATTCCCATCCATCAGTTGCATTGATGTATTTGAGATAGTGTACAGTAGCAGTACAGGACAGCATCTGTAACAGAGGAATCCAGTCTCTCAGTCCATTATATAATGTCATAATCAACTATGTCACATGTTACATCATGAATCATGTAATTATTTCAGTCATAATCAACTATGTCACATGTTACATCATGAATCAACGTAATTATTTCAGTCATAAATGCTAAATAGTCCATCAAGTTGTTCGAATTGTATGTCTTTGCTATAACAAACATTCTGTTGAATATAGAAACTAATTTGCCTGTAAATGGACAATCCCTAAAACCATAACAGGCCGGTTTGGGCCGGTTGTTTCTGCCTTGTGTAAGGTTATGGGTATTGTGACTGAATTATAGATATTACATTACTGAATTTGACACTTTATTGAAAGTAGAATATCACTATCCTTGGCCTGTTGCTTGCCCACATGAGTTTGAAAAGCTCTAGTGATAATGAGTTCAAAAGATCAGAGGTGAATGTGACTTTGTCGGAATTTCATAGTCTGACCCTTACCTGTCATCTAGTCATGTTGAGGTCCAAAATATGGAAGTTTAGGAAACTCACTTATGGAACATTTGAATTGCTAGATTTTAAAACAAACTAATATGGTCTCAAATATCTTAGTCTTTTTGTCTGGAAGATGAAACTATAAATATATCATTATGTTTAGCTCACCTGGCCAGAATGGCCAAGTGAGCTTATGCTGTAGCTACCGTCCATCTGTCATCTGTCCGTCCTTCTGTCAACTTTTTCTTTAAATGTCATCCCAAGAACCACTGAGATGATTTCAATTGTAATTGGCATAGCAATGCAAGTTTTTTCAAGCGAAGGCGATCGACTGATTTGGTTGGTGGCCATCTTGGATTTTAAGATCTCCGAAACCGCTTGTCATGGATCAGGCCAAAATTTTGTAGATATGATTAGGAACTAAGGGCCATTAAAGTTTGTTCAAGGAGCATAAAAAACATGGCTGATGTGGGTCAATCAAAATGTAGCGTGTTTGGTGGCCATTTAAGATTTTTTTTATTTGATGGATTTTGAAGCCAAAATTGGTTTTATATAGGTTTTTCTTATGTAATAACTTCTCCGAAACTGCTTGAGGGATCGATTCAAAACTCATGTAATAAAATCTAAGCCAAGAGCTGAAATAAGTTTGTTCAAGAGAGCCTGATTGGCTAAATGGTTCGACGGGCATCATGGATGACGTAGTTTTCACGAAATTTGGAAGATATAATTTAAAACTAAGGGCCATTAAATTTTGTCAATGGAAGTTTGATACATAAAAAAAATCAGGGCTGCTATGGATGCATACAAACTTTGCAATGTTTTGTGGCCATCTTGAATTTTCTAAGAAAATCATATAGAAGACAACTTATTAACCACTGGGCCACCTTTACTAAAACCTGGCTAAACCTTCTTCACAGAAGTTAGATTGGTAATTTTTGCATTGCTTGTCTCATTTTGTTCTGTTGTACCAGTGACCTATGCTTCCAAGTGAGCGATACAGATCACTTTGGCCTCTGGTTTTAGTCATTATTCCCCCCATATAAATATATGGGGAGTATATAGTGTTTGCTTTGTCTGTCTGTTCAGGCTTTCACTTCTGGATGATAGCTGAAGTTCTATTGATGAGATCATTACCAATCTGGCATGGGAGCTTGTCCTTTGTGGTCCGAAGAGCCATATCGATTTTGGCATCAAACAGTCAATGGTCGGGGTCAATGTGACCTAATTAATTATGTAATATTGCATTTCCGGATGATAACTCAAGTTCTAGTGAAAGGATCATTACCAATCTGATGTGGGAGCTTGTCTTTGGTGGTCCGAAGAACCCTATCAATTTTTGCGCTGAACGGTCAAATGTCACTGTGACCTAATTAATGACGTGATATTGCGTTTCTGGATGATAACTCGAGTTCTATGGAAGGGATCGTTACCAATCTGGCTTGGGAGCTTGTCCTTGGTGGTCCGAAGAACCAAATCGATTTTGTGGTCAAAGGTCAAGTTCACGTTGACCTAATTAATGACGTAATATTGTGTTTCCGGATGATAACTTGAGTTCGATTGAAGGAATCCGTAACATTAACTCAAGTTCGAGTGAAGGGATTGTTACTAATCTTGGATGGGAGGTTGTCCTTGGTATTTTGAAGAATCCTATCAGGTTTGGTGTCAAATGTCGAGGTCACGGTAACCAATCTTGGGTAAGAGGTTGTTCTTGGCGGAATGGGGGACATACTTTATTAATGTCTGATTGTCGTTCTTGTTGTTATAATGTTTAAGTCACCTATCGCAGTTTCTAAGCATGTGAGTCACTTAGAAAAGTGTGTCTGTGGATTTGACAGCGGTGTTTTACATTAATGTCATATGTACTCCCATTGTCAGATGATTATATAGAGGCTGACTGTAATTTTCTGTGCGTTTTCAATATTATGTCTGGTGCGACGTGTGTGTTTGAAGTTGCAAATATGAATAATATTGAACTAGAAAATTGTAAATAATGATAATTATGGCATGGGGGAAGGGAAGCACAATTATTTAAACATTTATTTGATAATAATGTCAATTACTTTTTTGAGTCACATAATAAATGTGTAAATATGATATGCGGGTATGCATCTGGTGGGGATAATCAAGCGCTCCATTTGATCTTATATTCTGATGTTTTCATGTGACATTTATGTGTCTTTTTTCCTGTAAGTTCAATGTGTGTAAAGTATTCTTACAAGATATCATTGACTGTTTTAGATCGCTTTAATCTTGAGAAATATGCAAGAAGAATATTATATGGACGAAGATGACTAAATGTTTTAGTGATAATTGAAATTATATATTTAATTCTTTTTGTTGTTGTGTCCATCATCGTTTGTTATTTATATATATTTCAAACATATAGCTCACCAGAATTAAGCTTTTGAGAACTCAAGATGAAACCATTTTAACAACATCAACCCAACAAACTGGATATTCCAAATTGTTTACTAAGAATTATAATATGAAATAGTTTAAAATTAAACAATTATTCATCACAATTGCGATTTTAGTTCTAGATGAGAATTTAATAAAACTGGTTTGTTGAAATGTTATAATCTGATATTAACCCTTTAACACTCATATCAGCCAAAAGCGGCTTCTGCCGTGGTCTTGAGAAATGTCCATTGCAGTCCAAGAGAGGGCTATTTTTTAAAGTTTATCACTGGAATGACTGGCTCGATAATCGAGCCAGTCATTCCAGTGGTAAATCTCCAAAAATAGTCTCTCTTGGTCTGCAAATAGACACTTTCTATGAGAAAATTGAAATTTTCTTAAACAAATTTGAGTGTTAAAAGGGTAAAGATGTATGTCTAGCAAATAACATCTCTGTGCGAACTGAGAAATATCCAGAGCTAGAATGATACACTCTCTGTAAATGAACAACATTGTGCACTGACTAAATAAATTGAAAATGGGCATAGAACTATCAAAATGCTGGGGCTCCCTCGGAGAAGAACCTGTGCTAACTACCAAACAGTTCTATCAGTCGACAGATTCGGATTTGTATGTAAGTTATCAGGCATGTTGTTGGTTCTGTATTGTACGTCTTGATACTTGGTTTAATCTGCACAGGCGGGTTTGAGATGGTTCCTTGTTGGAACAGGTTATTGTTCTGTTTTTAAAATGTTAAATCAGATTAATGTTATTGCTGGTTTGTGAAACATTGAACGTTTAACTCTAGAAGCTTCAATGTTTCAATTTCAAGACCACTATGCGGGAAAGCGGTTGAATATTTTGAAACTAATTTAACTGGAGCCTATTGCTGCCATTGGCTTTGTATATCAATGCCACGTTCATACAGATTATTAATTACCTGACACTCACAGTTCCCGAATGGATAGCAATGTCAGATACTTTTGCATTGGATTAGTGCCTGCTATTTATAGGCCTTTATATACCATGTTTTGGTCTTTCGCTTCTGACTTGCCAGACCTGTAAGTTTAATGGTATTCAATTGACCTTTTAAGTTTATCCATCTATCATAATGAACTATGTGATGTGTAGGATGATGTCATAATCAGTGACGTCATGAATAGATAAGTTTGTCATGAACACTTAATTTATGATGAACTAAGCATTGTTGTACGAATTATATGTCTTTATTATTTAATAAACATGCTGTTGAATATTTTGAAACTAATTTGACTGGATGCTGTTGCTGCCTATGGTAGTATATAGGCATAGGTAGCAACATCATCCAGGCAAATTAGTTTCAAAATATTCAACAGCTTACCTGAATAGTTTTCTGGAAATTGAGATTCAGGGAGTGCGGGCATCGATCGATCCCAACACGGGAAAAACATGGGTGGAGCTTAACTATAGATGAGTGGGGCATATCTAAAACTGGAAAGGTCCATTCTCTTTTGTGTGTCGACTCTGAATCCAATATTGCAGAAAGATGTTGTTTTCTGCGGCATTGCTGTTCAAAGTTACTTGTTTCCTTATACACTTTTCAACCTAAAACCGATGGTGCTTAGTGAGATTAAGGCATCGTCCTCATTAACTTAAATGTGTGAAGAAATCAATGGGGATGGTTTGAGTGTAAAAGTTGAGTGTCATTTCTTATTCTGTTGTATCCTGCATATAGACTGATGGACAGAGTACAACCATTTTCTTTTCTTCAAGTGTGTTCTTCAGCTTTCTGGAACTACATAGTAGTGAAAATATCATGCTTAACTAATGAAATAACTGCTTAACTTAGTTTAAGAGGTGACTTAGAGGATCTGATAATGGCGCTATTTCCTTTCATATTTGTAAAAAAAGATGGGAATATCTGACACCTATTGACTTGGCATCAAACAGAACATGAGCAAATAAGTGGTCTTTCTGGCACCCAAATGGTGTTGGTTTGTCGTGTTTATTTTGTCAATGATGTGTGCCCTTGCGTCAATATTAATATAACAAGAACTGACAGAGTGGGTAGGAGTTACTTGGTGCGCTTCTTCTGGTTATCTTCCCATCCAGACATCTATTGTTCTGTAAATGTAGCCTGAATAGAAGGAGGGATTGAGTTTTGTTGACTAGATTGATAATGAGATAAAAATCAATGCTTCATTTCAGTTTGCTGTGCCATGTTGACTTCTGGTCAAGTCTATCTGCTGAGGACATATTTGAGAATACTTGTAGGATTGAATTAAGTGGTCTGTTTGTGCCCAATAGTCTCACTGCAAAGTGTCATGAGACTATTGCTGTCTGCCTTACTAGAATTGTCACCAATATATTGATGGGTTTCATTATGTCTGTCTGCAAATCAGGGTCTGCCATAGGGCAGAGAGAGAGAGAGGGAGCCTGACTACCATTTATATTTATACCAACTTATCTTGAGCTTGGATTACTACTACCACCTCAGCCTAATTTTTGTATTTTTGAATTTTGTGGCTGGCATGAGTGCCACGCCTAACCCATCTACTAGGTTCATTTGTTACGTGACATCTACTATTCTGTCTATCTTCTAGGACTAATAATACCAATACCCCTTATATCGATTTGGTGGTTATCACACCTTGCCCCTACTACTCCTACTGCTTACTTCGTTATTTGGTTATCACATCTAGGCTTGCCGTTGTATTTTAATTACTGTTTAGCAGCTTTTTTAGTTTTTGGGCTGGCATGGCTACCACACCTGGCCCTTATTCCTAGTAACATTTCACTTTACCATTTTTAGCTCACCTGGCCAGAATGGCCAAGTGAGCTTATGCCATGGTGACCGTCCGTCATCTGTCCGGCATCCATTCGTCCATCCATCCGTCCATCAACTTTTTCATCCTTAGGGCATAGGGATCCAAGTTTGTTCAAACGAAGTCGATTGGCCAATTTGGCCGGCGGCCATCTTAGATTTTGGCTGATTTTAGGAAACGGTGTGTGTGTGCGTGCGTGCGTGTGTGTGTGTGTGTGCGTGCGTGCGTGTGTGCGTGCGTGCGTGCGTGTGTGTGTAAAACTCATGGAATATGATCTAGGGAAAGAACGGAACCAAGTTTGTTCAAGGGAACGTGATTGGTCAAATGGTTCGGCGGCCATCTGGGTGACCTAGTTTTAGCGAAAATGACTTCTCCAGAACTGCTGAACGGATCGGGTAAAAATTTGGCAGATATGATTTGGGACTAAAGGTGATTAAAGTTTGGTCAAGCGAAGTTGAACCGCCAAAAAACATGGCCGCCGTGGGCCAATTAAAATATAGTGTATTTGGTGGCCATATTGACTTTTTTATTTGATGGATTTTGAGGCCAAAATTGGTTTTATGTGTTTTTGAGTATTCTGATCTCAAATTTTCAATTTTCGAAATGACCGGATAACCGGTTTGGCGGCCATCTTGGATCCTTTTTCCTGCCAAACGCTCCCATACTAAAGCAATGGGAAATTTAAGATGTCTCCTTGATAACTTGGATTTTGGCCGATTTTTTTTTTAGAAATTTCTTTAAAAATCCTCTCCGAAACCGTTTGAGGGATCGATTCAGAACTCATGAAATATCATCTAGGGCAAGTGCTGAACCAAATTTGTTCAAGGGAGCTTGATTGGTCAAATAGTTCGGCGGCTATATTGGTTGACCTAGTTTTAGCGAAGACAACTTCTCCAGAACCGCTGAACGGGTCAGGTCGAATTTTGGTAGATATGATTAGGGACTAAGCGCCATTAAAGTTTGTTCAAGGGATGTTGAACCATAAAAAAACATGGCCGCTGTGCGCCAATCAAAATATAGCGTGTTTGGCGGCCATATTGGATTTTTTTATTTGATGGATTTTGAGGCTGAAATTGGTCTTCTATGTGTTTTTGGGTATTCTGATCTCAAATTTGTAATTTTTGAAAGGGTCGGATAAACGGTTTGGCGGCCATCTTGGATCATTTTTCCGCCATAAACTCCCATACTAAAGCAATGGGAAACTTTAAAAAATATCTTCTTCTCGAGATCTACTGGGACAATTTCAATTATATTTGGCAGGAAGTATCCTTAGGGCATAGAGATTCAAGTTTGTTCAAA
The DNA here is from genome assembly GCA_034401795.1 of Chaetoderma sp. LZ-2023a. NCBI lineage: Eukaryota > Metazoa > Mollusca > Caudofoveata > Chaetodermatida > Chaetodermatidae > Chaetoderma > Chaetoderma sp. LZ-2023a. The sequence goes on along the minus strand of CM067370.1, from coordinate 148,400,407 downwards.
TGAAGCCGATCGGCTAATTGAGCCGGTGGCCGTCTTGGATTTCGGCTGAGTTTTAGAAATGTCTTTAAAAATCTCCGAAACCGCTTGTGGGATTGATGCAAACCCCATGAAATATGATCTAGGGCAAGAGTGGAACCAAGTTTGTTCAAGGGAACTTGATTGGTCAAATGGTTTGGCGGCCATCTTGGTTGACCTAGTTTTAGCGAAAATGACTTCTCCAGAACCGCTGAATGGATCGGGGTTGGGTTTAATTTTTAAACATATTTTATTGTAGCAAATGTACAGTGATTGGGCACAAGTTCTGGCTATATTAAGTTGCTAGAACTTGTGCCCGATCCCTTTGTACATTTGCTACAATAAAATTAGTTTAAAAAAAAAATTGGGTCAAAATTTGGCAGATATGATTTGGGACTAAAGGCGATTAAAGTTTGTTTACGGGAAGTTGAACCGCCAAAAAACATGGCCACTGCGGGCCAATCAAAATATAGCGCATTTGGTGGCCATATTGAATTTTTTTATGTGATGGATTTTGAGGCCGAAGTTGGTTTTATGTGTTTTTGAGTATTTTGATCTAAAATTTACAATTTTCAAAGTGATCGGATAAACGGTTTGGCGACCATCTTGGATCATTTTCCTGCCAAATGCTCCCATATTAAAGCAATAGGAAATTAAAAATGTCTTCTTGATAACTACTGGGAGAATTTCAATTATATTTAGCAGGAAGCATCCTTAGGGCATAGAGTTTCAAGTTTGTGCAAACGAAGCCGATCGGCCAATTGGGCTGGCGGCCATCTTGGATTTTGGCCAATTTTTTAGAAATTTCTTTACAAATCCTCTCCAAAACCGTTTGAGGGATCGATTCAGAACTCATGAAATATCATCTAGGGCAAGCGCTGAACCAAATTTGTTCACTTGTAAACCTGATTGGCCGAATCATTTGGCGGCCATCTTGGATAACCTAGTTTTTGAGAAAACGACCTCCAGAACTGCTGAAGTGATCGGCCCAAAATTTTGGAGATGATATTGATGACTAAAGGCCATTAAAATTTGTTCAAGAGAAGTTGATACATAAAGAAACATGGCCTCTGTTTTCTTGTTATAAGTGTTTTCTTGTTATAAGTCTGCTCAACTCATTAGAGTTCTACTTATTGTTAATCAACATTCTAGTTGAAATGCCTATGGTCCAGGTGAGCGATACAGGCCCCTTGGGACTCTTGTTTAAGCCATTAGGTAGAATAGCGTGGATACCACACCAGCCCTTGTTTACCTACTGATTTATATTATTAGCACTATGTTGAAGACTTAGGTTTTGCTGGTGTCCTGGTTGCCTTGCCTGGTCCCGACTACACCTGAACTAGCCGCCTGTACATATACTGGGAACCTTCACTGTCTAATCTTACTTTGGAGCTGTTTAATGTTGGAGCAGACACCACGCCATACCTTAGAGCAATTTCTTTGTAATACTCACTCTTGGTTTCATAATAATCAATAGTAATTTATATTGTATATTTGATAAGCAGAATCTGATAAAATGAACAGACCTTTCTCTTTAAACCCTACACCATGAATACAAGAAATTCTTTGCAACATAGAAAATTGTTTTTTGAATATTTAATAAATAGTCTTACAGGAAGCTGTTATTAAGCAGTAACAGTTTCCAGCCAGCTTATTTGCAAAATATTCATCAGTTTTGCTGTAATGTAAATCTTGAAGTGGAGATATTGTGATTTTATACATAAAGGCATTCATTTGTGATTAAAGTGACACGTACATGTATATGTAGTCTATTAATACATGTACAACTCAGCTTCTACACAAATTACATGTTAAGGGCCACAAGATAGCGTTTCTTTAGCCTTTAACCCTCATATAAGCCAAAAAATGGCTTCTGCAGTGGTCTTGAGAAATGTGCATTTGCAGACCAAAAGAAGACTATTTTTGAAAAATTACCACGAATGACTGGCGCGATAACCGAGCCAGGCATTACAGTGGTAAATTTTCAAAAATAGTCTTCTCTTGGTCAGCAAATGAACACTTTCTATGAGAAAATAAAAATCTTGCTGAATTAATTAGAGGGTTAAAGCATTAAAATAAGGTGGTTTTTCAACTGCATTTCTAAAAGAAGCTCCATCGAATGTTATGGACTACATTGACAATAACCAATTCTGGGTAGAGTTTCACACACCCATCCCTCGCCTTCTGTACCCCCCCCCCCCTCCTCATTAATATATGGCACCCTAAAGCAGTCCTGTAATAAATAATGGCTTTGATATACTTGATAATTTGATGAAAGCTGGTGCTAGTTTTTAGCTTCCTATCTGAAATTCCCCACGACCACTCTCATATATTCTCGCATATTTGTTGTGATTTTTAGACATGGAAATTAGTACAATATATGTTAGGCGTTTGAAAAATGTCTTCTCTGAGGTATTATAAACATAATTAATAAAGGAATGGAAAGGGGAAATAACAAATGATGTTTATGGGTAATTTCATACAATATCTAGTAAACACCCATCGGTAAAAATGGAAATGAATCAGGATTATTTGAGAAAAAGTGTTTACTAAATCTAGGAGTGCTTAACTTGGACACAATTAGCGACTTCGCTGGTGTTTTACACACCGTCGTGTGTCAGCTGTGTATGCAGGTATACCACATAGCAGGGCATCCTTTTTTAGATGAGCTATCATTTTTGCTCACACAGCTCGCCTAACTTTTCATCCCAGGAGGGCAATTAATAGCTTACATTAAATTTTCAAAACTTTGATCAATATTGAGATATTTTACTACTTAAGCACAGATTTAATGACATATGTCATGTTTGTGTAAATTTTCATTCTGCTAGAGGAGAGATCACGCGCCTAACACTGATCGTGGAGAGCAATTTTTAACTAATTTTAAATAAAGCCCTGGCATAGGTCTACCTGAATATAACGAAAGCACAGCTGAATATAGCCTTGTAAGCAGTATGAATAGTATTCTCTATAGGCACCCATGTCGAGCGATTAAATCACTACTGCTAATTCACTATTGATCCTTTTGAAAATGTTATAGTTGATTTAAGTCACTTTTTCTTGTTGAAGCAACAAGTTTCGGTCAAAACAATTTAAAAATACACTGCTGGTTTCCAAGGTCGCAATATGATGCATCCTGAATATTTAGAAAATTTGTGTGAGTGTAGGCCCTGTCTCTGGAAACAATGGCTTTCAGTAAAATTGTTTTAACTAGACAGTATTTTACCCGTAGGACGTAGCGGCTAATCATCTCAGCTCACTGGCTGTAGCATGTAATATTTATTCGCTCGGTATACACCAGAGCACATAGGTCCCACTTCGTCACTAATTGGTTCCCGCCAGAATGACATATATGGTATTTGGCTGCTTTTTTAGCTCATCTGGCCTGAAAGGCCAAGTGAGCTTATGTCGTGGCGCCCGTCTGTCGTGTGTCCGTCGTCCGTCTGTCCATCCGTCAACTTTTCCTTTAAACGATTTCTTCTCAAGAACCGCAGGGCCAATTTCAATTATATTTGGCAGGAAGCATCCTTAGGGCTTAGGGGTCCAAGTTTGTTCAAATGAAGCCGATCGGCCAATTAGGCCGGTGGCCATCTTGGATTTTGGCCGATTTTTAGAAAAGTCTTTAAAAATCTTCTCCGAAGCCGCTTGAGGGATTGAAGGAAACCTCATGAAATATGATCTAGGGCAAGAGCTCAACCAAGTTTGTTCAAGGGAACTTAATTGCTCAAATATTTTGGCGGCCATCCTGGTTGACCTAGTTTTAGCGAAATAACTTCTCCAGAACCGCTGAAGGGATCAGGCCGAAATTTGGCAGATATGATTAGGGACTAAGAAGGGCCGGTAAAGTTTGTTCAAGAGAAGTTAATCCATCAAAAAACATGGCTGCCATGGGCCAATCAAAATATGGCATGTTTTGCGGCCATATTGGATTTTTTTATTTGATGGATTTTGAGGCCAAAATTGGTTTTATATATGTTTGGATCATTTTCCCGCCAAAAGCTCCCGTATAATAAAGCAATGGGAAATTAAAAATATCTTCTCGAGAACTTCTGGGCCGATTTCAGTTATATTTGGCATGAAGCATCCTTAAGGCATAGAGATTCAAGTTTGTTCAAATGAACCCGATCGGCCAATTTGGCCGGCGACCATCTTGGATTTCGAAATGTCTTTAAAAATCTTCTCCCAAATCGTTTGAGGGATTGATTCAGAACTCACGAAATATGATCTAGGGTAAGAGCTGAATCAAAGTTTGTTCAAAGGAACTTGATTGACCAAATGGTTCAGCGGCCATCTTGGATGACATAGTTTTCACAAAAATAACATCTTCCCCAGAACCGCTGAAATGATGAGGCCAAAATTTGTGATATATAATTAACAAATAAGGGCGATTGAGGTTTGTTCAAGAGAAGTTGATTCGTCAAAAAACATATCCACGGTGGACCAATCAAAATATAGTGTGTTTGGCAGCCATATTGGTTTATTTTATTTGATGGATTTTGAGGGCGAAATTCGTTTTATATAGGTTTTTGGGTATTCTGATCTCAAATTTGCAATTTTCGAAACAGTTGGATAAACGGTTTGGCAGCCATCTTGGATAATTTTTCCGCCAATAGCTCCCATACTAAAGCAATAGGAAATTTAAGATGTCTTCTTCTTGAGAACTGCTGGACCGATTTGAATTATATTTGGCAGGAAGCATCCTTATGGCATAGAGATTTCATTTTGTTCAAACGAAGCCATGTTGGATTTCGGCCAATTTTTAGAAATATCTTTAACAATCGTTAAAACCGTTTGAGGGATAAATTCAGACCTCATATAATATGATCTAGGGCAAGAGCTCACTCAAGTTTGTTCAAGGGAACTTGATTAACCAAATGGTTCAGCGGCCATCTTGGATGACCTCATTTTCACAAAAACAACTTCTTCCCCAGAACCGCTGAAGCGATCAGGCAGAAATTTGTGATATATGATTAGGGACTAAGGGCCATTAAAGTTTGTTCAAGAGAAGTTGATCCATAAAAATAATGGCTACTATGGGCCTATCAATATATAGCGTGTTTGGCGGCCATATTGTATTTTTTTATTCGATTGATTTTGAGGCAAAAATTGGTATTATGCATTTTTGTGCATATTGTGATTTCAAATTTGCCATTTTCGAGACTGTCGGATAAACGGTTTATCGGTCATCTTGTATCATTTACCCGCCAAAATCTCCCATGCTCAAGCAATGGGAAATTTAAAATGTATTTTCGTGTCATCTTGGATTTTGGTCGATTTTTAGAATTGTCTTTAAAGATCTTCTCCAAAACCGTTTGGGGGGATCAATTCAAAACGCATGAAATATCATCTAGGACAAGAGCTGCACCAAGCTTGTTCAAGGGAACTTGATTGGCCAAATGGTTTGGTGGCCATCTTGGATAACCTATTTTTTGCCAAAACAACGCCAGAGCCACTGAGCGGATTGGGCCAAAATTTGGGAGATATGATTAGGCACTGAGTGCCATTAAAGTTTGTTCAAGGAAAGGAGCTTAGTCAGAAACATGGCAGAAGTGGACCAATCAAAATGTAGTGTGTTTGGCGGCCATATTGGATTTGCAAAAATGCCCACAAACTCATTTAAAAGACTACTCCTAAACCACCCACCAACAATTTTGACAAAAATGCACAGTGCTCCAGGTGAGCGACACAGGCCACTTGGACCTCTTGTTCTAATTATCCTGACTTATATCTGTTTTTCACTGGTGGCTATAGGTTGATTATTTTATAAAGCGCTCTTTCAAGAGCATACATTAGTTCCCTGATCCTTGCTTTAATGTAATAAGTCAGCAAGCTTGTTATATATAAATAGCACAGTCAGGGCCATGAACAGGCACATGAGTACACTATTCGATTAAACATGATTTGATGTATGGTAACACCTGTCTTACCTGCCAATCTTATTAGAAAATATCAAGGGAGAGCTTATAATCTAATAATAGTAGGTAGCCTTTAATGTTAGACGGGTGTCATAAGAAATGTATTGTGGCAGTCACAAGTGATTTATTTGACATTACCTGTATGTCTTTTATCTTCAAAGCTTGACATGAAAATAGAGATTTTCTCATTGAGTATATCACCATTCAGGCCAGAAACAAATATTTAAAGGGATACTAATCTCAACCGAAATGTTGTATTGTAGTCATAGATTATGGTATATTGACGCCATATCATTCACTTCCTGGTACAGTCTATTATCTGTATCACAATTATTTGCATTTTAGCATTTAATGTTGAACTGTGGTCGCCGCCATTTTGGCTCATGGAACGATGGTGTATGTTAGTGTGGGTACAACACATTCTTTATTATGAGCTCACCTGGTCTGAAGGTTTGGCCATGGCTGTCGTCCGTCTGTCCATCCATCCATCAAATCGCATCTCCTCATTTATGCTTTGACCGATTCCAACCAAATTTGTCTGGAATGATCCTATGGTGCTAGGCTCCAGAACTTCTATACAGAATTTTTATTAGTCAATTTTTCCGGTGGCCATCTGGGATTTTCTGAAAAATTCTGGAAATCACATAAAATGCTACTCGATCCTCATTAATGGCTTGAAGAATATCAAGCAAACTCAGTTGGGAGGATCCTAGAGTAGTATGCTTCAGAACTCGTCTACAAATTTTAATTGATCAATCCTTTTGACAGTCATCTTGAATTGTCCTAAAAATTGCTGGAAATCGTTTAAAACGCTACTCCTCATTAACCGCTTGACCAATTTGAACAAACTCAACTGGAAGGACCCTAGGCATTTTCACTTCAAAACTTGTATACAGAGTTTTGACTGCTTGATTTTTTTTTGTGGCCATATTGGATCTTCCAAAAAATGGGAATTCATTTTAAAACGTTACGCCTCATTAACAGCTTTAAGCAATTTCAACCAACTGTGCCTGGAAGGATCCTATAGTGGTAGCCTCTAGTTCCAGTGGCCGTCTTGTTCTAAAAACTGACTTCTCAGGAACTGCTGTATGGATCAGACTGAAACTCATTAAATTTAATTTCATCGATGACTAAGGGTTTGTTCACGAGAACTTGATCCTTGATAAAACATGGTTGTCATAGACTAATCAAAATTGTGGGTTTGGTGGCCATATTGGATTATTTTATTGGCTGGATGGAACCTACGGTTCAATCTAATTGTGTGATCAGTGTTCATCATTAATTACCCACTAAATAGTGTTTGTTCTGAATTCCAATTTTGTATTTTATGTCTAACATATAATGCTTCCTCTGAAAGTACTTATGTTTCTTATTGTTTATTTGTTATAGGTACATGAAGAGTGTGAAAGTTTAAAGCAGAGTCTCTCCGAGATACAGGTCGAGTGCTCCAGTGCCAAAGACAACGCATCGTTGCTACAAACACAGGTTCATCAACTCGAGAATGAGTGTTCTACAGCCCAGGAAACTACATCATCATTGAAGGGGGATGTTGATAGTCTTGAAACTCTAGTCAAAGTAAGTTACATTTCTTTGGATTATCTGACCTTATATTGCCATGGCATGTATACCGGTATGTGTGTGCTGGTATGAGAGGCCATCAATGTTTCAAATTGATTGAAGTACTGTAATTGTTGTAATAATACCGTCAGTGATACAGATCACATTTGTTACAATGGTAAATATATTGTGTTGAATATGTGGAAATTAACTTACCTGTAAGCCTTTGGTGTTTCCAGTGAAACTATTCTCCAAATATTTACTAGCCTTTAATGTGTGCATGGCTTGAAAATGAGATGCTGTGATGTGAGAGGTGACAGGATTAAATTTTACTATTTGCCCAAAAATGTATTAATTCATTAAGAAAGATACATGCTAACAATTTAGAGAGATTTATCCTACTATCTCTCTGCCTGCTGAATTTCTGCAGACTACATTTTCTATGGGGGCTTAACCCTGGATATGCAGAATATTTTGAAAACAATTTGACTGAAAGTTGTTGGTGCCTAAACCACCAACAACTTTCAGTCAAATTGTTTTCAAAATATTCAGCAGGTCCAGAGTTATTGCCCATTGCAGTTATTGTCTGGTGGCTTGCAGCAGTCAGACAGTTAATATATCGTTTTCAACCACATGTTTCTTAGGAGATGGTGTAATAAAGACATATCTAGTGTGAACTCCTCAATGCAGAGAATAAACAAATTCATTTGTAATTAAAACTTGATAAATATATTTCATGAAATGGTGTACATGTAATTTAAGAGACGTTTAATGTTAAGATTTGTTTCTCTATTTATAGCATTTACATGAATGTGCCGAGGATCATGAGCAGCTTAAGGATGAGCACAAGACGGTGCTGGATAAACTGAAGAGCAAGGATGAGAAACTGATTATGGTGCAAAAGGTGGGTGCTGGGTAAACCCTGAGTCGGTTATTAAACTTACTTAACTTGTACTCTTCAGTCTGTTTCGGTCATAATATCACAATGTTTTGCATGTTTTGTTGCCTGGGTCTCGCTCCACAAATGTCTCAAGTCTTGCATCTCCGCTATCGTGGCTCTGCACCATGTTGTTTTCTGCCTTCTTGGCTTTCTCGTCACTGGTGTCATGCATCTTATGGTAGTTCTGGGCATCTGCTGTGGTGGTGTTCTAAGCATGTGTACTGAATATTCTAGTATGTTATGCGCTAATGCATTAATCCATAACTAACATGCTTTGTTTTCAATTTAATTCACCTTTCCAAGTTTATCATCAATGATATGATGTCTTGTAATGTCATAATCAGGCGTGTAGAATGGCGTCATAATCATTACGTCATAAATGATTCTATTTGGCCCATCTTTAACTCTTAATAGTCTGACACGTTGTACGAATTGTATGTCTACTATTTAATAAACATGCTGTTGAATGTTTTGAAACAAATTTGACTGTACACTGTTGCTGCCTACAGCTGCCATAGGCAGCAACAGCACCAAGTCAAATTAGTTCCAAAATATTAAATAGCTTTCTGGAAATTGATAGTACGGGAGTTCAGAGATCGATCGATCCCAATATGAGTGAGATGTGGGTGGAGCTTAGCTAGAGATGGGTGAGGCCTAGCTAAAACTGCAAAGGTCCATTTTGTGGACATATGTGTGTCCATCTGTCACACAACTCTAGATGAATTGCACTTCTAATTCCTTTCACTATCATGAATAGTACACAGGCTTATTCTCACTATCCCCAGAAGTTATTATCCATTATAAGAATAGTTACCTCTGCATACTAAACAAAAGCAATCAGAGGTTGCAAACACCTTGCCATCCTGTTTTTGTCACATTGTAAAGATCTTCTTTTTAAAGATTTTCCAGATTTCTCAGATATTTCGAATCACGCTCACACTTGTTGAATTCTAATTTACTGTTACACCCTTTCTTGAGTTAGAACTTGAGCCAAATTGGACCAGTAGTTTCCGAGCTATTGATAGATTCAGATTTGGATCCAATTCAGATCTGAGTTATTTTATCCAGATCACAGCCAATGTCTGAAAATCCTTTTGCACGATAAGTTCCTTTGTAGTGTTACAATTTGAGCCAAATGGAGTACACATGCACGCACGCACGCACGCACGCACGCACGCACGCACGCACGCACGCACTTCTATAATCATGTTCAATGGCATAGGCTCTTCTGTGCATGGTCACTCATTGTAATAAGCAACATGTGTGCTTATTATCGAATTATATTGCATGATAACAGTAATTGATGGAACAAAGCATGCTTCTTAGTATGAGCATGCTGATGCGGGACTCTATGCATAATGCAGGCCTTTAGTATTATTAGGTCAATCTGTTCCTCTTGCTGACTGTGTTTGTGCGTGCATGCGTGTGTGTCAGGGCAGATTTTCAGTTTTCATTCATGTCTTCATTCGATAACATACCTTCTACGTAGAGTACATTGATGAAATTGCATTGGTATATTTTGGCCATCAGGGGCTTAGTCATGTTAGGTGAAGAAGCCTGCTACTTTTTGTGACAATCAATCCATACATACATCTTGCTACTCATGTTTCCATTCTTGTGCCTTGTCTTCAACCAAAATGGCTGCTATCATTGGATCATGTGATTTTGTCTAAGTTACTATTATCTAGACAACCTTTTGGAGAAAGTCATGTGAATATCGAATCTGCGTTTCTGTCCTATTTATCTGTATGTATCAGAATTGGGACATCATTTCAGTATCCTGAAGAGTTTGCAGATCAGTCATATATCCACAAATTTCATTCATTTCGCCTTGAAGATGGATTTACTTACAGATGTTGTGGTCAGGAATAAGTTTTAAACCAATTTGATTTCAGATATTCATTAACACCCCATATTAAACCTTTGACATTCGATCCAAACATCAATGAATGTATGCTGCCATGATCTTGAGAAATGGCCATTTTAAAACCATAAGAAAAATGTTATTGAAAGCTTATCACTGGAATGACTTGCATGGTAGCGATTAATTTTGAGCTTCTATAAAACATGTTTTTGGTTTTGGAATAACACACTCATCTTTTTGGTATTGGGAGCTAGATGATAATGAATGCTAAGAGGTGTTTGTTTTCATTTTTTGTTACTAACTCAGGAGCGGGAAGTGTGGAAGTGCCATCAGGATGAAGCCTTAGATGAATCACAGGTAAGATAATTATCACTTGCCAGGTAATTGCAAACCTATACAGTCAAATCTGATCAAGAGACCACTGGAGTCCTGAGTCCGCAGAATGCTGGTTCAACTAGATTGGTGTTGGTGTGGTGATTAAACAAGCTTTTATATTGTTGTTGGCCTCTGCAATAACGGCTTCTGCAGTGGTTTTGAGAAATGTCCATTTGCAGGCAAAAGAGAAAAGTATTTTTTTTAATTTACCACTGGAATGACTGGTTCGATAACCGAGCCAGTCATTCCAGTGGTAAATTTTCAAAAATAGCCTTCTCTTAGTCTGCAAATGGACATTTTCTCTGAGAAAATTAAAATTTTCTTGAACAAATTCACGGGTTACATGGTTAATCCTTATGCATGTATATGCACATATATGTGGTGTATTTATCATTTTCTATGTATTGGGGTCTATTTACTTGTTTGTGTGTTCAGAGCATTATATTCACCATACTTGTCTGCACTTAAGGGTACAAAGATGTCCATTGATTTGGTGGTCGAAAGGTCAAGCGTCATGATGACCAAATATGACCCAGTTAAAGACGTTGTGTCGCGTTTCAGGAGGATAGCTCAAGTTCTAAAAGGATTTTCATCAGACTGGTGGGAGCTTTTCCATTGGGTTCCATTTAAGAACCATACGGGATAAAAAGGTAAAATGTCTAGGTTGTCCAATTATGGAAATTGTTTTGCATTTCTGGACAATATGTCAAGTTCTTCTGAAGGGATCCTCAACAGATTTGGGTAGGAGATTGCCGTTGGTGGTCTGATGAACCTTATAGGCTGCAGTCAAATGTCACCATCGGGGTTTTTCAGATGATACTAGCAAAACGTGATAAGCCACAATACATGATTAATACCTGACGCTTGTCCTTGAATGGAGGACGAAAGTCGAATCATGTTCACCCTGTTCGTCAAACCACAAGACACTCATGGATACATCCATTACCAATCAGCGCACCCCAGAGCATGCAAAAACGCCAGCCTATTGGGCCAAATGCTCAGATTGTGCTCAAGACAGATTTCATATTGCATAGTAATGCTATTATAAACCACGATAAAGCACGAGTATATTCAGAAAGTATCCTAAAAAGACAAGAAACCGCAGCTTCAAAAGATAGAAACTCCATACTAACAGCCACTAAACGCAAGAAATCTTATCCAGACCAATGTATTCTCATCACAAATTACAACCCGACATCCATCACCATTAAAAGAATTGTGTCAATATTGGCGCAACTTAGCCAGCAGCCCTAGGGGCAGAGATATCTTCTCCACCTGGCCCCTCTGGCTATTGAAGAAACCCCGACATCGGGAACCAGCTCGCCAGGGCAAAATTACCCCCTCTCCAATCACCCGCCACCTCCCACAACCTAAATCCATTCCTCGCGTGTCGCACACGCAATTGTGGCATCTGCCACAAAATGAGTAAAAGCAAAACGTTCACTAGCATGTTCACGGGACAAAACCTTTCAGCAAAAATCATAGGCAACTGTCTAACACACAATGTCGTATATCTCATCACTTGCCTTCAATGCCAAAAGCAATACTTAGGTGAAACTAAAAGAACATTCAAAATCAGAATACATGAACACTATCAAGACATTTCTCATGACAAAGATTCTCCTGTAGCAAGACACTTCAACTCACCAAACCATGGCGAGGGTCATGTTTCTTTCCGCATAATCCAGGTTCTAAGAGGGGACCCAGATGTAGACACCAACACTCCTATCAGGATGAAAAAAGAAGCATATTGGATCCACCAGCTCCACAGAATGGAGCCACTAGGCATGAACCATATTGGATAAAGAGCCTTCTTTAGTCCCCACCCTCTTTCTCCCCACCCACCCACCCACCCCCACCTCCCGATGTTTTATGTGTTTCTCTGATGATAATTCATGTTATACGAAAGGCGTCTTCACCAAACCCAAACCTGGATGGAAGGATGTCCTCAGTGGTCCATAGAATCTGAATGATTTTGGGGTAAAAAGTTATGGTCATGGTGCCCTTATTACAGAGATTGTGTTCTGTTTCTTGATGATATCATAGTTCCTACTGAACAGATAATCATCAATCTTGGGGTGGGGTGTTGAGCTTGCATTTGGTGATCCGAAAAAACCATATTTATTTTTTTAGTAAAATTTATTTTTAAGTAATCGTTTTTCTTCTTGATAATTAAATAAGGATTAAAGTAGAAATAATAATATTAAACTTAGAGCTATCTCAACAAAAGTAATTAATAATAAAACATTTCTCCTTATGTGATAAAAATGAACTTGTGCTAGAAACAGTGATCATTTTGTATAATAGATAAACAATAATAATAATAATAATTTTCTGATTCAATCAATAAAGTAAGAACTGTGAATGGATTCATGCACTGTATGATACGTCTGCATATATAAATCAATTATCTGCATTTTCCTGTGCATTCTTTGTGTAAACATGCAGGCTCGTTTTCATATTCATAAATACCTATGTATTAGCATAGGATAGATGCATAGAGAAACAATGTCTTTGTCCTCACTGTCTGGCACATCGTCAGATATCATGAGTACACTGACATTTAGTAGGAACAGTTCATGTGAAACCTGCTGAGTATTATGAAACCAATTTGAGTGAAAGGTGGTGCTGCCTCGGGCAGCAAGGTATTTCAGTCAAATTGTAAGTAATTAGTACAATTTTATGTGTTTTCTAATGAGTAACATTCATAGCAAAATGAATTAGAACATTCTGTATTGAGAGTTGAGCGCATTACAGAAATCTTGGGACAGTCAAGGCTTTATCCAAGAAGTGTTCTGTGATACAAATAGATTAAAATCTTTCTTCAGTAATGTAGTTATTTATTAATTATGAATAGGGACCATTTACTTGGATAACTTTTAACTAAGAAAGACTTCAGTTTGTGACACAGCATAATGGACCATTCCAGTTTTAGCCATGCCCCTCCCATCTCTAGTTAAGCTCCACCCACACTTCGCTCGTGTTAGGATCAATCGATCCCTGAACCCCCTGACTATTAATTTCCAGAAAACGTAACAATTAAGCTGTTGAATATTTTGAAACTAATTTAACTGGCTGCTGTTGCTGCCTATGGCAGCAACAGCACCCAGTCAAATTAGTTTCAAAATATGCAACACCATGTTTATTAAATACTAAAGACAATACAATTCGTACAACAACGCTTAATCCGTCTTCAATTATGCATTCGTGACATACTTGTCTACGTCAGTCATGACATCATTGATTATGACATTATCCTGCATGTCATGTGGTTGATTATGATGTAATATGATGGATAGATGAAATGGAAAGGGCCATTGTATGCATAAATAATTAGACTACAAACTGACATTATAGTTAACCCTCACATCCCCGAATTCCAAGAATACTCATTTCATCCCACGCATACAGGAAAGCTGTTGAACGTTTTGAAATTAATTTGACTGGAAGAGGTCATCAGCAGAATCAACAGATTCTAGTAATATTAATTTCAAAATTTTCAACAGTATGCCTCTGTTATCCTAAAAAGATTTGCTGTTTTTCGTCTTTGGATTTGAAAGGCTTAATCTCCTGTTGATTATTTTAAAAGCAAAACTTCATTTTGGAGAATTAATTTGAAGGTATTCATAAAGTTTTATATTTAGTGATATGAAACCATCTTTTTTAACTTCGAGAACGAAGCCCATATGGAATCTGACTGTTAATTATTTTTGTGTATTTCAGAGAAAACTTGCTACACTTACTGATGAACTTGGAAGACTACAAACAGAACTCGAACAACAGAGAGACAAATATGGACAAGATGCTATTCTTGCTTCTTCAGGTGAGCAGTAGATTGATGGAATGATACAGGGGTGGGTTGGTGTATGATGGATGGTGGATGGATAGATAGAGTTAACACTTTAACACTGAAGCCGGCTTCTGTACTGGTCTTGAGAACTGTCCATTTTCAGGCAAAGAAGAGAGTATAACCGAGCCAGTCATTCTAGTGTTAAATTAAAAAAAATAGTCTTATCTTGGTCTGCAAAGGACATTTTCTATGAGATAATTTTCATGAACAAATTTGAGGGTTAAAGGGTTAAATGATTGTACATCATATTGCTACTCAGTGAGCGTATAACTATTAATAAGTAAACTAATGATGTCACCAGAAAGAAAAGCTATAAGGCTTTTCCATGAATCTGTAATATGAGGCTGTACCTATGTTTTCTGGAAAAAGGCAACATTATTATCATGCAGGGCCAAGTGAGCTTATGCCCTTGTGGCCATCTGTCGTCCGCGTGTCTGTCCACCATCCGTCCGTCTGTCAAATTGCATCTACTCTTTTAAGCTTTGACCGATTTCAAGAAAATTTTGCTGGAAGGATCCACAACTTGTATTCAGAATATTGATTGGTCAATTTTTCTGGTGGCCATCTTGGATTTTCTGAATAGTTTCCGGAAATCATTTAAAATGCTACTCCCAATATAAATGACCTGATTTCAACAAAACTTGGGTGGACTAATTCTATGCTGGTAGATTTCAACGCATCTAACACAAATTTGGATGTGGTCAATCTTTTCGCCGCCCATCTTGAATTTTCCAAAAATCTACGGAAATCAGTTAAAAGCCTACTCCTCATGCCGTTTTTAAGCAAACTCAGCTGGAAGGACCCTAGAGTGGTGGTAATTTGTGTACAGAATTTTGATGGGTTAATTGTTTCAGTGGTCATCTTAAATTTTCTGAAAAATGGCTGGAAACCGTTTAAAATGCTACTGCTCATTAACTGCTTGGGCAATTTCAACAAGACTTGGCTGAAAGGATACTATGGTGGTAGGTTTCATAACTTATGTACAGAATATTGCTTGGTCAATTTTCCAGCAGCCATCTTGGATTTCCCAAAAATTTCTGTAAATCAGTTAAAAGCCTACTCATTAACCACTTTCATGCAAACTCGGCTGGAAGGTCTCTAAGAGAGGTAAATTTCAGAACTTGTAAACAGAATTTTGATTGATCAATTTTGTTGGTGATAATCTTGTTACGGTGGTCATGTTGTTCTCGAAAGTGACATCTCAGCAACTGGTGTACGGATTAGGCTGAAACTCATTAGATTTAATTTTATCAATAACTAAGACTGATTAAAGTTTGTTCAAGAGAACTTGATCCTTGATAAAACATGGTTGTCATGAACCAAACACAGTTTTGAGATTGGTGGTCCTATTAGATTTTCTTATTGTTTGGATGGAATTTAATGTTAAATCTAATTGTGTGGTCAGCGTCCATCATTCATTTCCTACTGAATATTGTTTGTACTGAACACCAATTTTGTATTTTATGTCTTGTTACTGCTGAATTTAAGGTTTTGTGTCTGTTAAAATCCTAATGGTCCAGGTGAGCGTTAAAGCCCTTACATACAATATCAAAGTACAACAAACTGGCATTTCCACAGTAAAACTCACTCAGATAAATTTGACAAAGAAAGGGATTTTATTTAAAATTAATTTCATTTCATTTTAAATATAATCATAACATCTTAGCTCGACTTTACAAAGTAAAGTAAGCTAGTGTGATACCATCCATTGTCTGGCTGTGATGGTGATGTTATCGTCACTGTGCGTTTTGAGTTTAGCTCAGATTAGCACTTTATATCTCATCTTTGGTTGATCATACTGTATTCAAACACACTGGATCCACATACTTTCTTATAGTGAGAGGGCATGACACAATGAACCTGGGGTCAAAAGGTCAGGGTCATTGTTACATTGGTAAAATCCTTTATCAACATTAACATTTTATGTTTAGCTCAACATGGCAGTTTATATTTAAGTTTAGTTAAGCATTATTCCGGGCTCAAATTGGAACAAGTGCTTCATGATAACTAACTAACATTACGCAGTCACCTTGGCATCAATGTTCAAAGGTCAAGGTCAGTGTGATAATGACAACACCTAGTTTTTCGGCAATAATATATATATAGGAAAGAAGCTTGACTAGTGATTTATATCCCATGTTTGCTTAATTACGCTGGACTCAAAGTCCCAAACTTGGACACATGCTTCCTTATAATAAGTGGGAATGACCCAATTATGGTGGGGGTCAAAAGGTAAAAGCTCAAGGTCATTGTAACCTTGGTAGAAAAGCTTTTCAACATTAACATGCTGCGTTTACCTCAACGTAACATTCTATGTCGCAGGTTTGATTCAGCATACCGGAAACAAATTTGGAAATGTACTTCCTTATAATGAGATCGCATTTTATAGTTAGTCTATATAAGTAGAATAATATTTCAAGTCAAGCTTCACAGATTAGGTCATTGAAATGTTGTAAAGTTGAACTTCATGGTTGCATTGAAACCACATTTCTTGTTGTTTATTGATATTTTTATGAACAGGTTTTGTCTTTCTTAATATGGCTCTCGATATTCATACTAATGAGTTTACTATGCCAGTTTTCAGTATGATAAATGATGATGGTATATTGGCCAGCCTTAAACTTAGATAGACACATTACCCGCTTGAGGAAGAGATGGATAGATTAACGGATGGATGGTTGATCCATGAGTGTGTGGTCATGGAGCGACTGATAGCTCAATATAGATTGATTGGTAAATTCATGTATGGATGGATGGAGAGATAGATGAATAAATGTCTGGATTGGCAGATAGAGGAATGGATTGATTGTTAAATTGAATAAATACATAAGTGGGTGAGCAGGTAGCTGAATGTGTGACTGTACTTTTGGCATGATACCTCACTTATTTATCAATGTTGCTATTGTCCTTGTTTCAGAGTCATTTAAATCCACATCACGCGACAGTTCTGGCGCTATTGACTGGCTAAGTAGAAGTCAGACCAAATCCAGTGAATCAGGTAAGAGTTAGCTATTCTCTGATAGGTGTCACCATATCTAAATAGGAAGGGTTGGTTTGGGGGTGGGTAGTGATGTATGTAGCATTTGTATCTTCATCCATGCATTCATCTGTCCATGCTCCCATTTTCATGCACTAGCTTACCCTGAATAGATTGTACATGACAGCTCATAAAGACCCTGTTGATTCTCTGTTCAAAAGATCAAGCATCATGTTTATGGAAACACAATCATGGAAATTGTCAATGATAAAATGCAATATGACAGATCAGAAAATAGTGGGTGTGGTAGGCATAGATCATTAACCCTTGCCACTCTGGTGTCAAAACTTTAAATTTTCAAATTAACTTAAAAGATGAACTGGTGTTCACTTTTCAACAAATTTGGTGGGAGATGCTGCTGTCGTATATACATCAGCATCTTTCACCAAAATTGTTGAAAAATGTATGCCAGTTTCTTTGATATTGACACAATAAAAGAGAGAATATTGACATCAGAGGGGTAAGAGTTAACATTTAATTGTTTATGGAATGGCATATTTTTGTGAATGGCATGTTACTACATGTTGGCTTATGTAATTACTGCTAGATGTGTTGTGTTTGGGCCAGCATTTATGATAATAGAATGATCCACTTCTAGCTATGCCCAGCCCATTTCTAATTAAGCACTGCCGTCTTATTACACATGTTAGAATTGTGAATTCCCAGAGTCCCGATTTCGAGATAATCATGCGCGTAAGCTGCGGAATATTTTCAAATTAGCTTGAAATCTAATTTAGAATCTGCCTATGGGGCAGAATTTTGGACTATAGTAGGAACATCTCCCAGTCAAATTAGTTTCAAAATATTCAACAGAATGTTTATTGAATTGCAAATCCATCAAAGACATAGAATTTGTACACTTGACAGACTTTTCCATCTTCATGATGGAGGTATAATACGTCATCCTTATGATTGTGACGTCAGTTGACCTAGATGCGATGTATGTATGATAACTCTCATTAACACAGTACATTCTAGTCCATTGAAATGCTGTGGTCTTTGCAGAGTTTTATTATTTGAACTGTTCACAGCATGCATTTAACCACTTTATGCCCACAGACCTGAAATAGCAAATTCTTTATGATATACAGAATAATCTATTGAATATTTTGAAACTAATTTGACTGGGAGCAGTTGTTTCCTGCCAAAATAGTTTCAAAATATTAGCTTTCCTTATCATTGTCTTGTAATTGAGACACTGGAATTTCAATGGTTAAAATGTTAAAAGGCTTCTGCTGAGGTTTTGGAACAAATATCCATTAACGGACGAAAAGAGGAATTCCCCTTTGAAAACTTGCCACGGGTAAG
The DNA here is from genome assembly GCA_034401795.1 of Chaetoderma sp. LZ-2023a. Lineage (NCBI taxonomy): Eukaryota > Metazoa > Mollusca > Caudofoveata > Chaetodermatida > Chaetodermatidae > Chaetoderma > Chaetoderma sp. LZ-2023a. The sequence continues at coordinate 148,381,546 of CM067370.1, read as the reverse complement.
GTTTTTTTCATCTGCAAATGTAAATTCTCATACAAAAATGTGTGTTTTCTTGACCAATTTTGGACATTCACGCTTTAATGGTTAAATTTGGGCAAGAAAATTTGGATTTTCTCATAATAAATGTCCACTTGCAGGCAATGAGAAGTCTATTTTTGAAAATTTACCACTGAAATAACTGGCTCGGTTACCGAGCCAGTCATTCCAGTGGGAAATTAAAAAAAAGAATCTTCTCTTGACCTGTAAATGGACATTTGCCAAGACCACTGCAATGGCCGGCTTAACCATTAAAGTGTTTAAACATTAAATATCGTGATATAGTTAAACAAATTCACTCAAGCTGCTTGAGATATTGGTCAGTATATAGATTCGTTAATTTCTGGCTCAGTATTCTGATAAAGATTTAGCTGAATGTTGTTGCTGTAATAACTTCAGTTCATCATGTCTCATAATTATCCGCAGAAGTTTATACCTATAGCAATTAGTGCATGGACTCAAACCTGTCTTAACCATTTAACACTCAAATTTGTTAAGGAAAATTACAATATTTGCATAGAAAATGTCCAAGTGCAGACCATGAGAAGATTACTTATGAAAGTTTATTAGTGGAGTGATTGGGTGTATTATCGAGTCAGTCATTCCAGTGGTAAATTTTCAAAAATATTCTTCTCTTGGTCTGTAAATGGACATTTCCCAGGACTACCGCAGAGACCATTTTGGCTGGCTCAAGAGAACGGATTAAAGTATCAACTTATGGATGACAAAGTGCTCACTCAACACAGCTGATCTCTTAAATTTCTTATAAATTGATAAATGATATGGATCTTAAATAAATCTATGACTATTTGTTATGTTATGGGCACTACTAATTAGAAGTGTAGCCACCATTTAGTTAGATATTTGATGGCATCATTATTCTGTTTTCTATTGTCTTAGCTGGTGAGCAATTGTCAGTATAAAACCACTCGTAATGCTGGTCATTGTTCTACTGGCTTTCAAGGTGAGTGCATAGTATAGCACAATACTAGTTGTATATTTCCTATGGTGCAAGTGAAGCAAAATATATTTATAACAAGTTTACTCAAAACTTGCTGCCTATATCAGCAACAATTTTCCATCAAATTCCAACTTGATCACGATTTAACTGAAAATTGTTGATTCAAAATAATCAACAGGATAGTCAATAATGCAAGAGTCGCTGAGTATGTCATGAGCAACATTATTGACAGTCATTGCTGACTAAGGCAGCAACAACTTTGTCAAATATTTGTCAGAATAATCAGCGAGCTTTCAGTTTTGTTAGCTAACAAGTGCCTACACAATTAGTTAGGGCTATATGATATGAGTATTCCAGAGATCAGTCCACCAGCTCATGCACGGTCGCACCTAACAGGCCTACAGTGAATAGAATAATACGCATACTTTCTGACTGACAATGAAATGAACAGAATTTTGGAGCATATCTGATACTGGTTCTCGATTCCGTATATCACATAGGCCTAACTAGTTATACATGCACTTTTAAGTGCCCCAAAGTCTGCTAATTATTCTGAGAAAGTCAGCAATGACTGTCAATAGAGTTGCTCGAAATATCTTCCGCAAATCTTATTCCGCAACTGCCCAGATCATTATTTTGACAACAATTTGAGTGAAAGTTGTTGCATCAATGATTTTCGACCAAATCGTGATCAAATCTTTACCTGATGACAATTGTATTATCATCAGCTGATTATTTTTAGACAAATTTGGTTGAAATTTTCACTTTCACTGTAGGAAATATACAACTATTATCGAACTATACTGTGCACTTACTATGCATTCACCTTGGAAGTCAGCAGTAGAATAACTAGCATTAGCATTGCTAGAATGGTGTTATACCAACAATTTTTCACCATCGAAGACAATAGAATCTGAACTAATGGTGCCAGAAAATATCTCACTAAAATGGTGGCTATATTCCTAATTAGTTAGTGTCCGTAATGTAATAAACAGTACTAAATTTATTTTAGATATCTTTTATCAATTTATTTTCAAAATATTCAGCAGGTCCATAGTTATTGCCCATTGAAATTATTTTACCTTTCTGAGAAAATCACTATCTCTGGTAGCCTTCACTGGATTACCTGCTGAAATGGATTACCCCTTTCAACCCAGTACTCAATTCACATATCTTCAGTCCAAAGCAACAATGTAAGCTGTTGGATATTTTGAAACAATTTGGACTAGAAGTTGTTACTGGCTAAGGCAATGACAGCCTCAAATCAAATCAATTTCAAAATAGTCTATTAAATCTTCCTTAAATTATGAAGTGTTTGTCATCTGGCCTGTACAGTTAGTTGCAAGGGTTAATATATGCTCATGGTGCTTACTCATAACATTTGGTGGCGGATCTAACATTACTTATATGCTTTTAACTAACCATCTATCATCTGTCCATCGGTCCCGTCTTTGGTGCAGGCTTTGTTGACGATGATCGACCAACTACTGGTGGTGACACAAGCCCACAAGTCCTAGACACAGATACAGTGTTATGTCAGTCGAACAGTAAACCTCATGTGCCAGCTAGATATATCGATGACCGTACCGGTTCGCCGAATACAGAAAGCGATGTTTCAAAAACATTTGATCATGTCACCATCCAAAAGCCAAAATCAAACATTGTTGATGTTGACGCCGTTATTCCGAGTTATAGTGCTGTTAAAATAGATTTAGACACTGATTCTGATTCCGATATTAAAGAGAAGTTTGTTACGAGTGCGTGCCTATTTATTTCTGAAAACAATAACGGTGAATTAAATAACACTGATAATGTTAGTGGTGTAATTCCATATCTAGATACAAGCTTGTCAGGTCCTGGTATAGATCCTGAACTTGATACAATTTCTCAACGTTTACGAGAACTTGAAGCTGAGGCTGAAGCAGAGGCTGATCGTTCTCAGTTAGATGCGGAGACGCTAGAAGCAAATCTAGTTATTGTTGAGCAAGAAGACCCTGCTGCTAGTCACACCACCACTGTCCTGGAAGAGAGCGGTGATAATTGTGCTATTGGTGAGGGGTTAGTCACACAACAGGATCTGGTGGTAGTGGTGGATGGGTCTGGTGACGGAGATCGTTTACAGCACACTGAAAATACAGGTGATTTTTTTGTGCAAATATCAGAATTTTAACTTCTATAATTTAAGCTCTCTTATCTCAGCTGATATAAATTAAAACAGTGAACAGTTTTGCAGACATTTTGACTGAAAATTGGTGATTGCTAAAGGTAGCAATGATTTTCGATTAAATTGTTTTCAAAACAGTCATCAGAATTTTCCTGTTAGGATTATCCTGTAGATATACTGAACTTGTTAGGGAGTGCCCTGCTAAAATATCATTTCATTATATTGTCATATTATTTACTTTTTTTCAGATTTTAACCATCCATTTATGATTTGTCTGTCTGTACATCTGTTTATCTGTTCCCTGTGATTTCTATATTATAACTTATCTTTTACTAATCAATTGGGTACTCAGAAGATTAATGAATTCTAGGCAAAAAATCAAAGGTGAAAGTTACAGTGGCGATTCTGTCTATGGATATTCTCTATGACAAGGATTACACATAAGGTCCTGTTTCATACTACACTGTTAGCTAATGTTCACGCTATATTTATCCAATGCTTGAGATGCCTGCATTACATAAGATAAAACAAGTGAAACACACCATAGTTAGAGGCAGCTTTGTCAGAAATGTACAAAATTTGACGGACTGACCAACTAACCAACAGACAAACCGACCGACTGATGGAACTAAAATTTGTAATGTTGGTTGTGGTTTGCACACATATGTCTCACAAGACGCATAGCATAGATTTCACACATATGTAGCGACTATTGGTAGCTCTTTTTCAATGGCAAATATTTGAATTTGAATGTTTTGTTTATATAATGCATAGTAGACCCTTTAATCCTTGAATTTGGCCAGAAAAATTGGATTTTCCTCATAGAAAATGTCCATTTGGAGAACAAGAAAATACTATTTTTGAAAATTTACCACTGGAATGACTGGCTCGTTTATCGAGCCAGTCATTCTGGTGATAAATTTTCAAAAATGGTCTTCTCTTGGACTGCAAGCGTACATTTCTCAAGACCACTGCAGAAGCTGTTTTGACTGATATGAGTGTTAAAGGGTTAACCCTTGTAAACAAAGTACCTAAGATGTTTATAGCAATCATACATGTATGTTGTTAAATAGATTGAAATTAATTTAACATATGGTTTTTACTTCTTAATATTTCAGTCAGATTAGTTTCAAAATATGAAACAATTTTTCTTAAAGATAGAGAATGTGTCATATTGAAATGTGTCTAAAATTGTGCACCTGTATGCATGTGTGCACGTGCGCCCTTCCATGTTTTGTGCGCACATGCATATGCATCAATGTATGTTTTCGTGTTTTCCTGACCATTCATTTACCTAACAGTTGCACGAAATTATTTCACTGTCATTTATTCTATATATATTCAATACTACATATATATATATATATATATATATATATATATATATATATATATATATATCTTAGTAAAGCAATACATAAATAAATGACAGGTATATAGGGCTTCCAAGCCAATTTAGCTGATTTTTCTAATTACGTATGGTGACTATAATTGCTTTATGATATATAGGTACATTAATCTATAATCGCACAAAAGGTGGTCATAGATTTGCATTATTAATAGCAGCAATTTTCCTCTCAATATCTTGAAATTATTCTTTTAATTCCATTTTTTCAAATAAAGAACGTATAAAATACTACCAACAACAAAAATGACAATATACTAACCCATTTACTGCTGGATTCTAATGTTCCATTATTCAGTTCTATTTGGCATATTAACCCTTTAGCACTCAAGCCAGCCAAAAAACGGCTGTGATTTTGGTCTGCAAATGGACATTTTCTATGAGAAAATATAAATTTTGTTGAACAAATTTTAGGGTTTCTGTTTATGACAGCACTAAATTGCAGCAATATAATTATTAAAATGAACAAGATCCTTTCTTTTAATAACCTGCAGATCAGGATAATGACATATCTATGTACAATTAAATTAACCCTTTCACTACTTTCACAGATACACAAAATTCTTTATGAAGTGAGAAATATTGTAGAATATTTTGAAACAAATTGTACTGGGACCTGTTGCTGTCATAGGATAGGAAGCGACAGCTCGCAGTCAAAATAGTTTCAAAATATTCAACAAAATATTCCTTAAATCATAAAGAATTTGTCATTTCTGTTTTGTGTTTGTGAGTATTGAATGGTTTACATGACTATCAAATGCAACATTTGATTTACAACCTAATACGGGCATTACAACAGAAATACGTGATACTGAATGCAATGATCCCACATATTCTCATTTTTTCTTCCATTAAGAACAATATCAATGTGAATATTATCTGTTTTATGTCAATGCAAATCTATTAAATATTCCATTTATAAGCTGATATTGTTGGTGTTATCCTGTTAAACACAATCTGTCTTTACGCATGGACGCTTCTATATGTATGGATTCATTGTATTTATTTACTCATCGTATTTGTTAGCAAACGCCGGTCTGTTCACCGTGTGATATACTAATCATGTTAACTTTACAGCAGTTAAATCAAAAGATTGCTAACCGATTCATGTGTAAATTTTCTTTCTTAGCCCCTTCAAGCGTTGTCACTGACAGTTTCCTGAGCACAAGAACTGAAAAGGTAATTACGTAATTAATTGTCCCACTTTGTTTGAAGAAAAGTTGGTATTATGCCATCCAACCGGTGTGTTTGTCTGTGTGTGTTTGTGTGTGCGGGTATTGATTGTCATGCAACTCCGAAACTATTGGAAGGAATTCAACCAAATTTGTTATGCGAGTTAGCCAGATGATTGTGGAGTGCAAGTGGACATTAACATTTGGCTCTGCCATCAGGATTTACGATGGCGCGCAATCTGTAAATTAACTATTTGTCCAATCTAGTTAAATAATAACAATTGCAACAATGTGTATGTGTGTTGTGTTCTGATGAAACAGTTTTAGGGATATATACACGTATATATAAAACTAAATATTCTAATGATTAATGTTGAATTGTATATTTCCAATGTGGAAAGAGAAAAATCAATTTACCACCCCTTGAGGGCAGAATTTGTCAAGAAAATAAAAATGTACTCAAAGTATTTCTTTTGCCGACCAAGAGAATAATTCTTTGGAAAACATCACTGAAATTACTGGCTGTGTTACAATGAGGTGTGTATCATTTCATTTCAGATGATATATCTTCTTTGAGAATTGACCTATACAGCTGTCTCAATATCTTAATACTTTAATCCACAAATTTAGTCAAGAAATTCAAATTTTCCCATAGAAAATGTTCATTTGCAGACCGAGAGATTATTATTTTTAGCTCACCTGGCTGATTTCAACCAAATTTGGCTGGAAGGACCCTATGGATCTAGATGATTTTTTTCAGAATTTGGATTGATCAATTTTTTAGGTGAAAATCATAGATTTTATTAAAAATCGACCGGAAATGGTCAAAATGCTACTCCTCCTTAGCTGCTTGACATATTTCAACCGAATTTGACTAGATGGATTCTATTGGGGTAGGCTCTAGAACTCTTCAGAATTTTGGTTGATAAATTTTTTGGTTGAAAGTCTTAGATTTTATGAAAAATGTACCGGAAATGGTCAAAATGCTACTCCTCCATTGCTGCTTGGCATATTTCAACCAAATTTGACTAGATGGATTGTATTGTGGTAGGCTCTAAAACAGCTTTTCATAATTTTGATTGATCAATTTCTTAAGTGAAAATCTTAGATTTTATTAAAAATCTACCGGGAATGGTCAAAATGCTACTTAACTTCTTGACAGATTTCAACAAAATTTTGCTGGATGGATCCTATGGACATAGGCTCTAGAACATCTATTCAGAATTTTGATTGGTAGATTTTTTGGGTGAAAATCTTACATTTTGTAAAAAAAAATAGCCAGATATTGTTAAACCGCTACTCCTCATTAACCACTTGGCAGATTTCAACCTAGTTTAGCTGGAATCACTGTAGGTTTCAGAACTTGTATACAGAATTTTGATTGATAAATTTGTTGGTGGCCATCTTGGATTTTCCAAAGGTTTTGGTAAATCAGTTAAAAGCCTACACCTCATTAACCGCTTGGCAGGTTTCAATCAATCTCAGCTGGAAGGACCCTAGGTGGGTAAGCTTCAGAACATATATATAGAATTTTGATTGATCAATTCCTTTGGTGGACTGCTTGGATTGTCCGAAAATTATCCATTATTTAAATGCAAATGGTTCAAATGCTAATGATCCAGGTGAGCGCCACAGGCCCTTGGGCCTCTTGTTTAAATTAACATTTGAATACCTGGCATGATATCTAAGGCGTTTGATAAATCTTCAAAAGGACTCTTCCCTTGGTCTGCAAATGGACATTTCTCAATACCACTGTACAAGAGGTTTTAGCTAGCTTCTGTGTTAAGTCATCTTTAGCTTTACCCCTTAAGTGGCCTTACCGGCTAAAACTGGTCTCTACTATGGTCTTATGGAATGTCCATTTACAGGCCAAGAGAATACAATTTTTGAAAATTTACCACTGGAATGACTGGCTCGATAACCGAGCCAGTCATTCCAGTGATAAATTTTCAAAAATTGTATTCTCTTGGCCTGTAAATGGACATTCAGTGAGAAAATATTTGAATTTTTTTAACCAAATTTGACCATTAAAGGGTTAAGCGTTAGACAGAATTTAGGTCAATGTTCATGCACCTCTTGTTTTTACCATGGTTACTATAATGCAGTAAAACCATAAACAGGGTTATTTATGTCTACTTTCAGAAACTCCTTAATCAGTCATTTTGCTTTATTTAATGCTAGATGGAGAATGGAGTTATCTCACCATCATCACGTTTGCTCAAATCATTACCCGGTGGGAAGAAGAGTGTGTTGCAAGTGTTCATTGCTAAGTACAGTTATGACCCGATAGAATACTCACCCAATGATAATCCAGAGGCTGAGTTGCTCATCGCTGCCGGTGATTACATCCTGGTACACGGCGACATGGACGAGGTGAGTGAGACACGCACATAAATTTAACCCTTTAATGGTAAAGTCGGCTAAACCCGTCTTTGCAGTGAACTTGAGAAATGTCCATTTGTTAGCCAAGGGAAGAGAATTTTTTTTATTTTACCACTGTCTGATAAATGAGTCAGTCATTCAGGTGGTAAATTTTCAAAAATAGTGTTCTATTTGCCAGTAAATGAACATTTACTAAGCAAAATTATTGTTAATATTTTACAACTTGTGACCATTAAAGGGTTAGATTGCCTTGTTATAGATTTACTAATTTCAGTCTGACTATTTTCAGTCTGTCCGTAATACATGATAGGCATTTATTTATACATATTGCTAAACAGGCTAAAGCTGCAATGGCTGTCCTTTTCAAATTGTTTAAAAAATATCGAGAGGTTTATTTTTGGCTTTCACCACTATAGAACAGATCTATGTGGAGAATTGTTTATGATGTAAAATAAAGTTTGTAGTTATACGTGGTTTATGTTTGGCCATATTCTGCGAATGTCACAAGACATCCTTCCACAGAATGCCTTGGAATTTGCTGTACTCAGTGCCATCATCAAGCTTATATAGGATGCCACTGCAAAAATCTGGTAAGTGTGCTACATACCGATATAAAATCATACCATGTGACTTGATAGACATGATGTCACAAAACCAAGGCACATCTGTTATCAGATTGGTACAATTAAGTTCGACCACTAGAAATGGTAAGCACTATGAAAAGCTATTGTTCATGATTATCTGATATTCTGCTTACACATATACAGGCAGTAGGTAAGATTGAGACCAATGAATCAAAGGTCATTGGTAAAAAATGACTACGGTCACTTGAGCCAAATTTACAAATTTTGTTTCTCACACTGCAATGTCAGTTAAACCAATCATCGGTACCTTAGGTAGCCCCGCAAATAGTCATTAATGATATCGACAAGTGGTGTCTTGATTTAAAAATTACCTGATTTTAAACCAACTTGTTTTGCAAGTAGGCCTCAGAACTTCTAATGAGAAATTTGACTGGTAAATTTTTTGGTAGCCATCTTAAGAAATCACTTAACGCTGTGGCAGCGACGGGACGTATTATCGGCTTGAAATAATTAGGTTCCCAGTCTGACAGGACGTATTATCGACAAGAGACAATTAGACGCCAGGAGTGACGGGACGTATTATCGGCTCAAGCTACCACCAGTTTTTGATCGCTAAATACGCAAGCATTACTGGCGTTTTATCCAATCAAACTTAGTGTTACATTATGTCAGAAGGCCGCATTTTCTAAATTCATTGTCAATTGGTCAATTCAGTTTGTTTACAAATTTATGCAGGAAAATATAAATAGATCTTTGTGAATGAAATAGTTTGCGTAAAAATGTCGAAGATGACAAAGCAATTCCTTTATTTAAGCGAGTACCCGCGAGTACCCGATTATCAGGATAGATGGAATCGGGTATTATTATTATTGTTATCATTATTATTATAGAGCTGCTCAACGATTGGGCAAGCTGGAAAATCTTTCTAAACAGCATCCTATACTAGCAGTGTCATATATAATACGGAAATGCGAACCCATCCCGCTCTCGGTAGTTAAGAAGATCGCAAATTTTGTTTGTTATCTTTGTCACGTGATAGGATGTTACAGATTATGACAGTTAGTTTAATTTTAATGAAACTTTAGTTTCCACGCTTTTAAATTATTTTATAATGACAATTTGCCATTACTGAATAACTGAAAGCCTCTCAAAATTACTGAAAATCCATCATGGTGAAATTATTTAAAATCAATGGTCGAGTGGGGTTTAGGTATTGAGAGACACTTGCCAATAATTTGAAAAAACATCACATATACCCCTACTATAATATATTATGGATGTTCAGTAATTTTGATATGTCCTTCAAGGTTCCAGACCACAGGCCTTTGAATTTTCGTCCATGCATACCACTACCACATATCCCCCTACTATAATTTCATGGGCTAAAGTAGAATCTAGTAATCCTGCTAGAGACATGTAGTGGCTCATTTGGCCTTAATTTCAATTCATGGAGAGGGTGTGTGAGAGCGATCTTTTGAACACACACTATTCCCCCATCTCCCTATGGGGGGGGGGGGGGGGCGCAGGAAATTCACAATTGTATGGTAACCCATATCAAATTCCTTTGAATTCCACACAACAGTTTGGGAGGAGTTAGCGTGATGGACAGTTTTTCGGATATTTGTCCTTTGGACCCCATCCCCTGACCCACAGGAGGCGGAACCAAATCTAAATATGGTCTTACAAAGCTCAATCATGGGTAACCCACATACCAAATTTGGTTGAATTTCACCCAACTGTTTGGGAGGGGATAGCATGATGGACCGACAGACGGGTAGATGGAGGCGATTATAATACCTCCATTTTTTCAAAACATGGGAATCATGAAAGGACCCAAGGCGATAGGATACAGGTAGGTAATTAATTCAAAATCTTTATACAAAAATGTAAATTTCTTTTGGATTGAGAAATTAGGCTACCACCATCATTGGCCACGGCACATTGTTTCCAGGAAAGGGTTAAACATAGCAAAGACTGGAATTGACAAGTGGACATGGCAGAAATTTAGATTTTCTAATAGATGAATCCACTTTTAGCTCTGCCCCATCTCTAGGTAAGCTCCATCCATGATTTGCGTGTGTTGGGTTCAGTTTATACACTTTGAATCCTAAATTCCCAATTCCATGATAACTATAGATACAGCTAACCTGTTCAATATTTTGAAACTAATCTGACTGGGGTCTGTTCAATTATTCAACAGGATGTTTAGTAAATGGCATACAATTCGTACAAGTGACAGACTTTCAAAAGTGCATGATGGACTTAGCTACGTCATCCAATAGATATTTTGATTGTGATGTCAGCCTATATGTGATGTAATTCATTATGATGTCATATACTTGGGTGACAGATTGGATTCATCTATTATTTAACCCTTTCTCATTTTCACCGACAAATCCCTGAAAAAGTATGATGCTTACAGTATAAAATTTATTCTATTGAATATTTTGAAATTAATTTGACTGAAAGCCATTGCTGCCTAAGGCAGTTTGCAGTCAAACTAATTTTAAAATATTCACCAGTTTTCCTTTATGTTATCATTAAACTGAGGTATGGGGAATTCATCGGAAAAAGGGTTAATCTTACCTTGCTCGTGTGCAGATTTATGTTGTATATTTCACTGCCGTCGAATCATATTTGCTTCGTTCTTGGCTGATTCATTGCGATGGAGCCTAGTGTATAAGGTGTCTCAGAATTCATAATCATATCAGTAATTTACATTAACAATTTTGATTGAATTCTACCAAAAGCTTTTGGAGATGGATGGATAGACAGATGAATGGAGGCAATTGCAATATCCCCGCAGTCTTAGCAGTCTTATTTTACACAGATCAACAATTTTTCTCTTTATAAAATCCACGTTAGTAAATCCATCAGCCCAGTTAGCAGAAGAAAGTCTCTGATGTTTTTAAGCCATTGTCCGCTCACCTGAAAAAAATAGGAACAAAAAGTTAGAAATAGGCAGCTTCTAAGAGTTATATTAAGACTTTAACAATCAAATTTTTTCATGAAAATTTCCATTTTCTCATAGACAATGCCCATATGCAGACCAAGAGCCAGTCATTCCAGTGATAGATTTTCAAAAATAATGTTACTTTGGTCGGAAAATTTACATTTTCCTAGACAACTGCAGCAGTTTTGGTTTGACTCAAATGTTAGATGGTTAACAATATACATGTACGGTGCACATGAAATTCCGGAATTTCAGGTTCAAATGTGATAATTGTTTTTAATTTTGGGCACACTTCCATGATAGTGCAAGTTTGTTTCAGGGCCTCGGTTCTCTATATCTTTGATCAGAGGATACTGGCCAGACAGTAAATGGTGATAGAACGTTTGTAACAAGGGCAATAGTGAAATATTTGTTTTCTAAGGAAAAATTAGTAAGTTCCAATCATCAATGGTTGTTAGTCAATGTGGTGTTACTTCCCAAGTTTTCAGTTACTCAATGACTAATTTAACCGAGAAAGTTATAGATTGTGGTAAGAAAGCAGCAGAACCAATAATATATAAATCCATTCGTTTACCTCTGGTCGCGAAATAACAATAAGGTTATAGATAAACAATCCGATAATCTCAATCATCGATGCATGTCTTTGTTTACAATTTCCGAGAAAACTTACTCTTCAAATTACTAGCATTAATTGGGCCGAGTTGAGATGCGAAAGCTGTCAAATATATCGGCATCCCACGTCCCGATTGGCAATATGGTTAATATAGTCATCTGTCTACTTCTTAGTTTGTGGCGTACAAGAAATATGCATAGATTGACATATTTGAACACACAACTATTTTCCAAAACAGCTGATCGTGTCGCCATCTTGCTGGAAAAATTAATATTCATGAATTCCCGACCAATCAGACGCATCAATCTTATAGCGCGTGATACGGTGATGCCAATAACGGGTAATAAGCATGGTACTCGTATATTAGATACGGGTACGATTCTACAAATTCCTCTCGTTCTCTCATGATCTTTCACAATAAACGATAACTATTGGAGACGCTGCTACGAAAAAATGTCTGATGCTATAGAATCTTAGTGTAAAACATTCGCGTTTGCTTGTTAAATTGCTGATTGCAACCAGCAATGCTACATAGCATAAAATTTGCCATTTATTCGTTGTCAACGCTGAGAAACCCTGGTATGTGTTCGGTTATGTATAAAGGAATTATTCAACATTGAATGAGGCCTCCCCCCAAAATCATGACCGGAATTTCTCAAAGTTTTACGGTACCACGACATAATATAATTGCCATTTTCACATCTTATCGGATGAAAACCCTCATGAAACGTTGGTATCTGTTAGTTTTAATACCATTGTGATTAAATTTATCAATGGCATTTGTAAAATGAAAAAAAAATTCGATAAACTGCAAAAATAGTCCAATGTATTTATCCTACACGGTGTGGCCATTTTGAGAGGCACGTTGGCTAACTAAAATATATTTTATTCATACAAATTTTATATGTACTTAAAGGAATTTTATTGCCCTTTCTAATGATATATAGTTTTATATATAGTGAGCTGTTACTTTGCCAAAAATGGTTAATATAATTGGCATGGTAGCACTACGCCGCTATCACGCCACTACCGCTTATAGGCTAGGGTTCTAAGCAAGTTTCCAGCTTTTGGCTGTAGGGTTTGTAGCACTTTTTTGTAAATTCTTGGTAGGGCCCAGAGGGTTAAGTCTACTCCTAATTAACAATAAACCTGACTGTTGGACTGATTTCAAGCAAACATGGCTGCAATGTCTGTTCTGGTAGGATCCAAAACTTCTATGCAGGAATTAGCTTGGACAATTTTTTCAGTGCCCATCTTGAATTTTCAAAAATGTTCAGGAAATCGCTTAAGACTTCTAATTAAGTACTGCGCCAATTTTAATCAAGCTTGGCTGGATGGAAATATGGTCATAGACTCTCAGAAACTCTATGCTGTAGTTTGATTTGTCAATCTTTTGGTGTCCCTCTTGATTTACTGAAAAGTTTAAGAAAATTTCTGAAAATCTTTGAAAATGTATCGTCTCCTTGAAAGTAGATCTGATTTTAACCAGACATATCGTGAAAGGTGGTGGTAGCTGTCAAAATATAATGTACAGGAATTTGATTGCAACATATTTTTGATAGCCATCTTGGATTCCATAAATATCTTGGAAATAGTTAAAAAGACAGATACTCATTAATAACTAAGCCAATTTTAACCAATATTATCTTGCAGGTCCTAGGCTTCGGAAGATGGAACATCTCGCATTTCTGAAAATTCAACATTAAATTGTTCAAAAGATTAGTTAGTAACCGCATTCAACCAGGCTTTGCTCGCCTGGCTAACATAGGGTTGCACGATTATTCACTTTTCATAATCGCGATCATTTAAAAAAAATAATCGCGATCATACGATTAATCATGAACTATATTAACGACATTATTATGCTACTGCAGATTTTAAGATTATGGGTTAGGCACATGGGTATACATACATGGACAGAATATGCCAGGTGCTGATTGCAAACAAAGGAATGTATCAAGATTTTTCTAGACTGAAAACGGAAGGTACCGTATTTCGCTTAATTGTAGCCTATGCTCTTATAGAAGCCCACCCCCTAACTTTGACATATGAGCTCCAATGATTTCTTAGCAGTTTCAAAACGGCAAAACTCTATATTAGAAGCCCACCCCCTAACTCAGCAGATTGTATAGGAAAATTTGTAAGAATAGCGTGTATAATAATAACAATCGTGTCACAGGGTGTGTCTACTTCAGACTGATCTCTGCCCTGATACATTTCCGGCCCCTCTAGAAGTCAATACAGGCCTTGGATTTGTAAATCTCGACCACCTATTAGATTAATACTAATAGTAGGCCACGTATGTTCAAGATATAATAAAGTTTATTCCACACTTTTGTAATCGAAATGCGCTTGAAACAATCTTGGCATGATTAAATAGCTTCCTTATTATAAATATATTTTAAGACCAAATTTATGTACCAAACAAGCAGTATTGCGCCTCAATTTTGTACCGCCGAGGTGGCATGTTCTCGCGAGATATTATATGCTAATGGGAGTTTATCAAACGGGTACCCATTATTCAGATCAGTATAATACTCAGTTCCTATCGCGTAATGATAATATATAGAAATTCCCGAGTTCCGAGTACAGAATATTTTTATCCGAGTACTCGCTCTAAAATAAACTCCTCAATTGGAGGCGAATCACGTGATTTGTATTTTTTTCTGCGACGCCATTTTATATCAAATTGTGGATTAATTTTGACGTAATAAACAACTTTTATTAAAATATACGCAATATTTAGGCGCTCAAATCAAATAATTTCACTTCCCCGGTGATGTTTTGAGGGGAGCAGACTCAGCTCATCCCCCCAGATTTTTGGCTTGTGCTCGTCACGCAGGTACCGGATAGGTGATGAGATACAGGCACCGATAAGTGCAGACTGTCCGTGTCCATAGATGAGAGTCACCTTGGTGGGAGCACAAGCCAAATTAGTACGTTCAATCGTACATCATCCCCCACCACTCTTGGCTTGTTAGCTGAGACTGTTCAAGTGGAGACGCGAAGGAACAGTAAGGCGCTAACCTACCTAGGTGCACGTGTCCAAGCGGTGGGGCATGATAACCTTACTGCCTATGGAAATTTGGAAGATTACTTGTTGGGTTGCAAGATTTTAATGCTGAAAAGCCTACTGTCTAGTGAAATTTGGGAAATTAATTATTAAATTGCAAGAATTTAATGATGAAACGCCAAAACTCAGATATTCTGGAATATCCCATTCTTGAATAGCTGAGTCCCCCAAATGAACAGCCCAGTCAAAATAGTTCCAAAACATCCAAGAACTTAATTGTACATTTACATGAGGCTACTCCCATTTACTTCTTAGCCAGTAAATTAGCCTATCCAGGTCCTTGTAACCATCGTGAGAAGTACACCCAAAAAACAATTGTCGATTAAGTAGGTCCATCCCTGGCTCCAACCGGTAGTCCCAATGGACCAGGACACCTAACGTACGCATATACACTGGCATACACAGCACCTACGCAAGTAATACGTATACAGATCTGCACCTGTACGTATGTGCACATGTGCGACCCACTCCATATGCAAGGAATCTCAGGAACTTGAACAGACACACCCGCCGGGCCACTTATACCCCATGCAGGAACCTGAAGGAAAAAAAAAAAATTATCTACACATATATATACATCCGACCACATGTCGCTCGATATATTTTGAATCACCCGTACGTTGTACTGCTCTGCCTTCTTGCTGAACCTGTCACCTCAAATGGTCACTGTGGCACCGAATCCCCAAATCTATCAGACGCGTATACTCGTTCGAACAGTCAAAGCTAGAGTACGGACCACACCAGGATGGATTGCTCTCAAAATTGACAGCTAGGAATAAGTATTGACATGAGGTATACTATGTAAAGCCATGAGCATGGTGTGGCCCCTCCAACAGATTTGCCTGCATGAACCACAACAACTGCCACAGCCATATAAATATCATCTGCACATGTATGCGGCGAAACACGTAATGAACGCCACAACACACCGGAGCTGCATGAATAGGTATCATTATTCATATCGAATGCATAGTCGTAGACCAGACCGAGCATATCAGATGCCGGAGCTGCCAGAATAGGTATTGTTATCCATATCGAATGCATAGCCGTAAACCAACACCGAGCATATCAGATCCACCGAATATACCGAATCCAAGGTGAGCGCCAACCAGAACCCAGCTGGTACATGTCGCACGTAATCTGCTACCTTTGACGAAGATGAGTAACACATAGCGCCAAGCCTACCATCGACTGAAGATTTATATATACATATATACAAATAAACCTAAATACATATAGGCACCATAGCTCTGGCGCCCAGTGTCCGCCCTATGTAGATAACATTTCCACAAACCGCTACTGCCCGGCACCAGCAACAGCTTACCGAAACCTTATCGCCAACAGGCTTAGCCACCTACATAATATCTGCGTTTGGAAAGATAACAAGGAAATATATACGCTTAATCAAGAATGCCCAGCGCCTACAAGCGACCTCTGAGCCTCCCTCAAGGTATGGTGGGGGGTCCTAATATATCTACAATACGTGTCCGTGGACCACCTGCCCAACACCCTAATCATATGATCCTCCATGTGAGCTGCTGCTGCCGTGGTCGCCGCACCAATACGAAAAGAATGACCACTGTAGCGACTGGAGTCTATACCAAGACCCTCCAACACACGCCTAAACATACCTATGAAGTCTGATCTACATAAAGCTTCCCCATTCCCGGATATAAACAAGGGAAGAAAAGGATCCCCTCTCCCTCGGAGACGCATGTACCTACAGCAAACGTCATATGGACATATCGTATGACCCGTCTTAAACAGTTTGATGGCTATGCCTTCACGGAAAGGGTCAGTTTTAGAGCGACGCAAGACTAACGATACACATTCTGGCAAGATGTCTAAATCACCAACACAAAGATTTGATGATGGGTCGAACACGCCCTGCACTACAAACTCACCACATCTCAAAAAACCAAAGAAAGCAACAGTGCATGCCGTCTCAAGCATCAAATCTTCGAACTCGGTGAAAAAACCCCTTCGTAGAATCAAGCACACCCTCTCCAGTATGTCAAAGGTGACTGGGTATCTAAGTATAGCTGGCTTAACATGAACCCGTCTAACCCCATTCAAGATGGCCTGCAAGCGCTGAAGACTCCCTGCTTCAGGGTATGACAGATTATATTCCAAACACATAAATCTAACCCCACAAATGTATTATAATTTTATCGTGCTATAGGCCAACTTCAGTCGATTGTAGCAATGCGCCACGAAGTATATAAGTAAATCCTCGGATACGGGTACTGACTCCATGCTCATCATCACTGGTACGGCACCTGTGAAGAGCAGGAACCGTAAGTACGTACTCCATCCTGTCCTGTATGCTCCCCTTGTCGAGGGTGCCACCGCCGCTTTCCACAAGTCATCTACGACACATCTGAGTGCCACAAAACCACTGCCGGAGGCGGTACGGCACATGGCGATGTCCTGGCATGAGGTGCTAATTGCCGGTGTTAACATAATCATAAACCAGCAATATTTATTTAGTTGTATTTCACACAAACTTTTATGGATCCGACTTTTAGACTTAACCAAGCAACTTCCTGTTACATTTCTAACGTGATTGACAACAGTTAACAGCTCGTTTTGCACGGTTTCTTTGCGTGGATATACAACAATATCACGAGGATGGATAGGTTTAGGCAGTCTAGTTTAGTAATTCTCTTGAGGAGACAGCTTAGTAAGTGGTCTAGAGGACAACAGAGAATTTCAGTTGGAATAGGATGAACAGAGAACCAGTTTCCGTGAGCGCTCACTCGGCATCAGTCATTCATCATCATCATCATCATTCAACTCTATCCTGCCTGTCTGTCGATTTCTTGACATGATTGTGGCTTGCTACACCCACGGACTTCGGCAAAAACTGTAAGTTTGACTAATTTTACATGGTAGCAGAGCGTGGTTTAGCCAAACTTAATCATGGCACAGAATTACAAGATACCGCCCAAGTTTGATGACAAAGTGATTTATGAAACGTGGAGGAATGAAATTAAAATGTGGACATTAGTTACTGATTTGGATCCTAAAAAACAAGCGCTGGCTGTCGCATTATCGTTGACTGGAAGAACGAGAGAGACTGCTTTAGAACTGAAGGCTGAAGATCTAAATAATGAAGATGGAATGGATATACTGTTAAATGCCTTGGACGTTGTCTATAAAAAAGATATTATTGATAGTGCTTACGAAGCATACACAAACTTTGAAAGTTTCAGAAAAATTGACACTATGATTATGAGTGATTACATTAATGAATTTGAACACAGATACACTAGAACTAAAAAACATGACATGTCATTACCTGATGCTGTATTAGCCTTTAAACTCTTAGACAATTCCAATCTCAACACAAAAGAGAGACAGTTAGCATTAACTGCATGTCCTGATATTAAGTATGATACTATGAGATCAGCATTAAAAAGAATTTTCAGCGAAGATCATTCATGTACAGCTGTTAATAGTAACACACCTTTTAAGATAAAGCAGGAGCCTGTTGAAACCATTTTCGCTACGGAAAGATCTACAACTGAATTTAGACCAAGAAATATGACCTATAGAAATAATAATAATACTAACTTGAAAGGTACAAATCCTTTGAATAAATTTGGACGACGAACCAGATGTGCAATTTGTGAATCAGTTTTTCATTGGGCTAAGGATTGTTATCTAAATGAAAGAAATAAAACTGAAAAGTCAGAATCTGTCAATATTACATTATTGACAAATGAGAAACACAAAGATGAAATTTTCATGATGGAAGCCTATGGTACAGCAGTAATAGACACCGCGTGTACAAGAACAGTTTGTGGAAAAAAATGGTTAGATGAGTACAGATATAGTTTACGTGAGTCGAGCGATAGTATGTTTACTAGAACTGAAAGTAATCAGCAATTTAAGTTTGGAGATGGTGTTGAGGTGAAGTCGATAGAAAACATTATGATCCCAGCTTTAATTGGTAACACAAGCTGTAATATTTCTACTGAAGTAGTTAACTGTGACATACCCCTTCTACTAAGTAAAGATTCTCTAAAGAAAGCAAACACTGTATTGAACTTAAGCAATGATAGCGCTACAATGTTTGGTGAGCCAGTAAGACTGAATTTCACTTCCAGTGGCCACTACTGTGTTAATTTAAAAGGGGATAATTCATCAGTTGAGGCTAATCAAATTGAAGAAGTTCTTACTACAGTAAACACAAAGAAATATGATAAATGTGAACTTGTCAAATTGCATAAACAATTCGGACATGCTACATCAGAAAAATTGATTATTCTACTAAAAACTGCAGGTGTAGGTTTGGATATCGATATCACCAATATGTTACAAGACATTGTAAAAGAGTGTGAGACTTGTATGAAGTTCAAACGTCCTTTACCTAAACCCGCAGTTAGTGTGCCATTAGCCACTAAATTTAACCATATGGTAGCTATGGACTTGCATGAGATACAGTCAAATGTGTGGTATTTACATATTATTGATTTATTCACACGTTATAGCGCTGCTGTTGTGATTTTTAGTAAACGGTCAGACATTATAGTCAAACAGTTTATTCAAATTTGGATTAGTGTACATGGGCCCCCCAAATTTGTTCTTACTGACAATGGTAGGGAGTTTGACAATAAAGAATTTCACGATATGGCTGAGAACTTTAATATAACAGTTAAGACTACACCAGCGTACAGCCCCTGGAGTAATGGGATTCTTGAGAGACACAATAGGACTCTGAGTGAAATTCTTTCGAAAGTAAAACATGACACTACACTGGATTGGCAAACAGCACTTGCATGGTCAGTGAATGCAAAAAATTGTTTGTGTAATGTGCATGGCTTTAGTGCACATCAATTAGTCTATGGTGAAAATCCCAATCTCCCATCAGTTTTGATAGATGATTTGCCTGCTTTAGAAGGTTCATCAGAAAGTAAATGCGTTACTGAACATTTAATTGGTCTTCATGAGGCTAGAAAAGCATATATTGAAGTTGAAACTTCTGATAGAATTAGAAGGGCATTACGGAAACAAACTAGAAATTATGACAACTATATTACAGGAGACATTGTCTATTATAAGCGAGATGATAGCAATGAGTGGAAAGGGCCAGGTGTTGTGATCGGTCAGGACGGAGTGGTTGTCTTTGTACGACATGGAGGTTCATACATTCGTGTTCACAAATGCCGTTTAACAAAACTTTCATGTGAATTGTCAGATTTAAATGAGCATATGGAGCTTTCTGTTGACTCGAGTATTGATGAACAGTCAGCTAATGATAATAAAAATAGTACTCATGAGGATGTTAATATAGATGACTTTGATGATGATCAAACTGTAGAACTCAATGAACAATCAGTAACTGTGCAGAATTCTGTAAGTTCTAATAGCGAACCTGACTTGTCTAGAATTTGTCTCAAGCCGAAGGTTGGACAATATTTGAATTTTACAGAAGAGAATGGTAATTCATGCGTTGTCAAGGTGCTTTCAAGAGCTGGGAAAGCAACCAGTGCCTTGAAAGACTGGTACAACATTGAATATATACAACCAGCCTCCAAAGAAGGTGTTAAAATTTCAGCGGACATTAGTCGACTTAAAGATGTACAATTTACAGATTTGAATAGTTCTGAAAGTAGTGATAGCTGTTTTTACATGGTTGAAGATGTGTGTTTTGACCAGGCAAAAATTGATGAACTTAACAAATGGATTGAATTTGATGTGTATGAGGAATTACCTGACACTGGTCAAAAATGTATTTCTACGAGATGGATTTGTACAGTGAAAGGAACGTCTACTGGTGATATTTGTAAAGCTCGTCTAGTGGCTAGAGGTTTTGAGGACACTGATAAGAACAATGTAGAAAAAGATTCCCCAACTTGTGCTAAGGAATCTCTTAGACTGGTTTTAGCTATAATTGCTCAATATAATTGGAAGCCCAAATCAATGGACATTAAGACTGCTTTTTTGCAAGGTCAAGAGTTATCAAGAGACATTTATTTGAAACCCCCTAAAGAGGCAAATGTTGTTGGTGTGGTTTGGCACCTTAAGAAATGTGTATATGGTTTAAGTGATGCCTCACTTTGCTGGTATAACAAGGTTAAGGAAGTAATGCTTGACAGTGGTTCACAAGTCTCAACAGTTGACCCTGCTGTGTTTTATTGGGTTGATAAAGATGGACTCAAAGGTTTATTAGCAAGTCATGTTGATGATTTCATCTGGTCTGGAAGTGATAATTTTGAGCAGAATTTTATTGAGCGGATTAGGAAAAAATTGAATGTAGGCCGTGAAGAGATAGACACTTTCAAATATGTTGGTCTTAATCTAACCTCAGATGAAAACAAAATTACACTGGATCAGCATCATTATATCAAGTCTCTTGAACCTATTGAATTAACCAAGCATCGAGCAATTGACAAAGAATCCTCATTGACTTTGTTGGAAAGTAATGCTATGCGATCAAAAATAGGTCAAATAATGTGGATAGCAAGTCAAACACGACCTGATGTGATGTTTGATGCCAGTTTGTTAGCGTCATCGTTTAATCAAGCCAAAGTTAAGGACTTAGTTGAAGTTAACAAGGTCATTAAGAAAATTAAATCTGAAAATGTTAATTTGAAATTTCAACACTTAGGAAAAAGTGATTCATTAAAGCTCTTAGTCTTCAGTGATGCTTCTTTGGGTAATCTTCCAGATGGAGGTAGCCAAGGAGGTTACTTAGTATTTCTCGTAGGCGATAATGGTAAATTTTCATTAGTATCATGGCAATCTAAAAAAGTTAGAAGAGTCGTACGAAGTACATTAGCTGCAGAAGCACTGGCCATGTCAGAGGCAGTTGATGAAGCTATATTCTTAGCGTTTCTGTACACTGAGATTACTCTGGGACATGCTTGTCCAACTTTGTTACCTTTGGAATGTATAACAGATAACCACTCTTTACACCAGACAGTGCATTCTAATAATCATGTGTCAGAAAAACGTTTACGAATAGAAATAAGTGGAATCAAACAGTTGATGAATTCAAAACAAATAAGTGCCTTGAAATGGAGTTCTTCTAAGACTCAGATTGCGGATTGTCTCACAAAGAAGGGATCATCTTCTCTAGTCCTTCTAGGCTTGCTAGAGAAAGGCACACTTCAATTATAATCAGTCAGTTTAAATTTGTATATATGTATAAAAAAGAATTTTAAGTCCTGTGATTCTAACAATAAAATAAAAGATAGGGAATTTGTTAACATAATCATAAACCAGCAATATTTATTTAGTTGTATTTCACACAAACTTTTATGGATCCGACTTTTAGACTTAACCAAGCAACTTCCTGTTACATTTCTAACGTGATTGACAGCAGTTAACAGCTCGTTTTGCACGGTTTCTTTGCGTGGATATACAACAATATCACGAGGATGGATAGGTTTAGGCAGTCTAGTTTAGTAATTCTCTTGAGGAGACAGCTTAGTAAGTGGTCTAGAGGACAACAGAGAATTTCAGTTGGAATAGGATGAACAGAGAACCAGTTTCCGTGAGCGCTCACTCGGCATCAGTCATTTATCATCATCATCATCATTCAACTCTATCCTGCCTGTCTGTCGATTTCTTGACATGATTGTGGCTTGCTACACCCACGGACTTCGGCAAAAACTGTAAGTTTGACTAATTTTACAGCCGGAAACGTTCCATCTGCAAACGAGACAAAGCATCAGCTATGTTATTAATGGATCCTGGAATATGTTTTGACAAAACAATGAAATTGTTAATTACCGAACATATCGTGAGCCTTCGTACCAAAGGCATGATTTGAGCCGATTTTGACCTCCCTTTATTTAGGATCGCAACCGTAGCCGAATTATCACACCTAAATACGATACGCTATCCGCGCCATAAATGACCCCACAACATAGCCACCACAATGATAGGATATAGTTCCCGGAATGCTATCGACAAGTTGTCCTCTTCCCCAATCAATGCAGTCAAGGAATCTGGCCACGCTTCGGAAAACCATTGACCCCTATAATAACCTCCAAAACCGATAGCACCAGAGGCATCAGTATACAGCTCCATGTCCCTATGATCTATAACCAGTGGATTGTAGAAGACAGAAATTCCATTCCAGTTGGACAGGAAGTAAAGCCACATTCTAATATCCTCCCGGCTCTCCCTGGTAATTTTTACAAAGTGATGCAGATCTTTCACAGTCGTAGAGAGGGCGATAAGATGTGATACGAAGGACCGGCCAGGAACAATAACCATACTGGCAAAATTGAGATGTCCCAGCAACTGCAGTAATTCCTTTTTCGAACATGACTTACGACTAGAAAAAGATGTCAAAAACTGCACAATGCGCTCAAGCTTATCCATGGGCAACCTAGCCTCCATTCTATCTGAGTCTAAAACAATTCCCAGGTATTCAATCACTGTCGTTGGTCCACATGTCTTATTTTCCACCATTGGAATATTAAGTCTATTGAATATTAAATGTAACAGGGCCATATTACGCTCTCCACAATTCTCTGGGGCCTCAAATGTTATAAAATCGTCTAATAAATGCAAAATGTGTCCGATTCCATATCTGTTTCTGGCAATCCAGCAAATGGCTTGTGACAGGGTATCGAATATCTTAGGGCTTGAACGACAGCCAAATGCCAGCCTAGTGTAAAAATAATATTGACGTCGCCATTGAATACAGAATAAGTTCCATTGTGCGGGAAGGATCGGTATAATCTTAAAAGCGTCTGAAATGTCTGTCTTGCACATGGTGGTGGACTTACCCAAACGCTGAATAATCCGAATAGCATCATCGATTCTCACATATGACAATGAGCAGCTCTCTTTGTCTATCAAGTCATTTACACTCGGGTGATATGCATCATCATGCGGTGAGGAAAGGTCCACAATCAAGCGGTGCTTTCTCGAATATTTTCCTGTAGCCACTCCGACCGGACTAGCCCTATAAGTATCAAATGGGGGTGTATCAAAAGGGCCGCTCAAGAAACCTTTCGTCGCCTCACTCTTAACCAGGTCATCCACAATATGTTTTTGTTTCATTGCGGATTGTAAGTTCTTACACTCCCGAGTTGGTAATGTGCTACAGGCCACTCCAGTGTCAAAACCGTACTTCAGCCCTCCACACAAGTACTGAACAAAAAGTTCATCAGGATGTCCCCGCAATTCATACTCCAGTCTATCAACATTCACCGGTGAAACAACCTGATAGTCTACGATAACGTCGCTCAGTCAGGCCTTATTTACTCCCCCAAGCTTCTGAGATGTGCCACCCTTGCAAAATTTAGATGTGTGACCTGCAATCCCGCATGAGCCACATGCATGTGTATAGGGGCATGCTGTGCGAAAGCATTTCCCAGAATTAAAATTGTTGCATACCTCCGCTCCATTCACCCTGAAGCGGGCCCATCCCAATCTATCCACTTCCTTGTTGTCGTACCTCCTTGTCACAAGATTGCCAGGTGTGCGGGAGTATGGCTGAAAATTCAGGTTCCTCTTAGTACGTTGTGGGCAGAAGTGAGTATTGTGCGTCGTTGAATCGCAGAGCCTACAACAATTAACCCTCGCATTCCCTATCACCATGCTCAACAAGGTATTGTCCTTAAGTGACCAGTCCACTTTCACGTTACTGTCCCTGAGCGCAGACGCCGCTCTCGCGGAAAACTGCAAATAATAGTCATAATACTTTGGACCATACACGTTGAATATCTCTACCAAATTTGCCTCGTATCGATCCAATTCAAGGCTTCTCTCCGGAAACTTCTTTGTCATTACCCTCCTGAACTTCCCAAACGCTGTTATGAACTCGCTAATTGTCAGGTACTTCCCGAGGCGTGGATCCTCCGCTACATTTTCAGATCTTCTCTGCCCCTCAGAAACTACCTCATATTTAGGGATCAATAGGGTTGCTAGGTCTATGTCTTTCCCATCCCATATCCTTTTCTGCAAAGACTCTGACACAATGTCTATGTGGTTTATACATTCGGATGGGACACCATATTGAGACAATGGTAAATGGTACCCACCTCTGTTCGATGATACGGTCAGGACATCAACGGGTGTATTTGCTGGACCACGACTCTGTTTCCTAAACTCGTCCATCGCCGACTGTAGCGTATTCCCGGGACTGGCTTTTCCCGGAAGCACGTTCGTGCTCTTATCTTTATCCAGCAAACCAATCACGGCCTGCTGTAATCCCATCATGGTTTGCTGCATAACGGTCATCGACGACATAACTGCAGTCAGATCATGGCTACTGTCACGTACGGCATTGTTTATATGTACATCCCGCTCTATAGTACTCCGCTGAGTAGTTTCGGGCATTAACTGCGGAGCTATTTCCGCCCCGTTATTACTCCGCTGAGTAAGTTCCGGTGTATTACGTACATCCGCTTGCGTATTACGTACATCCGTTTCGCTACTGCTCTCACTACTTCGCTGAGTAGCCTCTTGTGAACTACGTACTTCCGGTCCACTAATGCTCCCGATTGAATTAATTATGTGTGCAGTCACGTCGGCATCTACGCTGCCATCAAAGTTATTTCTGGACACAGGTCGATTGTTAGCGCTGTCCAAATGAACAGTCTCTCGACGCCGTCCCGTATTATCCAAATACAATGTTTTCATGGTACCCTTCGCCATACTTGCTGGAACATATATTCCGATCTTCAACAGTTCATCTCTCAACTTGCTGACAGTCCAATTGACAGGATTCGCTACGTCCCACGGAGCATTCCGCGCCCGCCGACGCCCACGTTTCTCAACTTGGATTTGGGCGTGGTCGTCTGCCATGGCAATTGTCACTATTCACACTCGATATCCGACTTACAATGTCTTTTTTCTTCTTTTTTTTACCAAACTGGTAGGCCTACGACACTGAATTTAATACACGATTATCTCGAATTCCTATTATCATGACACTTTACTGGCAAATTAACCACTAAAACAACTGACCTTTATGCTTAAATTCCGTACTGTACAGAAAAGGTTACACTATGCGACCAGGTAGGCCTATAACAACGACTTACTCAAAACAAACCATCAACGAACAGGCTCGTAGCTTTCTTTTACTTTCGATTATTTGAAACTTATTGACACTGTTACTGCTATTACAATTCAACCATTAAATTAATAACTAAGCGCACCTCCTACACAGAAGTTAACCCTACGAGATCGGATAGGCCTACGACAGCGACTTATCTAATTAGTTATTCTCACTTTTCCATTATTTCATTTTATTTTGTTTTAAAACCAACGCACTGCAAGCAAACAACTTGCACAGTTACTTAGATTACTTGGGAAAAAAACAACCCAACTCAATGACACTATTAGTATTACTGCTGTCACAATTAGATGATAACTTGTAACTTAATTTCAAATTTTTCTGATGGTAGACTAATTATGTGCTCTGTAGGACATATATTCTTAAAACTTTGAACAATTCACAGTATGCTTGACTACTTGCCACTAGCTATAGACAGACTGTGACTCACTGCTAAACAGCCCCAGATTTAGGCAATCAGCATTCCTCTCCTAATAAGGATGCTTGCTGCTGGCTGGCTGCATACATATTCATGAATAGGAACTAAGTTATCCATAGCATGATACCTGTAGCTGCTTGTACCATATACATGATTCTGTAAGCTGCCTCACATTCCTACCATTGTATGTATGGAGAGGCTGAGCTGTAACTATGAGGGTTATTGGGTACTGATTTTCATAGGGAGATTTACATGGAAGTATGCTGAGCATATATGATAGTTATGTTATTGGTATCCATAAACCTGACTTATGTGTACTGTACATAAGCCTGAAAGAATGGGGAACGCGGGATAAGCGTGTGTGATTACAACAACAACTGACAAATAGCGACCAAGTGAACAATCTTTATTCAGCTAAAACTAATCATGAGTCAATACAAACAAATCAGTTATTTATTTAGTTTATTTAATCATTCACACATTCGGCTGATAGCCGGATGTTTGTTTCCATGATTGGTAACGCGAGCAGAGTTTCACAAGCGTAAAAGTGTCTTGACAAAAATTTCAACATGGCGATTATACGATTATTTCATTTTATAATCGTCCATGATCATTTTGAATTACATAATCGTGATTAATCGATTAATCGAAAAATCATGCAACCCTAGGTCAACAATATGTTTAATTTGGGGAAATAAGATAACAATGAATAATAATTGCGCCATAGTTGCTATCAACCTGAAACCTCTTCAAATATATAGGGCACTAACTATAAATTTCTTAACTAGTGAGGAATTTTATTTTGTCAATTGTATCAATCCAGTTTATCAATCAATCATATGATGTCATAATCAACTACATCATATGTAGGCTGATGTCATAATCAGTTACATCATGAATGATGCGATTTAAGCACTTAATAGTCCGTCAAGTTGCACAAATTATATGTCTTTACTATTTAATAAACATTATGTTGAATATTTTGAAACTAATTTGATGTGGCGCTGTTGCTGCCTAATGGCATCAACAGTACCCAATTAAATTAGTTTCAAAATATTCACCAGCTTACCTGTATAGTTTTCTGGAAATTTGGATTCAGAGAGTCTAGGGATTGATTGTTCCCAACATGGTCAAATAGTGGGTGGAGCTTAGCTAGAGATGGGCAGGGCATAACTAAAGATGGATTCCTCTATTGTATGACTTGGTCTAGACCTTCATTGTAGCTACCCTTAGTGATTAGGCATTATGCAGCAGTCTTGAGGCTATTCCCTTATGGCTTCCCCATTGGGCATTACCATGGATATCTCGTTCTACTTGTATCTAAATGTTTACTTTGCAAGATGAGACTATCCTGTGGTCAAACGCGGTGTAATGAAGGTGTCAAAGGTCACTGCCATTGCGACTCTTGTACTAAAATGCTAAAATTTGCTCTTAAAAATCTAGATTTCTCTGTTCCTGGCAAAATTGTTACAATTCTGACAAAAATATTTAGAGGTCTAGTTGTATGCCATGGCCTCTTTAGTGGTTTATGTACCACTATTGTGTGTCTACAGGTTTGTGGGTCCCTGGTTCATATGCAAATATTGTCAGATGAGTTTGTGTGAGTTTCTAACTCCAGGGTCAATCCTGTTATTTTAATGTTGCAGGATGGGTTCTTTGAGGGTGAGCTGATGGATGGAAGACGAGGACTTGTGCCGTCTAATTTTGTGGAAAAGGTGGCAGGTTAGTAATTAAAATTATTAGATACTTAAAGTTCTCATCTATTCATAAAATATACATATCCTAGCTAAATTTAGGACTATTTGTTACTTTATGGGCACTTTAACTAACTAGGAGTATAGCCACCATTTTAGGTAGCTATTTGCAGGCGCCATTATTTTAGTCTCTATTGTCTTCACCGGGTAGCAATTGTTCGTATAAAACCATTCTCGTAATGCTAATGCTAGTCATTCTTCTATTGGCTTCCACAGTGAGTGCATAATAAGCATAGCATAGTAGAATACTAGTTGTATATTTCCTATGTCGCAAGTGACAATAAATATACTTATAACAAGTTTACTGAAAACTGTTGCTGCCTATAGCAGCGACAACTTTCCGTCAAATTGTTGTCAATAAAATAAGCTGACAATACAATTGTCACTAGATAAATATTTGATAACAATTTGGCTGAAAATCACGGATGCAACAACTTTCAACAATCAAATTGTTCTCAAAATAAACAGCATGGCAATCAGTGTTACAAGACTTGCTGAAGAGATTTCGAGCAACTTTATTGACAGTCATGTCTGACTAAGGCAGCAACAGCGTCATCAAATTCTTCTCAGAATAATCAGTGTGCTTTCTGTTTTGCTATCTAACAAGTGCATACACAATTAGTTAGACCTTTATCATATGTGTATTCCAGTGTGAAATATATTCACAAGGATCCTGCAATCCTCCAGCACGCGCACGATTGCCTCTGACATGCCTACCGTGAATAGAATAATACGCTTACATCCTGATTGATGATGAAATGAACAGATTGTTCGAGCATATCTGCGACTTGGTCTCGATTCCGTATATCATATAGGCCTAACTAGTTTGTTATGCACTTGTTATCTAACCAAACAGAAATTCCGCTGATTATTTTGAGAAAAATTTGACAACATTTTTGCTACCTTAGTTAGAAATGCCTCCCAATAAAGTTGCTCGAAATATCTTCAGCAAGTCTTGCAACATTGACTGTGTTGATTATTTTGAGAATAATTTTATTGAACGTGTTACATCAACAATTTTTAGCCAAATTGTTATCAAATCTTTATCTAGTGACAATTGTGTTAACAGCTCATTATATTGATGCCTATCTGACGGAAAGTTGTTGCTGCTAGCAGCAACAGTTTTCAGTAAACTTGTTATACATATATGTGTTGTTACTTGCACCATAGGAAATATAAACTAGTATTGAGCTATAGGCACTTGCTACGCGCTCACAATGGATGCCGGAAGATGATTGAATATCATTAGCATTACGTGAATGGTTTTATACGAACAATTGCGACTTGGCGAAGACAATAGAAGCTAAAATAATGGAGCATGCAAATAGCTATCTGAAATGGCGGCTCTATTCCTAGTTGGTTAAAGTGTCCATAAAGTAACAAATAGTCCTAAATTTAGCTAGAATACGTATCTTTTATAAATAGATGAGAACATTAACCTTTTGAACCAGACTAGATGATTCATTTCCTGTTTTAAACACATTCCGTTAGATATTTTGAAGCTAATTCAACTTGGAGTTGTTGCAGAGAAATTAGTCTTTAAAATATTTAAAAGCATATGATTGTTTTGAAATTGTGACACTGGTTTTTCATGGATTGAAGGTAATCATAAGCACTTTGATTAGAACATTATCCTTTTTGCAGCTACAACAGATTCAGAGAATTCTATAGGAGAGAGGAGAGAGAGTGGGGGAGGGAAGAATGAGGGATGGAGAGGTGGTGGAGGGAGGGAGGTGGGAGAGAGAGGTGTATGTCAGTTTTGACAATAGTATTGCTAAGACCTGGTAAATCTAACATATTTAACCCTTTTATCAGTGTATTTGTAATATTTCTATTATAAACAATCCTTGTTGTTGGGAAGTCGTGGTGATTGTTTTGATGCTAATTTGACAGGTATCTGTTGCTTCCTGAGCAGAGAAATTATCATCAGACTATTTATCTTATGGGTTGAAAAGATGCTGATATTGATATTTCATCGTCAGTTCTACTTTAAAGCTTTAACACTCATATCAGCCAAAAATGGCTTCTGCAGTGGTCTTGAGAAATGTCCATTTGCAGACCAAGAGAATAGTACTTTTGAAAATTTACCTATGAAATGACTGGCTCGGTTATCGAGCCAGTCAGTTCATTGGTAAATTTTCAAAAATTTTCATGACAAATTCGAGGGTTAAAGAGCTGAAGTAGTTGACTATATGCAGGATATGTGGATGCACCTGACTCAGTCCACCAATCTCTAGCTTGTGTTTATTTTTAGAGGATGACTTATCAGAGTTTCATGCTTTACTGACTATGGCTGGTCCCAGGTCAGAAGAGGACTCGATACTAGGCGGTTCTCGGCACCGGGATCTGGATTTCAACAGCAGTGATGAATCAGAGAAGATTGCTTCTGAAGTGCCAGGTAGCAACTAATATAAATTCATTTAACCCTTTCTACAACGCTGGCCAGATTCACAAGATTATTTTTGATATGAAGATTTGCTGTTGTATATTTAGAAATCACTTTGATTAGAAGCTATTGCTACCTGTGGAACTAATGGCTTCCAGTGACATGATTTGCTGAATATTCAGCAGCTTCTCTGTGCCTATTTGGTTGCATTCAAATGGCAATGCCGAGGTTTCAAGCTTGAAAGCGTTGATGCATCTTCATCTACAGGATGGATTGGAGACCTTAGCGCTTTAATGGTCAAGATTGGTCAAGAAAATAACAAAGATTTGCTCAATAATTGTCAAGTTTCATGTTAAGATAAGCCTAATTAAACAAATTTCCAGCTAGAATGACTGGATCACTTATCGAGCCAGTCTTTCCAGTGGTAAAATGTCCTATCCTGCAAATGAACTATTGAAGTTAAATCTGAAGGGAAATTTTAAATCTATTCAATACTAACTGATGTAATACAATAGTACTAATCTATATACTTTATTCGTTAACTGACCACTCAGATTCTGGATATTATTACGTTAAGCAAGACACCACTAACATTCGTCACCGACTATAATATCATATCCTTTATGCTATGAGCTCAATTAACATTGGCATGAGTACTAAGCAGGTGTGAATACTTGACAGGTGTGAGTACTAGCAAGGTAAACAATACTATTGTACATTGCTTTTTATTGTTTACCTGCCTACATGTATGTCTCATAGGTACACAGGCCATGGTTCTAAGAAGCCTATTTATGGACATATAATCAAGGTCATTAAAAAAATATATAATTTGTGTGTTTGAGAGTTAAGTCATATGTACTAAGCAGACTGCGCTGTATGGCCTCGCCATGATCAGTAGAAGTTGTATCTGATTGATTTTTGTTGTAAGAAAGTCAACATTTCTAAAGAGTGTAGTGGTATTTATACATAATAACTAATGTTCTACCAAAGTTTGGAGGGTGGGAGTGTTTGGTTCTCGACAAATGAAGCCATCGTTGGCGAATGAAATTCTGTCATCATATTATGTAGTTATTATTGTAATTACTTTATTTTTTTCTACAGTTTCTCCTGGAAAAGATCGTAAATTGCCACCAAATCTAATACTACATGAAGAAAAGGAACAAATTTCCTCTCCGTCTACAGTTAAAGTTTCATCCAGTCATCTAGAATCAAAAACACAAAGTGAGTCACATCGTCTTTCACATCAAGAGTATACTTACCTCCCTAATACTTTTGATATTGCTAAATATCGGCTTTCACTCAATAAACACTCAGATTAAAACAGTTAGGTGCCCCTACTGGGCAGGGAGTCAGAGCGTAGTCTGGCGGATGCCAGCCCCACCACCGCGCATGCGCAGACTAGCACTTCCTCTTTGCTAATTTATTGGCAGAGAGTCTACACATGTTTTTGTGCTAGAGCTTTTCTTGACTCAATTCTTAGTAATTTTGTGTAAATTTGGAAGTGTTTATCCCTGATAAAGATGGCAGGAAGGATGACTTCGCCAGAGGAGGGCCCAGGACCTTTAAATCAGGTGACTTCTAGTAAAATTAGCGAGTTTTGTCCCCGGTGTAATGTGTTTCCGGGACTCGCGGTTACCGTGATAAGCGCCTTGTTTAGTTGGTTTATTTCAACTAGGTGCTATATAATACTAATCTCTCTTTGTGTTTATGTCCGCAGGTCTGTGTGATGATATGTAATGGACATCACATCAGCAGAGGGTTTGTTTCTCTCCACCATGGTTCCATTTGCTACTAATACTGTTAGGTTATCTAACCAAAAATTTTATGTCCAGTGAGTTGGAGGCCTAGTATAAAGGTCTTCTCACTTTGCCCTCTTGATCCAATTCCTTCCCCTAGAGGTGGAGAGAGTTAAGAGGCGGTCAGTTGGTGGAGTGCTCCAGTTCATCACGTTGGATGGTT
Organism: Chaetoderma sp. LZ-2023a; assembly: GCA_034401795.1. Classification (NCBI taxonomy): domain Eukaryota; kingdom Metazoa; phylum Mollusca; class Caudofoveata; order Chaetodermatida; family Chaetodermatidae; genus Chaetoderma; species Chaetoderma sp. LZ-2023a. Next base: position 148,348,642 of record CM067370.1, on the reverse strand, counting down.
TGTCTATACAAAGTGTCAGGTATCTAATTATTGATATGAGGTGATGTTAATTATTTAGAGAGGAAAGGGAGATAATTAACAGTATTTGCCATTGTTATCAGTATATATCTGATGGTTGTGTAGTCGAAATGTCCATTCTGCACATGTTCTGGTTAGAGATACAATTCGTCCTTGCACTTGGATGTTTGTTGGGGATCGATTTTTTCCTGTCATAGGATTAATGACGTCATAATCAGCCTTGCTCTTTATTAACAATTAAAGTTGTCCGAAGCTGGTTTTCTGATGAATATTGATCTTTATGATCATTTCCTTCTCTTGAGTTGGTGAGTTTCTGAGCTTAACTAGATTGCTCATACTCCTCGTCCTTTGCCCTGTTTCAGAGACCTGGTTGTGCGTCCTGTGGACGGTTTTTGAAGGACAAGTTTGTGCCTCATCTCTGTTATCAGTGTAGCCCCTGTGGTCCCTTGCTTAATTGCGAGATATGTAAGCACTGGGGGGGGGGGGGGGGTGGGCGAGCTAATGTCCGAATTCTTGTGCTTACAGGCGAAGGACAAGGTGGTGGAGGAGGAGAAGAAGAAGCAGAAAAGAGAGGGTGTGAGTAAAAAGGGTAAGAGGAAGGCTTCGTCCGCGGTGGACATGGAGGCCTTCCGGACCGAGATGTTGGGAGAGATGAGGAGGACAATAAAGGATTTGGTTCCCGAGTTGCTTCGTGGCATGCTTCCTGGACCAAATCCTTTGCTGTCCTCATCATCTGCTTCGGAGCAGGTAATCCCCACCTCTGAATCACCTTTCCTTAGTACGCTTCCGTTGTTCGAAGATTCAGAGGTGGCCCCATTAGAGGGGGCGTTCCACGACCCTGGCAGCAGGCTTAGTGCCGCGCCGAATAGGGACCGTGGACGGTTGTCGCTGGAACCCGCGGGCTGCTTATCAGTCCAGGGGTATCCGCACGCCGCGGGTGCCAGTACCTCCTATGGCACCTTCCCTGGCCAGTCCGGGTTAGGAGGATGAGGATTACCTGTTGGGGTCGCCGTCTGAGGACGTGGCCATGGATTATGACGTCTGTGCACCCCTCGCGGGGAATACAGGCGACTTATTCCACGGTTCTACTCACGCAGGGGTAGAATCCACGGTTCAGACTGTGGCCCTGGGCGCTGAGGGCCAGCGTTACCGCATACCTCGGCTTGCCGAGAGTGTCGCTGGTGCTGGCCGGGGCCGTGGTGGGGCGGTATGTGCCCCGCGCTCTACCACGGCGCCTGCTCCTGGTCAAGCCAGTGAGATTAGCATGCCGGTGTTGTCAGGCCCGCATGCTCTCCCTGGCTTGCCAGGGATATCAGCGTATCCGCCGTCAAGCTCTGTTGCTTGCGCTCAGGAGGAAGACGAAGGCCCCCGTCTTGTAGAGCGCTCACAGCTAGCCACGGAGGAGGATTGGTCTGACGCTTGCCAGTGGTTGGTGAGTGTTAGACCAGATCTGCCCATGGAGCAGTCGGCTAGCCAGCGTGATCACAGGCCGTGGTTAGCTGGTAAGCCTACTGCTAACGCTATGCTTTCTCTGCCGCTGGCAGAGCATGTCGTTGACATGTTCGAGGCGGTGGAGACGTCCATTAAGTCGAGTGGACGTCTCGCGAAGGCCCCGCGCGAGGTGGCCAGGCGTTGCCGCATCGTGCCCCTGGATTACCAGCGGTACGGTGTGGTACCTAAGCCGAGCGTGGATGACCGCGCGGCTTTGGGTGAGGATGCGCGGCCAGGCTCCCGTTCTGACACGGGAGTCTTGTGTTCGAACGCGTTGCGTTCAGCAAATACCGCGTTGCGTGATGCGGAGGAGAGTGGGAGTGCTTCGATTGCCGCTCTGTCCCATGTCTCCAAGGAGTAGTAACAGCATCCGCATCGTGCCAGCCAAGTCCGGTCACAGTCCAGCGAGCCATCCAGGATGGTATCAACCTGGCTCTGGACTGTATGACTGGTAAATAACCAGAGGGCGCTGCGCGAGCAGTTTGAGGTGCTTCGTCGTGCTAACGTTCGCGCCGCACCCCCTGCGTATCGTCCCCTGCAGGCTCGAGGTGGTGGTGGCCAGGTCAGAGGCCAACCACCATCGCAGCGTCGGCCTCGGCCGCGTGCGATTCAGCCAGCAGCGAGGGGAAAAACATATCCTGTCTCTAGATCGAAGAACATCCCCAGGTAAACAAACTTCTGGGATGCAGTCAGCTCTGATGGACGACATTATCTTCCAGGGCAAGGCCCTTCACAACAATCCGTCAATGTTCAGATTGACTGCGTGGATGTTGTCAAGGAATCTAGAATTAAGGAGGGCTTTTCTGAGCAAGCAGCAATGTTTATGGCCAAAGCCAGGAGGGGGTCAACCTCCAGAGCATATAATTATAAAATCAACAGATTTGCAGAATGGTGCTCAAAAAGATGTATTGATCCAATGGATTCATCTATTCAGGTAGTAGCTGATTTCCTCTGTCACCTGTATGATGCCTATAGCCTCAAGCCTAACTCTATTGCTGGTTATAAGTCAGCTTTAATGTCTGTTATTCCTTGCTTGGCTAAGAGGGGAAGTGATGAAGTAAATACATTAAATGTATTAATTAAAGGCATGGGCAATCTAAGACCAAGGAATCCACCTGTGATTCCGTCTTGGAGTTTATCGCTAGTGCTTCAAGTACTAGGTGATAAGCCTTTTGAACCACTTAGTTCCATTTCTATGAAACTATTAACACTGAAGACTGTGTTTTTAATTGCTGCGGCCTCGGCTAGGCGTAGAAGTGAAATTCATGCCTTATCAGCCGAGGATGACCGTTTTGTGGTTTCAGGGGAAGGCCTTAAGCTGCTACCTAGGATTAATTTCTTGGCTAAGAATCAGTCGTTGAAATATCCAGGTCAACCTATTGTTTTGCCTGCTTTAACTAGATATGATCCTAATTCTAAAGCATGGTGTCCCATCCGGGCGCTTCTCCGGTACAAACAACGTACATCGGAGTGGCGCACCGACCAGTCGGCGTTATGGTTGTCATATATTGAACCCCATGGCAGGGCTTCTAAGGACACCATTTCCAGGTGGATTGTAGAATGCATTCAGTTTTGTCATAAATCCGCCACCAGGAAGCAGGTTGACGTGGCCAAGGCTCACAGTGTCCGCGATGTAGTGACATCCACCGCCCTATTTAATGGGGTCCCTGTGGATGATATTATGTCAGTGGCTCAGTGGTACTGTGAGTCAAGTTTTACAATCTCCGTGACACCTCTAATCCTCTCGCCTTGTCGATTTTGAAAAAATAACTAGGCTTATATTTTTGATGAGGTTTCCTCATTGCTTATATATTTCACAATTAATTTATGGAAACAACCACTTTTTTGGGACTGCATCGTTCTTCACCAATGGGAAGAGGATGTCAGCAGCCATTTCAACAAGGTCAGTCTTGTGCATGGGTTGTCCATTGTTGATTGTCTTGTCACGTTACCCGTTATTAATATGATGATGGTTTTGTGTATTTATGTGGTTCATTGTTGAGAGTATACGAAAATGGAGTTTTTTCGTCTCTGTCCTGTAGTACATGGCACTTGTACGTAGAGAGCTTATAGGACATTGAGGTCATTCGACTCTTCCTCCCAGGAAGGAGGGGGGGGGAAGCGCATATGACATTCGGTCATCTCTCATACATCGGTGGTGTTATCCGATGGTTAGTCAAATCCTGACTGTTTTTTCATACAGTTTCAGAAGTTTAAGTGCCTTAAACGCAGAAAAGCGTATAGGGATGAGCTGGTCTTTTGAACTCGTCTCCCTCCCGCCGAATTCACTGTCGAATTCTGGCAATATCAAAAGTATTAGGGAGGTAAGTATACTCTTGATGTGAAATAAACGAAATCAAGGATTTCTTTTTTCACGAGAGAGTTGATACTTACCTCCCTAGATACGGACCCGGCCTCTCCACCCCACAGAGGCTCGGTCTTCAGGCTCTTAATAGTTGCATGTGTATCAGCAAATAAATTAGTCAGAGGAAGTGCTAGTCTGCGCATGCGCGGTGGTGGGGCTGGCATCCGCCAGACTACGCTCTGACTCCCTGCCCAGTAGGGGCACCTAACTGTTTTAACCTGAGTGTTTATTGAGTGAAAGCCGATATTTAGCAATATCAAAAGTATTAGGGAGGTAAGTATCAACTCTCTCGTGAAAAAAGAAATCCTTGATTTCGTTTAAAGTACAACACATTCAACAGTTAAATACCAGTATCTGAAAGTCAAAGAAACCATTCAGTAAAGATTGAACAATATTTCCATTCAACAAGCATATATAAACTGTAGCTCTGACATTCATGCAACATTCTTGAAAGGGTAAAACGTTTGATTCTCAAACTGACCGGCAGACAGACTAGCTGTAAGTACCAGCAAAAAATAGTCAGTAAAGTCTGAGGTACCGTGTCAAGAATATTCCACCTCCAGTCTTTTGTCTTGAAATTTGTTTGTTAATGACTGCAGGTTATCAGTGTTTAGGTTGCATTTTGACCGTGACCTCTATACTTATGAATGAGGTGGTGTCATTGTCATTGTAAGCGGTAAAGATTCCTTGCTTGTCAATCATTGTCCACAGTACTATTCCCGCTATACATGGTTAGCCCATTAACCATCAAATTTGTTAAAGAAAATTTAGATTTTCTCATAGAAAATATCCATTTGCAGAACAAGTGATTATTTTAGAAAATTTATCACAGTCATTCCAGTGGTAAATTTTCAAAAATACTCTTCTCTTGGTCTGCCAATGAAAATTTTTCAAGATTACTGCAGAAGTAATTATTGGCCAGCTTAAGTGTTAAACGGTTTATATGTCTTTGTAGGTATTCCATTCCCGACAAAGTTGAAACTGGATCGTCAGTTGATGAGCAGCGTCATGATTAGTTGGTTACCACCAGAGGGCGCACAGACTTTTGCTATTCATACATACCATATCTATATGGATAACAGACTGTGTACAACAGTACAGGCTTCTGAACGGACCAAGGCATTAGTAGAGAATGTTGATACATCTAAGGTATGTTTGTTTTAAATCTGATCACTCTAATATCAAAAGTTCAATTTTTGCATTATCAGTAGAAGAAAAACTTGCGTAAATCTTGGAATCTATGTTGCTGAAACCTGGTGCTGTTACGGACAGCAACCGGTTGCAGCAACATTGTTGCCAAAATTAACACCAGTAGCAAGTTTTACAAAGGGTCTTAAGTTATGTTCTGTCTTAGCCCCTCTTGCGTCAACAGCGCCACAAAGCGCTCAAAATGCTACTCTTATGTCAACTAGTCCTTTCAAAGGATAAGAGGAGAATATATATATATATATTTTTAATTCTATCACTGGAATTTACAAAAATAGCTTTTGTAATTTGTCATACAAATGGATATTTCTTGTGACCACTGTAAATTTATGCTGTTATGGCTGGCGTTACGATTAATAGGTCAATGGTCAAGAAAATATAATGTTTTGCTTATTCGCTGTCCATTTGCAGGCCAAGAGAAGAGTATTACCGAACCAGTCATTTCAGTGGTAAATTTTCAATTGTACTCTTGGCCTGCAAATGGATATGCCTGAAGACCACTGCAGAGACCGGCCTTGGCTGATTTGAACACTAAAGAGTTAACTTGACACAAGAGGGTTTATGGTTGTCAACAGAGGAATTGTAATGCCACATTTCATGCTTAACACTTTATATACACCCACTCACCCCTACTGTGCTTATGTTCCCTTCATGAGTTATCATATGACGCTTAAGACCTTACATTCACCATACTGTGCTTATGTTCCCTTCATGAGTTATCATATGACGCTTAAGACCTTACATACACCCCCTACTGTGCTTATGTTCCCTTCATGAGTTATCATATGATGCTTAACACCTTACATACACCCCCTACTGTGCTTATGTTCCCTTCATGAGTTATCATATGATGCTTAACACCTTACATACACCCCCTACTGTGCTTATGTTCCCTTCATGAGTTATCATATGATGCTTAACACCTTACATTCACCCCTACTGTGCTTATGTTCCCTTCATGAGTTATCATATGATGCTTAACACCTTACATTCACCATACTGTGCTTATGTTCCCTTCATGAGTTATCATATGACGCTTAAGACCTTACATACACCCCCTACTGTGCTTATGTTCCCTTCATGAGTTATCATATGATGCTTAACACCTTACATTCACCCTGACTGTGCTTATGTTCCCTTCATGAGTTATCATATGATGCTTAACACCTTACATTCACCATACTGTGCTTATGTTCCCTTCATGAGTTATCATATGACGCTTAAGACCTTACATACACCCCCTACTGTGCTTATGTTCCCTTCATGAGTTATCATATGACGCTTAAGACCTTACATTCACCCCGACTGTGCTTATGTTCCCTTCATGAGTTATCATATGATGCTTAACACCTTACATTCACCATACTGTGCTTATGTTCCCTTCATGAGTTATCATATGATGCTTAACACCTTACATTCACCATACTGTGCTTATGTTCCCTTCATGAGTTATCATATGACGCTTAACACCTTACATACACCCCCTACTGTGCTTATGTTCCCTTCATGAGTTATCATATGACGCTTAAGACCTTACATTCACCCCGACTGTGCTTATGTTCCCTTCATGAGTTATCATATGATGCTTAACACCTTACATACACCACTACTGTGCTTATGTTCCCTTCATGAGTTATCATATGATGCTTAACACCTTACATTCACCCCTACTGTGCTTATGTTCCCTTCATGAGTTATCATATGATGCTTAACACCTTACATTCACCATACTGTGCTTATGTTCCCTTCATGAGTTATCATATGACGCTTAACACCTTACATTCACCCCTACTGTGCTTATGTTCCCTTCATGAGTTATCATATGATGCTTAACACCTTACATTCACCACTACTGTGCTTATGTTCCCTTCATGAGTTATCATATGATGCTTAACACCTTACATTGAGCCCTACTGTGCTTATGTTCCCTTCATGAGTTATCATATGATGCTTAACACCTTACATTCACCCCTACTGTGCTTATGTTCCCTTCATGAGTTATCATATGACGCTTAACACCTTACATTCACCCCTACTGTGCTTATGTTCCCTTCATGAGTTATCATATGACGCTTAACACCTTACATACACCCCGACTGTGCTTATGTTCCCTTCATGAGTTATCATATGATGCTTAACACCTTACATTCACCCCTACTGTGCTTATGTTCCCTTCATGAGTTATCATATGATGCTTAACACCTTACATTCACCACTACTGTGCTTATGTTCCCTTCATGAGTTATCATATGACGCTTAAGACCTTACATTCACCCCTACTGTGCTTATGTTCCCTTCATGAGTTAGCATATGATGCTTAACACCTTACATTCACCCCCTACTGTGCTTATGTTCCCTTCATGAGTTATCATATGACGCTTAACACCTTACATTCACCATACTGTGCTTATGTTCCCTTCATGAGTTATCATATGACGCTTAACACCTTACATTCACCCCCTACTGTGCTTATGTTCCCTTCATGAGTTATCATATGACGCTTAACACCTTACATTCACCCCTACTGTGCTTATGTTCCCTTCATGAGTTATCATATGATGCTTAACACCTTACATTCACCCTGACTGTGCTTATGTTCCCTTCATGAGTTATCATATGATGCTTAACACCTTACATTCACCCCTACTATGCTTATGTTCCCTTCATGAGTTAGCATATGATGCTTAACACCTTACATACACCACTACTGTGTTTATGTTCCCTTCATGAGTTATCATATGATGCTTAACACCTTACATTCACCCCGACTGTGCTTATGTTCCCTTCATGAGTTATCATATGATGCTTAACACCTTACATACACCACTACTGTGCTTATGTTCCCTTCATGAGTTATCATATGATGCTTAACACCTTACATTCACCCCTACTGTGCTTATGTTCCCTTCATGAGTTATCATATGATGCTTAACACCTTACATACACCCCCTACTGTGCTTATGTTCCCTTCATGAGTTATCATATGACGCTTAACACCTTACATTCACCACTACTGTGCTTATGTTCCCTTCATGAGTTATCATATGACGCTTAACACCTTACATTCACCACTACTGTGCTTATGTTCCCTTCATGAGTTATCATATGATGCTTAACACCTTACATTCACCCCTACTGTGCTTATGTTCCCTTCATGAGTTATCATATGATGCTTAACACCTTACATACACCCCCTACTGTGCTTATGTTCCCTTCATGAGTTATCATATGATGCTTAACACCTTACATTCACCCCTACTGTGCTTATGTTCCCTTCATGAGTTATCATATGATGCTTAACACCTTACATTCACCCCTACTGTGCTTATGTTCCCTTCATGAGTTATCATATGATGCTTAACACCTTACATTCACCCCTACTGTGCTTATGTTCCCTTCATGAGTTATCATATGATGCTTAACACCTTACATTCACCACTACTATGCTTATGTTCCCTTCATGAGTTATCATATGACGCTTAACACCTTACATTCACCCCTACTGTGCTTATGTTCCCTTCATGAGTTATCATATGATGCTTAACACCTTACATACACCCCTACTGTGCTTATGTTCCCTTCATGAGTTATCATATGATGCTTAACACCTTACATTCACCATACTGTGCTTATGTTCCCTTCATGAGTTATCATATGACGCTTAAGACCTTACATTCACCCCGACTGTGCTTATGTTCCCTTCATGAGTTATCATATGACGCTTAACACCTTACATACACCCCTACTGTGCTTATGTTCCCTTCATGAGTTATCATATGATGCTTAACACCTTACATACACCACTACTGTGCTTATGTTCCCTTCATGAGTTATCATATGATGCTTAACACCTTACATTCACCCCTACTGTGCTTATGTTCCCTTCATGAGTTATCATATGATGCTTAACACCTTACATTCACCCCTACTGTGCTTATGTTCCCTTCATGAGTTATCATATGATGCTTAACACCTTACATACACCCCCTACTGTGCTTATGTTCCCTTCATGGGTTATCATATGACGCTTAAGACCTTACATTCACCCCCTACTGTGCTTATGTTCCCTTCATGAGTTATCATATGATGCTTAACACCTTACATTCACCCCTACTGTGCTTATGTTCCCTTCATGAGTTATCATATGATGCTTAACACCTTACATTCACCATACTGTGCTTATGTTCCCTTCATGAGTTATCATATGATGCTTAACACCTTACATACACCCCGACTGTGCTTATGTTCCCTTCATGAGTTATCATATGATGCTTAACACCTTACATACACCCCGACTGTGCTTATGTTCCCTTCATGAGTTATCATATGACGCTTAACACCTTACATTCACCCCGACTGTGCTTATGTTCCCTTCATGAGTTATCATATGACGCTTAACACCTTACATACACCCCGACTGTGCTTATGTTCCCATCATGAGTTATCATATGATGCTTAACACCTTACATTCACCCCTACTATGCTTATGTTCCCATCATGAGTTATCATATGATGCTTAACACCTTACATTCACCCCTACTATGCTTATGTTCCCATCATGAGTTATCATATGACGCTTAACACCTTACATTCACCCCTACTATGCTTATGTTCCCATCATGAGTTATCATATGATGCTTAACACCTTACATTCACCCCTACTGTGCTTATGTTCCCTTCATGAGTTATCATATGATGCTTAACACCTTACATACACCACTACTGTGCTTATGTTCCCATCATGAGTTATCATATGATGCTTAACACCTTACATTCACCCCGACTGTGCTTATGTTCCCTTCATGAGTTATCATATGATGCTTAACACCTTACATTCACCCCTACTGTGCTTATGTTCCCTTCATGAGTTATCATATGATGCTTAACACCTTACATTCACCCCTACTGTGCTTATGTTCCCTTCATGAGTTATCATATGATGCTTAACACCTTACATTGAGCCCTACTGTGCTTATGTTCCCTTCATGAGTTATCATATGATGCTTAACACCTTACATTCACCCCTACTGTGTTTATGTTCCCTTCATGAGTTAGCATATGATTCTTAACACCTTACATTGAGCCCTACTGTGCTTATGTTCCCTTCATGAGTTATCATATGATGCTTAACACCTTACATTCACCCCTACTATGCTTATGTTCCCTTCATGAGTTATCATATGATGCTTAACACCTTACATACACCCCCTACTGTGCTTATGTTCCCTTCATGAGTTATCATATGATGCTTAACACCTTACATTCACCACTACTGTGCTTATGTTCCCTTCATGAGTTATCATATGATGCTTAACACCTTACATTCACCCCTACTGTGCTTATGTTCCCTTCATGAGTTATCATATGATGCTTAACACCTTACATACACCCCCTACTGTGCTTATGTTCCCTTCATGAGTTATCATATGATGCTTAACACCTTACATTCACCACTACTGTGCTTATGTTCCCTTCATGAGTTATCATATGACGCTTAACACCTTACATTCACCACTACTGTGCTTATGTTCCCTTCATGAGTTATCATATGATGCTTAACACCTTACATTCACCCCTACTGTGCTTATGTTCCCTTCATGAGTTATCATATGATGCTTAACACCTTACATTCACCCCTACTGTGCTTATGTTCCCTTCATGAGTTATCATATGACGCTTAACACCTTACATTCACCCCTACTGTGCTTATGTTCCCTTCATGAGTTATCATATGATGCTTAACACCTTACATACACCCCCTACTGTGCTTATGTTCCCTTCATGAGTTATCATATGATGCTTAACACCTTACATACACCCACTACTGTGCTTATGTTCCCTTCATGAGTTATCATATGATGCTTAACACCTTACATACACCCCCTACTGTGCTTATGTTCCCTTCATGAGTTATCATATGATGCTTAACACCTTACATTCACCCCCTACTGTGCTTATGTTCCCTTCATGAGTTATCATATGACGCTTAAGACCTTACATTCACCCCTACTGTGCTTATGTTCCCTTCATGAGTTATCATATGACGCTTAACACCTTACATTCACCATACTGTGCTTATGTTCCCTTCATGAGTTATCATATGACGCTTAAGACCTTACATTCACCCCGACTGTGCTTATGTTCCCTTCATGAGTTATCATATGACGCTTAAGACCTTACATACACCACTACTGTGCTTATGTTCCCTTCATGAGTTATCATATGATGCTTAACACCTTACATTCACCCCTACTGTGCTTATGTTCCCTTCATGAGTTATCATATGACGCTTAAGACCTTACATTCACCCCTACTGTGCTTATGTTCCCTTCATGAGTTATCATATGATGCTTAACACCTTACATACACCCCCTACTGTGCTTATGTTCCCTTCATGAGTTATCATATGATGCTTAACACCTTACATTCACCCCTACTGTGCTTATGTTCCCTTCATGAGTTATCATATGATGCTTAACACCTTACATTCACCCCTACTGTGCTTATGTTCCCTTCATGAGTTATCATATGACGCTTAACACCTTACATACACCCCTACTGTGCTTATGTTCCCTTCATGAGTTATCATATGACGCTTAACACCTTACATTCACCCCGACTGTGCTTATGTTCCCTTCATGAGTTATCATATGATGCTTAACACCTTACATTCACCCCTACTGTGCTTATGTTCCCTTCATGAGTTATCATATGATGCTTAACACCTTACATTCACCCCCTACTGTGCTTATGTTCCCTTCATGAGTTATCATATGATGCTTAACACCTTACATTCACCATACTGTGCTTATGTTCCCTTCATGAGTGATCATATGATGCTTAACACCTTACATTCACCCCTACTGTGCTTATGTTCCCATCATGAGTTATCATATGATGCTTAACACCTTACATTCACCCCTACTGTGCTTATGTTCCCTTCATGAGTTATCATATGATGCTTAACACCTTACATACACCACTACTGTGCTTATGTTCCCTTCATGAGTTATCATATGATGCTTAACACCTTACATACACCCCCTACTGTGCTTATGTTCCCATCATGAGTTATCATATGATGCTTAACACCTTACATTCACCCCGACTGTGCTTATGTTCCCTTCATGAGTTATCATATGATGCTTAACACCTTACATACACCCCCTACTGTGTTTATGTTCCCTTCATGAGTTAGCATATGATGCTTAACACCTTACATTCACCCCTACTGTGCTTATGTTCCCTTCATGAGTTAGCATATGATGCTTAACACCTTACATACACCCCCTACTGTGCTTATGTTCCCTTCATGGGTTATCATATGACGCTTAACACCTTACATACACCCACTACTGTGCTTATGTTCCCTTCATGGGTTATCATATGACGCTTAACACCTTACATACACCCACTACTGTGCTTATATTACCTTCATGAGTTATCATATGACGCTTAACACCTTACATACACCCCCTACTGTGCTTATGTTCCCTTCATGGGTTATCATATGACGCTTAACACCTTACATACACCCCCTACTGTGCTTATGTTCCCTTCATGGGTTATCATATGACGCTTAACGCCGTACATACACCGCCTACTGTGCTTATGTTACCTTCATGAGTTATCATATGACGCTTAACACCTTACATACACCCCCTACTGTGCTTATGTTCCCTTCATGAGTTATCATATGATGCTTAACACCTTACATTGACCCCTACTGTGCTTATGTTCCCTTCATGAGTTATCATATGACGCTTAACACCTTACATACACCACCTACTGTGCTTATATTACCTTCATGAGTTATCATATGACGCTTAACGCCGTACATACACCACCTACTGTGCTTATATTACCTTCATGAGTTATCATATGACGCTTAACACCTTACATACACCCCCTACTGTGCTTATGTTCCCTTCATGAGTTATCATATGACGCTTAACGCAGTACATACACCACCTACTGTGCTTATATTACCTTCATGAGTTATCATATGACGCTTAACACCTTACATACACCCCTACTGTGCTTATGTTCCCTTCATGAGTTAGCATATGATGCTTAACACCTTACATACACCCCCTACTGTGTTTATGTTCCCTTCATGAGTTAGCATATGATGCTTAACACCTTACATTCACCCCTACTGTGCTTATGTTCCCTTCATGAGTTATCATATGACGCTTAACACCTTACATACACCCCCTACTGTGCTTATGTTCCCTTCATGAGTTATCATATGACGCTTAACACCTTACATTCACCCCTACTGTGCTTATGTTCCCTTCATGAGTTATCATATGATGCTTAACACCTTACATTCACCACTACTGTGCTTATGTTCCCTTCATGAGTTAGCATATGACGCTTAACACCTTACATTCACCACTACTGTGCTTATGTTCCCTTCATGAGTTATCATATGACGCTTAACACCTTACATTCACCCCTACTGTGCTTATGTTCCCTTCATGAGTTATCATATGACGCTTAAGACCTTACATACACCCCCTACTGTGCTTATGTTCCCTTCATGAGTTATCATATGATGCTTAACACCTTACATTCACCCCGACTGTGCTTATGTTCCCATCATGAGTTATCATATGATGCTTAACACCTTACATTCACCCCTACTGTGCTTATGTTCCCTTCATGAGTTATCATATGATGCTTAACACCTTACATTCACCATACTGTGCTTATGTTCCCTTCATGAGTTATCATATGATGCTTAACACCTTACATACACCACTACTGTGCTTATGTTCCCTTCATGAGTTATCATATGATGCTTAACACCTTACATACACCCCCTACTGTGCTTATGTTCCCTTCATGAGTTATCATATGATGCTTAACACCTTACATTCACCATACTGTGCTTATGTTCCCTTCATGAGTTATCATATGATGCTTAACACCTTACATTCACCATACTGTGCTTATGTTCCCTTCATGAGTTATCATATGATGCTTAACACCTTACATTCACCCCTACTGTGCTTATGTTCCCTTCATGAGTTATCATATGATGCTTAACACCTTACATACACCACTACTGTGCTTATGTTCCCTTCATGAGTTATCATATGATGCTTAACACCTTACATTCACCCCGACTGTGCTTATGTTCCCTTCATGAGTGATCATATGACGCTTAACACCTTACATTCACCCCTACTATGCTTATGTTCCCTTCATGAGTTATCATATGACGCTTAACACCTTACATTCACCATACTGTGCTTATGTTCCCTTCATGAGTTATCATATGACGCTTAACACCTTACATTCACCATACTGTGCTTATGTTCCCTTCATGAGTGATCATATGATGCTTAACACCTTACATTCACCACTACTGTGCTTATGTTCCCTTCATGAGTTATCATATGATGCTTAACACCTTACATTCACCATACTGTGCTTATGTTCCCTTCATGAGTTATCATATGATGCTTAACACCTTACATACACCCCCTACTGTGCTTATGTTCCCTTCATGAGTTATCATATGACGCTTAACACCTTACATTCACCATACTGTGCTTATGTTCCCTTCATGAGTGATCATATGATGCTTAACACCTTACATTCACCCCTACTATGCTTATGTTCCCTTCATGAGTGATCATATGATGCTTAACACCTTACATACACCCCGACTGTGCTTATGTTCCCTTCATGAGTTATCATATGACGCTTAACACCTTACATACACCCCCTACTGTGCTTATGTTCCCTTCATGAGTTATCATATGATGCTTAACACCTTACATTCACCCCTACTGTGCTTATGTTCCCTTCATGAGTTATCATATGATGCTTAACACCTTACATTCACCCCTACTGTGCTTATGTTCCCTTCATGAGTTATCATATGACGCTTAACACCTTACATTCACCCCTACTGTGCTTATGTTCCCTTCATGAGTTATCATATGATGCTTAACACCTTACATACACCCCTACTGTGCTTATGTTCCCTTCATGAGTTATCATATGATGCTTAACACCTTACATTCACCATACTGTGCTTATGTTCCCTTCATGAGTTAGCATATGATGCTTAACACCTTACATTCACCCTGACTGTGCTTATGTTCCCTTCATGAGTTATCATATGATGCTTAACACCTTACATTCACCACTACTGTGCTTATGTTCCCTTCATGAGTTATCATATGATGCTTAACACCTTACATTCACCCCTACTGTGCTTATGTTCCCTTCATGAGTTATCATATGATGCTTAACACCTTACATACACCCCCTACTGTGCTTATGTTCCCTTCATGAGTTATCATATGATGCTTAACACCTTACATTCACCCCTACTGTGCTTATGTTCCCTTCATGAGTTATCATATGATGCTTAACACCTTACATTCACCCCTACTGTGCTTATGTTCCCTTCATGAGTTATCATATGACGCTTAAGACCTTACATTCACCCCTACTGTGCTTATGTTCCCTTCATGAGTTATCATATGACGCTTAACACCTTACATACACCACTACTGTGCTTATGTTCCCTTCATGAGTTATCATATGACGCTTAACACCTTACATTCACCACTACTGTGCTTATGTTCCCTTCATGAGTTATCATATGATGCTTAACACCTTACATTCACCCCTACTGTGCTTATGTTCCCTTCATGAGTGATCATATGATGCTTAACACCTTACATTCACCCCTACTGTGCTTATGTTCCCTTCATGAGTTATCATATGATGCTTAACACCTTACATTCACCCCTACTGTGCTTATGTTCCCTTCATGAGTTATCATATGATGCTTAACACCTTACATTCACCCTGACTGTGCTTATGTTCCCTTCATGAGTTATCATATGATGCTTAACACCTTACATTCACCCCTACTGTGCTTATGTTCCCTTCATGAGTTATCATATGATGCTTAACACCTTACATTCACCCCTACTGTGCTTATGTTCCCTTCATGAGTTATCATATGATGCTTAACACCTTACATACACCACTACTGTGCTTATGTTCCCTTCATGAGTTATCATATGATGCTTAACACCTTACATTCACCCCTACTGTGCTTATGTTCCCTTCATGAGTTATCATATGATGCTTAACACCTTACATTCACCCCTACTGTGCTTATGTTCCCTTCATGAGTTATCATATGACGCTTAAGACCTTACATTCACCCCGACTGTGCTTATGTTCCCTTCATGAGTTATCATATGATGCTTAACACCTTACATTCACCACTACTGTGCTTATGTTCCCTTCATGAGTTATCATATGATGCTTAACACCTTACATTCACCCCTACTGTGCTTATGTTCCCTTCATGAGTTATCATATGATGCTTAACACCTTACATTCACCCTGACTGTGCTTATGTTCCCTTCATGAGTTATCATATGATGCTTAACACCTTACATTCACCATACTGTGCTTATGTTCCCTTCATGAGTTATCATATGATGCTTAACACCTTACATTCACCCCTACTGTGCTTATGTTCCCTTCATGAGTTATCATATGATGCTTAACACCTTACATTCACCCCTACTATGCTTATGTTCCCTTCATGAGTTATCATATGATGCTTAACACCTTACATTCACCCCTACTGTGCTTATGTTCCCTTCATGAGTTATCATATGATGCTTAACACCTTACATTCACCCCTACTGTGCTTATGTTCCCTTCATGAGTTATCATATGATGCTTAACACCTTACATTCACCCCTACTGTGCTTATGTTCCCTTCATGAGTTATCATATGATGCTTAACACCTTACATTCACCCCGACTGTGCTTATGTTCCCATCATGAGTTATCATATGACGCTTAACACCTTACATTCACCCCGACTGTGCTTATGTTCCCTTCATGAGTTATCATATGATGCTTAACACCTTACATTCACCCCTACTGTGCTTATGTTCCCTTCATGAGTTATCATATGATGCTTAACACCTTACATTCACCCCTACTGTGCTTATGTTCCCTTCATGAGTTATCATATGATGCTTAACACCTTACATTCACCATACTGTGCTTATGTTCCCTTCATGAGTTATCATATGAGATAGGCTTGAAATTTGGAATATGATGTTTTAGTAGTTAAGTATCAGCTTAAACCATAACTATCTTAATCATGGCCTCGTCCTCGTTGCTGCTACCGCCGTTGCTGCTACCAGCGCTGTTGTACAACATAATAGTATTTATAATGAGATTTCTGTTCTAGGTGCAACGTGTTAGTGTGACAGCTGTTAATAAGAATGACGAGTCAGAGAGAAGTAGTTGTAGTATCTTGATAGGAAAAGGTGAGCATATTCTCATTAGAGTCACCTGTGTTCATGGTGCACACTTATTTAGCACTTGCCTTAATAAGCATATTCACACAACCTTAGCGTGACCACCTGTTGTTTAGTACTCAAAGATGTCACAGATGATCTTCTGATGCGTCTGAAAAGGTTAACACTTTGACCCTCGAATTTGTTCCAGAAAATTTAAATTTTTTCATAGAAAGTGTCCATTTGCAGACCAAGAGAAGACTATTTTTGAAAATTTGCCACTGGAATGACTGGCTCGGTTATCGAGCCAGGCATTCGTGGTAAATCTTCAAAAATAGTGTGAGTTTATAACGTCAGATGGGGGGACGGAAGGGTAGGGGGACAGCCTACACAATTTTCAAAGGTAAAATGGACATTTCCCAAGAATACTGCTGAAGTCATTTTTGGCCACTTTGAGTGGTAAAGGGTTAAATAAAGCATTCAACTATACCTTTTGCAAACAAGCCTATTTTCATTTGCTATCTATAGAATTCTAGAACAGTGTAGATTTAGATGCTCTCAAACTGACTCATGCTTAAAGTTTCATGTCCCATTAAATAGAGAAACATTTTTACAAAGATAAGAGATGCCAGTTGATTTCTGGGCAATTTACCCAGCATGCAATTCCCCGACTCTATATTCGTTGTAACTATTGGACACACTATTCGTTGAGTCTATTGTTTGTACAGGCATGAACTTCTCAAAGAAGAAGTTTTTGTCTGCCCATACAAATGGTAATTTCTCAGCCAGGTCTTGAGGCATTAGCATGTAGGACGTATTCATGGCAATACTCTTGACAGCGTATATCTCCTAGTACTGTTAATATCACATTCTCTTAGGAGTCTGCCTAGATGTTTGGAGAAGCATTTGATCCTGTTTTCTTTCAGGGGGGAGAACATAGTAGAATTTACATCTGCATAATGTCTTTTGGTATCTGAAAAAAATGGTCTTAGAGGAATTGAGGGATCTGCTCTGTCACTCAACTATCTCACATCATAATCAATTACGTTGCTTTTTTTATGACGTCACAATCATAATGACGCATAGCTCCATCACGACAAAGAAAAACTCTATCACAAAGAGTATGACTTGCATGTCTGTGATGAATTTATCATTTAATAAACATTCTGTTGAATATTTTGAAACTAATTTGATTGAGAGCTGAGCTCTTGCTGGCAGCCCTCAGTCAAACTAGTTGTAAAATATTGAACAGCTTACCTGTATAGTTTGGAATTTAGATTATGGTAATTCATGTTTTGAATTGAAGACAACCTGTGTAAAAAGTGGGCAGGGCTTAATTAGAAAGGGGCATGTCATAGCTAGACATGAATGCCTCCATTCTAATTCACCTTTCCAGCGTATCCATTCATCATCAGACCTCGTATGACGTCATAATCAGCGAGGTGTGGGTGAAGCTTAGCTAGAGATGGGCGGGGCATAGCTAAAACCGGAAATGTCCATTATATGTCCATGGGCCCAAAATTCTCATTTTGGTTGAAACTGTATAAGAATACAAGTCATTTTGAACAGCAATGCCTCAGAAAACAACATCTCTGCAATATTGGATTCAGAGTCAACACACAAACGAGAATGGACCTTTTCAGTTTTAGCTATGCCCCACCCATCTCTATCTAAACTCCACCTACACCATGCTCGTGTTGGGATCGATCCCTGAACTCCTGATTTTCAATTTCCAGAAAACTATACAGGTAAGCTGTTAAGTATTTTAAAACTAATTTGGCTGGGTGCTGTTCTTGCCTATGGCAGCAACAGCACCCAGTCAAATTAGTTTCAAAATATTCAACAAAATGCTTATTAAATGGTAAGGACATACAATTCGTACAAGGCATCGGACTATTAGGCATTAAAGCTGGGCTATATCGAGTCATTCATGATGTCATGATTATTATCATCTTACATATCACATAGTTGATTATGATGTCATATGATTGAGTGAGGAAATGTATTCATGAATTGTGTTATTCATATTATACTATCTGCATATTCTCTTCACACTTTATAATGTGTTGAACAATGTTCTATTCACAGAAGCCATTCCAAAGCCAACTGACCTCAATATCAGCAATATAAGTCCGAATTATGCATTATTAATGTGGTTGCCAGGCAACAGTAACTATAGACATGTGGTGACTGTGAATGGTTGCACTGTGGCGACCATTGCATGTGGAGTGCATCGTTACCCTCTCACAGGTGAGGGAATATTAACACTTTGAAGAAAAAACTAATTCTTTGTGATGTGTGGCATATGCTGTTGAATAGTTTGAAATTAATACACTTTTATAAGATTTGCAGCATTGAGACAGAATTCACCCTAATCCATGCTCTGTGCAAACTGGCTGGATGGCTCCCGGGGACCTGGTAGTGTGCACTGATTTGCGCTTACTGTGTCTGTGACAATGTACAAACAGCAATTTCTATCATGAATTTTGTTACAAATATTATTAAGGTCACATATCATGAGAAAGTTTATGCAATTATTCACCCATTTTTGTATTAGTTATTTGATTTTTCTTGAGTTCAACACAAGGTGGCGGATGGCTCAACTTAGCAATCTGAATGGCTCTGATTTGAGAATTAGTTAAATGCTAAAGTTGTTCTAAATTTGTTTTCTCACCTGGTGTTCAAACACACCACTTTGCATTGTTTGTTTTCATCTCTGTGATGCGTCACTAGCTTGGAGTTCTGAGCGATGCGTTACAGAAAATAATGAGAACAAAACATCATTATTTTGGACTTGAAATTACTTTTAGTCCAACCTTTAAAACTTCTGTGTGTATCATGTAAATTTACAAACGTATTTCATAACTATCTAGTATATATATATATATATATATATATATATATATATATATATATATATATATATATATATATATATATATATATATATATATTATATATATATATATATATATATATATATATATATATATATATATATATATATATATATATATATATATAGGGCTGCGCGGTTTGGCTTACAGCCATATCGGTTTCGATATAACTTTTCATATCGGTTTTAACCGAATATCGGTTTTATGGACATTAAACAAAAAATTTAAATGATAAAAAATAGCACGAAAACTATGTATTTTCACGCTCTGATACAGTCGTTTAAAGCGTTTTAAAAACGGTTTTACGCCTTTAAAGCTTAATATACCTTATAATATCCATCATCGCGGGAGTGAAATTATTAATTAGACCGCCTAAATATTAAGCACAGTTAAATAAACATCGTTTATTTTGTCAAAATTAATCATAAATCAGTAAAACAGGTTGCGAAAAGACGTAGCCTAATCACGTAATTGTAATTAATTATGATGTAATTATCTCCCTTTCTTCCTTCATTTCCAATTCGGCCCGAGGACGAAATCATGCCTTGAAGAAAATATTAACTGTAATATTGCGAACGCGAATTTCATACGTTAATATGATATTGTGTATAGAAGATAACGTTTTAAAAACGGTTTGAGTAATAATTCTATTTAAAATTATATCCTAATCAGCAAAATGTATTCAGCATTATATTTATTGGCGAGATTTTTATGCATTCGGGCGATTTAGTTTTGGGACGACTTTGCTTTATGTTAATTAGCCGGTGACGTAAATAAAATGGATGCCGTTATTTAGAAATGTTTTCCCCGATACAAATTTCAACGACAAATTCCCGCGTTAGTATTGTGTTTTATATTGCAAATTTATCTGAGACTATCAGAGAAAAGACGAGTGGATATTTATTTAATTAATTCGCAGCTTGATTTCTCTCGGCGTACAGCGAGTTACATGGAGTTACACAATATGTGCAATTCGGGCCACATTCAATTATTAGTTGCCCCGAACATAGCTTAATGGAAAGTATGGCCATTATTGTTCATTACGCTTTTCATGCTTGTTAGTATCTTTTATTTTTAACAATCCTGATACGAAAAACCGAAAATATGTTCATATTCGGTTTTTCGATATTTATTTTTTATAATCGGTTATGAAACCGTCAGTGCGGGATATCGGTTTTAAATATGGTATCGGTATATCGCGCAGCCCTATATATATATATATATATATATATATATATATATATATATATATATATATATATATATATATATATATATATATATATTACAAAATTTAAATCAACAACAACGTATCCATCGTGTTTACATTTACGCCGTCGTCAACATTTACGGTGACACGGGGCATGTAGAATTATTACGAGTTATCTAACCAATGAAAATATTGCTTAAGCATTATCTAAGTGAAGATCTTTCGTTGAATATTACACATGTGTTCATATGGAGAAATGTTAAACAGGCTGAAAGCCGTGTTTATGTGATAAAAATGGATAGTATGCATGTGTATTATCCCCTTAACCCTCAAATTTGTTCAAGAAAATTCCAATTTTCCCATAGAAAATGTCAATATGCAAACCAAGACAAGACTATTTTTGAAAATATACCAGCTGGAATGACTGGCTCGTTTAGCAAGCCAGTCAATCCAGTGGTACATTTTCAAAAATAGTCTTCTCTTGGTCTGCAAATGGACATTTCCCAAGACCATGGCAGAAGCAATTTTTGGCTGATATGAGTGTTAAAGGTGTTTAAGTGAAACTAATGTTAGATAAATTGAGTCCAGACAAGAAAGAATGTTCACTCACAGGCAAGTATAATAATAATCTTTAAAGCTTAATACAGGAATGGCTGGCCAAGTAAGCATATCCTATAGGCCTGATATAGGGTAATATATTTGTAAATCATTATCCTTTTTCCACAGAATTGAAGTCTGGCACTCGGCATCATGTGACTGTTCAAGCAAAGGCACATAAGTCTGACTATGACAATAACCAGAACAAGAGTAAACCTGACCTACTAGCCAGCATTGACTTCCATACACCACATGATAGTAAGTGCTTCTTACTTCACCATAAGGTATTGCTGAATGTATCTAGTGTGGAGAGGGGTCGAGCCTACAGAGGGAAAATTCATATATGAGAATTGAATTTGTTCTATTAAATCAATTCAGTTTGAAATAGGTTTTACGTTATAAGGGTGGGGTGGGTGGTTACTTTCATTCTAATATTAATATTAACTATCTGACTGCTGCAAGCCACCGGACAATAATTTCAATGGGTCTGCTGTACATTTTGAAAACAATTTGACGGAAAGTTGTTGATGGCTAAGCCACCAAGCACTTTCAATCAAATTGTTTTAAAATATTCAGCATATCCAGAGATAAACCCCATGGAAAATGTAGTCTGCAGAAATTCAGCAGTCAGAATAATAATGACAAGAAAAACAGTATCTTTTATAGTATTACTTATAAATATTCATGCATTTATGGTACAATTCTTCATCTCAGCCTCACTAGAACCTCCAATTAGTGTTCAGATAGAGACCGGACCACAAGTTGGCACGATCCTGCTCACTTGGCTGCCAGTCACGATCAGTACATCAGGGGAATCCCAAGATGCATTGCTGTCAGGATATGTCATTTACGCTGACGGTGAAGCAATTAAGCAAGTTCTGGGACCAACAAGTAAGGAGATTTATCCTTACTCAGGGCTTTCCAGCTGTTGTCTATATGTATATTAAAGCGTTTCCTGATAACGATTCTTATTAAGCATCAAAGGCAAACCTGTCATAAGTGACCATCTTATTGGAACCAATAAATGATCATTAAAAATAGGCGGCAATACAAATCACTCGCTATATGATATGCCTTTGGGTGAGGGTGGCAGTGGGTGGGGGGGGGGGGGTGGCGGTGCATAAGACTACTAAAGTTCCTTAAGATACGTAGTCTTTTTCCAATTAACCATCCATACCAAGAAAGCATTTACCACATGCTATGGTCAACTGTAGGACATTATTTGTAATTTCTGTTTGTGACCCATTTAATAGTAATGTTAGGCTAATATTTATAAGCTTATGATCATGTCGATAGTCACTTACGGGACTGACGGTATGATCAGCAAACGAAAAGAAGAAGGCTAATATTTAATTTATATTATCGTATATATTTACACCCACTTTGAAAAAAATGGGGTTAAGATTATGCTTTCACTTCAACTGTCCATCTGTGCATTTGGTTTGTGCTCAATAACTTCTCTTATAATGGATGGATTCATTTCAAATTTGGTATGTCAACTCCTGATGATATGCGCTCAGGAGAGATTGCTTGTCAGCGAAACCTGTCCATATTCGCCATAATTAGCTTCCTTGAAACACTTAAAATTTGTCAAAAATGGCTGCATTTGATTTTCGCTCAATAACTTTACTTATAATTGATGGATTCATTTCAATTGGTATGGCTACTCCTGATGGCATACACTAGATTGGGCTTGCATATCAGCGAAATGCGTCCAAAAATACCATACTTATCTCCCTTGAAATACATAAAATTTTCTAAAATATTCATGCATTTGGTTAACTTAACATATAATGGATGGATTCATTTCAAATTTTGTATACCAACTCCTGACGACATGCCCTCTGTGGAGTTTGCATTTCTGTGAAATGCCTCTTGATTCACCATAGATATCCCCCTTGAAATATTAAAAATTTGTCAAAAATGTCCGTGTATTTGTTTTCGCTCAGTAACTTCACTTTCAATGGATCGATTCATTTCAAATTTAGTATGTCAACTCCTGATGACATACCATCCGGGCTAATTGCATATCCGTGAAAGCTGTCCAGATTCATCGTAGTTATTTCCCTTGAAATATTTAATGTGGATCATGTGATGTACATCATCTATTTATGTGTATGATTTTGTTTTTGCTTAACACTTCAATGGTCAAGCCAGCCAAAATCACTCTCTGTAGTGGCCTTGAGTAATGTCCATTTGCAGGCCAAGAAATGATGGTTTTTGGAAATCTACCACAGAAATGACTGTTGTTATTACACCACAAAAACATCCATTACCGTTCAATCACTACTTGCTAAATCAAATATCTGCATTTAGCTATCAGAATAAAGTTTTTATTCTTGCCTATACACTCCCTAATGCCTATACCATCACCATGTAGACCCTCCACCAGGCTTCTGGTAGAGGGACCCCCTGCATTAGCCTTACAATAGACTGGCACCAGTCTGTACTCACTCCTTGGTGACGCTTGTCACTAAGCACGCTCGCGCATGCGCAGTAGGTCCCACTTGTGAAAACTGAATCACTTTTCAAATATTCTGCTAGCTATACAGTACTGTCAGCTATCAAATCGATATAAAAGTTTTAGCTTGCTAACTAGAAACTTTCCAGTTATCACGAGTTGACTCGGGAATGCCTACCATGAAGTCTATTCTTCCTAAGTTATGTTTAACTTATATATCATGGTGTTTTAGAGGTGTTTGTAACTCTAACGTTTGGAGTTACCAGTTTCCGTGTCACTACTCCCGTTTTCGAGGTTAGAGTAACCATGCCTATTATATACCATCAAGAGTACCATGTAATAATAATAATAGCCAGTACCACTCCTAGTAACGTAGGTCCTAGTGCTCTCAAACATATATCAGAATCTTTACTGATTTTTTCCTCAAACACTTTATTTAAATAGGCCAAGGCGTAGCGTCTGTGATATCTCAGGTTTTCTTAAAGCTAGTTGCTTTATTTCGCATCATTTCTTATTTTTTATAGGAAGTGTCAGTATCTTCTGAGAAAATAAAGTGTGCGTCGAATAAGTGTGATCGGGTTCACGCTAAGGATTATACGGGGCATGTTTGCCTGAGGTGTACCACCTGCACCCCTTTAAAAATGTGTGGAGTGTGCAAGGGTTGGCCATTGGTCGTAACTAAAGCGTTTTTTAAGGATTTTGTGGTTAAGCCTGCATTGCCCTCAGGTCGCTCTCCCTCCGTTGTTGAAGGTCCTAAAGCAGTAACATCTGCTTCCACCTCTATTAATACGTCGGTTTCAACAAAGGAGGGGGGCAGCTCCTCTATCACAGATCCGGTTATGGCATTATTCGCCAGATTTGAATCCTTTGCAAATGTATTGACGAAATCTTTAGACGAGCGTATTACATCTGCTATTAAGGCCGCTAAAGAGGAGTCATCAGACTCCGAATTTAGCCCCCAGTCGCGATCTCGTAAGTGGGGAAAGCCGGTTTCCTTAACATCAAGACAACAAATCAAGTCTCCCAAAGGAAAGTCCGGCGAGACAAGAAAGAAACCTGGTAAGGCATCCTCCGGTAGGAGCCAGGTCAAAGACCATGTTAGACTTGAGGACCAGCTTAAGTCTCAAGCGGTGGTATTGGGGGCGGAAGCTTCCGATGTGTCACCTCAAGCTAAGGTCCGGTTCACAGTGATTCCAGTTGCAAGGAAGGTGGTAAGATCGCCAATCGCCTCTAAGGAAGCACCCGTCTATGCTCCTGGCTTGTCCGGGCAAGCGGGTTTGCTGTCCGGAATGTCTTCTGGTTTTACCGGGCATCCGGAAATGAGCACCGTGATTGTTTCTGGCTTGGCTGAACATCCGGTGACTCATGAGAATATGGCTTATGCGTCAACATCCGTTTCCGGTTCATCAGTATCCGGCTATAGAGTTTCCGGTTCCGGGAGGAACAATGTAGTTCCGGGTCTGTTGGACCCGGCGGTGCATCATATGTCGTCTTCCGTTTCCGGTTCGTCGACTTCCGCTTCCGGTAGTAGTGCTGCTACTTCCGGTAGGAAGAATGTGCATCCGGGTCTGTTGGACCCGTCTATGCACCGTTCAGTGTCCGGATTGTCAGGCTCTTCTTCCGGTAGTAGTGTGACTACTTCCGGTGGGAATTATGCTTATCCGAGTCAGTTGGATCCGTTGTTGCATACATCCTCCTTTTCCCGGCCAGTTTTGGTTAGTTCCGGTTCCGGCGGTGGTGTAGACACTTCCGGTTCAACTTATGCATGTCCGGGTCGTTTTGACCCGTCCTTGCAAGCGACTTCCGGTTCCGTTTCGGGGTTTTCTATTTCCGCTTCTGGTGACAGTTTTTCTACTTCCGGATTAGGAGATATGAAGCGTTCTATTTCCGGTCTCGGTGTTTCAGTCCCGACTGGAACTTCTGTTTACGCATCAAGTTATGAGCTTCCGAATAACTCAGATTCCCAGTCCAGTAATAGGTCTGTTAATTCCGATTCTAGTTATTTTCGCGCCGGTCCTCCCGTTTTTGATAGACATTATTCTGATCGATCTTCTAGTGCTCAGTCTGTTTCGGCGTCAGATTTTGGTCATCATTCCTTTCGTGAGGTAGTATCTCTCTCTCGTTCTTCATCTCCTTCCTTGTTCTCTCAAGCAGGTTCTCAGAAGAGTAGTAGTCATCCGTCCTCTTCGTCTGTATCTGGCTTGTCTGCTAGGGATTTTTCGTCTTCTCATGTTTCTAATTCGTCTTCTCTTTTTCATCCATCATCTATATCTCCGCCTCCAGGTTTTCTTCATATTCCGGCTTCCCTTCAGCAGAATTATTCTGCGGCGTCTCACATACCTTCTTCTTCTGATCCGTCTGTTCCTACTTTGCCTTCTTATTCTTCATCTTCTCCGGAGTTTGATCATTCGGATCCTATTGTTTCGGTCGTTCTGTCTCCAGAATTAGAGTTCCAGATAGTTGATTCAGGTTTAGATTTTTCCTTGTTTTCAGTAAGCCGCGATTCCTCTCTTCACCGATCTGTTATTTCAGCTAGATTTTCAATTTTGTCCAGATTTTCAGCTAGTCAGTTGGATCCTTATTTTTTCAGTTCTAGTCAGCCTGAGGCCCATGTTGCTAGTTCTTATCAGTCTCCATTGACGTTAGACACTCTCTCGGACGCTCCTTCTAGAGCTTTAGCTTCTCCTTCCTCTCTGAGGATCGTTGATGCTTCTGTTTCGCTAGATTCAAACATCTGTCCTCCTCCTTCTTCTTCTTCTCCGTCTCACCTTTCTGTCAAGGCTACTCAAAGATCAGTCAGGGCCAGGGATCTGAAGAGGTTCTATCACGAGAGGGCCTCGCCAGATGACTGGTCTAGGGCTCATCAATGGATAGCTTCGTCTCTATCTCTTCCTCTTCAGGATGAATTTTCGATTGATCCTCCGTCGTTTGGTTCTGCGCTGTCATCTTCAGTCTCTTCAGCTAATGTTCCTTCTGTTCTTCCGGTAGATAACTTGGTAGTAGACATGTTAGATTTTTACATTAACGATGTCCAACTGAAAGATTTTTCTCTTACTCCCAAGGTAGATGCTCCAGTTCAGGTTCCGAAAGAGGATTACATTAGATTGGCTTCTACTCAATCTCTTAATGGTCCGACATGGGATGTTCTTTCATCGCATCTGAAGGAAGCGGCTAAGGTAGAATCTTCATCAGACCTTTTTAGATGGGAGTCTGTCTGTCGGGCTCAGTTGAAATCAGCAAACTTTTTGGCCCTTCTTTCAGAGGCTATGCTCAAAACTCACGAGAAAGGTGGTCAGGTTCCTCCAGAGATATTTCGTTCGTTAGCTGACCTGTCAAGAGGTTCGTTGAATTCAGTTTGCCGTTCACTAGGTTTCATCACCTCTAAGAGAAGGTCAAGGAAGCTTGCTGAGGTGAATATTTCGGATTCCCTCAGGAGTAACCTGATATCTGCTCCGGCTTTCGGATCAGATATTTTCGGTCATAATTCTACATCGATCCTTAGGGCGGAGTCTGATCGTCTCAGATCAGATAAGGATCTGCGGGATCAGATTTCGATTTTGAGGCCGTCAGTAAAAAGGGACTCTTCTGCGGTGAAGAGTCCCTCCTCCTCTCCCAGGAGGAAGAGTCTTAGGCCGGATGAATATGGGGCTTATCCGTCAAGGGTGTTTACGAACTCTAATCGGTCCTCTCCTTCCCATTCCAGATCTGCGGAGGAGGATCGTTTTAAATCCATTTCATCACATAGACCTAGAGCCCAGGTTCGTCAAGCCCCTCCTCAGGTGAGAAGGGGTCAATTTTTCTCTCGAGGTTACAGGTCTAGTTCTAGAGGACGCTCCTCTAGAGGTTTTCAACCTAGACGGGTTTGAAGGGGGGACCTCGGCCCGGGCAGGCCTTTCCCAATCTCATTTTCCAGTCCTTCCTCCTCTTCTACCACCTTTGGATCTATCGGTGCAATCCCTTCTTCCCAGCGTGCCAGTAGGAGGGTGCTTGTCTCTGTTCTGGGAGACGTGGCAAGCCCTTGCTCAGGACTCCTGGCTGTTAGATCAAATCCGCTGGGGTTATGCACCGTCTTGGATAGAACTGCCTCCTCCTCTGTCTTACCAGCCCAAATGGACTCCAGTTCCATCCAATCTGGAGAAGTTGGGAGCCTTGGAAGACGAATTGGAGTCAATGTGGTTGAAGAAGGCTATAGAAGAGGTTCCATGTTGGAGAGTAGACCCGGGATTCTACTCAACTCTATTTCTAGTCCCCAAGAAATCAGGTGGATGGCATCCAATCATCAATCTGAAGAGATTAAATCTGCATATATCCACCCCAAAATTCAAGATGGAGACGGTATCTCAGATTATCGCCAGTCTGAGTCCAGGCATGTGGACAGCGTCCATAGATCTCAAGGACGCCTACTTTCACATTCTCATCCACCCTCCATTCAGAAAATTCATGAGATTCGCGTTCAAGGGGAGGGTATGGCAATTCAGAGTCATGCCGTTCGGCTTGACCACGGCCCCTTTCTTCTTCACCCGCCTAGTGTCAGCAGTGGCAGGTTTTCTGCACAGTCGTTCTATTCCCCTTCACGTTTACATAGACGATTGGTTGCTAAAAGCAGAATCTGCCTCAATTCTGGCAAGCATCATTCCAGAGGTCTGCAGTCTGGCTTCCAGTCTAGGATGGGTTTTAAATCTAGAAAAATCATCTTTGGTCCCGTCTCAGGTTTTCACCCACCTAGGTGTGGCTTTCGACCTTGGTCAAGGCTTAGTCTTCCCTTCAGAGGTAAGAGTAGAAGCAATCCTAGTAGCCATGGAAATTCTGGCTTCCTCTGCCGTGGTCAGAGCAATATTCTTTCTCCGGGTGATAGGCTTGATGGTCAGCATCGAGAACATCATTCCGTGGGCGGTGCTGATGAGGAGACCTTTCCAAATGTATCTAATGTCCCTGTGGAAACAGTCGACCCATTCAGTGTACCATCAGATCCTGGTCAGAGATCATTTGAGGCCCCACCTAGATTTTTGGAAGGATCGCTCTCTGCTGATGATGGGTGTTCCTCTGGTCAAGTCTTCTCCTCAGGCGATCATATTTACAGATGCTTCCCAGGAGGGATGGGGAGCGGTCTAGGGTTCCCTTTCGGTCTCAGGCCTGTGGTCCCGAGAGGAGTCGTCAGCCCACATCAACATTCTGGAATTGTGGGCTGTCAAGAAGACTCTCCTTGCCTGGTCGGATCAAGTGCAGGGCCTCAAGATCTCGATTCGATCAGACAATTCGACAGTAGTCTCGTATATCAACAAGCAGGGAGGCACGAAGTCGTCTCGCCTTTGTTTGGAGGTGTGGAATCTCCTCATGTGGTGTCGTATGAAGCAGATTTTCCTGGTGTCCTCCCATGTACCAGGATGTCTGAATTTTCTGGCGGATCAGTTGTCTCGCCCTTCCAAATTCGCCCACACAGTGGCAGTTAAAGAGGTCGGTTGTCAAAGCGATCTTCAACCTCCTGGATCGTCCCCATGTAGACCTGTTCGCGACCTCTCTGAATGCCCAGATCTCCTCTTTCATGTCTCCTTTTCCGGACGATCAGGCATTGGCGGTGGACGCCCTGTCTCAGTCCTGGACAGGAATCTTCGCGTATGCGTTCCCTCCGACTATCCTGCTTCCCCTGGTTCTGAAGAAAGTCAAGGATCAAGTATGCGAGATTTTGTTGATAGCTCCATTTTGGCCAAAAAGGATCTGGTTCGTAGACCTTCTCGATCTTCTAGTAGACTTCCCACGTCTGCTGCCAGTGTCCCCAGATCTGTTATCCCAAGTAAGGGGAACGTGCCTTCATCCAAACCCAGGAATCTTCAGTCTGTGTGTTTGGAGAATATCGAGTGCTCGGTCACTGAGAATAAATTTTCTGCAAGGTCTCAGGAAATTATTAATTCGGCCAGGAGGGAGTCGACCCGAAGAGTTTACAAGGGTCGACTTAAGATATTCGGAGAATGGTGCTCAAATCATGATCTTGTGCCCGATTCTGTTTCTATATCCCAAGTGTTAGATTTTTTATCTTATCTGTTCGATTCTCTTCGTCTGACTGCTAACACGGTTAGAGGATATAGATTTTCCTTAGCATCTTCTCTTCCTTAAATGCGGATGTTAAGGATACTAAGGTGCTGAATGGGTTCATCAGAGGTTTAGGTAATATTCGGCCTCCTATTGCTAAACCGTTACCTTCCTGGAACTTGGCGCTGACTCTTCAGGTTTTGGCAGGGCATCATTTTGAACCTATCGCCTCGATTAGCTTAAAGCTTTTAACTTTTAAGGCGGTTTTTCTAGTAGCGGCTGCTTCTGCTAGAAGACGATCTGAGATCCATGCATTTTCCGCTGAAAAGGATAGATTTATTGAAGCTGGGGACGGTTTGGTATTATATCCTAGAAGGGATTTTTTGTCTAAAACGCAATCAAACCGTTATCCAGCTAAGCCGATTATTTTAAATTCTTTATCTTCGTTTTCTCCGTCTGACAGATTTTGGTGTCCAGTCAGAGCTCTTAAGGCTTATAAGCGTCGTACCGATTTTAAAAGATCCGATCCGTCTCACTTATGGGTTCCCTACGCGGAAGGGGTAGCCAGACCGGTCTCGAAAGCATCCATCGCTAGATGGATTTGTGACACCATTCAACTATGCTACGAGATTGCTTCTCCTGAGCAAGTCAATCTCTCTCACATTAAGGCTCATGATGTTAGAGGGATGGCTACCTCTTTTGCTTTGTTTGCTGGCTCTTCTGTAGACGAAGTTATGCAAGTTGCAGGATGGAAATCTGAGTCTACTTTTACCTCTTTTTATTTGAAAGACCAGAGCGCAGCGCCATCTTTCTTTAGGAACATTACTATTTTAACCAAGAAGGCTGAAGACCATTTACCAAGCACATCCCACCATTTTCGTTAGGACTGTGCGTCTGCGGAGAATGGTGAGAGTTGTTCCTTGGTTGTTGGTTTAAATCTTTATGTTTAAAGTTTTATTTGGTTGTTAATCACTGTGTGATTGATTAGGATGCACCATTATGTTATGTTATTAACATTTGGTTATGTTTGGTTTGATTTTTATCCTTGCTTATGGATTCTCAAATCACCTCCCACCAAAGTTTCGTAGTGGGGCACTGACCAAATCTACGGGTTTAGCAAGTAGTGATTGAACGGTAATGGATGTTTTTGTGGTGTAATAACAACCCCCAACAGACGCCCCTTTAGTGGGTTGGTCTGTAGTTTTATTAACCACTATAAAAACATACTTACCGTTCAATCACTATGACCCGGCCTCAGCCACCCCGCTGGGTATTGATTTGAGAATCTAGGCTGGATGTACAGCACTTAAATTTAGAAAAGTGATTCAGTTTTCACAAGTGGGACCTACTGCGCATGCGCGAGCGTGCTTAGTGACAAGCGTCACCAAGGAGTGAGTACAGACTGGTGCCAGTCTATTGTAAGGCTAATGCAGGGGGTCCCTCTACCAGAAGCCTGGTGGAGGGTCTACATGGTGATGGTATAGGCATTAGGGAGTGTATAGGCAAGAATAAAAACTTTATTCTGATAGCTAAATGCAGATATTTGATTTAGCAAGTAGTGATTGAACGGTAAGTATGTTTTTATAGTGGTTAATAAAACTACAGACCAACCCACTAAAGGGGGGTCTGTTGGGGGTTTCCATAAATGAGTGAGTCATTCCCGTGGTAAATTTCCAAGAATAGTATTCTTTTGTACTGCAAATGGGCATTCACTAAACAAAAATATTGATTTTCCTGAGCAATCTTGATCACCAAAGTGTTAATGTCGATCATGGTACCTATTTTCTTTCTGCTATAAACAGAGTATTTGCAAGAAATATTTGCGCTATTACATATAATATATGCATCATTATTTGCCAGATGACCATGTGCTTCTAAGTTTGACTGACTTTCATGGCATCATTCCAAATCTCATGACTGTACGGACATTATCACAGGATGGAATTGAGTCATGTGATTCCCATTCAGCACCATTGCCGTCTGGTCTAGTCAAGGAAATGTCAACATCGACTCCAAAGACACCAAAACAGGTAATGAAATTTCAATGGTGAAAGCTACAATAGATTGTTTTATTTAAGATTCTCATATGCCAATAAATAAATACGTCAAAGAAAGATATTCAGGCTTTAGTAGCTAAATGTTGGTACATTTCTACAGCCTATGATGGCTATCATGATTTACTTTTCAACCAATCAGAAAAACCCTAACGTATCTGCCTCGATATATATGCTCGGTCATAGAAGTGACATCTATAGCTTAACAATGTGGTATAAAAGTAACCATAAAAGTAAGCTGTTGATTATTTTGAATCTAATTTGATGGGAAGTTGTTGCTGCCTTAGGCAATGAAATGTCAACATTGTGATGTGATACAGATAAGGGCATGTAACAGGATATGAATGATATGGAATCTATATACAATAATTTATCGGTGCAATATTTGAGACGAGATTAGCATACCTTTAACTAATTTTAATGCTTATAGACACCATATTAGATGAAAGTACTCGATGACCTAGTTCTTAAATCAGAGGTCGACAGCATCATCTGTACGACTGATCATTTACCAAGCTTTTGAGGTGTATGCATGTCGCACTGATTCGCAATAGTGCAATAGTACATAGGCAAAATAGGTTCAAAGTGTAGGCTCACATATTTTAATTATGTGTGAATATTATTAACACTAGTAGTACTACAGTCAAAGGCCAATATTTTTTAGAACAGATTTGAGTAGATTTTTGTCACGCCCTACATGTGTAGGATTGTTCGACAGTGATCCAAATGGCATCCAGCGTCCACCAAGACATTAGAAAATGTTAAAAGTCCTTCGATGAACATTTAATTCATCTTTTAATTAAATTTAAAAAATTTTAAATTT
Source organism: Chaetoderma sp. LZ-2023a (assembly GCA_034401795.1). Taxonomy (NCBI): domain Eukaryota; kingdom Metazoa; phylum Mollusca; class Caudofoveata; order Chaetodermatida; family Chaetodermatidae; genus Chaetoderma; species Chaetoderma sp. LZ-2023a. The sequence continues at coordinate 148,315,191 of CM067370.1, read as the reverse complement.
TGACATCAAAATGCTAAGGGTTACAGTTGCTGAAAGAAATATCTTAGACTTTAATGTGATGGTCTAATAGATATTTACCTTCTAACCCTCACTGTGTGTTCATGCTCGATGCCACAGCAGTATCTCAGCAAATTTGGCTTATGCTTTAACATAGATGTTGTTGCAACTATGATGACCAAACTTTGATTGTAATCCAGAATTAAAAACCTGTATCTGGATCGCATCAAATTCTGAATCTAGGGATATCTTTGAAACTGCATATTCAATTTGGCTGAAATGTTAACACTGGAAACCTTATTACCATACACACTAGGATTTCATATCTTTGACATGAGTCAGATAATTTTAAAACACGGATTTGCATTCAGATTTTATTGAGAATTTACTAAATAAAAAACGTGTTTTATGTTGTATGCTTTGGTTGAAATCAGGTATCTGATTGTGGCAGTCAAATTAATTATTTTTACAATTTTTAGTGCGGTTCATATTTAGCTCACTTGACACCACACTTCTAGGAATTTGTATTGAAGCAGATTACTGGTAGTTGTAATTTGTCATGCGTCTCTTTGCTTCAGGGTTTTGAGTCAGACACTGATGATGAAATCGAGGCAGCATTCCGAGATGGAAATAAACCTGATACAGTGAGTCATTGATGAATGTTTACTCTGCTTGATTTATTCTTTGTCAGCCTATCTTAACCTATATATACCTGCAAGAAATTTTTTTATCTGTTTACCTGATCACCTGATTCTCATTTATAGCCTTTTAATGGTCACTTTTCTCACATAATAGCTATCTACATATATGTAAAACATTTTTTGACAACTTCCTACTTCAATGACTGGTTCTTGTAGGAACATGGTTTCAACCCTTTAATTGTCAAGCTGGCCAAAATCGGTCTCTCTTGAGAAATGACTAAAAAGGTTTTCTCTTGACCTACAAATGTACATTCACTAAGCAAAAATTTTGATCTTCGTTATAAATACATCTTGACCATTAAAGGGATAATATCAGGTATCATATAAAATGTGATTTATCCAAAAAAAACTGAACATAAACATAATCGTTACAATTTTAAATAAGCCAGTATCACGTTTTCTAATAATAAATAAGTGCTTTTGGCTGATATATTGTTACTGTGTCTGCATCTATATAGACAGTGATTTATGTTGGAATGGAGGAAGCCGATCTGTTACTCAAGTATATGACGTCATACTCGATTATGTTAGATGTAGGCTGGCCTCACAATGAATAGTGACATCTTTAGCACCACCATGAACATTGAATTCAAGTGTACGAATTGTATATCTACAACATTCTGTTGGATATTTTGAAACTAATTTGACTGAGCGCTGTTGCTGCCATAGGCAGCAGCAGAACAAGTTATTTTTAAAATATAGCAGAACAAGTTATTTAAAAAATATTCAACAGCTTTCCTGTATTATTGGTACCTTGACATTGAGATTCTGAGAATTCAGGATTCAACATGTATAAATTGATTCCACTGCAAATGTAGGCGGAGCTTAGCATAGCTAGAAATGGGTGGGCATAGCTAGAACTGGATGCCTCTATTTTCTTGCTATTACAGCTTCTCCTTCCTGAATACTTGTCCGCTGCGGATTCCAGTAACTCTGAGCTGTCAGACATACAGGAGGAGGAAGAAGAGGACGATGATGGGATTGCACAGCAACAGAAGCTTTCTCAGGTAAATATGGCATACCTGATGTTGATGAGGATAGCAAGTGTTGATAAAAGGGATATGACCCTGGGACAGCAACAACATTCAGTGTTACTGAGAAAGCCATGTTAGTCTGAATAGAGCATAAAAACAGGATTCAATGATAGTACCTCGGACCTGATGAAGCACATTTATGTCAATATAAACTAGGTTATTTAGAGTCTTGTTTTTACCCGCGGCGTTAGATGCAAGGTCTGCGAGCATGGAGTATTTCTTCTTGTTCTTAAGACATTTTCAATAACTGGTTCTACTGGAGGGATCTTCTCCAAATTTTGAGGGAAGTTTGCTTATGGGATCCCGAATATGTATGCCAATTTTGTGGCCAAATGCTAAAACATAACAGGAAAAGCTTTCAGCAAAATAGTTTTCAGGACATTTTTGAAGCATTTTTCAATAACTCTAATGGAGCGATATTTTTTTAACTCGGATTGATGTGTTTCTCTTAAGAATGTTGACTTCATTCTGGTGAATTAATATTTTCGTGTCAAACACATTCTTTAGAAAGTAAGAAATATTATGTTGAATATTTTGTAATTTATTTAACTGGACGCTTGTGCTGCTTACCTTCCAGTTAAATTAGTTTTAACCCGATAATGGTCAAATTTGGTCAAGAAAATGTAATTATTTGCTTATTCAATGTCCATTTACAGGCTAAGAGAAGTCTATTTTGAAAATTTGCCATTAATGACTGGATCAATTATCAAGCTAGGCATTGCAGTGGTAAATTTTCAAAGTCTTTTCTTGGCTTTTTCAAATGGCCCCTCCTCACAACCATTCCACAGGCTGGTTTGAGCATTAAGCCTTGCAAGCTTAAACAAAACAGGGCAAAAAAATCTCTTGGTCTGCAAATAGTTATAAAATTGAAATTTTCGTGCTCAAATTTAAGGTTTAACCTTACCACTCTGATGTCAAAATTCTACTTTTTATTGGTTCGATAGTGAAGAATCTGGTGTACATTTTTCAACAATTATGGTGGACGATGTTGCTGTCTATGATAACACCATCTTCCACCAAATTTGCTGAAAAATGAACTCAAGTTCATCTTTTAATTCAATTTGAAAATTTAAAACTTTGACATCAGAGTGGTAAGAGTTAAAGGGTTAACCAGAGCAGCATCCTTTCTGTTGTATACTTGACTTAATTAATCATATGTTTTATGTATTTTACAGGGTTTTAATCCATTAGACATGTCCAAAGCTGATATGCATTTGCGCGGCATTGGTCCATCAAGTGAAGGCCGTGGGCAGTCCAACCTTGTGCCGTCTATAGGTATCACTGAATATACACCCACAGATACAGTTTAAGAAATATAAATTATTCAATGATTTCACATTTATGAACTGGTCTGTTATAATTATATACATGTCATAGATTACGATAATAACATGAGTAGCCATCATCAGATTTTAAATTAACGAGGCTTAAATAAGCAGTGGTGTTCGAATAGATCTTTCAAAGCTTGCATTCAGAGTCACCAATAAAATGAAAGTTCAAATTAGCTAGTGGTTATGGTATCATTTATAGTAGGACAGGGTTACTCTACTCTTAAAGTAGCTAAATATGAAACCATCTTGAAAGCAATTTGACTTAGCTTTAGGTTTGTACCATATTCAGTTGGCGTTTAGCTATTGTGTATATATGTGGGAATTGTTATCCACAATATACTGAAAGAAGTAGCTTAATGAAATAGTTTTTTGTAGTTGCATAAATTTGTGTATCCCGATCGCTTTCAGAGATTACCCGTGATAGCGGCAGCGATCGTGGGAGCTCATTTGACATTCCTGAAGATGACAATAGCCCAGATAGTGATTCATCGAAGACATTCCAAAAGCAGTCTGTTACTCCCCCTGCAGACTGCTCATCCCCTCATACAAATTATTATGGTACAACAGTGGTTAGTAAGTCTTCCAAACACATACGAGAAATGGACTCACGTGATGGGTACCGAGAATTGAAGAAGAGTGAGAATAAAGATAGTGTTATTGATAATAATGAGCATGATAAGTTATTAAAAGAGAGCAGTTTAAGACATAATAATGATATTTCTAACAAAACAAAACATAAGCATACAGGTGATAGTGACTCCGTTCACAGTGAAGCTATACCAGATAGGACTGCTAACATAACGGATTCATATAAAAAAACCTATGGATCATTAAACGATACCTCCACTGATCACATGAACCAATCAAGTGAGAGCAGTAGCATCCAAGAACTCGTATCGAATGATGTGATAACGAAGAAGCGTATACGCGACGATATTCCAGATTCTGATTTAATTGATTACGAGGATAATGGTGAAGGTGATTCGATGTTGGAGACATCAGATATAATGGATGATGGTCAGATCCGCTTGTTTATTGCATTGTTCGACTATAATCCATTGATAATGTCACCGAATGTGGATGCCGCTGATGAGGAGCTTCCGTTTAAAGAGGGACAACTCATTAAGGTATTTAGATTATAATGTGATTATGTGATAAGCACATATATTTAGATTAACAATGATTAATATGGGATTATGTATATCTTGTTAATTCTATATAACCACAATAGTGAGATTGATGGAGATTTATCAGTATTTCCCATCTGTAAGCAGAGCTTTTAAAAAAAAAATTTACCACTTAACTGTTATCACTCTGGTGTCAAAATTTTGAATCTTCAAATTAAATTAAAAGATAAATTCATTGAACATTACAGAAATTTTTGCCCAGGTTTTGGTATACGGGATCTAAACTTGATATGTGGATGCATCTTATGGAGGTGTACAGTCTATGAAGACTAGGTCAGCGTGACCTACATTTGACCTACTTTTCATGGTTCATGGAACATTACAGAACACGTTTGTCCGGGCTATAATTTCAAGAGTTTTTGGCATACTGGAACTAAACCGGGTGTATGGATGAACAATCAAAATTCTGAATAGAAGCTCTGGAACCAGCCATGGTAGTCCCAAATTTGCCGGTTAATGTGAAGCATTCTGACAATTTTTGATAAATCTTTTCATAAAATCTAAGATTTTCACCGGAGAAAATTGATCAATCAAAATTCTCAATAGAAGCAACCAAATTTGGTTGAAATCTGTAAAGTGGTTAATGACGAGAAGCTTTTTGACTATTTCCTGTAAATTTTCATAAAAAGATTTTCAGCAAAAAAAATTGACGAGACAAAATTCTCTATAAAAGTTCTGAACCGTAACCCCATAGAGTGCTTCCAGTCAAATTATGTTGAAATCTCCGAAGTGATTAATGAGGAATAGTGTTTTGACAATTTGCGGTAAATTTGTATTAAAATCTAAGAGTTTCAGCCAAAAAATTTACCAATCAAAATTCTGTGTACAAGGTCTGAAGGCTACCCCTTGGAGTTAAAGAGGAGTAACGTTTTAAAGCAAAAATTGAGGGATGATGACATCATGACATAAGCTCACTTGGTCTTTCAAGCCAAGTGAGACTAGTATAAGTCCGTGATTCTATATGTCTGGCCATTTCTGTCAAATGTTTTGGGATTTCTGACAAAGCTGCTTATGTCACAGAGCTAATTTACCACTACTTGTTAAACCTTGTAAGTCTGAATTGTCATATTTCATTATTCAATTCCCTTTATTCATGATAACCAGTGTTCGTTTTAAAAGCTGCTTTAAACACTCAAAGTTGTTCAAGAAAATTTTTTGCTCATAGAAAATGTCCATTTGCAGATCAAGAGAAGACTATTTTTGAAAATTACGATTATTGAGCCAGTCATTCCAGTGGTAAATTAAAAAAAATAGTTTTCTCTTGGTCTGCAAATGGACATTTCTCAATACCACCGCCGAAGCCATTTTAGTGGACATTCACTCAGTAAAAATTGAGATATTCTTGACCAATCTTGACCACTAAATGGTTAATAATTGTAAGTATATGTGTACACGAAGGCTGGCATATGTGACCAGCTTATGGAGCACAAACAGTTAGTCACTATAGACAGGTGGTCTGTTAATACAAGTGACTCGCTGTAGGATGTGGCTCTTGGAGCTAAAAGATAGTGACTCTTTAAGACAAGTGATCAATAGACCACTTGTTGTCATGAAGAAGCACAATCTTTTGGTTCCGAAAGGCAGGTGGATTTCCCAGCAGGTGGAGCTGTATTTCTTTTATAAGAACACAATTATTACATTGTATAACATTATGTAACATGTCAGGTGTTGACATGTAACACATGTAGCACATAGATGACTTAAATCTCACATTATTAAAGTCAATTCCTTTTCAGTTAATCCTTTACCACTCATATCAGCCAAAAACAGCTTCTACAGTGGTCTTGAGAAATGTAAATTTGCAGACCAAGAGAAAACTATTTTTGAAAATTTAGCCCTGGAATGACTGGCTTGATAACCGAGCCAGTCATTCTAGTGCTAAACCTTCAAAAATAGTCTTCTATTGGTCTGCAAATTGACATTTTCTTTGAAAAAATTGACATTTTCTTGAACAAATTATGGCTCAAAGGGTTAATAACTGTCAGTTAATAACTGGGGTTGTTTTTGGAAACATTGTTGTTGTTAGCTGGATAATACAGCACCGGTTTCAGCAACATTGTTTCAAAAATATACCCCAGCCTTTCCTCCACTGACTCTGTAACGATTAAGCTTTGGACATCAGTGAAAGAAGCATTAATGCGCTTAACTGTTAGCACTCTGATGTCAAAATTTTCAAATTGAATTAAAAGATGAACTGGTGTTCATTTTTAAACAAATTTGGTGGAAGATGGTGCTGTGGTAGACAGCAACATCGTCCACCAAAATTGGTAAAAAATATACACCAGTTACTTTGTTATTGGCACCGTAAAATGATAGAATGTTGACATCAGAGTGGTAAGGGTTAATGATTTGTAATTTCATGCACTAGAAAATTATTGATTCAACCCTCTTCATGCTGAATGTCACGAGGGCTAATGTATTCAATACTATTAATTCTGGAAGGCATTGATATCATAAGTTCTGTCTAGCTGAAAGTTGCTGCTACTGTACATATAGATGGTAACATTTTCAGCCAATCCAGTTCAAAGACAATCCGCAACTTTCCATTCAGTTTTACCATCCAGCAAACATTCCGTGTGATATATAGAGGAATATGGGTTAAATATTATTTACTTAGTGGATATATTCCATGGCTGGTCACTTTATGAAGTGACAATGGAACTTGTAACACAATCTATTGTGTACCGGTACGTTATTATGTACAGCTAATCTGGTCTTGCAGCTTAATGCGTACAAGGAACTTGTGAGGGTAATTTGTAAGTCGCTATCGCCACCAAATAATATTACAGTTCTGCAATACTATAATAGAGTTAACAGGTAAATGGAAGGCATTGTATAGCTGGTGAACGTAAAGTATAACATATTACATGATCTGCCTCATTATTAGTATCTAGTGTGTGGTGTATAAAACAGCTAGTTGTATTTAGTCAATAAGCAGTAAGACAATCATCATATATAGGTGTCTGTCTATAGATCATCCCGAGTGCTCTCAATATGGCCCAGAGTGAAGTAAGTAAAGTCAGGGGTCCGATCTTAACCGTCCAAGTGTTGAAGTTGTATAGAGAACATGTTGCAGGGGATAAAACGTTGACCGTGTTGAATATTTTGATAACAATGTTACTAAAGGTTGTTGGTGGCTAAGCCACTAACAACTTTCAGTAACATTGTTTTCAAAGTATTCAACATGGCCAGAGTTATTGCCCATTGAAATTAATATCTAGTGTCTTGCAGCACAATTAATTACTAAAATATGTATGTAGTATACTGTGGTGAGTGTGGTCTTCTTGCAATTTGACAAATATCTCCGGGAACATATAATATCAACAGAATTCATAATAACGTGGGATGGAGAAATGGGCATTTAATCATATTAGACATTCTTTCCAGTTTATTCTTAAATCTATATGACGAGTGATAACAACATACTGGGTCTGTCCGCTTATTGTTTGCGTGTTGACCCAGGGAAAACGGTGACCCTTACCCAGCTAGGTTGATGCCTGTTGGCTCCATAGTGTGGAGCTGGTGGATCCAGTGGCATTCCTTTTGTCTTCTCCATTTGGTGGCAGCTTCGTCCTCTGGGTCAGAGGAGAGGACCTGGATTATTCTGAATTGCATGTCTACTCTAGAATGCCCAGGTCTGTTGAAATGCCGTGAAACTGGGGTGTCGTACGTCTCATTACGGTAGAGGTTGATGATAGAGCATGTTCTCTTGGATGCAAATTTTAAAGGTGCGTAATATCTCCCCCTACATATTGTTTCGTGCAGGCGGAGCATGTCAGAAGATAAACTATGTTTCTGGTCTGACAATTGCTGATAATCTTGGACCTGTAAGAAAGCCCAGTGTGGGAGCTGGAGAAGAATCTATCCTTATGCATATTGTTGCAATTTTTTGTTGTGCATGGATTTAGAGGGGTTCTATGAGGTAAAGTCCTGCCTACCGCCGGTAATTTGGCCCTGACTATTGAGTCCTTGATGGTTTTATTTCTTCTAAAACTGAAGTGGCAGTTCTGGGAAAGCCAGTCTGCATTTGTAGCTTCCAGGATTGGCCAGTATTTTTTTTATTGCATTTTTGAGGAAGGTGCCTGTACGGTTGAAGTCGCAGACGAAGACCGGTTTAGCTAAAGCAATGTCTTTTTTGGTTTTCTCGGTTCAGAAGGTTGTTTCTGTCTTGCGCACAGGCTCTGGTCCTGGCATTGTCAAGGAAATTTCCCTGACTACGTCGTTATCACACTTAAATCTATATGATGACGATCAAGAAGATCTCCAGACCTCACAACTGTCAAGATGTCACAAAAATAAAAAATTTTGTGGGGAAAAGCGGTATACCCTTAAATCTCATCAGGTAAGTTGCTGCCATATTGTTTGCATTACGTCATTGTGACCATTGGCAGCACACCCACCGTCGGCTAGTATAAAAACTTCTTCGAATCTCAAAATGGCGACAGTCTGCTTTACTAGGAACATGCAAACATCGGCGACTAAAATATTTACCTGCATTTTGACACACAAAATTTGCATGGATTTGACTTCTGAAGACGGAAGAACGATAAACCTATCTTTACCTACGTACCCGCAACCCTATAACTAACAAATACTTATTCAAAAACTAATAACATTCATGTACTATTTTCTAACCCAAATATACCAATATTTTTTTGCAACCTTTTTGCTGAAATCCATTTGAATACTTTGTCATTTGCCGGGATGCGTGTAGCGGATTTCGGGGTGAAGACAACTTATACTGGTGCTTATGTTCTGCTACATGGCCAATAGACATGGATTTTATGAAAAAATCATGTTTATATTGGCTTTGGCAATACCTCCACCACCATGCCCATCCGCACCAGAACATTGTCACTACTACCAGTAGCACCACCAATGCCAAAACTACAACTATCACTGCCGCCACTACCAACACTACTAAACCGACCACCATCAGGACCACTACAGCTACTGCCACCTTCAACACCACAGCCATCAGTCGCACCACAACCATATATGATCAGGACCTCTACCACCACCCGCACTACCAACACTCACTATCACAACCACCAGGATCACTACAGCCACCACCACCACCAGGAAACACTGCCACCATAACCTCCACCACCACTACCAGTACTGCCCGCTACCACCAGGAAAACCCCAGCCACCTCATTCACTCAAGTCGGGCAACACCACCACCACCATAACCCCAACAACTATCAAAATTGCCGCCGCCACTACTAACATCACAAACATTACCACTACACATATTGGCCCCACTATACTAAACACCACCGCCATTATTACGTGAACATAACGTAAGCAGCAGTATAAATTGTCCTCTTTCATGTCTTTATCCCCGACACCCCTACAGGAATTTTGGCCAGTCTATTCCAATGGATTCCAGCAAGAAGGTAGATATTGGTGTATTTGGCTTAGTTGCAGGGTTGAGGGTACTTATAAACATGTTTATCATTTTTACATCTTCAGAAGTTGAATATACATTTATTTCATGTATCGAAATACATATATTTCAGTCGAAGATATTTGACTGTGCTCGCTAAAGCACTCACTGTCACCATTTTGAGATTCCATGGATTTCTTATGCTAGCCAAGGGCGGGTGTGTTGGCAATGGCAACAATAATATCACGCAAACAATGTGGTGTCAACATAGCTGATGGGATTTAAAGAGGCACCATCTTCTGGCTACAACAGGCATATCCCATAACAAATCACAACATTGACTAACGGAGGCATGCATTTCTAGCTATGCCCATCCCATTCCTAGCTAAATTATTTTGAAACTACTTTGACTGTTGGCTGTTGCGGCCTAAGGCATCAACATCTCCCCCTCAAATTAGTTAAAAAATATTCAACAAAATGTTTATTAAAATAAATATAAATTCATCAGACATACAATTCATACACTTCCTGATGGGCTATCAGATTTTCCTGATGGAGTTATGTCCTAATGATTGTGACATCAGCTCACTGATGATGTAATTGATTATGACATCAGGTACTTGAGTGACAGATTGGATCCATCCATTGCTTGGGCTTTATAAAGTCAATGACAATGTGTAATTTATTCACTCCATAGATTTTTGGCGACAAAGACACAGATGGTTTTTACCGTGGTGAATGTGGCGGTCGACAAGGTTATGTTCCTTGTAACATGATCTCGGAGGTGCAGGTTGATGACCCTGAAGTAGCCGCTCAACTTCTACGAGAAAGTCAAGGAGGACCGATCACTGAGGTCCCGATATCACCTCATGCCACAAGAGAATCATATCACAATGGCTATGAGCGAGGGCATGGTCCAACTGAGGATGGTTCGAGGAAAATGATGGCTGTATATGATTATGATCCACAGGAGTTATCACCAAATGTCGATGCTGAGGTATCATCATATTCATTGTCAGGTTTTGTAATGTAACTACATATTGTAGGGGTTTCCATGCTTTACCAAGAAACAGTGTAGTTTGAATGTGTGGGAAGATGGAGAAGATGTGTCTATTTTCAAAATTATGTTACAATGTTACGCTGCAATACCTTTCAGGAACACCATGTTCAAAACACTTAACCCGTAGCACTGTCAAAATTTATAATTTTTAAATTAAATTTAAGATGAACTGGTGTTCATTTTTCATCTAATTTGCTGGAAGATGTTGCTGTCTACTTACCAAGAAACAGTGTAGTTTGAATGTGTGGGAAGATGGAGAAGATGTGTCTATTTTCAAAATTATGTTACAATGTTACGCTGCAATACCTCTCAGGAACACCATGTTCAAAACACTTAACCCGTAGCACTCTGATGTCAAAATTTATAATTTTTAAATTAAATTTAAGGTGAACTGGTGTTCATTTTTCAACTAATTTGCTGGAAGATGTTGCTGTCTACTTACCAAGAAACAGTGTAGTTTGAATGTGTGGCAAGATGGAGAAGATGTGTCTATTTTCAAAATTATGTTACAATGTTACGCTGCAATACCTCTCAGGAACACCATGTTCAAAACACTTAACCCGTAGCACTCTGATGTCAAAATTTATAATTTTTAAATTAAATTTAAGATGAACTGGTGTTCATTTTAAAACAAATTTGCTGGAAGATGTTGCTGTCTACGACAGCAACATCATCCAGCAAAATTGTTGAAAAATATGCACCAGTTTCTTCGCTATTGATACAGTAAAAGATAGAATATTGACATCAGAGAGGTAATCCATACAGATAAATTTTCATTCTATATTTCCAACAATTTCCAGTTAGATTAATTTAAACAAGTGTATTTCTTTTAAGATTATGATTGTGTGATTTCCTGGATAAAATACTTAACAATATGCTCAGTTTGTGGAAATGGGTTGATATGTAATTAAATTCCTCCTAAACCAATATATTACCATATCTTATTTATAAATTAGGGTTGTGCTTAGTCTAGGCACAGTGACATGGCTATTCATGCATCTAAGTGATATTAACTCCAGTTCATTGGTTGGGTGTGGTTTACAGATGTTCCTATCTAAGACACGCGATTGGTCAGAGCTCTGCAGCCTCTGCTTGCTATACGTGGTATAGTAAATGTAGCCAGCTGAGGGCGGACACAAGAGATTAATCTGTCGCTCGACTGTGTGTTGTTTTAAAGTTGTTCTCTGTGAATCTGTAAACCACCAACACACCCTTAAGTGGCTTGTTTTTCTGATGATTGTTGATGAATGAATTGATGTGGCAATACTGAGTGAGTGAAATAAATCTCTATCTATCAAAAGACAATATCTTAATTTTATGGTTAGGAGTTAATAAATTTATTTACGACAATATAGTAAATAAATAGGGGGTATACGAGGAGCATATCTGTTTATTCTCTCCATCTGGTCATTTGTCTATATCTGACCGGCTGACCATTTCTATGTCTGGTTCACTTGAGCTCCGCAAAATCTATTTTAATTTTGATGTTCAAAGGTCAATCTAACCTAATTATTGTCTCACCTGCGAAGCAGAAAGCGAGACATATGTATCACTTTTCCAAAGGCATCGATGGGGTCAACAATGCTAAGTTTTTGCATTTAGCAAACCATCTCAGCTTATATTTCAGGATCGGTTAATCCTATTCCAACTAAACATGGTTACATGGGTGCTTATACTGTTAGGAGGCAGGATAATGATAACAAGGTCATTGTCACCTTGATACGGCACCAGTATAAATTGTCTTCACCCCAAAATCCGCTACACGAATCCCGCCAGACGTTTCTAAAAATCGGCCAAAATCCAAATTGGCCGATCGGCTTTGTTTGAACAAACGTGGATCCCTATGCCCTAAGGATGTTTCCTGCCAAATATAATTGTAATCGGCCCAGCAGTTCTTGAGAAGTTGTTTAAAGGAAAGGTTTACGGATGGACACACGACGTACGGTCGGCACGACATAAGCTCACTTGGCCTTTCAGGCCAGATGAGCTAAAAATGGAAATGAATCGGGATTATTTGCGAAAAACCATTAACTAAATCTAGGAGCGCTTAACTTGGAGCCAAATAGTGATCAAGCTGGTGCTTCTTACTCTGCCGTGTGTCACCTGTCTGTGCAGGTATACCGCATAGCTCTACCTGAATATAACGAAAGCGCACATGAATATAGTTTTGTAAGCCGTATGAATAGTATTCTCTATAGGCGCTGATGTAGAGCGATTAACTCGCTACTGCTAATTCACTATTGATCTTTTTGAAAACGTTATATCTGAAAGTAACTTTTTCTGGTGGAAGCAACAAGTTTCAGTCAAAATAATTTCAAAATACACTACTGGTTTCCAAGGTCGCAATATGATGCTTACTGAATATTTCAACATTCGTGTGACTGAATGTAGACCCTGTCTCTGGAAACAACAGCTTTCCGTCAAATTGTTTTAAAACTAGACCGTATTTTACCTGTAGGACGTAGTTGCTAATCAGCTTAGCATGAATATAACTGAACTTATATGACTGGCTATAGTAGGTATTATTTATTCGCTCAGCATACACCAGAGCGCATGGGTCCAACTTCGTCACTAATTGCTTCCAGCCATAATGCCATAAATGGTATTTAGTTGCTTTTTTCTAATTATTCTGATTTATTTATATTGTTCACTGGTGGGTATAGGTTGATTATTATATAAAGCTGCCGTTCAAGAGCATATGTTAGTTCCCTGATCCTTTCCTTTACGTGTTTCTTTGTTATATGTATAACTTTCTTGTGTGTGTATTCGTTTGCATGCATATGCTTGTGTATGTGCATATGTCACTGTGCGCATGTTCACAATGAATACAAGTTTTGTTGAACAAAATATAGTATATTAACAAATCAGTTCTTTAAAATGTCTTTTGCAGGTTGAACTTCCATTTAAAATTGGTGACGTTGTGGTTGTTTATGGTGACATGGATGAGGATGGCTTTTACTTGGGAGAACTTAATGGTCTCCGAGGACTGGTGCCGTCAAACTTTCTACAGGCCATTTCTCCATCATCAGACATGGCTGGTCATCATAACCATGACGATGAGGAGGTAATAGACAGTGTTAGTCTCACATCAGGGACAAGTGGTGCTGGTGGTATGTCTAATCTTACTGGTGGTGGTTGCAGAAGTGAAGGCGATTCTACAGAAAACTTTGATCACCGTCTTGCTAATATTGATAATGGTGTCGGCAGTAACAGCGGGAGTACCGACATACTTACTGACTCGACTGATGCCATCAACAATGGCAATGAAGAGCCCACTTATTATGATCTCTCCCCACCAGGTGAGACCAGTGCTGTACAGGGTGAGATGACATCAGGACGCATACCTCGTACTACTGTCGCAAGGTCAAGAACGGGATCACGGACAGGAGAGAAAAAGTCTCCATCTCGAACGACACGGACGCAAAAACGGGAGCGTGTAGGTGCTGGTGTTGTGACATCTAGTGATGTTGTGAAAAAGATGCCCCCTGGTGTTGTGACTGGTAGTTTTGTTGTGAAGAAAGCAAACCCTAGTAGTAGTGTTGTTACTGTTCAACCACAGTTGTCTCCATCCTTTCAAAAATCACCTGCGTGTTCATCATCATTGTCATCCTATGAAACCTCACGCCACATGTCTGGTTCCACCAAACCCTCTGCTGCTTCTTTGTCTTCTACTGTAAAGCCAAAACCTGCTTTTAATTCTTCGTCATCTCGCCATCACACTACAGGAGTTGTCAGTCGCGGAAAACAGTCACCAGTCAGCGGTAATCATTAGTACTGAGTGAGCATTTGCTGTGCTTATTTAATCACGTTTTGGTTTAGATGGTTCACATTCTTGCCTGAAATTTAAACCCAATTACTATTGATAGAATTTAATTTTGATTTATGTGCTAATATTAACCTAGACCAAGTTGTTGCTGTTTGTGATGTCATTGTTATTTTTAACATTGTTTCTGTTTTATATAATCCAGTTAACATTTAAAAAACTAAGCTGCATGTCAGTACACTGTATGTAGCTAGGTTTTATAGCCCTCATAAACTATGTAACTATATAAACTTAGTAGGTGCTAAGACAAAAGACATGCGTTTAAACCATAGTAATTCTCTAGGTGATTTCACATGGCTCAGCGAAGCACCATTCATGTAACATCTGTCTCATCAGATATGATTATTGATGTCCTCATTCTACTTTCATTATTCTTACGCAAGAATAAGTGTATAGCTGGTGAGTAGATAAGGAATCAGAATAGAGGAAGGGCTATCAAACAATGCACATTATCTTGTCACCTCACCTTACTTATTCTAATAGTGCTCCATTTCTAGCTAAACTTCACCCACGCTTTGCTCGTGATGGGATCGATTGAACCATGAATTCACAGAATCCCAATATCAAGATAATTATGCTGGTAAGCTGCTGAATATTTTGAAACTAATTTGACTTGATGTAGTTAGTGACCATAGCAGCAACACTGCCCAGTCAAATTATTTAAAAAATATTCAAGATGTTCACGACGGAGCTAGATATGCCATTCATTACGCATTTTGATTGTGATGTCCGCCTACATGTGACGTAATTGATTATGACATTATATACTTGATTGACAGATCGGATCCATCCATTGTGAATTACAACTAAAAACATAAGTGTGACACACTATAGTTGTGACATAGGCAGCTTTATCAGAAATATCCACAGATTTGACAGACAAACTGACATGCACTATTTGCAACTAAAACAAATGCGCTGGCCTATAGGTGTGACATAGACAGCTTTGTCAGCAATGTCAAAGATTTTACAGACAGACAGACAAACTGACCGCCTGAGTTATTTTATTTGCGAATAACAACAAATCTTACTGTACATATTCTCCTCATTTAAATAAAGGGATGTAGTATATATAGCAAGTATCCTCTTTCACACAAATTTGTGGGTATCTGTCTGACTTCACCTCATGCAATAACTGCAAGAAACATATTGATTTTGCGGCCAAAAGATCAATGTCATGATGACCCAAATCTGCAAATTGTGCTTCTGGATGGTGTTTTACTGACGTCACTGGGTCAGAAAATCCTAATAATTTTGAAAATTGGTCAATGGGAAAGTGTTAACATGGAAGTACTGACATGGAAGTGGTGGACATAGATCAGTATCTGATTGACATCCTTATTTGTGCTGTTTATTATCCTTAACTGTCTCTCTGCTGCAAGCCACTAGAGAATAATTTCAATGAGCAAAAACTTGCCTTGCTGAATATTTTGGAAAAACATTTGACTGAATGTTGTTGGTGGCTTAGCCACCAACAACTTTCATTCAAATTGTTTTTAAAATATTTAGAGCATGTCCAGATAATATCCCCTTGAAAATGTCGTCTGCAAAAACTCAGCAATCAGATGGTTAATTAAGCACTAACCGTTGCATGTTCTTCATACCTAATGACCATGCATGACTTCAGTGATTTCTATCAATCTCATCCATTGCATGCTATATATATATATATATATATATATATATATATATATATATATATATATATATATATATCTTTGCATGCTGTTAGTTGTACGTGGTATTTGATGGCATTTATCAATTGTACATTCTGGAACATTACTGTATGTTGGTTTACAAATAATCTAAGAATATGTATTTCCTAAGTATATATACAAGGTTTTAACTCTTACTTGAGATATATAGAGCTATGGGATTCTGTTGCGGTTGGATGAAGACAGTAGAGTAACATAATAGGATACTCATCTTTTAAATTGCATTGTCATGTATTAAAGCTCTCGTGTTCCATTAAATATAGAGATGCCTGCTGATTTCTGTTGAATTTACCCAGCATGCTATGCTACCCACCATGCAACGCCACCCACCATGCAATTTCCTGACTCCATAATCGTTGTAACTATTGGACGCCATATTCGTTTAGTCTATTGTCTGTATAGGCCAGAATTTCTCAAACAAAACCAATGTGCCTGCACGTGCAAATCGCCATGCAACGCCACCCACCATGCAATTTCCTGACTCCATAATCGTTGTAACTATTGGACGCCATATTCGTTTAGTCTATTGTCTGTATAGGCCAGAATTTCTCAAACAAAACCAATGTGCCTGCACGTGCAAATCGTCATTTCTCCTCCAGCTCTAGAAGTGTAAGCATGCTCGTAGGGCAGACTATTCACGGCAGTCCATTCGATGGCCTGCATTTCAATACTGTTCAGTGCAACTGTCAGTTTCCAGAAGAAAATTAGAGAAAGCTTTTATGTATATTTTGACAATAATTTGCGTGAAAGTTATCAATGACAGCAACAACATTCAGTAAAATTATTGTCAAAATAATTATTAGGTAATGCGATTACTACCTGGTACAGATTTGATACTAATTTGAATGAAAATTGTTGCTAAAATAATCATCATAATTCTTAGTCGACTCTCGCTACAGATTTGAATAGCAATTTGATTGTAAGTTGTTGGTTTCTAGGGCACCAACAACATTGTCGAATTATTATCCAACCACGTGCAATCGATATATTACTATTTAGGTAGTGATCATAGGCCTATATGCGCTTTCTCACCAAGAATGAATGCTTAGCAAACGGCGTGTATGTTTCATTGACATATTTGTGCATTTGTTTGAAATGCATTGATCGAACAGAAACGTACATCAGGTAGCTAGGCGAAATACTTTACTTCGTACAGGCAAAGCGTATTTTGGCCATACACTCACTCTACTTAGATAGTACTACTGAGCGCCGCGTGATTCTATGGACAACAATGTGATAACGTTGTTGGTGGCTTAGTCAGCAACAACTTAGTCAATTTGCTCTTCAAATCCGTAGAAAGTCTTGACTGAAATTTATGATTATTTTAGAATACATAGACTGAAAGCTGTTGCAGCAACACTTTTCAATAACATTTTTATCAATTATATAGCAGGTAGTAATTGCATTACATGCTAGTTATTTTGACAAGTTGACTGAATGTTGGTGCTGTCATTGATAGCAACAACTTTCATACAAATACTGTCAATGTATATAAAAGCTTTCTCCCATTTTCTCCTGGACATTGTCACACCGTCTCTGAACAGTATTGAAATACAGACTCTCGAATGTACTGCCGTGAATACGCCCTACGTGCATGCTTACACTTCCAGAGCTGGAGGACAAATGACTATTTGCACGTGCAAGCAGGTTGGTTTTGTTTGAAAATCCTGGCTTGTGCAGACAATAGATTAAACGAATGACGTCCAATAGATACAACGATTATAGAGTCATGGCATTGCACGCCGGGTAGCATTGCATGTTGGGTAAATTAAACAGGTATCTCATATCTCGTGCAAAGTGTCTATTTAATGGAACACGAGAGCTTTAATAAGTCAAAGGCTCATGATGAGATCTCTGTTTACATCCTTCCACTGATGAAAACGAACTTTGTTGATGCCTTAGCCAGCAATGACTCAATCAAATTGCTCAAAATATCCTCAGCGAGTTTATTGAAAGCCTATGTTTAGAACAATTTGACAGAAAGTTGTTGCCAGCAACAATCTTCGCTCAAGTTGTTATAAATAAAATTTAACATTGCACATTTCCATAGGAAATATAAGCATGTAGTATTGAACTTGTACACTCTTTCTATGCGTTATTGAATCAGCTTTGCTCACCAAGGAAGCCATCAGTACATGACTATCATTAGCGTAACAGGGAGAACAATATAATCACAAATAATCATGGCGATCAATATCAAACTAAAATGCCAGCTTCAAAATAAACTATGAACGTTTATAATGATTTCCTTATAGTTTTAATGCTTGATGATAGCTATAAACCATCAATCATACATGACAAATACTATAAATCCTGAACCATCTAAGAATATATTCTTCAAACATTTGGGAATTAATTAGTGTCTAACTATTCAATAGACTACTTAATGTATATTTTGCCTTGAAATGAGCAACTGAGTCCAAGCATGAAAGAGTTATCAGAGACAAATCGCTGAAAAATTAAATTCTTTACGATCTAAAACTTATTCTGTTGAATATTTTGAAATTAATTTGACTGGAACAGCAAAAAATAAAAATTTGACTACGGCAGCAACAGCTTCCAGTAAGATTAATTTCAAAATATTCAACAATTTACCTGTACATTAGCTTTGAAATTGTGATATGGGGACCTCATTGGTGAAAGTTTTGACCCTTTAATAATGAAGCCAGCCAAAAAGGACTTGAAAATTTACCACTGAAGTGACAGGCTCATTAACCGAGACAGTCATCCCAGTGGTCAATTCTTAAAAATAGTTTTCTCTTGGCCTGCAAATGGACATTCAATAAGAAGATATTTCAATTTTCTTCAGATTTAGCTAATAAAGGGTTAAGGACATCTACTGTGCTACATCTCTTGATTTTATCATTCTAGTCATTCGTAAGCGTGCGCGCACACACACACTTCTCCCTCTTATGTGCTTCATAACTACATGTTTCAATTGAATGTTATGATAATTTGTGATAATTACATGCAGTAATTAACCCTTTAACACTCAAATTTGTTCAAGAAAATTTTAATTTTCCCATAAAAATGTTCATTTACAGACCAATAGAAGACTATTTAAAAAAAATGTACCACTGGAATGACGGGATTGGTTATCGCGCCAGTCATTCCAGGGGTAAATTTTCAAAAATAGTCTTCTCTTGGTCTGCAAATGAACATTTCTCAAGCCCACTGCAGAGGCTGTTTTTGGTTGACATGAGAGTTAAAGTGTTAAGGCCACTCTAAATAACTGTCTATTTGTTATTATTCTGCTGACTTAATGCCATATGATGTATCTCTATTATCAGGTATCAGCAACCGAGTACAGCCCACCACAACAAAGTCAAAAGGATCGAATAGCAGTCGAGAGTCCGTTAGTCATGTCCGATCACAACACTCAAAGCCCTGAGCTCATCTCTTCCGAGGATGACAAGCGGCCTACGAAGAAAAAGGGACTTTTTTCCAAAGGACGGAACATCTTGAAGAAATTATCTCGTTAATGCTACATCACTATAGCTTTTACTGTTTGTTATACAGGTGCCATCAGCAGACCACTGGGTTATACTAAGGAAAGTCAGGTGGTTGTTTCCTTAGAAGTTAGTTAGAAGTATATTGGTCTGTTTACACGTACGCACACACACACAGACCTTAAGACAGGTTCAGTAGAGAATTCGTTAAGTGTGGTGAGCGTGCATGTGCAAATTGATTCCATTAATTTTGATATGATTCCGTAAGAATATTTTGGTATAGGTGTATCAGGGTTGGGGCCAATTTACTCATGTACTCGGTACTCGATTACAGATTTTCAAGTACTCGCATGTACTCAGTACTTATGCCTTTTTATGAGTACATGTACTTGTATTCAGCCTCAGTACATTTCCAAAGTACTTGTACTCGAGTACATATTCTGTACTTGTACTTTTGAGTACTTAAGAGTACATTCTGAGTACTTAAATCCATATTCTATAAATAAAATTATATGCATACTTTATTCTTTTCATTCAAAATTCCAAGCACTGGTTCTCAGAGGTGATATGAAATCTAGTAAATATTTGAAAACAATTTGACTGACTTGGCGCTAACTGCTCAAAACTTTGAAATTAACCTGCCTTGTAATATGTTTTCATACATATAGTGATTTGTTTTTAAGTTGTTTTAAAATTGAAATTCTGGATGTTTACCTGAAAAAGGGCAATTGCTGCCTGTAGTAGGTATGCTTATAGGGGATAAGATAACAAACATTTGACTAATGAAACCATTTTATCTAAATTTCAAGGCTGTCATACAGGAAACTGTTGAATATTTTTAACACAAATTGACTAGAATCCATTGCTGCTTGAGCCAGCAACTGCTTCTAGCCAAACTAATTTCAAAATATTTAAAAACGTAGCTGTTAATTGGGTTTGAAATTGAAATTCTGGATGTTTGTGTTGAAATGGGCAATTGCTGTATGTATGCTAATAGGAAATAAGATTAACAAGTAAAGCATTTTAACCCATGCACTATTAGAACCGTCTTTATCTACCTTTCAAGGCAGTCATACAGGTAAACTTAATAATTTGTCTGGAAACCATAATTGTACAACTGGTAAAAAGTACATGTACTCGTACTCAGCCTCACTACAGCTACCTGTCGACCCCAACCCTGAGGTGTATGTGACATTCTCACATCATGTAGTGATTAAACCAAAACATGTAATGTAAATGAATGCAAATGACATAGATCATGCAGAAATTATTTGCATACGCAATTACTCGACAATGTACTGTAGGGTGTCGCCTCCTGCAGGAATACACTCAAATGCACATGCCTGACGCACGCACACACAGAGCTATTGAATCATAGCTTAGAGCATTGAGTACCAATGCCATCATAAAAAACTCAAGCATACCAATGACACCATATGGTGGCATTGACTTTTATGCTCCTTGGGAAAAAAAATTGGGTGAGTGGGGATTGGGGGTGGGGGGGGGCATGTATTTAACTCTTTTTCCGTCCGTCCCCTACAAATTTTCCAGGCCATAGTTTCAAGACTTTTTTACATAATTCATTAAACTTGGCATGTGGATGGATCTTACGGCGAAGGTGGGCATTGTATAAAAAGGTCAGTGTGACCTACTTTTGGCCTACTATTCACGGTTCACAGAACATTAGACAATTTTTGTCCGGCCTGTAGTTTCAAGAGTCCGGTATACACTATACAGGAACTAAACTTGGTGTATGGATGAATTTTATGCTGAAGGTGTGTTGCGCATGAAAAGTAGGTCAGCGTGACCCAATTTTCACGGTTCACTGACCATCGCAGAAAATTCTTCTCAGGGCTGTAGTTTCTATAGTTCTGACCAAAATGTGTTTCACGCTTTTCTAAAGATTTATGTGAAATACATTTATTTTTTTAATATTGGCCGTTTTGAATACTGTGCCCAAGCAATTTACAGCCCTTCATAACAAGAACAAGTGGTTCTTCTAGGTGTCATTTCATGGCTGCACAAATTGTAATTATGATTGGGTTTTCATATTGAGAAAGATGTTAAGCAGTTTTCTATACAATTTTTTTAATATTATCCATCCATTAATAACTTATATTCAAAATTCTGATAAAATTGCCCAATTAATCCTCCCATTCTTGGAATTATGTAATCTAAATCTCAAAGCAACCAGTAAAATAAGGAGCAACAGCTTCCAGTGAAGTAGTTTTAAGAAATTCAGCAAAATATTTCATCAGGCAGAGCTTCTCACATCAGGTGTGTAGGGGGTGAGGTGGGGGTGGGGTTACTGTTCAGATGTATTAATGATAACTGATGGTAACATACAGTACATCTCAGAAATAAGTTGACATGTTTAAGAAAAAAGTATTGTTGACTATTTTGAACATAACTGGATTGTCTAAGGAAGCAATGTGTTCCAATCCAATTATGTTCCAAATATTCAACAGAATTTTTCTTACTAACGATGCATCTGTTTTTGTTTTGGAAACCTGACACGTCAGCTTATTTATGAGCTGTGCTGTAGGGTAACTTAAGCCATTGATAATTATTCATTCAAAACAGATAAATAAGGATTTTTCTTAGAATTGTTAATTGGTGCTATTCTTGCCCTACTGGCTGTGATTCCGTTGTTATTGTTATGTATTGTATTGTTTAGCGAGCTGAGTTGTCGATAACTGATAATAATGAATATATAATAACTTGTTACTGATTAAAGATTGAAATTCTGTTGAAAAGTCATGTGCATAAATACATTATAAAGATCTAATTTAATAATTTTTATATTTGTAACGTACGGGTTGTTTGAACTTCTTGGCATTCGCAAACAGAATGGGAGATAACTCTTTGTCACAGAAAATAATTTATTGGGGCAAGAAATTGCAGACCCTTACCCCCTTTTTGTCGCATTGTAAACTTTTTATATATATATATTTTCTGGAACTGGTACAACGTTGTGGAATCCTAGCACATGGCTAACTCTTTCTTGTGTTAAAATTTGAGCTAAATCAGACCAGTAGATTCTGAGATATGCATAGATCCAAAATTTTATCCGATCCAGATGTTTTAATCAGGATCATGGCTCGTATTGTTCATCCTTGACAATACATCATGTGCATGTAGCTCAGCTGGTCACAAGTGTCAAGTCATAATTATTGAGATATTTATAAATACTCATTTACAGAAATGAGATGTCTACCAGACAATAATTTCAATGAGAAACTAAAGGCCAAGGGGCCTGTATCGCTCACCTGGACCATAGGCATCTCAACTAGAATGGTCATTAACAATAAGTAGAACTCTAATGAGTTGAGCAGACTTGTAACAAGAAAACAGAAGCCATGATTCTTTATGTATCAACTTTAATGGCCTTTAGTCATCAATATCATATCCCCAAAATTTATGCCCAATCCATTCAGTGGCTCTGGAGACGACGTTGTTTTCAATTTCGGCTCCATCCCATCAGAGGTTCTGGAAAAGTCATTTTCGCTAGAACTAGGTCATCCAAAATGGCCGCCGAACCATTTGACCAATCTAGTTCCCTTGAACAAACTTGGTTCAGCTCTTGACCTCGATCATGAGGTTTGCTTCAATCCACCAAGCGGTTTTTGAGATTTTTAGACGTTTTTAAAAATCGTCCAAAATCCAAGATGGCCGCTGGCCAAATTGGCCCATCAGCTTCGTTTGAACAAACTTTGATCCCTATGCCCTAAGGATGCTTCTTTCCAAATATAATTGAAATCGACCTAGCAGTTCTTCAGAAGAAGTCATTTAAAGGAAAAGTTCACGGACAGACGGATGACGGGTGGTCTCCATGGCATAAGCTCACTTGCCCTTTCAGGCCAGGTGAGCTAAAAACCGTAGACTTGCGGAATATATTGAAAACAATTTGACTGAAAGGTGTTGGTGGCTAAGCCACCAACAACTTTCAGTCAAATTGCTTTCAAAGTATTTAAAGGTCCAGCGATATAACCCCTGGAATATGTCGCCTGCAAAAACTTGGCAGTCAAATGATTAAAACACTACCTGATCATGTGACTTGGCATATTTAGCCCTTTGACACTCGCATACAAGAAATGATAAATTATATTTGTTGTAAGTAATATTCTGTTAAATATTCTAAAACTAATTTAACTGGGAGCTGTTGCCTCCTGTAGCAGTCAAATTAATTTCAAAGCATTCCACACCTTTCTAGTATAGTTGTCTTGAAATTGACACTGGTATATCCATGTTTAAGGAGTCACCATATACCTAGCCTTCTCACTCAATGTGCCGTTTTGACCGGCTAATATAAAGGCCTATTAGATAGATTAGAATTTCACAGATGGCGGATGGCATCATTCTATCGGCTTACGTACAAGTCAACAATATAATTTTTCTCGCTATAAATTGTTATTTTCTGCGTATCAAGGAGTTATCTTTCTTGCGACCAGTAAAGACTAAGATGGTTATTTTATTTATTCTATGTACGTGTTGTGATTCTCTGGTTAGCTACTGTTTAACCCTTTAATGGTCAAATTTGGTGAAGAAAAATTTTATTATCTGCCTATTGAATACCCCTTTACAGGTCAAGAGATTACAGTTATTAGTTATTGAGCCAGTTATTCCAGTGGAAAATTTTCAAAAATTGTATTCTCTTGGCCTGTAAATGGACATTCCACAAGAACATAACAGAGGCTGGTTTGGGGAGGCTTGACATTAAAGGGTTAAATGACCATCTACTCTGTGTGTGACCATTTGTTACAATTCATGCCATGTGTGAACATTTGTTAGCTCACCTGGCCTGGACCAGTAGTTTCCGAGATATCCATAGATTCAGAATTTAATTTGATCTGGATTACTGATTTTAAATTCGGATTACGGCCACTGTCCGGAAATCCTCTTTTACAGTATTGAGAAACAGCATTTGTTGCGTTAAAATTTGATCAGTATCTTTTTAGATAAATCTCTGGACACACGCACACACACACACGCATGCAATAAACTCTAGCCCTTACTGGGCGAGGGTAATTATGTATGATATGTATTATATGAAGAAATTGTGTATATAAAAATTATAAAGGTATTATTTAATGCAAAGATGAATCTCTGGATTAAAAAAACATTGAAAATCTCTTCCATATAATCTGTATCATGTTCTTTGTATTCCCTATCCATTGTACAGGATGCATCACCTTTTTGGCTTACCTGGCCGAGTTTAAACAACCACTATTTTCTGTTGTCTGTCTGTCTGTCTGTCAATAGTTGTGGCACTTCTCGCCATTTGTTAATGGGTTAAAAACTATTTTGGCAGATACATTCCTTTAGGAAATACCTATTGGGCTATGAATATGAAGTGGCCATGCCTTCAAATACCACAGTTATGGCCCTTGCTATATAACTCTATTATCGTTCATCGGATCGCACTGAAACTTCATAGTGTGGTTGGACTAGGTCTGGGGAAGAAACGTATCAAAATCGACAATGATCCGAAATCCGACACCATCTTGAAAATTAGTTTCCAGATGATAACTACTTAACCGTTTATTGGATCGCTTTGAAACTTCACAGGGTGATTGGACTAGGTCTGAGGAAGAAACCTATTAAAATGGACAGTGATCTGAAATCCAAGATGGCCACTTTACAGCGGTGGCCATCTTGAAAATTGGTTTCCAGATGATAACTCCGTTACCGTTTATCGGATCACTTTGAAACTTGATAGCATGGTTGGACTACCTCTGGGGAAGAAACCTATCGAAATTGACAATGATCCAAAATCCAAGATGGCCACCATCTTGAAATTTTGGTTTCCGGATGATAACTCTGTTCCCGTTTATTGGATCGCTTTGAAACTTTATAGGGTGGTTGAAATATGTCCGGGGAAGAAACCTAGTGAATTTGATGATGATCCAAATTCCAAGATGACCACCAGCCACAGGCTGCCATCACGAAAATTGGTTTCTGGATTGTATCTCCTATAATTCAAAATCCAATATGGCCACCAGTCATAGGCGGCCATCTTTTGGTTTCCAGATGATAACTCCTTGACCGTTTAATGGATCGCTTTGACACTTCATAGGATGACTGGTCTGGGGCTGAGGAAGAAATATTTTTGGATAGATCTCACTCATTGGTTTATCATCATGGCGGGGTATTATGCGCCGTATGCGGAGCTCTTGTTAAACTATTGAACCCTATGGGGAACATACATATTCCGGGCAATAGATATTTGCACTATGAATATGAAGAGCTCCATTGATCAATGGTACTCTTACAATTGGGCAATAATGTCAATAATGCCAATATTCTTGATTTCCTCATCCAAATTTTTGATTAACCATTGTCCCGTTGGTAAATGTCATCTGTTGGGACACTTGAACCATTGATAATTGTTGGGCATCCATCTTAGATGACCTAGTTTTCACGAAAACAAGTCCAGAACTGTTGAACAGATCGGGCCAAAATTTGGGAAATATGATTATAGATTAAGGGCCATTAAAGTTTATTCAAGGGAAGTTGATATGTAAAAAAAACATGGCCGCTGTGGGCCAATCAAAATGTAAGACAATCAAAATGTAGCGTGTTTGGCGGCAATATTGGATTTGGAAGCTAAAATTGATTTTATGTAGGTTTTTGGATATTCTGATTTCAAATTTGCAATTTTTGAAACTGTCGGATGAATGATTTGGCAGCCATCCTCGATATTTTTCCCGCCATAATCCCCCATACTAAAGTAATACAAAATTTTTAATGTCTTCTCGAGAACAACTGGACCGATTTCAATTATCTTTGGCAGGAAGCATCCTTACAGCATATGGAACCAAGTTTGTTCAAACGAAGCCGATCAGCCAATTTGGATTTTGACCGATTTTTATAAACGTCTTTAAAAAGCTCTGAAACCGCTTGGGTGATTGATTCAAAACTCATAAAATATCATCTAGGACAACAGCTGAACGAAGTTTGTTCAAGGGAGGCTGATTGCCCAAATGGTTTGGTGGTCATCTTGGATGGCCTAGCTTTCGTGAAAACCACTGAATAGATCGGGCCGAAATTTGTCTATTTGTGAGACAAATTTCGGTAAAATTGATCTAAAAAAACAATCAGCATGACTTGCAATATGAATGCTAGGCCTACCTGCTGAAGATTTGAAGAGCAATTATATTGAGACTTGTGACTAAGGCAGCAGCAAGAGCAATCCAAGATTGCAGACCCAGGTTTTGAGACAGCTCCGGGGACACAGACACATCTGATCACAATATATAGGGTAATTAGGTGGGTGGTAAATATACAGCCTGATGAGATCCAGCGCTAATTTGTGTAGCAAATGAACATCCCATTGTTGATCAGTCGGTAAACATGCCATTTAAACCGTTTCAATTTTCTAATAGGAAATGTCCATTTGCAGACCAAGAAAAGATTATTTTTGAAAATTTACCACTGGAATGACTGACTCGGTTATCGAGCCAGGCATTCCAGTGGTAAATTTTCAAAAAGAGTCCTCTTTTGTCTGCAAATGGACTTTTCTCAAGAGCCCTGCAGAAGCTGTTTTTGGCGTGCTTGAGGGTTAAAGTGTTAAAACCATGTGCAGTACACTGTATGTCAAGACAACCGTGTAGGGCAATGAACAACATACTTAGCATGTCAGAGACAACCGTGCACGGCAATGAACAACATACTTAGCATGTCCGAGACAACTGTGTACGGCAATGAACAACATATTTAGCTTGTCAGAGACAACATATTTAGCTTGTCAGAGACAACCGTGTACGGCAATGAACAACATACTTAGCATGTCGGAGACAACCGTGTACGGCAATGGACAACATACTTAGCATGTCAGAGACAACCGTGTACAGCAATGAACAACATACTTAGCATGTCAGACAACCGTGTATGGCAATGAACAACATACTTAGCATATCAGAGACAACCATGTATGTCAATGAACAACATACTTAGCATGTCAGAGACAACCGTGTTACTGTATGGCAATGAACAACATACTTAGCAAGTCAGACAACCGTGTATGGCACTGAACAACATACTTAGCATGTTAGAAACAACCGTGTACGGCAATGAACAACATTCTTAGCAAGTCAGAAACAACCGTGTACGTCAATGAACAACATACTTAGCATGTCAGAGACCACTGTGTATGGCAATGAACAACATAATTAGCATGTCAGAGACAACCATGTACGTCAATGAACAACATACTTAGCAAGTCAAAAACAACCGTGTATGTCAATGAACAATATACTTAGCATGTCAGACAACCGTGTACATCAATGAACAACATACTTAGCATATCAGAGACAACCGTGTATGTCAATGAACAACATACTTAGCATGTCAGAGATAATGGTGTACGTCAATGAACAACATACTTAGCATATCAGAGACAACCGTGTATGTCAATGAACAACATCCTTAGCATGTCAGAGACAATGGTGTAGGTCAATGAACAACATACTTACCATGTTAGAGACAACCATGTACGTCAATGAAGAACATACTTAGCATGTCAGAGACAACCATGTACATCAATGAGCAACATACTTACCATGTCAGAGACAATGGTGTACGTCAATGAACAACATACTTAGCATGTCAGAGACAACCGTGTACGTCAATGAACAACATACTTAGCATGTCAGAGACAACCGTGTACGTCAATGAACAACATACTTACCATGTCAGAGACAACCGTGTACGTCAATGACAAACATGCTTACAATGAACACCATACTTAGAACAAAACACAAATATATAATTTAAGATGTATTCTCCACTAAGTCAGTATTTCTAGTTGTTTATCATCAGCTCTCAGCATCATTTGTCGTCTAATCTCATACATAATAACAGCAGCGGCCATGGCAGAATTCAAGCTTTGCACAGACTCACACATAGGTACTGTCACAGATTGACCAAAATGGTCAAATGTTAACTTCTTGGCCCAGGCACTTGGTCCAGTAGACTCATTGCTCACAATAAGAACAGTCTCTGCATTTGCATAGTCTATATCTGAATATATTGAGTTTAAAAATGGAACTTGTTTATAAACCTCTAATGTGTCCTCATCAACAACTGGATTCTCTTGGCTATCATCATCATCATCATCATCAGCATCGCCATCATGTGGTTGCTCAGTGTATTGTACATTGTCTGTTTGTAATAACTTTAAAGCATCTTCTGATGATAACTTATTCTCTGCAGGTTTGTAGGTTGAAGGATCTGCTAGGAACACCTTTGCATTTTCAGGCAAGTAATTAGACACACTGGGCCATGATAAATTATGAAATACTGGCAAAACAAAATGGCTGCCAGCTCCAGAACGGATCACTTTTGGATCCCAGATATCAACACATCCTGAAATTGAAATACAGAGATTAATCATCTCCAGTCAGAATAACACGGCGTAACAAAACTGAGCAAATTTACTAGTTTATGCCCTCTCCTTGGCTCATCATGTTTTTAAAATATCTGTTAAAGGTGGGATAATCACTTATATTTCACCCATATCTATGCTCCAGTATATACCTGATACAAGGTGGGTGGCTGGAGTGAGGAGGGTGGGGGTGATGTCTAGCATACTAGTAGCTTAACCCTTTATCTCATATAGAGCAGAAATGATAACATCTTTATAATGTAAGGAATATTTAAAAATTAATTTGACTGGGGCTGTTGCTATTCCAATCACATTTTTCCTCAAATATTCATCAGCTTCCCTGTCTTGAAATTGAGATATTGTGATTTCAAGGGTTCAGGGGTTAAGTTTGTAGAGGCTACCAAAACCCAAAATAAGCTTGAAATCCTCAAATTATATATTTAGAAATGTGGTCGCTAGGATTCTTGATTGATGATTAGCTAAATGGATTTATCTCTAGCCCTACATGAAGCCGAGGATGGCTCGACAGAGCAATTCAAGCGGTCCATTCTCCACCATAATTAGGTAAATGTGAGTTTTTCAATGGACACTTAATTCATCAAGGACTTGTTTGATTTTAATAAAACTTTAGAGATTTGATCTATCCCATCATTGCATCCTGTCTCCATCATAATGAAAATGGTTTACAAATTTCTTCCATACTTTACATGGTTTATTTTGCACCAAGAATTAGAAGAATATGTTTATTCTGATTGACTTGTAAGATGCTTTGGTTTGTCCTGACGGTTAGTGTCTGTTGAGTCTGGATGCCACAGCAGTGACAATACTGTTTGCTCCTTTTACAGGCTTTGGATTAGAAGAATGTTGCAGTTTTGCAACGGACATGTAATTAGGAAGCCCAATAGTAATCACCATGTCCATCCGTCTGTCCGTCCATCCACAATATCTGGTAAACAGTATATCATACAGAACCGCTTCAGATATTTTAATGAAATATGCCTCTCAGTTATGATACGCAGATGTACCTTTTGAATAATTCACCTTTATAGGATCAAGATTTTGGGTGAAAATGGGCTTAATACAAAAATTAAAATTTTTTGTCAATTTTCTTATAAACACCATATCGTACAGACTCGTTGAAAATAATTTAATGAAACTTGGCAGGAGGCTTCTTTGTGATGGGCAGATATGCCTTTTGAAGGATTCACCTTTATAGGTCCAAGATTTTGGGCACGGATCAGCTTATTAATGCAAAAACTTAAAATCTTTGTCAGGGACTACCGTAGTAATGAAACCACTTATTTTGTGTGCATAATATGTATTTCAAACCTGAACCAAAGAAAGGAGCAGTTGTCAAATGTATCAATGTCAATTCAATCATGCATGTACAAGGGAAGAATGTGTACAAGAATATCCTTTTTGTACACACTTTACTCGGGTGCGATACAACATCCAGGGTATTTGTAATAGGCAAAGCTGTCGGACTGAAGCTCATCAGTGACAATTGTAAGTTATTCCGTGTCCAGGCCAAAATATTCGGAAGTGGACAATCATCGAAGGACACAGTCATAGCGGCTGGTGAGAAAGCAATGGTAATTTTGCATAAAGGAATACAGAATCACCCTCTTGACACGATGAGGCATCACAGATTCCAGGAGCATGCTACCATCCACCCACACATGTTGCCACAAACATCTGCGGCGATGAAGTACCACAGCCTCCCAGTGTTC
This sequence comes from Chaetoderma sp. LZ-2023a, assembly GCA_034401795.1. Classification (NCBI taxonomy): domain Eukaryota; kingdom Metazoa; phylum Mollusca; class Caudofoveata; order Chaetodermatida; family Chaetodermatidae; genus Chaetoderma; species Chaetoderma sp. LZ-2023a. Next base: position 148,284,390 of record CM067370.1, on the reverse strand, counting down.
CCTCAGATCCAACAGTGGACGAAGAATACCTTGGAGGACACAGAATGGGGCTGGGAAGTTTCTGGTGGAACAATGACACCAGTAGCCTCGGACTTGGATCCTGCCCCACAGTCCTGCATCAAACTAGTAAGATGCACATGCAAGTCAGGCTGTGGAACTATGCTGCGGGTGCCGTCATCATGGACTTGATTGTCCATCGGTTTGTTCTAGATACAAAGGCATTTGTCAAGACATGTCAAATTATGACGTGGTTGATAATGAGAACTAAACATTGCCAGTGAATGTAGAAATGGTTTGCAAACATCAACTTCAGTGTCAACTGTTGGGTTGTGACAACATAGTCGTCATGGGGTGCAGAAGACATACATTTTTCTGTAGATTACAGGCATGTTTCTATCTACTCATAATACATTTATGTGGTATAAAATGACCCGTTCTCAAGATATATGCCATATTATACTTGATTGGCAACCATTTTGGCAGCGATCTTGAATTCAACATGTTCCACTCAAACAACTTTATTAGATTTTTTTATATATCACCTAGGGGACCCTACTGAACGTATGCTAGGTGATATCATCTCTGGTGCAATTAGTGGTAGGTATTGTCAAATTTGTGTTATTTTGACTGGACTACTTCAGATTTGTTTTATATCACCACTGTATTTGGTTTGCATCATAGTGACGATTTTCTAATTTTTTCCAATAGTTGTACGAGGGTTGGAGTTAGTTTATTGCCGAGTGATTTGTTTATTTTAAAGCATGAATTAAAAGAACATTAAAGCTTTTAAATAAATCTGATTCATCAAGGGCTTATACTGTTTAAGAAACCCTCATTTTATAACACCTCCACATATGTGCTCTAGTATGCGGAGAATAATAGGGCTCGGCACGCGGCCCTAGTTTATATACAAATAATTAAAATATGCACAACATATACCAAAGGGCACCAATGCTATGGAGCTGGGAATGATTCATGGAAAGCTATGAAATGTGCAAGGATAGTATGTCCTATCTTACTGGAATCCCTCAATACATCGCAGATGTATGTACATGTTTAGCCATGTGCATTTAGTCATTTACACAATCACACACCAGACAGCATTTCAATCTTACGCGACTATGATAGACAAGATTACCTTTAGATGTTAGTATCTTCTGACAACCGACTGCTGCTGCTATCCGAATAAGACTGCCCATGTTTCCTGGGTCACGAATGTTGTCACAGATGAGAGTCAATGGAAGTGTGCCAGTTCGTGTTTCACTTAGTTCTCCAGGGTCTGGCATTTTGCATACAGCTGTAAATTGCAAACAAGAGCCATCAGAAGACGGCATATACCCCCGGATCCAAACATTTCAGATAAACATACATCAAAAGTGGATATACATGTAACGTTAATTGTAAAGGACAATATTTTAGAAAAACTAATCAATGAAAAATGCAACTCCTAAAACCTAAATTCCTTTGTCACTAAGTGTAATGCAGTTTATGTATCGGCTTTAAGATATTTAAAGGGTGATAACTCTGTAATGAATAATTTTTTGCCCGCGAAAAAAGTACATGCACAGCTGCACATGATACTGATATTGTCGACATAATTTTAAGGTAATCCATTGAGACCTCTAGGAGATGCGTTGAAAAGAAATGATTGTCAGAGATGAATGGACTGACAGACGGACATACATTTTGAACAGAGGGATGTATCATGGATGTACAGGTATACGGATAGCACATGCACACCTTCATGTAGTAATGATAGCACTTACCAAGTTTCAAAAGAATCAGAGCTAAACTGTAGGAGTTGCGTTGACACGAAATGACTGGCAATGCAGTTTATGTATCAGCGTTAAGATATTTAAAGGGGAATAACTCTGAAGTGAATACTTTTTTTTGGCCCTGAAAAAAAGCACATGCACATCTGCACATGATTCTGATACGGTGGACGAAATTTTAAGTTAATCCATTGAGACCTCTAGCAGTTGCGTTGACAAGAAATGATTGTCAGAGATGGATGGACCGACAGATGGCCATACATACATTTTGGACAGACGGATGGACGTAAAGGTATACGGATATCACATACACACCTCCACATGGTAGTGATAACACTTACTAAGTTTCAAAAGAATCGGCGCTAAACTGTAGGAGTTGTGTTGACAAGAAATGATTGGCAATGCAGTTTATGTATCGGCTTTAAAATACTTAAAGAGGGATAACTATGTAAAGAAAAATCTTTTGGTCGCAAAAAAAGCACATGCACATCTGCACATGATACTGACGATGTGGACTTAAGTTAATACATTGAGACCTCTAGGAGTTGCGTTGACAAGACGGGGACAGATGAACAGACATGCTGATCGCTATATCCACCCCCACGCCCCGTCTTCCAAACCCGGGGGGGGGGGGGGGGGGGGGGGAGAATATAGCGATCAGCATGTCTGTCCATCCGTCCGCCTGTGTCCCCGCAACAGGGGGGGGTGGGGGTGGTGTAGGTGTATAAAAATTAACCATTAATGCTAAATGCTTTGAGATACGAAGTCTGACATTCTCTGACTTAGGATATTCCAATTACCTCACCCATTCCATCCATCTGTCTGGCTATCTTCTCCGAAACCATAAATAATGAAACTTGACCAATCAACATTCTGAATAGAAGTTCCAGAGCCGAGCACCCAAAATCATGTCAGCCACATTTGGTTGAAATCCACCCAGGTTAAGGAGATGCATTTTGTCAACTGGTGAAGGAGGCAATGGGGGTCTGACAATTTCCAGTAAAGATTTTCACCCAAAACATTAACCAATCAAAATTGTGAATTGAAATTCTGGATCCTACCGCCATACGATTCTTTCCACCAAATTTGGTTGAAATCCACCAAGCTGCTAAGGGAGAGATGCATTTTGAAAATTTCCGGTAAATTAGAAAAAAATATTAAAGATCATCACCCAAAAAATTAACCAATCAAAAGCCTGAATTTAGATGTTCTAGAGCCTGCAATAATAGGGTCTTTTCAGCCAAATTTTATTGAAGTCTATCAAGGGGTTAAGGAGATGTGCTCTGACAAGTTCCGCTATTCTGGAGCATACCACAATAGGATCCTTCAAGCCAAATTTGTTTGAAATCCAACATGTGGCTAAGGAGGAGATGCATTTTGACAATTTCCGGTAAACTTAAAAAACATCAAATTTTCATCCAAAAGATTGGCCAATCAAAATTCTGAATAGAAGTTCTGGAGCCTAGGATGATAGAATCGTGACAGCCGATGTGGTTGAAATCCACCGAGCGGCTATAGAATAGCTGCGTCTTGCTGGTTTCTGGTAAACTTAAAATATATCTAAGTTTTCACCAAAGAAACTGATCAATCAAAATTCTGAATATATTTCTGGAGCCTGCCATGATATGGTGGTTCTAGCCAAATAACACTAATGTTTGGGGTGAAATTCTAAAGCCCACCAGGAAGTGAATTCAAATGCCATGCAATAGTGGTGTCTATAAACTGGGAAATACTTTGAACAATGTCGATAGAATCTCAGTAGCTGCAGGTATCACTGTGACCACGATATTTGAACGTTTGACCCCAAAATGGAGGAGTCCAGTTTCTCAGTCAATCATATGACATCATAATCAACTACGTGACGTGTAGGCTGATGTCATAATCAATTACGTCATGAATGACGTTCTTAAGTTCGTCACAAACGCTTAATTGATGACGGACTAAGCGTTGTTGAACAAATTGTATGTCTTTACTATTTAATAAACATTCTGTTGAATATTTTGAAACTAATTTGACCATAGGCAGCAACAGCACCCAGTTAAATTGGTTTCAAAACATTCAACAGATGTATATTTCTCTCGAAATTGAGATTCAGAATGCAGATATCGATCGATCTCAACACGGTCAAAGCATAGACCTGTGGAGCTTAGCTAGAAATGGGTGGGGCATAGCCAAAACTTGATTCCTCCCTTTCCCAGGGACCCCACAGTCAACCTTCCAACCCCCTTTGATCAAAATCTCCACAGTAGAATCAGAGTTATTGATAATTGTATCTTTCAGGCACATAGTTTTCAAAGTAATCATTTTAATCGGGTCATCATGGCCTTGGCCTTTGGACCCCAAATTTATCACACATCTTCGGGACCCCACAGCCGACCTTTTTACTCTAAAGCTTGATTACTCTATACGAAAAGCTCCTGAAACTCTAGCCCGGAATATGTTTCAGCAACTGGCTCACTGACTAACTAACTAAGGAACACAGCAGTCTATCGAGCCGCTAACTGCAGCTAAAAATATCAAACAATAACATGCACACACCAATCATTTGAACATTCCACATCAGTGGAGAAATTCCACCAAGAATACATTTTCATTGAACGTGGTGAATTTCTCTATGTAATAGTTTACGTTATCACCCTCGGTAAATGATAAAGCAACAGTTACATGGATCACAGACAACCGTTTAACTTAATAAGACAAATAAAAAATCACACTGGGAGTCAAGGAGCAAGCAGAAAGAAGACAAGTGTACAATTTGAAAACAACTGTGCTGTCTTAGACTCTAGCAAGTCAGCTGGCTAGAGGGGATACAGAACCACCTATCTCTTGGTCCCCAAGGCAGCATAAGGCAGCTAGTCTTTCAAGCAACTTGATTGTAACTTAGCTTAATCATGACTCCCGCTGGTGTCAGTACATTAAATCTTTACCCATAGTTCCTAGTGGTGTTACCATGTCTGACCAGTACTTTAAATCATATCCGATAATCATGATTCCTCGTGGAGATACCATGTTTGCCATTTACTTTAAATCTTACCCATAATTCCTGATGGAGTACTGTTACCATGTCTGTCAGGGTACTTTAAGACTTACCCATGGCTGAATCATGGCGAGGTTTCCATATTTGACCAGTACTTTAAATCGTATCCATAATTTCTGGTGGACTAAACCGTGTTTGGCCAGTATGTTAAATCTTACCCATGATTCCTTGTGGAGTCACCATGTCTGACCAGTACTTTAAATCTTTGTGCATGACCTTATACAGAGGTGCGGTAATGTCTTTCAGATCCATCTCCTGTAGAAGTTCAATCTTACTGAAGTATATAGCTTTGATAACGACACCACTCTTAATTGCATCACAGATTAACGTCTGGCCCTCTAAGAGGATTTGTTGCTTCTTCTCACGAATGGATCGTGATTTGGCATCTAGAATCATGGGCCTTTAATAGAAAATATTGTCATATATATATTCATCCTTGTTTTAACTGACTACTAATTATTATCATAATTGAAACTATAAAGACAAGTCAATTGCTTTGAGGCAGATGTCAATGGACCTTTCCAGTTTAAATATCCATCCATCATATGATACATGTCAAAATCAACTACTTGATGTGTATGATAACGTCATAATCAAATACAGGATGAATGACTCGATTTAATCTTTCTTAAACGCTTAATAGTCCGACACGTTGTACAAATTGTATGTCTTTACTATGTAATAAACATTCTGTTGAATATTTAGGTAGCAACAGCACACATTCAAATTATTTTCAAGATATTCAACAGCTTACCTGTAGTCTTCTGGACATTGATAGTCAGGGAGTTCAGGAAACGATTGATCCCAACACGGGCGAAGCGTGCTAAAACTGGAAAGGTCCATTAAGTAAAACAACTGTGAAATGTGAAATGCCCACAATAGACTGGGCCCTGTCCTGTATATTTTACAGAGCTAATTTATAAATTGTTCATGTCCACAATCAGTGTCCATTTCAAAACTGCCGAATCTGTACAGAAAACTGTCAGAATTAGTAGGCAAGGTAGTTAATATTTTAAATATTATCTATTCTATTTTTGAAATGAGAATCGCATCTAATAATATTTAACTTTTCCAAACCTTTTTCCAAACCTTTTAACATAAAATGTTGAATTTTCAATACTTTTCAAGGGCTGGAAATGGGTTTCTTATTATTCCATACATTTCCAGATGATCCATAATACGCGCGCACGCATGCACACACACACACACATGCGCATGCACACACACGTGCGCCCACACACGCACGCACGCACAATTTGATCAGGGCAAAACAGGTGCCTGGAAGATCCATTTAAACATTAGCACAGATTGGGCTGACAGGCAAATGTACTTCCTTTCAATCATACGTGTAGGAAATTGACAACCCCACAGCCTCACTCTTGACTACTTGGGTCTGATTGACTGATCTGCTTTTCCTCAATGTGGTATTTTTGCAACATACACATCACAAATCCGGCTTTTGCAGGGTGGGATTGTCTTGGTTAAGCAGTTAGTATACAGAATTACTAAAATGAGGAAATCAGAATTGTCAGAGCAGAAAATGGAGGCAGTTTTGTGAGAGAAAATAGATGATATAAAACGATCCCTGTGACAGCAGCCATTTTGGTGAGTGGCAAGTTGTACGCACATGGTTAGCAAGACGCGAATGGATGGACGCACTGACCTAAAGAGTAACATATTATATATATATATATATATATATATATATTATATATAAAAAATCTAAGCGAGGACACAGTTCGGAAAATATCAAACCCTCAAAAAAGCTAATTTTCACACAACTGCACGATAAATACTCACTGTACAGGCAACAATTATGTCTTATGATTACCGGAATCATTCCCTGTCACATTACCACTGAAGAAACGGAACCATTATATTTATTCCAATTTTTAAATCAATTTTATGTGACAACACACACACACACACCCTCCACACCCCACCTCCTGACCTGCATAGGATTGTGTTCAGTCACCATCCTAATTCTAGTGACTATCAATGAGCAACTCGCCATATTTCATCACCTGATTGGTTGAAAGCAAACAGCAACCACTTTCAATAACATTGTTTCAAAGATCTATTATAGTCTTTTTAGCTGCGGTATATATGATAGATATGATAGAAGAAAATGGCTATACAATATCCGCTAACTTCACACAAAACTACCTTCCTCTATCTGCTTTACACCGCCAATCTCCAGTTATTCAACATTGTCTATTTCTGCTATCAATTTAAAACATAAATGGATGATACAGTCAGATAATAAAACTTATTCAACTTGTTCCTCACCATTTGTTTTCAATCTTTCCACAGCCATGCTGAACCATTCAACAATTGACGTTCTAGACAAGGACCTTGGTTTCAGCCTAACAGTCTCAGAAACCAATATGGGAAACCTCTATACGGCTCTCCAATAATTCTTCAGGAGAATGCGTTGAATCCACTTCTTCACCCCACACCCCAACCCACCACATGCGAATCTCACCGAGAGAACCACCAACTCCCAAATTCAACATACAATTCAAACACAACCACCCTCCTTCCAGGAGATAATTAATGAATTTGCTGCTAACAAGACTTCAATGCCAGCACCCACCATGGATGCACCATTTGAAGCCTTCTTTAAAGCAATTAAATATGTGTACAGTAAGCATATCCATCATAGAATCCTGTCCAACTTAAAAAGTGCAGAACAAACAGCACATTCTAACCTTAAAAAGCAACCACTCCGTAGTAATCAAAATGGCCGACAAATGCCAAGACACAGTCATCCAAGACGGGTAAGACTACACAGTAGAAGCACGCTGCCAGCTAGCGAACACACACTTTTACCAAAAACAGAATCTAACCTCACAGAGGGGCACGGTAAACTAGTAGAAAATGTGTAGATCAATTGAAAAGAGATGACAAGATCGACCCACAGACTGCCATTAGACTGTTACAAACCCACCGGTAACAGCCAAGTAGTATCTCCTTCCAAAAATACACAAAAGTAAAATAGACGGGACCTCACACCAGTTAGACAAATCATCAATGTGATAGGTTCACCAACAGAACTCATAAGCAGCTTCGTAGATGAACATATCAAAGCCCATGTCACCAAAATCAAATCATACGTGAAAGACATCACAGATTTCATCAACAAAGTTGAAGAATTTGTGAAACTGAATGAAAACTCATTCCTCGTCATCATGGACGTAACCTCTCTATAGAAACATCCTGAATCAGGAAGGCCAGAGAGCAGTCGCAAGACTCTGCCAGCGCCACAGCCTCCCAGGCACGCTGACAATACTGAGTCTCCTAAGCCTCTTAAAACTAGTGTTACAATGCAGCAACTTTGAGTTCAACGCCGACCACGACTACCAGACCGGAGGCACCACCATGGGGAGCAAAGCTGCCTGCACCTTTGAATGCATATTCATGTTGGATCTTGAAACAAAACTACTTGAGACCGCCCTCTTCCAACTAGCACTGTATGTCAGATACATAGACGATATCTTCATGAACTGGAAACACGGACAAATGGCTCTAAACACGTTCATAACACACATGAACAATCCACACCATAATGTCAAATTCATGATGGAATGCTCTATGACACATGTTGAGTTCCTGGACACCATGGTCATAGAAACAGAAGAGAGACACCTCCATTTCAAACTCCATACTAAACCCACTGACACACACGGCTACCTTCATTATGACTTGGCACACTCATTATCATGCAAGGATGCCAGCCCATATGGGCAGTTCCTCCGCTTAAGACGGATATGCAGACTCATCACAGACTATGACAAAAACAGTCTCCTTCTGCAAGGATATTTTGAAAACAGAGGATACCCCATTGATATGCTTTGTGCTGCCAAGGCCAAAACAGAACAGACCTCCTCCACCCACAGCCAAAGAGTGCACCAAACAGCTCAGTAAAGACAAATATTTGCCTGCAAATTCACACGCACCAGCATCTTCCTTAAGAATGCCACTAACAAATTTATATCGGCCAATTCTAGAGGCCAGCGCAAGCTGCAGGTCAACCTTCCCAGAGAAATCATGGTTTGGCTTTAGGAGGAACAAAACAATAAATGACACAATAATGAGAGCCAAACTCCCCTCACCTACCTCAGACAAAAGTTCAACAAGAGCTCCGCAAACGACGCATAGTACCCCACCATGATGACTAACCAATTAATGAATTTTCAAGATGGCTGCTGTTGGCTGGCAGCCATCTTGGATTTCGGATCAACATCGATTTTGATAGGTTTTTTCCTCAGACCTAGCCCAATCATCCTATGAAGTTTCAAAGCAATCCGATAAACGATAGCAGAGTTATCATGCGGAAAATAATTTTCAAGATGGCCGTCAGTGGCTGGTGGCCATTTTGGATTTCGGATCATCGTCGATTTCGATAGGTTTCTTCCTCAGACCCAGTCCAATCATCCTATGAAGTTTGAAAGTGATCCAATAAACAGTAGTGGGGTTATCATGTGGAAACGACTCTGCTGCAAGCCCGGCCACCCACCCGTAAACGCCATCACATAAACCCCAAATTTTCTTGGTGGGGTATAAAAATACATAGAAACCCCTTCTCCGCATGCACCACCAGAAACCGGACAATTTGTCAACAAATGGACAAACAACGGTTCTTCAAGAGCACCCACATTGGCCTCTCCTACACTGCCAAAATTATAGGCAACTGCCAAACCAGGAACATCATCTACCTTCTGACATGTAAGATCTGTCACTTGTAAATAATATGTGGGAGAAACCCTCAAACCATTCAAAATCTGCATACAAGAGCACCTTCGCTCCATAACCAATCTATACAAAAAAGACCGATATGACACTCCTGTAGCTAGGCACTTCAACAAACCTGGACACACAAGAAATGACATGCATTTCAGAATTATCCAAGTACTCACATTCAGACCCAACTGATCCAAACTCCACATCCAGAAGGCAATTTAAGAATGCCACTGGATACACCAGCTCCACCCCATGGAACCAATCGGGATTAACCTAGCGGGATAAAGGTGATGCCTTTCCTTCCCACAGGACTAAAACACAAAACCCAGTGGGAAATATGTCATTATTACCCTTTTTAGCTGCAAATAAACTGTCATGTCTTTTAATTCATTAGTTATTCAGTCAGTGACAAAACCTTATTCAGCGGTGTAGTTTCAAGTGTTTCCTATAATAATCAAACTTGAGGGAAGGTTGCCCGTAGAATCCTGAAGATGTGTGATAAATTTGGGGTAAAAAAGTGAATGGTCAAGGCCATGGTGACCAAATTAAACAAGAGGCTCAAGGGCCATGTATCGCTCAGCTGGAATTATTGGCCACCGGCATAATCGAACAAAACGAGATGACTATTGGAAAAATTTACCAACCAAATTTCTGTGAAGAAGGTTTAAAATTGGCCCAGTGGTTAATAAGTAGTCTTTTTATGATTTTCTTAGAAATTTGCAGAAAATACAAGATGTTCCACAAAAATGCGAACATGTGTTTTTGACATATATTTTTGCCCGATCCATTCAGCGGTTCTGGAGAAGTTGTTTTCGCGAAAATGAGGTCATCCAAGATGGTCGCCGAACCATTTGGCAAATCAAGTTCCCTCAAACAAACTTGGTTCAGCTCTTGCCCTAGACCATATTTCATGAGGTTTGCATCGATCTCCCAAACGCTTTGGGAGATTTTTAAAGAAATTGCTAAAAGTCGGCCAAATCCAAGGCCACTGGCCAAATCGGCCGATCGTCTTCCTTTGAACAAACTTGTATCCCTATGCCATAAGTATGCTTTCTGTTAAATATAGTTGAAATCGGCACAGTGGTTCTCGAGAAGACATTTTAAATTTGTCATTGCTTTAGTATGGGAACGTTTGGCCTGAAAAAAATTCAAGATGGCCACCAACCTGTTTATCCGACAGATTCGAAAATTGCAAATTTGAGATCAAAATTCACAAAGACACATATAAAACCAATTTTGGCCTTAAAATCCATCAAATAAAAAAATCCAATAAGGCTGCCAAACACGCTATATTTTGATTGGCCCACGGCGGCCAGGTTCTTTTATGGATCAACTGCTCTTGAACAAACTTTAATGGCCCTTCGGTCCTAATCATATCTGCCAAATTTCGGCCTGATCCCTTAATCGGTTCTAGAAGTCATTTTCGCTAAAACTAGGTCAATCAAGATGGGCACTGAACCATTTGACCAATCAAGTTCCCTTGAACAAACTTGGTTCAGCCCTTGCCATAGATCATATTTCCTGCGGTCTGCATCAATCCCCCAAGTGGTTTTGGCAAAGAAGATTTGTAAAGATGTTTCTAAAAATTGGCCAAAATCCAAGATAGCCACCGTCCAATCGACTTCGTTTGAACAAACATGGATCCCTATGCCCCAAGGATGCTTCCTGCTAAATAAAATTGAAATCGGCCCAGTGGTTCTTGAGAAGTCGTTTCAAGAAAAAGTTGCTGGATGGACAGACACATGGTCGCCACGGCATACGCTCACTTGGCCTTTCAGGCCAGGTGAGCTAATAATGATTATTTTGAAAACTATGTGCCTTTCAGGCACAATTTGTGAATAACTGCTTCTACAGAAGATATTCTGACAAGACTTGGATGGAAGGTTTCCATGTAGTCCTGATGTATGATAAGGGTCAAATACATGTATCAAGGTCACAGTAACACAATTAGAAATTCTTCCAAATGCGAATGACAAGACTATTGCACAGATTTATGCTAGTTTATATACAAAGCACGGTCGCTGGTCATTTTAGACATGGATCGTGCTTGACTGCGTGTAGCAACTCAATAAGCCATGATCAGGGTTAGGGCTAATTCACTCTGTACTTGTGTACAATTTTTCAAGTACTCACATATCCTCAGTACTCATGTCTTTTAATAAGTATATGTACTTTTATTCATCCTCAGTACATTACCAAAGTACTCATACTTGAAGACATACTCTGTATTTTGAGTACTTAAGAGTACATGCTGAGTATTTATTCATTTTCTACATAAAAATTATATGCATACTTTGTCCGTTTCAGCATGTCGCACGATCGATTCAAGGCACTTCACTCTGCATTGTTCCAGTACACCTGTCTGTAAAATAGGTATCTGTGAGGGCAGTGTTGGCAATACAGAATGTTGGCAAAAAAGCCATCGAGCACCTATAAACGGCAGTCACGCTGTATGTTCCCAAAGGGAATGGAGATTGTGCAGGAATGAAAAAGTTCCAATGACCAGCGGGTAAAGTTGTAATGTCGGCTGAGCACCCAAGTGGAAGCATACTATAAAACCATGACAAATACCTAATTTCATCCAAAATTCCAAGCGCTGGTTCTCAGGGAGGTGTTATGATCTCTAGAGTAAATATCTGATAACAATTTGACTAAATGGTGCTACGTGTTCAATATTTTGAAATTAATGTGCCTAGTAATATGTTTTTAGTGATTTGTTTTTATAAAGTTGTTTTAAAATTGAAATTCTGGATATTAATTTATGTTAAAAAGGGCAATAACTGTAGGCCCTGCTTATAGGGAATAAGATATTATAACCAGTAAAGCATTTTATCCCTTACAATACACTAATGACACCTTTTATCTACATTTCAATGCTCTCATACATGAAACTGTTAAATATTAAAAAATAAACTTATTGAAGTCATTGTTGCTCGACCCATCAACTGCTTCCCGCCAAATTAATTTCAAAATATTTAAAGACTGCTAATAAGTTGTTTTAAAATTGAAATTCTGGAAGGGCAATTGCTGTAGGTATGCTATTAATAGGAAATAAGATAATGAGTAAAACATTTTAACACTTACAGTTACATGATTGACACCCTTTATAAATCTACCTTTCAAAGCATCTTATATATTAAAAACAAATTGTCTGGAAATCATAAGTGCTGCTTAACCCTTTAACACTCATATCAGCCAAAAACGGCTTCTGCAGTGGTTTTGAGAACTGCCCATTTGTAGTCCAAGAGAAAACTATTTTTGAAAGTTTATCACTGGAACGACTGGCTCGATAACCGAGCCAGTCATTCCAGTGGTCAATTTTCAAAAATAGACTTCTCTTGGTCTGCAAAAGGACATTTTCTATGACAAAATTAAAATTTTCTTGAACAAATTCAACGGTTAAAGCAGCAAGATCTTCAAATAAATAACTTTCAAAATATTCAATAGAATCTTTTCAACAGCATAAAACATTGTCATTTCTGGTCATTTAGAGAAGAGTTGAGACATGTAGGAGGAAAGAGTAAAACAGCTGAGTGCAAGGAGCCGTATGCCAACAAATACTTCACCTGGCCAATTATACTCTTACTGATAAAATACAGATTTGATAGATTTCTAATTTAACCCTTTCACCGATCAAGCATTGTTAAGCCTTATGTTATACATTCAAACCCATTATACCAAAAAATCCAGCAAATTCTGCATGAAGTAAGAAATATTTTGTTGAATATTTTGAAAATAATTTGACTGGATGCAATTGCTGCATAATGTAACAATACCGTCCAAACAAATTATTTAAAAAATATTCAACTGTCCAGATATTTTGTATTGTAATTTTGTCTGTGTCGTTGAAAGCGTTAGCAAATATTTTATTAACATTTTTTTAAACTAATTTGGCGGGGATCTAAATGCTGCCTATGGTAGCAATGGCATTCAGTCCGATTATTTCCAAAATATTCAACAGGTTACCTTTGCTTTTCATATAAATAGAGAGCAAACCCACTATGAAGCCATGTTTTACATTAAGATCTATATTTACAGAAATCACAGCAAACCCCACCCCATATAGCAATCACAGGGGAATATTTTGGTATGGCTATCACCCCAACCCACATAGTCACCTTGGATAAGTTTGGTATTAAATGTACATGTACTTGTACTCAAGTACTTTGCCAAAGTACTCACACTCACCCTCAGTACATCTGCCTGTATTTGACCCCAACTATGAATGTGATTCCTTTAATAGTTTTACTACCAAAGGTAGAATAGATTACCAATCAGCGTGATTGCCTGCTATCAATCTGTTATAAGTTTTAGCTTTGCTCTGAAAGTTTTCGGTTACAATCTATTTGATATCGAATCATGCCTACCATGAAATCAATCCTTCCTAAGTTATGTTTAACTTTTATATCATGGTGTTTTAGAGGTGTTTGTAACTCTAGTTTTTGAGTTACCAGTTTTTGTGTCACTACTCACGTTTTCGAGGTTAGAGTAACCATGCCTATTATATACCATCAAAGTACCATGTTATAAAATAGCCAATACCACTCCTATTAACGTAGTTCCTAGTGCTCTCAAACAACATCGCTCAGGAATCATTATGATTCCTCTCTTCAGTCACTTTCTTAAGTACGCCTATGACGTATCCTCTGTAGATTTTCTCATTAGTTTTTTATCGAAGCTAGTGCTTTATTTCTTATCATTTCTTATTTTTATAGGAAGTGTCCTTATCTTCTGAGAAAATCAAATGTACGTCAAACAAGTGTGATCGTTTTCATGCTAAGGACTATGCGGGCCACGTTTGCCTGAGGTGTACCTCCTGCTCCCCTCAAAAAATGTGTGGGATTTGTAAGGGTTGGCCGTTGGTCTTCTTTTTTCTTTTTTTTCGTTCGCTGATCCACAGGCCCCTGAATCTTCGTCCATCCATCCCTCCACCACACATCCCCCCCACCATATATAATATACACAAGGTATGAAAACCTTCAACCGCGGGCACCACTGTCAGAAAGCTGACTGGCCGGTTTGTAGTGGTTTGTAGTCAGAAACGTGATGTCAGCGGATTTTGACAACAAACCAACCCATCAGCTTCCCGACAATGGCGCCCACAGACGAAGGCTTCACACCATGTGCACATTTATATATATAGTAGGTGGAACATGTGGCAGAGGGATGGATGGACAACAACTCAAAGGCCTGTGGCTGATCATACCGCCAGTCTTGTAAGTGACTATCGACACGATCATAAGCGTTAAGTGCGTGGATCCATGGTTTATTAGAGTGCGCCGTGCGGCCTGGAACCTCCGTCTTCAGCACTCGAGGTTTCTGTCAGGGTTACCTCACCCGTACCTCCTTTAGTCGCCTGGTACGACACGCAGAGGATATGGAAGGTGTATTCTAAGCCCCACCTACAGGGCAAGTTGGCCGTTGGTCATATCAAAAGCTTTCTTCAAAGATTTTGTCGCTAAGACTGCGTTGCCCTCAGGTCGCTCTCCCTCCGTTGTTGAGTGTACTAAGGCAGTAACAACTGCTTCTACCTGTTAAAACGTCTGTACTATACATGGGCATACATATTTATGACATTTCGACCATATACAAATTCGTCCTATTTATTTAAGCAATAAATGGTGTCTGCGTTCGCTCATAGGCAACACCTATTTTCATAGCGAACGCAGTGAGCGATGGCTTCGCGCGAAGCCATCGTGAACGAAGTGAGCATATATAGATAACATGTACGTACGTGTAATGAGGAAAAATCAACAGAAACTGATACAGGGAACCACGCTAAAATACATATACCATGCGACTCAGAAAGCTTTGTTTCTGGTCGCGAGCTTTTTGTTAGTTCCGGTTTCAGCTTATGATATAGCTTTTGTGGTTTCTTCATGGGCCCCCGTTGCATTATGGGATACGGTTCTTCATTATGTGTATGTTCCCCTAGTTGTTTTAGGGGGCAACAAACTGTGCATTTTCAATGTCCAAAATTTGTGCGACACTGTTATCACGAAATAGCGCACATTTACTTCAGAATGTAAAACGATGAAATAGTATGAAGCAGGCCACGTAAAAGCTGTATTTATTCCTATTTGTGCGTCTGCTATGCAATATGAGGTTTGGTTGACTGTCTCGTATTATTTTTAACACTGATGGCCGTGGACAGTCGTTGTTGTCAATGTCGTATGTACTTAGCACTGATAGTAGGAAATTTAAGGCTACCATGCCATTCGCACCCGGATGGAATGTACATTCATTTATTTACTTGCGGACATGCATTAATTCCCGTTTTTTGTAGCTTATGTCTGGATACACGCGATTTAAATATTCTAGCAGACGATATTTCATTATGATGTCATAGTTATTATCAGGGTTTGTACACCTTTCAGTATTTGAAATTCCATGACTTTTCCATGACTTTCCATGACTAAAATTAAGAAATTCCATCACCTCCAAGAATCAATAGCTAGGTAGGTCAAAGACAGTCAAATTTGTTTCAAAATGTTCAACAGCATATAGTGAATCATATGGAATTCACTTTATCTAGGGCAAAGGGTCAACATGTGAGAATATCCGGTACATTTTTAATAAAATCTGAGGTTTTCACATAAAAAATTGATGAATAAAAATTCTGAATGGAAGTTCTAGAGCCTATGATCATACATGTAGTATCCTTTCAGCCTAACATGGTTGAAATCGGTCAAAATGGTAAGAAGCAATATGGGCATTTCTAGTAAAGATTCTGACCCAAAAAATTCTCTATTAACCCTTTAACACTCATATCAGCCAAAGCCGGCTTCTGTCACGCGTGGTCTTGAGAGATGTCCATTTGCAGACCAAGAGAAGATTATTGTTGAACATTTTTGATAAAATAGTCTTCACTTGGTCTGCAAATTGAAAATTTTTTTTTTAATTAAAAAAAATTTTGAACAAATTTAAGGCTTAGAGCCGAGGCTTCTATTTGGACAAGGTGTTCAAGAACAAATTTAAATCCAATCCCTAAAATTGTTACTTTCGCAAATATGTTGCGCACTAATAGATAACACGCATGGGAAAATTTGCCAAAATATGAGCCAAAAAAGCCTTATACATGTATATACCACGCAATCAGTTTAGAAATATTGCAAAACATATTTTTCAGACGAACGAAAATTGGTAACTTTACCGCTAGATTCAAAATAATAATAATCCTTTATCGGCTAAATATCTTGTTATTCTTTTAATATTACCAAGTTTATTTCATACTTTAACCGTAATAGAACGCATAAAACCATCTTTGAGCAAGAAATACGTTCAATATACAGGGGAATCTCCATACACTAGCGAGACCGAGATATCATCGCCATCTAATTATCATAATGTAACCAATTCGGCCGGGACGAAATCGCCCAAGTGAACAAAAATCTTGCCACTAAATATACTGCCGAATGCATACGCTGAGTAGGAAATAGTGAATTTATTGCTCAAATTGTTTTTAAACCATTCTCTTCTGTACATATTTATTATTAATTTGGGATATTCGAATTCGCGGCGTTACAAAACCCGTTTTTATTTGGGAGGCCTCCTTCCAGTCCAGATATAGTTTCAGTGGAATGTCTCCAATCACAAAAGAGTTTAATATGGCCTACCAACATAAGAAGGGATTTAACCTCATTTAATTTCTTACGTTGTTTTGGGTCATTTTATTTTGGTTGGACATATGACTTTGATAATGAATGAAATCATGTGATCGCCGCGATAAAGATATGAAAATGTGTATTTCCGAGCTTTATTTCCCCATTTCACATTTGTATGCCATCAGATTTTATTTTTATTTAGGGAGATTATCATTTTCCATGACTTTTCCATGACTTTTATCAAATTGACAAATTTCCATGACTTTTCCAGGCCTGGAATTTAGATTTTCAAATTCCATGACTTTCCAGGATTTCCATGACCCGTGCGAACCCTGTATTATGAACTTGTTTGTATTTCCCCAAATAGCAAGGAGCACCGCGATACGTCGGTACAAATTTGATAAAGTCATTGGACTAGCGCAAATATTTAATTGTGTAGGCCCCGGTAAAAGATGCAACAACGTTGGTGAATCTTACTGACAATGGGCAGACACATTGGTGTGAATATCGTGGACTGGATTTACCAGAATACCATCCAAGCGTGTTGAAAAATTAACGTCATTGGACTGGCGCAACTATTTAATGGTGTAGGCCCCGGTAAAAGATGCAACAACGCTGGCGAATATTACTGTCAATGGGCAGACGCATTGGTGTAAATATCGTGGACTGGATTTACCAGAATGCCCTCCAAGCGTGTTGAAAAATTAACGTCATTGGACTGGCGCAACTATTTAATGGTGTAGGCCCCAGTAAAAGATGCAACAACGCTGGCGAATATTACTGTCAATGGGCAGACGCATTGGTGTGAATATTGTGGACTGGATTTACCAGAATGCCCTCCAAGCGTGTTGAAAAATTAGCTTCAAATGTACTATACATAGGCATACGTGTTTAGGACATTTCGACCCTATACCAATTCGTCATATTTATTTAAGCAATAAATGGTGTGGGCATTTGCTTATAGGCAATGCCTATTTTCATATTATTACTTGCTAAAGAAAAATTATCCCCTCCAAAAAATGGTGTTGCTCCCATGGGATTATGGGAAATTTGATTGTGATGACATCATCACGGCCCCTGTATGAATATGGAAAATGGAGGCAAAAATGCCTTGATACCTTTGACATTCTTACCCAAAATTTCGATCACTCTTCTGAAGGTGTTCATAGTTGAATGAGTGTTTTTGTGTTTCATTTATGTCACGTTTTAAATTTTCAATTTCAGTGAGAGGCCGTTTTGATCTTTGTGACTTAAGCTGTTCGAAAACAGGGTTCTTATACGGTTTTATAGCCGATTTTGCCTGACTGTTTGCTCTCTCTTCTTTTGATGTCATTACTGATATAATGTTTCGGGATACTCCCCTAGTATACTTTCGAACATATAATTTAAATCTAAATGAATTTAGAATAGAAAATCTTAAAAAGACATGTTTTCTGACGATGGAAGCTGCCATCTTGAATATACGGTTCTATGCAAGCATAACTGTAACCTGAAAACGAAAGAAATTTCGCAGAACGACTGAAATTAGATTAGATTTAAGGAGTCCACCACTCAATAGGCCATGCCTTTGATGGACTGCCTGTTTAGATTCTATTTACATGCGTGGTGCTGGCGGTATCCCGCAATTCCGCAGTTCGGGTTTCGCGGCTAGCTGATTCCCGCCGTTTCTACGGACGCCCGACAGTCGTACCTTGGAACTTGAACCGTGCACATCTGCCGCTGGTTCCACTGGCCGATTCGAGACCTCTGTTGGGTGAGTAACCTTTTATACGTAGCTAAGTTACTACAAATGGTGTCAGGGTACTTTGGGCCCTAAATTAAAAATTGTTATTAGTTATTTCTAAATTCTATTCACGATTTTGCTGCTTAATTCTCGAGAAGGACGTGGGCTACTTGAGTATTACTCGAATGGCGCAAATTGTCCTCCATTTTGAACTTTTCACAACTGCGAAAATTAGATCACATTTTTATCAGGTCCTGGTAGGTAAGACTATATTTTAAACATTTTAAATCAAATTAAGTTGATTTTAACTTCATTTTTAATTTCTGATCTATTTTCGTGGTATTTGCTTTGACATTTTCCAATTATTTGGCACTCGTCAGTCCTACAAGTTTTATATCTATCTTGAAATCTTCGTAGTTCGTGGTATATTTTTATACCATTGCAGGCTTAGAGGCTATGTCCTGATTCTACCCCCTCCCATAGATTTACTATGGGATTTCGGATTGCCACAAAATCTGGTTAAAACACTGCAATTTTAAATTATCTATGTTTTCAACGTCTACAACATTTTAATAAGTAAGGCTATAATGGGGTGTTTTTTTTCGCCATACGAAGAAAGCGGTAATATTAATAATTAAATAAAAGAAATAAATGCGAGTTACCACTTCATGAGGGGTGAGAATAGGGATATAGCCCCATTGCAATCTGTAACTGTTACTGTAACAATTCCGATCAGTCAAGAAATCCAGCAATTTTTCTGATCATGATGTCAGTTGAATGCTTTCAGTGTTCCCCTATGTAGTGAGCGAATCTACACTTGTCTAATTTCATCAATTTCATGTGCTGAACATTCAAGAATTATTGTCAAGGCTATTTATTTATTATATTTATTACAACTACTGTGAACATGTACCACCGTGATATTACTTATTATTCTTTACCTTATTTTAAGATAATACTCCGCTCTCTTCATTTAAAAAATGGTGGAGGTGGTGTCGGTGGTGGTGGATGGTGATGATCATAGAATTAACCGTTGCCGATGACCAGGTTCTAGTATGGTGCGGTATACTAGGATTAGTAGGGCTGCTCTTTTTGTCTTGGCACAATAGATCTTGGGCATATATATGTTCTTATCGGGTGGGAAGAAATTGGGATAATCGTGGTTATGCACATTAGGTGATGCCAAATAGCAATTCCTGACCAGATGATCTAAATGATGTTGTTAATTCACAGATCCATTTCTAGCTATATGCCTTGCCAATTCGTAGCTAATTTATGCCCACTTTGTATGCACATTGGAATTGATTTTAACGCCTTAAAACATAATTTCACAGACTAAATTTCAAGGTGACTATACAGGTGAGCTGTTGAATATTTTGAAACTAATTTGACTGCAGGTCATTGCAGCCTAATTCAGCAACAGCAGATGACCTGGATATTGACTCTGTTTTACCATCATCACTCCCCTAGGCGCATGAGGTGTCAGGTCCGAGGGGAATGCATTACACATCTAGGCGCATGAGGTGTCAGGTCCGAGGAGATGACCATCGACCAATTCACAAGCACTTTCAGCTTCACTCCCCTAGGCGCATGAGGTGTCAGGTCCGAGGGGAATGCATTACACATCTCCTTAGTGCATGAACATCATCATGACTTGTCATGTCAGAGATGACCAACTACAAAATCACACAAATCGGAGTCAATATCCAGTTATAATCCATCAGATTTTGCACATTCTACTTATCTTCCTGCAAATATTATCCTCATGTTCAGTATTATGAGATTGATGTAATTAAAACGATAATCTGAAATTAATGCTTCAAATTTTAAGATTCTGCATGACACTGAAGACATTCAACTTGTCTAGAAACCGCTATCAATCGTTAACATTATTTTCCGTTAATAATAATCATAGTTGTAGTTTCGGCTGTTTAATAGTAAATCTGAACAGTTATTAAACAATCTGCATCAGCAAAATCGTGATGTTCTATTCTTTGTAAGTTTTTGGGAAACTAAATTAGTTGGACACATAAGCACATAGTGGCTTTTTCCAGCAATAATACTACTTGAGATACCAAAAAACCAACAGGGGTCCATCGCTGTATGACTCACAGAACGCGTTATTATAATTACGCGTTTTTCAAATGACGCATGAATAATTGCGCGTAGTAATGCGTGGTTATATTTACGCATTTCTTGATTACACATTACAAATATGTGTTGTCAAATGATGTGTAAATTGTTACACATTAATCATACGCATTGTATTGTTAAATGTATTTATTGTCCGTCATGACGTGTGGTCATAATAATGCTCTCTGTTTATGTGTATATGGATTAAATCCATGTACACGCTTTTATAAGTATATGCATCATATGTTATGATGCAAAGTCATTTATGTATAGGGAAATCCTGTATAGGTTAGCTATTTAATGCCAGTTCTACATTTGTCAGCTCAGATATTTTATAGGGTAGCTCAAATATATTATATATAGTTTTATTAGGTCAGCACAGATATTTTATAGGATAGCCCAGGTATATTAATTCTACATAGGTCAGTTCAGATATTTTACATAAGGCCAACATATTATATACTGCCATACCTAGGTATTTTATTTATTAAACGTGTAGCAATTACATGTTAAAATGATGCAATGATGCATTATTACTCTATAATGCATAACTCATGCATATTTATAATGTGCATTACTCTATAATGCAGAAGTCTTGCATATGACAGCATATTTATATTATGCATTTAGCAAAGACTGCATAAATCGTACAGATGCATTTCTTACGCTTATCATTTCCTAATGCGCGAAGGAATTGGCGCGTTAGTCATAGCGCAAATTCATATGTTTCTTTCTTCTGCTGTATTATCCGTTCCGTTTAGCTTCATTCAGATATCTGTATTGTGATAGAGATAGTGGTTTTCCGGATTTCCTAAATTTGTGGATTCAGATCCGTTTCAATTATATAAGAGGTGTATCATAAAGGTTAAGGTTAAAAATATTCACTAAATTAAAAAAAAATTTGCAATATTCATAGGTTTTCCTCGAATCTCACATAAGTTAATTTCAAATAACACTCCAACTAAATTCATGTGAGATTATTTTTATTACTTCTTTATCAATTCGGCAATTCCGTCAATTCTGTCAGTTTTCTGCTGTGGTGGAAAACCACTGTCCTTAATTTTAGTTAGGATGCTATGCTATTTTAGAATCTGTAACGATGGCCCTCGTCCGGCAGCTGTTGATCTATCCATTTGTTTTATTATTAACAGCTCATTCTTTCTGGATGGATCAACACCTATCGAAATATTTTTTTTAATTGGTAAATTCAACTTCTACATTTAGCAGTTGAGCGTCAATGCCTGATTTGTGTTCGACATCGAGGTTTGAAGAACTTTAGGCTATGCCCTCGCTGTCCAGATCGTTCTACCAATGAAAAAAATTGTTCTGGATCAATGTTTTCTTTTTGTGTAATAATCTTGTATGTTTCTATTGGGTCGCTACTGACTTGACGTTGTTTTGGAGTTGGTAGACCAAGTATTTTCAGTCGTTCTTCATAAGTTTTGTTTCGTAATCCTACTATTAATTTGGTGCATCGGTGCTGTACTTGTTCTAAGTGGTTGATGTCTTTGACAAGGTATGGTGACCAGGCTTGTACACAATATTCTAGATGTGGGCGAACATAGGTTTTGCATAAAATAAGAAATGTTTCTCGGTTGAGGTGGTTGAATGCTCGTTTGATTTGTTTCATGATATACATGGCTTTATTTGCTGCTTTTAAAGTCTGCATAGTTGGTTTAAGGTAATTTTTTATCCAGATTCCTAAATTTTTTCATACGTTGTAATCTGAAGTGTATGTGTTTCGCTTTTGTCTTTCATGGTATAGTTATGCAATTGATTATTATGACCTAGATACATTTTCTTGCATTTACTGGCATTGAATTTTAAAAGCCACTGATCTGACCATCCATTAAGATAGTTTAGGTCGTTTTGTAATTTTTTACTATCTGAGTCGTCTTTAATGTGGGTCGAGAGTTTTGTGTCATCTGCAAACGTTTTGATGTTGCTCTGAATATCGTCTGGAATGTTGTTTACATATACCAGGAATAACAGTGGACCCAGGACGGAGCCCTGTGGAACTCCACTGTCAACACTTGTCCAGTCTGAGTAGTTTCCTCCGATGTAAACCATCATTTGTCGATCTTGGATAAATCCTTGTATCGAGGTCGATATGGGACGAGTGTCTCCGTATGCCTCTAGTTTGTGAAGTAATCTTGTATGTGGTACAGTGTCAAATGCTTTTTGATAGTCTAGGTAAATTATGTCTACATTGCTGTTACTGTCAAGGGGCTCTGTCCAGCTTTCTAGAGTTTCTAGCAGGTTTGTCAAGCAGCTTCGCCCTTGGACGAATCCATGCTGGTCTATCGTTAAAAGGTTGTTGGACTCGAAGTGTTGTACGAGTTTGTCTTTGATGGTTGATTCTAATATCTTGCATAGTACACATGTAAGTGAAATTGGCCAGTAGTTTTCTGCAAGTTTTTTTATTGCCTTTTTTGAAGATGGGTGTTATTATTGCATTTTTCCATGTTTTGGGGATAGTTCCAGTTGCTATTGAAAGCCTGAATAGTATGTGTAATGGTTCCACTAAGGGGGGGGGGGGGGGGGCACTATCTGGTTTTAGTTTCTCTAGTTTTTTTAGTGATATCACTGCTTGAAATAGATGTAATTTTGATGTACATTTGTTTATTAAGTCTGGCTGGAAACTAAGGCATATAATCATTTTCATCTCTTACAAAAACCGATTTAAAAAAGATTATTTAAGAGATTTGCATTTTCAGTATCATCTGTAGTGACGGTTCCGCCTTCTTTCTGCAGGTTTGGTATTGCGATCTTGGTCTTCTGACAATCCTGAATGTAGCTATAGAATCTTTTTGGTTTATTTGTTAATTCTTTTACAAGACCTTTCTCATAATCTGTATGTGCTTTCTAAAATAAAATACAGGTTGCATTACACTGTTTTAGATACTGATTGTAGTCTTCCCTCTGTCTACTAGTTTTGTAGGTTTTCCATAGCCTATGTTTTTCCCTGATGGATTTTAGTACTCCCTTAGATATCCATTTTGGTTTACTGGTGTTTGACCATCTTGATTTGGGGGTGGGGGGTGGGGGGGGGGGGGTTACATACTTGTCAGTTAGAGAATTTATAATGTTTTCAAACGAGTTCCAGGCTATATCTATATCATTGATATCTATTTGTGAATCCAAGTCAATCTTTGAGAGTTCTTGATTAATCAATGCAAAATCAGCTTTCCATATATTGTATCCTTCGGCGATATCATTGATATCTATTTGTGGAATGGATGAACAAACAAATGTGAACAAGAGAGCAATGTGGTCACTCTTTTCTAAACCTGGTAGATATTCAATATGTTCAACCATGTCTTCTTCATTGGTAAATATAAGATCTAGTATAGATGGATTATGTCCTTCTCTGAATCGGGTGGGTTGGTAAATATGTTGTTTTAAAAACATTTCTTGGTTTTTTTTCAAGAAATCTATATGCTATATTATTTGGATTGCTTGTAGAACAACAATTGATAAAGTCATTTTCTGGCATATTAAAATCTCCCATTAACAAGAGGTGTGTGGCTTTGCAGTCATCTCATTATGCACAATTATTTCAGTCACAATAATGATTTTCCAAAATTAATCTGAATTAGATATCAATAGTTTCACATATATCCTATAGATTACTTTTGTAAATAAATACAATAAGATAAAATTAGAACAAATATTTGTCTGCCCATTCATGCATTTGTCTGTGCATCTGTGTTCCACGCAATCTATGCATTTCTTGCTTGCATCCACGTGCACGTGCATACACACGTACGTGCATGCATATGTACGCATATGTATGTACACCCTCCCTACAACCAACATACACACATGGAAACATGCTTAATATTTTTACATTCTAGACACAAGGGTTAATGCGAGCATGGAGAGCTGGTTGTTTTTGTTTATAGCACATTTTTTCCAGTAACTTTGGTTCTACTGAAGAGGTCTTTGTGGAACCTTGCCCCTGTGGTCTCGAAGGCATGTGGCAATTTTGGGACAAAAAGTGAAAGTGCAACAGCAACAACTTCCAACAAACTTCTTTTTGAATTGACATTTTTGTGGCATTTTTTCAACCACGCTAGGATGTTGCGATCTTTTCCAGACATAGACGGTAGCTTGCCAGTAGGGTACTAAAGAGGTATGTCAATTTTAAATTTTCACCAGTGTGATCTAGATGATTATTGGAGTAATCTCCCTTAAATAGCTCTATTTGCACATGGTTCCCCTGGAGAGGTAATATGGAACATAGATATGGACCACGAGGCCTAGAGTGTGATATAGTAGACTCAGGGAGATTTGATACAATCAGAAATGAGAACAGGACATATTTATAATTCAAGAAGCGTCTTTAATAATTGTGTATTGCCAAGCCAAGTTTTGCAGTTTTTGACCAATGTATTAAAGGCACTGTGTCACATCAAGTAGTCTTAGTTGAAAAATAATAGCAAACTCACACTATTCCAGATGTATTTAGCATATTTTTATGCAATCTAATTGAATATGAACTGATTTTCCATGTTGAGCGCCCTATCATTGAAATTTAATTGTGCATAAAAATTATGTAAAATGGATGAGTTTTATTAAAAATATGTAGGTCGTGCCTCGTGTAATGGTGGAACATACACTCAATAAGAAGACAGACTTCCCCAGTCACAAAGAATTATGGGTAATGTCAAAGCGCATAAACAAATCTCTCGATACTGGCAACACCAAGTTTGTGAATGATACGCTACAAATTTACTTCTCATACTCGTGTGTGTGTTTTAGCGTGTTCTTATGTATCGACCAGATGACCCAACAGGTCTGGTCTTATGTTTTACTAATTACATATACCTACCTCCTTGCATTACTTTTGCTCTTTCCTTCTTTGAAGGGAAGCGTAGAAGGGTGAATTTTTTTACGGACAATGTTTGCTGGGTATTGTGGTTATAGAGTGACTGAATGCTTCTTCAGGTATCTCCATACTCTCTCCAATGATGAGATCCATAGTAATTCCCTTGAATGCTATATCTCAGAATGAGGCAAGAAGAGGGTTAATCAAATACCCAGTGCCACTGTGTAGGCCATTAAGCATAATGACAACCTCATTGGCTGATAGCTATCACATGACCTTGTTGATAACAATCAAGACTTCATTCCTTTGGCGAATCCAGTCATATAATCCAGCTTGAGGCAGATACATGAAGAGGCAGATGATCCTATCACAACTTGACTCTGAATATCTGACTAAAGCTGAAATAAAAAATTTACCTAATTTCTCTACATTAGATGACTGGAATTTTCTTTCAGAAATACCCAAATATGTTGAATTCTGACATATCTGAGTATAACATAAATGCTGACAAATAGAATTAATATCTTTCATAAATATGACTATTCTAACAAGATATGACCATTTAAATGAAGCCCCAGCCCCACCCCACCCAAATGTGACAGAGGGGAGGCTTGAGGTGGGATGTAATGCAAGGAGGTAGGTATATGTAATTAGTAACGCATAAGACCAGACCCATCAGGTCATCTGGTCGTTGTTACTACATTACAACCTACCTTCTTGCATTACAATTGCTCAAATACAGATTTCAACATTAAACAAAGCCCAGAGGAAGGCACGTTTTTGAGCGAAATTGATGTAAAAAATAGAAAGAATGAATACGAAGTTAGTAATAACAAGTAGAGAAAGATATTACAAATGACAGTAATTCCTCAGAATTACTATCAAAAGTAACCCTAATAGAAAGGGTACAGAACAAAGAAGTAGAAGAAAAGTGGGTCATCAAACGACCCTGAGAAGACAGAGAAGATAATTCATGGCAAATTTTGATGGTATCAACAATCCAACCTGAAATAGTAGTAAACAGGCGGGACGAAATTCAGCCCTCGGATAGAGAATAATGCTATTACATGTAATTTGAAATCTATCCAATTCAGCAGATAAGGCCTGAATTTCCGAGAGATGGCTAGCTGATGCTACTGCTAATAAAAAGACTGCTTTGAGAGAGATGATTTAAACCAACAGAACCCAAGGGTACAAATGTTCCCAGCAAGAACCTGTAGTACAAGAGAAAGGCTCCAAGAAGGAAGGGGATTCTTAAAGGGTGGACGAGAATTACCCATACTTTTAATGAGATCATGAAATGATTTTGCACTTGGACCAAAGGGTCAATAAGGCATTTGATGAAGGAGTTCAGACCAAACCGATAGGATCTGACAGTGCAAACTGAGAGCTTTTACTGATCAAAGAGGTAAACCAAAAAATCTGTGACCTGAATCACAGAGCCCTCAGAGGGCAAGATAGAATGGTCTGAACATCATTTCTTAAAAAACTCACACCGAGCCTTTTCAATGTTTTGAGTGGAAGCTCTAATAGATTTTCAAAAGTTCTTGAGATCTGACTGAACGATTGATGAAGGAGGAGGCAACTCGACCACTTCCAGCCTGAAATGGGAAATATTACGGGGTTCTGATGGAGAATCTTGCCTCTGTTCTGGGACAAGAGATTGTTGGAAACAGGAAATAGAAAAGGGAGATCTACAAGAATGTCCAGGAGATCCGGAAATCAAGACTTTGTCGGCCAAAACAGAGCTCATAACAGGACCACACAAAGATGTAGCCGGATGTTTCTCAGGACCAGAAGAATGAGAATCGATGGAGGGAAAGCATAAGTGAACACAATGTCCCAAGATTTGGTTGGAGAATCGACTGAAAGGACCATCTCTTCCAGAAATGGAGATATGAACATAGATATCTTTCGGTTCGTGAGAATAGCCAAGAAATCTATGTGATCCCGGAAGGATGAGATAATTGGTCGGCCAACAATTTGAACTTGCTTGGGACGTGGGCTGCACGAAGAGAAATGTTGTGGGCTGTGCACTAGTGAAACATTATCAAGGACTCTTGGAAGAGAGAGACGCCGACCTGATCCCTCCCCGATGATTGATGAACTAGACCACTGTGAAGCTGTCCGAGTGGATAAGAATTGATAAACTGCATATCATGGGATCCCAAAGGACTAGGGTATGGAAAAACAGACCACAACTAAAAAAGGTTGACGTGGTAAGAGGCTTCCAAAGGGGATCAAGTGCCTGAAATGTTCCTGGAATCCCAGATTGATCCCCATCCTTCCAAGGATGAGTCTGAGAAAAAGATGGCCTGAAGAGATGGAATGTGTCGCAGTGATGAGTTTGTGTAAACAAATAACCTGAGGAAAGGGGAATGAATTGGGCCACCTAGTAGTAGAGATTGGATGCCCTTCCAAAACTGAGACTCATAAGATGGAATATAATGAGGAAACAAGGAACTAGAGGGTCCAGATAATAGATCCCAAGAAAGGCCTTCTTAGGAAATCGGCCCAAAACACCTTTTCCACCAACACCATCAGGGCTATAATACGAAGAAAGACCTGGCCGAAATGAACTTTCCCACACTGAAAACAATGGCTAGAAGATAAAAGTGTCATAACAATGCCGAGGGAATGAAAAAGAGCTTCCTTTGGACAAAATCAAAAAGGATCCTTAAGTGAGTGAATATGTGATTTGGAGATAGACGATATTTCCCCTGTTGACAATTCAGCCTAGATGAAGACATATTCGGATAGATACTGAGACGTCTGAGAACAGAGACATAGGGAATTAATCCTTGAAGAGTTAATCATCTAAGTAGACCTGAACTGAAAAAGGGGTAAAAGTTAAGACAATCAGACATGAAGAAAGATAAGGGTGAACACAAAAGGGGGAAAAACGAGGCTGACAATTAGGAAGTGGAACTGCCATACTAGGTCAAGGGATGTGATATGAAGAGAAGTTTTGAAAGGAAGGGTGAAAAGGGACTAGAGAAAGGTCCATAAGCCTACCTGAAAAGGATTAAAGACTGGAGCGAACCATGATCAGATTGGAAGCCAAGATTAATGGTCAGCGTTCTGAGGAATCTGAATCCCATGCCTGAAGATTCACTGATAATGAGGGATTTGTGATCCAATGAGGAATAAGTGAAAAAAGAGAGGGTGGATCCTCTGACAGAGAGGGTAAAGACCATGACAAAACGTATTAACAATACACTGATCAAAATTGAAGAAACTCAATGGACCTAGAAGAGGGGTAACCGACTCCCTCCAAGGGTAGAAGGCAAAATTGAGAGCATTGTTAAGGAGAAATCTATAACTACAGAAAGAATTGTAAGCAATCCACCCCCAGAACAAACTTGGATATTAGAAAAATCTCAAACTCACAAGATGCACAGACCAGAGGAACCTTTCCATAATATGATATTATTGTATAAAAAGTAATCTTTGCAACAAATAGGACAACATATGGAAAGACCGCCATTAAGGATGCTTATAAGTTGATCCTGATTACAAAATGTAATGTTGCGGGCTCTGCACCAGTGAAGAATTATCAAGGACTCTTAGAAAAGAGACACCGACCTGATCCTTCCCCAATGAGTGATGAACGAGACTACTGTGAACTTATCCGAGAGGGTAAGAATTGATAAACCGCATAACATGGGATCCCCAAGGACTAGATAAAAAATAAATCAAGTAGACCTAATAGCAAAGGGGATAAGAAGCCTACCAATGCAAGATATACTTGTATGTCACCTAATATCTGAATAAAGAAAGATATAAATGAAGAATAAAGGCTAAAAAGTCTTAATATTCCAATTAAGGCTAGGCTGATAATAGTTAGGATGTTTGATAGCTAAGATATTTCTTGAGTTATCTCAGTATTAGTCCAAACTGATCATGAGTCTGTTTAAATAATTTAGGCTATTACAATGAGAACAGATAGAGACTTCCAAGCATCGATCTATACTATTGGAAAGTAATGTTCCTGAAATCGAGTGAAAGGCGATGTTTCTTAGTTATAAGAGCTATAGCCTTATTCTTACCCCCTAACGAGAGAGGAAACTTATGTTTACTTCTGCTATTTAATCTGTACCACTTTCTTCGTATGGAGAAAAAAGCATCATAGACGTATTGCTTTACTTGTTAAAAGTTGTAGACATTGAAACATTATAGATACATTTATTTATAGTGTTTTAACCAGAAGTGAAAATCATAAGGATACTGGTCAAAATTATTTGAAAAATCAGATTGAATCTGACACGCAAAAAGCACGACCACTGCCCCGGACATAAGAAGGAGTCAAAGCGAAGAAGTCATAGGTCCCAAAGCTGGCCAACATCCAGACCAGGGGTCGGAAAAAATCCAGGCCCCAGGGCCGGCTGCCATACCGGAGAAATTAACACTCCATGAGCCTGACCAGAGAGGTGTCAACCCGGACCCAGAAAAAGACCTGAGGCCGGGGCCGGAGTCGGCAATTACAACATAAGATGATGAAACTGGCTTGGTAGAAGTCAATGGATGTGAGATCATCTGAATCACTCTGGTCGGGAAATCCTTCAAATCAGCCAGCAAGGCAGTAGTAGTGATAGGTGATGAGATACATGACCGACTTATGACCCGCTCAGGCTCGAGAGAGGATAAACCAAACTCAGACCACATGGGCGCAGGCTACAGAATGTTGATACACTAAGAATGATTTGATGTATCCTGGAACGGTATGACTGGCTTATGAAAAGATGACGAACGAGGCAAAACCCGAGTCTTGGTATTCTTTCTTCCCATTTCTTGTGGAACCTCTGAAACAATGTAAATCTGTAAGTTGCAATGTATTTAATTTTTAAAACAGGCATTTCCTGGGAACAGCCAGTTCCAATGCTACACATTCAACCTTGTCAAGTGCTGAAGCATTGATATCTGACTGCTCCAAGATAATCTTGTTAATTCCCCTGTCAATAGACGAGTCAATATTATGTACTTGTTTCTGAAGACACTCCATAGACTGTACTATCTTTTCAAAAATGGCAGCCTAGTTGTACCATCATGTTTCTATGTTCTATTGTTTTTGCTGGTGCTTAACTTTTGCACAGGTGTATATATACACCTGTGCAAAAGTTAAGCACCACCCTATTTTTACGCACATGCGAGGGTATATTCATGTGCTATGAAGAAAGCAATAGCATAAACATTTATGTACCCATCCATCTTAGTGCAAGAGGTAATAATGCAACTAGAGGAATGCTGATTATGATGGTGGGGAAACACTGTATGTTTTTGTTTGAACTTGAAAACGAGGCCTGAATATGGTTACGTTGACACAACTGACAACTATTGCCCTACAGTTGACACACGTGGCTAGATTGTCATTAATGGTGTCTGAAAACGAAGTTTAACATCTGTGCACGAGTTTGAGACTGTCATTATTAATACCGGGTATATCCACCTTGTGCCTGGATGACGGCCTGGACACGACGTCTCATGCTGGTCACCAACCGACTGATACGCCATTGTGGTATTCGTTGCCATTCAAGATGGAGTGCGTCTGTTAATTCCTGTAGGTTCTGCACAGGAGGATCCCTCCTTCTCACCATGTTTCCCAGAATGTCCCAGATATGCTCAATAGGGTTCATGTCAGGGCTCCTTGCTGGCCATGGTAGGGTTTCGATGGCATTCTGGCGGAGGTATTCATGCACAGCTCTAGCACGATGTGGTCGGGCGTTGTCATCCATGAATATAGGGTGGGTTCCAGGTGCATGATTTACAAAATGAGGGACCACAACTCTATCCAGTATGGAATCTTGATATCTTTGTCCATTTAGTGTTCCAGGTACAGTCAACAGATCCAGCTTACAATCAAATGAGATGCACCCCCATATCATAACGGAACCTCCACCAAATGGAACTTCTTCCATGATGTTACGTTGGTCGTACGCCGTGCGTCTGGACCTCCATACACGAGTTCGACCATCTGTGGCATGAAGCAGGAACCGACTTTCATCGGACCAGTGTACCCGTCTCCAGGATCTCATGTTCCAGTGTCTTCTTTCATTGCACCACCTCAGGCGCTCCTCTTTGTGGTGTGCAGTGAGGAGAGGACGTCTGACAGGTCTCCTAGCTTTCATGCCAGCAGCATACAGTCTCCTTTTGACGGTAGACATTGACACTCTATTGCGCATTTCCCATTGCTGGCTGAGCACTCTGCTGTTGGTGAATGGAGATCTCCTAACAAGGCGTACTAGGGCTCGATCATCACAGGCAGTAGTCTTCTTCGGTCTTCCAGATCTAGGCCTGTCCTTCACCTCGTTAGTTTGCCCATGTTTTGCAATCAAACGACTGATTACAGTATGGTTAATGTTCAGCTGTCTGCCAATCTCTCTGCATGACATACCAGTGGTATGCATGCCTATGATTTGCCATTTCACACGATCACTTAACCTTCGTCTTGCCATAGCGGTTCACAATCAAGAGCTAATTCTCTCTGTACAAATAAACCACGGTCATGAACACAAAATTCCTAATCTTGTCGCCTAAATCTGTATGTAATGTTCTACACCTCAAACTGGACTTTTACATAACTGAACACGTGTGCTGTTTCCCGCCACGCACGGACATCAAGCGGCGTGAAGTCATGCATGGATGTGCATTTCGTACTTGGAATTATGTCAGCTAACGATGGGGACAAAAAGTATGGCAGCCTAGTTGTACCATCATGTTTCTACGTTCTATTGTTTTTGCTGGTGCTTAACTTTTGCACAGGTGTATATATTAATACAGGTCAACGAACCTACTATAGTGCGGTTAGCAACACATTGAAGAAAATGATAATAACTATTAACAAATACAGAACTTATAACTATCGGTCCTAATACCATTAGTACGGATACGAGATAATTAACAAAACCTATATAGAGAAATAATTAAACGGTGAAGTACAGTTACTTGAATACTTGGTAGTCATTCCTAAGTTAGGCTACCGTGTTACTGAAATTGATACGTCAATCCATAGTCGACGTGAGATGATGCGCTCTCCGGAAGCTGGAAAGTTCCTGCAGGCTGGTTCCCGCAGGTTGGTCCCCGCGAGCTGTTGTCCGCAAACAAGACTTCCGCACGAACACTCATGGTGGGAGGAGTACATCGCTTAGTGCTGTAGGCCTAATAGAATGTCTAACGAGCAGTCAGTAAAAGATACAATAATACTATGTGGTGAAGAAAGTTCCCATACACCGATGGCATGGATGGAAGGTGAAAACAACTCGTAACAAGCGGGGGTTGTCAGAGGCAAATGAAGATACAAAACAAAGCTTCACGGTGCTGGGTATGTCAACCAGCTCTGAAGACGCACCAGGCAGAGTTTACTTGCTGCAGTCGAAAGTCAAAAGAACCTACACGATTGGTGCGTCGTCGTTTGAAATACCACTTTTAGGCGTGGTCGGCAGATCAGGCGAGTTATCCATCAAAGAACATCCTGCCTCTACATCTGTAGATTCACATATTCAGGCCATAAAGGCCTCACCGCAAATTTGTGTTCCGAATGTAGCTGTTGTATTCATGAACGATTATCAAAAGTTCCAAATTGCTCCCGCAAATAGGGAGTCTACACAATTGCTTTTACTGTGGTGGGTTGGCTACTGGTAGCTACGGGAACGCGACGGAA
This sequence comes from Chaetoderma sp. LZ-2023a, assembly GCA_034401795.1. Taxonomy (NCBI): domain Eukaryota; kingdom Metazoa; phylum Mollusca; class Caudofoveata; order Chaetodermatida; family Chaetodermatidae; genus Chaetoderma; species Chaetoderma sp. LZ-2023a. The sequence goes on along the minus strand of CM067370.1, from coordinate 148,250,890 downwards.
ACTGAAGTCATATGCGTAATATCTGTCGATCGTAGCTAGTACAGGTCCAACCTGTTCGGCCCCTGGCCGAGGATGCTCTCGATCACTGGATCGCTTCTCCTTTCATACTCTCCGTGACGTCACAGGCGCAGGCTTCATCCAATCATCGTTCGAGCAACAGCCAATCAGCGCACAGCTAATAATAGCGTCGTCGAACGTTCTAGAACATTCTAGAGGCTTTACGTCCATGTGGTTATGACGTCACGGCAATATTTTGAAGATAATCAAGAAGAGTTTTTCCTGGATAACTCAGCCATTTCTCAACCGATCTTGAAATGGTTTACAGATTTGGAAAGCCCGTCGAATTCTGGTCTTGATTAATGCCAGATTTAACGGGAACAGATAATCACTAAGGATTACAGAGTACCAGCTCAGTACACTAAAAGCGCCATCTTATCTAGTTCACAACTACGCGTTCCATAGAAACAGCGTCCCGGCACGCGCATGCGCATAATGCGTTTTAACGAACTTAGTCATTTTTCGACATGCTCTCTCTCCCATAGGCCTATATACGCTTATAACTCTATCCAGAGGGGCGTGTTCAGGAAACGAATCCTAGACGGTCGGCGCGTACCCAGCTTAGCTGGTACGGCCGGTACCCAACTGGTCGATCCGAACTACATTTTACAATAGCATCATAACTAGTTACTTGAAGGTATTTGTCTAATTGCCCTGTTAAATCATTAATCCGTGCCCCGCGTAGAGTTCGAATATTAATATTGAGTTCATTGGTAGACATATATCTTCCACTTAACTTTCTAAGTGTGGAGCTACCGATAATGAGGACATTTTTTCGTTGGTCAGTCCAATTATCATTCACGTTGGTGGAAGTGGGTTTGGTATTGGGAAAGCCTGCTAATCTGCTCTTAGATATGTAATCATTATTCTGATTTTTAGTGTGGTAATGACTGCCATTGTCAGTCTGAGTAAGTGATGGTGGTATTTCATGTTGAATCGGTATTCTGGTTCGGGAGTATCCTGATGTCAGGTATTTGACATATGGGTTTGGTGTCTGATTTGGATGTGTCCCTCGATTGTTCACTACAGGAATTGACCTAATGTTGACACTGAGTGTTTTCCCTGACTTTCAAAATTGGCGTTGTTTTGCCAGTATGCAGGTTAGACAGACTTTGTGAAACAACCTGGTTGCCAGTTGCGAGAATATCTCTATAAGGTGACTGTTGTGGAGTACCGATATCATTAGTTTGTGTTCTATGTTGAAGATCATTGACATGTTTTACCAATGCGTCAAAGTTATTCTACATATCATTGACCTGCTTTACCAACTTATGAAGAATATCCATATTATTGGTTGTTTCAGTTCCTACAGAAGTAGATGGTTTGGAGTTGGTAGGTGGAGGTACTTCTGTCAGTTGTGTGTTTATTTGATAATCAGCAATACTGGCTGCCTTTTGAGTACAATTTATTGCAGGATCCGGTGTTTCAGACACAGGTTCAGTAATATCATGATCAGCACTGGTTGATTCAACGACTTCATGTGCTGTTTGCTTATCAGCATTACTGTCTCCCATTTCAGTACTATTTGTTTCATGATTGGATGTTTCGGACACGGGTTCAGTACTATCATGATCAACAATGGTTGTTACAAGGACTTCGTGTGCTGATCCATACTACTCGAGGTATTCTCGAATATGTTTGGTTATCACTGTACAAGCACTACAAGTGTACTTTCGACGGGATTTAGATGTAAGTGTCGAGAGCATGTAAGGTGGCAGCTTGGTACATGCATAATGTTCCCAGTTTTTACAATTGGAACACATCACCATGTAATTGTCGTTTGGCTTACCACAGGAACAGAAAATGCGGAGACTGGATATACCTCCATTCAGGTTGTTGTTATCTTGTGGTATGTCATGTATGTGCAGAATGGGGGTAACACCATTTTGCATATCATCATCTTGTGACAGATAATATAGGTGGTGTTGCATGGGCTGGCGTTCCAACTTGCACTATGTGGGTTGGTGTGGGTGATGGTTCGTGGATAATGGTATTTCCTTGAGTTATGTGATTTGGGGATGTACTGATGGTTGTGGTGGTATCAGCGGGTATATATGTAGTGGGAACGGAGAAAGCTGGCAGTGCAGACGTGTCATTGTTTGCTGCACATTTAGCAAAATGCTCTCTCCGTTCTGTCACTCTTGTGAGATTGCACGCCTTACATAGCCATAGTTCTGATATTCTGAATTCAATAACTTTACCATCTTCTTGCAGTCTTCACAACGCATAATGGAATGGAATTAGGCCACCAATTGTGAAACAAATGGTTATGCATAAATAACAATACACAATTTCAATAGACAATGGTTGAGCCAAGCAAGCAGAGTTACACGACTGTGAATAATATTTTATTGCACTTGGTGGTAAATCTTGTTATTTATTTTTGCTTTAAAAATTTATATGTAATGCTAGCTCAGCTTTAAGTGAGAACAGACACGACGCTATTACAGGGCGTATGTATGGGAAGTACTATTATAATGTATACACTAGGTTCATATATGAGTTCGCTTATGGAATCTTAACATTTCTATAATATGTGATAAACATGCAGTTAGAAATTTTGATTGTTAGCTACCCAAGCAACATGTAAACAACATCCCCGAAAATAGGTTACACAGCTATAAACAATCATTTTTTCCTCGAATCATACGGTAGATTTTACACACATATGCATTTATGGCTGAATACGTGTAAAACACATCAAGAATTATCAACAAGCTAACAAGAATTAAACTAGTAAACGCAAAATATAAGGACAGCCCTAAAGAAACAATATATTACGATAAAGCTGATTTGGCTAAAATGAAAACGGAATTAATGAATGTAAATTGGAGAGAAAAGTTTAAAGAGTGTGAGGACAGTGTGGAAGAGAAATTGTTGATCCTTACAGATATACTACGAAACATGGAAATGAAACACATACCAAGAAAGATGGTACCACCAAACACAAGAAAGAAGGGCAACCAACCACTTGATAGAGCAGCACTGAACACAATAAAGAAAAAGCATACAGCCTGGAAGCGTTACATGGAGACTAAAAGTGGAGAGAAGTATCAAGAATATTGCAAACTGAGAAACAAGGCAAGCGCATTAACTAGGCGTGTGAGAAAGACATTCGAGGAAGACCTTGCGAAGAAAGCTAAAAGTAATCCAAAGGCAATCTGGAAATATATTACGTCAAAATGTAGCATGAAAGAAAGCATATCAGAGGTATACACAATACCATCTGATAAGAACTCACCACTTATGAAGAATAACAAAGAGAAGGCTGAGGTAATAGCAAACTTTTTTTCAAGCGTATTTACTATTGAGCCAGCAGGTGTAACACCAAGGATTCCAGATTTTAATATGACATCACAAATGACACACCTTCACATCACAGAAGAGATGGTGGAAAAGGCTCTGAGTAAATTAAACATAAGTAAGTCTCCTGGCCCAGACGGTATTCATTCCCGTGTAATAAAAGAGCTTTCAGAACCCTTGGCCATCCCATTAGCCAAGATTTACGAAACATCACTCAGAACAAAGCCCATGCGTAGCGTTTGGACGGAAGCAAGAATATCGGCTATATTCAAGAAGGGAGACAAAAAGCAGGTCGGGAACTACAGGCCAGTGAGTCTCACAAGTATTCTGTGCAAAGTCCTGGAAGGTATAATCAGAGACCAAATAATGAATTACCTATTAGAAAATAAAGCCTTTAGTCAAAAACAGTCTGGGTTTATCAGTAGACGATCAACAACATTACAGCTCCTGCATGTCCTGGATAAATGGATAAAGGCAATCGATGAGGGACATACTGTTGATGCCATCTACTTACACTTCAAGAAAGCCTTTGATGCCGTTCCATATAGGAGACCCATGGACAAAATACTGGCATATAGAGTAAACGGTCCAATTCATGGTTGGATTAAATCATTTCTTAGCAACCGAAAACAGCAAGTAACCATCGGTGGTGAAGAATCTGGTTTGATGGATGTGACAAGTGGGATTCCCCAAGGCAGCGTCTTAGGCCCTCTACTTTTTGTCATCTACATAAATGATTTGCCAAGTCATGTAATGTCAGATATATACTTATTCGCAGATGACACAAAGATTTTTAGAGCGATTATTGAAGAAGAGGACCATGTCCTTTTACAAGCAGACTTAGATGAGTTGGCTGAATGGTCAAACACTTGGCTTCTGCGCTTTCACCCAGATAAATGTGTTAACATGAGCTTTGGGTGGATGAAAGCAGAGGGACACAGTTATCACATTATTGCTGATACAAATACACATACCATAATAAAATCAGAGCAAGAAAAGGATGTACGTGTCACTATAGATGAAGGCCTAAATTTTGAAAAGCACATTAGTGAAAAGGTCAACAAAGCAACCAGTATGTTTGCAATAATCGGACGTGCCTATGTCAACCTAAATGAGAAGACATTTATACCACTGTATACGGCAATGGTTAGAAGCCACCTGGACTATGCAGCATCGGTGTGGAGCCCATTCAGAAAAACAGGTAACACTAATAGAAAATGTCCAGAGAAGAGCTACGAAGCAGATACCAGGCTTAAGGGAATTAAGTTATGAAGAAAGACTTAGGAGACTTAGGCTCCCAACACTGGCTTTTCAAAGAGTTCGTGGGGGACGTGATTGAAGTTTATAAGATGCTGCATGGTATCTATGACATGGAAACAGGGGGTGTTTTCACCCTAACAAATGATGTTGTGCAACGAGATGAGGCTAAGGGCATAATAGGAAAATTTTCCAACCAAGGGCAAAGTTAGAATTGAGGAGAAATTGTTTTGCAGTTCGGGCTGTAAAAGTCTGGAACAAGCTACCAGAACATGTTGTAGAAGCGCCATCGGTTAACACATTTAAGGCTCGCCTCGACAGACATTGGAAAGACCAACCATTAATATATAACTACACCTCACCATTGGAATCCGGAAGCGACAGAGCACCGTATCATGATGATGAAGATCTGATCATAGAGGCTTAGGCCTGCAGTCAGAAGGAACCTAAGTAAACCTAAATAAGTAAAATCGAGTCTAAACATGACACGTCCTGTCAATCATCATTCAAATGCGTGTGTCATATTATATTATATATATAATAATATTTATTACCGATCGCCTTAAAAAGTGATTGAAAGTTACGTTTTGAAATATTTTATGCAATAGAAAATATTCACGATTACTCGATCATTTAATTTTTAATCATATAAATTCACGGATCTAATTACGTAATCATGCAAGCCTAGAACACTCATGACAATATGGTAAACAAAATAGATGTCGTGCTATCCTGTGTTCTGTGTTTACTCACAGATGTTTGTATAATTAACTATCACCTTATATATTGTAATGTTTTGTTTTGTCTGTAGGGGGTCCATCGATTCATAGGCTCTGCCTTTGATGGACTGCCCAATTGTAATGTTTGTATATTGTATATCAAGCATGAAATAAATAATTTTGAATCTTGAAAATTTCAACGAATGTAAGACATACATTTCTGTTATGTATAATTAAGCTAAAGCTTATATTTGAACTTATCATTATTGTGTCATTGCCAGGTTATTATGTATATTTTGCCTCAAAACATGAATTCCCAGTCAAATTGGTTTCTAACTTTATTAAATTGGAAACATATAATTCTGATATGTATAATTAAGCAAAAGCTTACGTATGAACTTGCCATTGTGTGCTACCAGGTTATCATCTCTATGTTACCACAAACCCAGAATGCCCCGTCACTTCACATGGATTCATGTAAAGCAACACTGGGCAAATCTAAATGAAAATGCGTTTTCAAGTTCTCTTCAAAATTCAGCTTGACCTGTCATGTATTATTTTATGCTATTTTCCTTGCAAATATATTCTCTGTTCTCAGGCATCATTGAAATGTAAAGGCTGAAGAGCGTTTAACTACAGCACTTGAGTAAACACCAATATGGTAAGAATACGCAATATTATAATTATAATTCCTATATTAACCCACATGGATTCCCATCCAGCTGTTCACTGCGATGAATATTATATATGCAGAAGCCTGTTGGCCTGTGATGCCGATTAACTGGAAGCTATGATGCTTTATATTCAATGCGGAAGCTTCCAGTAACCTAGTATCAGTAGCCTCAACAATGTACTTTAACATGATTATCCTCCTCAAGCCTAACATATAAATATGAATATAGTAACTAATCTCCTCATCTAAATCCAAACTTAAAACTGCTGTTTATCCACAGAAACCGGTGTTAATCACCTATGACCGCCCAAAACCTTGTTTGTATGTATCTGTATTGTTTGTTTTGTTTGTTTCCATATGCCAGTCAAGTTCCCCTGCGTATCTTGTAGCAAACCAGTCAAGACCAGCCAGCGTGCAATACTCTGCGATTGTTGTGGCAACTGGGTGCACCTAACTTGCTACAAACTAACCATATCTGATTACCAATTATTAGAAAATACTGAAGAGCCATGGTGGTGCATAGAATGTAATAGAAGCTTGTTCCCATTCAATCACTATGAAAATGATATCGATTTTATGTTGACCATATTAGGTGTAAATTACAATGATAGCTACTTGAACCCTAATACACACACACAATTTCAAATATGTTTATAAATCCATTCCAGTTAAATACACAAGACCAATGCACACTCTCTGAAGCCGACACTGAAGACGGAAAAATTTATTTTCAACAGCCTGAATGTAACTATACACTATAGAATGAATTCAATGAAAAAATGACTAAGAGTACAGAATCTGTTTCCTTTTCAGCCCTTCGTATTAATACTCACTCTATTCTAAAGAATTATGATAAACTTAGTAATTTCCTAGATTCTAGTATTCATGAATTTAGTATTGTAGGGATTACTGAGACATGGTTAAAGCCGGACTCTCCACTCAACTTAATTAATATGCAAAACTATAAAATTCATAGAGAAGTTCAGGCCTATTGAACCTGGAGGTGGTGTAGGCATCTACATAAAGAACAACATACAGTATATTATGAGGGAAGATTTGTCAACAACTGAAGAATTCATTGAAACAATATTTATTGAAATTCCGTGGAAAAATCAAAGAATAAAATTATCGGTGTCACATACAGACCTCCTGCAAGTGACAATGATAAATTTATTAAAACCATAGAAAATATTTTAAAAACAATTCAAAATGAAAATAAAGCGGCCTATATATTGGGAAATATTAACATTGATTTATTGAAACAAAATAATTTCTATACCCAGGATTTTTTTAACTTACTAAAAACATTTGGATTCTATCCATTTATATCAAAACCAACAAGAATCACTGAGTTCACAGCTACTGTTATTGACAACATTTTCTCGAATGCCTCTGTAAGCACCAAGAACCAAGCAGGTATTGTCGTTGTGGACATTTCAGACCATCTACCTATTTTTTATATGGAGAAAGAAAAAATAAGACAAAAATCATTCATAAAGGAAGAAATAACATGCAAAGATTTTAGAAATGATAACATAGAAAATTTTTTAATGAATATGGCAAGTATAAACTGGAATCAGATAATAGAGTGCCAGACATGTGAAGATGCCTACAACGCATTCCATACTCTTTGCAACAACATTTATGAATCAAGCTTTCCACTAAAAAACCTAAAAAAGTTTAAACAAAACCCTACTAAACCCTGGTTAACAACAGGATTGATAGCTGTCTGTCATAAGACGAATAAGATGTATTTAAATTTTATAAAATTTCCAACAAGAAATAATGATGCAAAGTTTAAAAAGTACAGAAACAGATTAAATCAGATAATCAGGACGGCAAAGATCAACTATTATCATTATAAATTTGAAGAGCAAAAGAACAATATAAAAGAAACATGGAAATTAATAAAAAACACTATTGAATAAACAAAAAGGCAGTTCAGAAACATCCCGGTTCATTTATAATAATACAATTATAACTGACAAAAAGGAAATTGCGGATAAATTTAATGAATACTTTATAAATATTGGGCCTAATTTATCTTTAAAAAATACAGACCAGTCCTGGAATAAATGTGCAAGACTATCTGACAGGCGACTACCAATCCTCAATGTTCCTGACCCTACTGACAATGAGGAAATTTACAAAATCTTAATGAAAATTAACCCAACTAAGAGTGCCGGCATTGATAACTTTAAATGGAAAATCTTTATAGACTATGCCAGAGAAATACTAACTCCACTGAATCACATCTGCAGTCTATTACTTTCACAGGGTATATTTCCATCCCGATTAAAAATTGTATGCATAACACCTATATTCAAAGCTAAAGACCCATCGGATTTTACTAACTATAGGCCAGTCTCAGTACTTCCACTTTTCTCTAAACTTCTGGAAAGATTATACTACAATAGAACTATAAAATATCTTAATAAAAACTCTATAATCTATGAATCCCAGTTAGGCTTCAGATAAAAACACTCTACCATGCTTGCCATTGTGGATATGCTGAAAAAAATAATCACATCCCTTGAGAGAAATGAACATACTCTAGGTGTAATATTGGACCTCTCCAAAGCATTCGATACTATTGATCATGAAATATTACTTTAAAAACTAACCCACTATGGAATTAGGGGCATTGCATTAAATTGGATATATAGCTATTTAACTAACAGAACACAATGTGTAAAATTCAGTGGGGCCATGTCAGGAGACAGGAAATTAGTCTGTGGCGTTCCACAAGGATCAATTCTTCGACCTCTGTTGTTTTTATTATACATGAATGACCTACCCAAAGCATGTAATCACCTCTCACTAATATTGTTTGCGGATGATACCAATGCCTTTTGTACCCACAAGGGCATAGACACTGTATACAAGTATGTAAATAATGAAATGAAAAAAATCATAGACTGGTTTAAAGTGAATAAATTATCTCTGAATGGCGATAAAACTAACTATATACTTTTCACAAAATATTAAGAATTAAAAAAAATAGCTCTTCCCAAAATGCATGTAAATAATCAAGAAATTCACGAAGCACAATATGTCAAATTTCTCAGCGTCTATCTGGATAAAAGCTTAGCCTGGGAGAAGTATATAGAAATAGTGAGATCCAAGGTAGCAAAGAACATCGGTATCATCAATCAATCAATCAATCATATTCTATTTCTGTGAGAAGGCTAAAAGCTTGTAATGACAGATTCCTAATTTCCTTTTTCAATTTGGTTATAAAACATGGGATTTATATTGCCAGCTAGATAGTTATAGTATAGGGGTTGGTTATCCCATAGTTTATCTAATTTTGTTTCAAATGATATCATGGTTGTTGCTTCTATAACATGGTTCGGAAGACTGTTCCATAAGTCCACAATTCTATGTTTAAAGGAGTATTTTTGTATGTTTAAACGTGATCTGGATTTGTATAGTTTTAGCCTGTGTCCCCTGGTTCTTGAGTCTGATCGAAATTCAAATAGGTTGCACACTTCTGGATCATATTTTTTGGTTATAATTTTGTAAGCTTCAATAATGTCTCCTCGTATTCTACGGTATGCAAGAGTTTGTATATTAAGGACCCTGAGCCTAGTCTCATAATTTAGTTTTGATAGTCCAGAGACACTTTTTGTCGCCCTTCGCTGAACATTTTCTAACAGCTCTATATGTTTCTTGAGATAAGGGCTCCAAACCTGATTAGCAAATTCCAGATGTGGCCGCACTAATGATGTATACAGGGTTCTAAATATGTTTGTGTCAAGGGATACAAATGTGCGCCTTATTACACCCATAATGGAGTTGGCTTTATTAACTCTATCTATTATGTGCTTCTCGAAACATAGTTTATCATCAATAATAACACCTATATCCTTTTCATCCTCGCTTGGATTAATACGGGACCCGTCTTTACCGAGAATATAGCCATGATTTTGTAAATTGGTTTTGCCAATTCGCATAGATTTACACTTATCAGCATTAAATTGGAGTAACCATTTACTGGTCCATTCTGTTAACAAGTATATATCTTGTTGCATTTCGTTAGCATCATCATTGGATTTTATGCCATGAAAAAGTTTTGTGTCATCCGCATACAGGTATATTTCACTATTGTTAGCTATCACATTAGGTAAGTCATTTAGATATAAAACAAACAACACTGGTCCTAAAACTGATCCCTGTGGTATCCCGCTAAATACTGATTTCCATCATGCTCAGACTTAAGCCATATCTTCCCCCTAATATTCTAAAAACTATATTGTACACTGATCCTTCCCCATATCACATATTGCAATGTAATATGGACTAACACGCATAAAACTAAACTAGCACATCTAAAATCACTACAAAATCAGGCAATCAAATTATTCGCACAGCCATCAGAGGGCCAGGATGTCTTTAAAACCGAAAAAATGCTAAAACTTGAAGACATTGGAGCTGTCCAACTATACACTATCTTAAGGGACTACCATAATGGCAATCTACCCATCTCATTATCAAACCTTGAACAACTCCGATATACACCCGCACAACACACGAACTAAGAATAACTTACACCAAACCTATTACAGAACAATGACAGCTACACAAAAACCATCCCACCAAGCAATACAACTCTGGAACAACACAGATATAAATATACACACACAAATTCTTACACAAGGCTCTTTTAAACAAAATATTTAAAAAATAATCTTAGAAAGATACTAAAAATCCAAACCAATGACATGAATGCAGAAGTCACCACCATGGCAGTACAAAAACAAGTATGTACCCAGTTGCCAGGATAACAACGAGAATGTAAAATACACATCTGCAATAATATAATAATGCATCCGTAATTGTTGATGTGGATGATGCAGTTGTGTATACTACTACTACTACTACTACTACTACTACTACTACTACTACTACTACTACTACTACTACTAATAATAATAATAATGCACCAAGAAATGTTGATACAAATTAGGCCGTACTGTTATATATGATAATAATAATAATAATAATAATAATAATAATAATAATAATATTGTAAACAAGATATGCATGTGTTTTCCTCATTCCCGTGCGGGCGTGCGTAAGCGCGCGCGCGTGTTAATTGTCTATTGTCTTAAATGTATACATGTAAATGTTATATTATGTTCACCCATGATCCAACTATCACTGAATTATATGTTTATTATATGTTAAATGTAAGGGGCCCACCGCTGTATAGGCTTAGCCTTTGGTGGACTGCCTGCTGTGTAAATGTAAAATCCATGTGTTATATGAAAATAAATAATTTTGAATCCTGAATCTTGATCTTAAATCCGCCTTTCAGTTTTACCCGTGTTAAACACAAATTTATTTAATCTAAAACGATGATTCATGTTAAGCGTTGTGTTCAACATACATACAGACTGGCAGCATTCATTCATATGTATGCTTACTAATGCCATTCTAAATTGTTATTGTTGACAATTTGCAAAATACACCAGTTTTTTTAAAAGGTACCGGTTTTCGTAGGTGTATAACAACTCAGAACAATAGCGTTGTGAGGCTTCCTCTCTAATGCGGTCGTATTTGACAGTACGCGAGTTTGTCGGCTACTTACGTTATTAGCTATAAAAATATCAATAATTATAATAGTGATGATACTATTTAGTAACTTGGCTACATATAAAAGGTTACTCACCTAACAGAAGTCTCGAATCGACCCGTCCCGTGGAACCAGCGGCAGGTGCTCGCGTCTCTAGTTCCAAGGTACGACTGCTGGGCGTCCGTAGAAATGGCGAGAATCAGCTAGAACGCGAACTCCGGGATTGCGGGATACCGCCAGCACCACACTCTCCCCCGTTGTAAAAATATGAACTGCGAGCTCAGACAAGGTTAAATTTTTTTTAAAAATTTGTCTTCTAAATTTAACAATAAATGAAATCAGACTATGGTCCTCTATTGTATTTAACAAGTACATTTAGGCATTGACGCTCGGCTGTTAACCGTAGAATTAGAATCAACCACACGTACAAACATTTTTTTACCATAGGTGTCGAACCATCCAGAAAGAATGAGCAGCTAATGATAAAACAGATGGATAGCTCAACAGTCACCGGACGAGGGCCATCGTTACAGATTTTAAAATAGCATAGTATCCTAACTAAAATTAAGGACAGTGGTTTTCCACCACAGCAGAAAACTGACAGAATTGACGGAATTGCCGAATTGATAAAGAAGTAATAAAAAGAATCTCACATGAATTTAGTGGAAGTGTTATCTGAAATTAACATATGTGAGATTCAATGAAAACCTATGCATATTTCTAATTTTAGTGAACATTTTTAACCTTAACATTTATGATATACCTCTTATATAATTGAACGGATCTGAATCCACAAATTTAGAAAATCCGGAAAACCACTATCCCTATCACAATAAAGATATCTGAATGAATCTAAACTGGAACGGATAATACAGCAGAAGAAAGAAACATATGAATTTGCGCTATAACTAACGCGTCAATTACTTCACGCATTATGAAGTGGTAAGCGCAAGAAATGCATCTGCACGATTTATGCAGTTTTTGCTAAATGCATATTATAAATATGCTGTCATATGCAGGACTTCTGCATTATAGAGTACTGCACATTAGAAATATGCATGAGTTATGCATTATAGAGAAATAATGCATCATTTTAACATGTAATTGTTACACGTTTAATAAATGAAATACATAGGTATGGCAGTATATTATATGTTGGCCTTATATAAAATATCTGAACTGACCTATGTAGAATTAATATATCTGGGCTATCCTATAAAACATCTGTGCTGACCTAATAAAACTATATATAATATATTTGAGCTACCATATAAAATATCTGAGCTGACAAATGTAGAACTGGCATTAAATAGCTAACCTAAGCTAAATTTCACTATACATAGATGAGTTTGCATGATAACATATGATGCATATACTTATAAAAAGCGTACCAGAGGAATATTTATGCAGGTGGACAAGTAGGGTCCATGAAGACTTACATAGTCTAATTCATGAATGATTAAAGAGCATTCTAATACAGTTCATAATCTAGGAACCTGTTGGGAAGACGGCACTGCCTTCCTGTTCAACTCTGAATGGTGTGAGTTTGGAGTTGGTCATCTCTAGGAGATGTGTGATGTATTTCCCCTCGGACCTGACACCTCATGCGCCTAGAGGAAAAAGTGTGATGCGGTTCCCCTTGGACCTGACACCTCATGCGCCTAGGGGAAGTGTTATGTGTTTCTCCTCGGACCTGACACCTCATGTGCCTAGGAAAGTGATGGTGTGTTTGTGGGACGGGTAAAACAGAGTTGATATCCAGGTCATGTGTCAAAACAGCATCTAGATCACTATGCAGAATTGATGAGGATGGATCAATACCATATGGAATGGTTTCATCCAAATCCTCTTCAAAAATGGAAACATGGTTATGAAGGTCTTCTCACTTTGCCCTCTTGATCCAATTCCTTCCCCTACGGTGGAGAGAGTTAAGAGGCATAGTCTTGGTGGAGTGTTCCAGTTCATCACGTTGGATGGTTTGGCTATACAAAGAGTCAGGTATTCTAGTTAATGATATGAGGTGATGTTAATTATTTTATCTATTAATTGCCATTGTTATCATTGTGTATCTGATGTTTGTGTAGTCTGAATATCTATCCTGAAGATGTTCTGGTTATGAATACAATTCGTCCTTACACCTGGATGTTTGTTTCGGATCGATTTAATTTCTGTCTGGGATTAATGACGTCATAATCAGCCTTGCACTTTATTAACAATTAAAGTTTTGTCCAACGCTGGTTTCAGATGATTGGTGATCCTTATGATCATTTCCCTCTCTCTTTTAGTTTGGTTTTGAGTTTTCTAACTTTAACTAAATTGCTCTTTGTCCTCGTCCTCTGTCCTGTTTCAGAGACCTGGTTGCTCGTCCTGTGGGCGTTTTCTGAAAGAAAAATTCATCCCGCATCTTTGTTTTCATTGTAGCCCCTGTGGGCCATTGCTCAATTGTGACATATGTAAGCATTGGGGGGGGGGGGTGGGGGGTGAGCTAATGACCGAGTTTTTATGCTTGCAGGCTAAGGACAAGGTTGTGGAGGAGGAGAGGAAGCAAAAAAGAGAGGTTGTGAGTAAGAAGGGTAAGAGGAAGGCCTCGTCCTCAGTGGACATGGAGGCCTTCCGTAGTGAGATGTTGGGAGAGATGAAGAGGACAATAAAGGATTTGGTTCCAGAGTTGCTTCTTGGCATGCTTCCTGGACCAAATCCTTTGTTGTCCTCATCTGCTTCAGAGCAGATAATCCCCGCCTCTGAATCTGGTTTCCTTAGGCCGTTACCAGTTTTCGATGATTCAGAGGTGGCCCCATTAGTGGGGGCGTTCCACGACCCTGGCAGCAGGCTTGCCGCGCCGAGGGGTCGTGGACGGCTGTCGCTGGAACCTGCTGGCTGCTTATCAGCCCAGGGGTATCCGCATGCCGCAGGTGCCAGTACCTCCTATGGCACCTTTCCTGGCCAGTCCGGGTTAGCTCTCTTTGCTGACCCGGAGTCTAATCTTTCTGGCCGGGAAGAAGAGGATTATCTGTTATGGTCACCGTCTGAGGACGTGGCCATGGATTTTGATGTCTGTGCACCCCTCGCGGGGAATACAGGTGACATGATCCATGGTTCTACTCACGCAGGGGTAGAATTCAGGGCTCAGAGGGTGGCCCTGGGCGGTGCTGATGGTCAGTTGTTCCGCATACCTCGGCTTGCAGAGAGTATTGCTGGTGGTGGGGCGGTATCTGCCCCGCGCTCTACCACGGCGCCTGCTCCTGGACAAGCCAGTCAGATTACCATGCCTGCTCTTTCGGGCCCGCATGCTTTCTCTGGCTTGCCGGGAGTGTCAGCATATCCGCCGTCAAGCTCTGCTGCGTTTGCTCAGGAGGAAGACGAAGGCCCTCGTCTAGTAGAGCACTCGCAGTTAGCCACGGAGGAGGATTGGTCTGACGCGTGTCAATGGCTGATAAGTGTTAGGCCAGACCTGCCCGTGGAGCAGTCGGCTAGCCAGCGAGACCACATGCCGTGGTTAGCTGGTAAGTCGACTGCTAGCGCTATGCCATCTCTGCCGTTAGCAGAGCATATCGTGGATATGTTCTCGGCGGCGGAGACGTCCATTAAGGCGAATGGGCATCTCGCGAAGGCCCCTCGCGAGGTCGCAAGGCGCTGCCGCATCGTGCCCGTGGATTACCAGAGGTACGGTGTGGTGCCCAAGCCTAGCGTGGATGACCGCGCGGCTCTGGGTGAGGATGCGCAGCCAGGCTCCTGTTCTGACACGGGAGCTTTGTGTTCGAACACGTTGCATTCGGCCAATGCCGCGTTGCGGGATGCGGAGGAGAGTGGGAGAGCGTCTATTGCGGCGCTGTCTCACGTCTCCCAGCTGTTACAGGGGGTAGTAACAGCATCCGCATCACGCCAACCGAGCCCGGTCACAGTCCAGAGAGCCATCCAGGATGGTATCAACTTGGCTCTGGACTGTATGACTCGGGCGGTGACCAGGAGTGTCCGGGCGAGGCGCACATTTGCGTTGGATAACCTGTGCCCGTCCCAGGACCTGTACAATAGGCTTCTGCGTACACCTATGGCAGGTCCTGGTCTCTTTGGAGGTGAGGGATGTAGGCACCTCCAGGAGACGGTTACTCTGGTCAATAACCAGAGGGCGCTGCAGGCTCGAGGTGGAGGTGGCCAGGTCAGAGGCCAGCCACCATGGCAGCGTTGGCCTCGGCCGCGTGCGATTCGGCCAGCAGTGAGGGGGGCTCGGGCTCCTCAGGCGCAGCCAGCCAGGCAGGCACCCGCGCACCGAGGTGCGCACGGTGCTGGTCGTGGCGCGTGAGGATCTGGTCGTGGTAATGATGCCTGATGGGCCGGTTACCGCGGTGAGAACCACTCCAGTGTTTCTGGCGAAGGAGACAGTGCCACTCTTGCACTCCTTATGTCCACCTCTCTCCCTAGGTGGACTGGTAGGAGGCCGGCTGGCCGACCACATGCAAGAGTGGGAACGGGTGACTCAGGACCATTTAGTCTTGCGATGGCTTTCGGTCGGGTATCATCCCGATTGGATGACAGGCCCGCCATCGCGACTGTCTCTGGTGCCAATCTGGACTCCGAATCCGAGGGATCCAGATCAAAGGTTGTGTATCTCATACAAAAAGGAGCAATTCAGCCGGCACAGAAGTGTCCGGGCTTCTATTCAACCGTGTTCTTAGTGACAAAAAACACCGGAGGGTGGAGACCAATTCTCAACCTCAAGCCATTGAACAAGTTCATAGAGACGCCCAGTTTCAAGATGGAGACTGTGCGCGCGGTGTTGGCGGGGTTAGAGAAGGGAATGTGGACAGCTTCAATAGATTTGAATGATGCTTATTTCCACATCCCCATAGCGAGGAGTTTCTGTCGCTTCCTGAGATTCGCATTCCAGGGCAGACAGTGGGAATTCAGGGTGTTACCCTTCGGAATTTCCACTGCTCCTCGGGTTTTCACCCGTGTGGTTCTTGCGATTACCGCATACCTCCGCAGGAGAAGCATAGCAGTCCACACATACATAGACGACTGGCTGTTAAAGGCGCACACCCAGGAAAGTTTATCGGCCAATCTGGAGATTGTTTTGAAGACTCACAGACTTAGGCTGGATGATCAATTTCCAAAAATCAGAGCTGACTCCATCCCAGAAGTTTGTTTACCTGGGGATGTTCTTCGATCTAGTGACAGGATATGTTTATCCTACTCAGGATAGTGTTCAGAGACTCATCTCAGTAATACAGTCAGTGTGCGACAGTCGTCATGTCCTGGCACGGGTTTACTTGAGAATGCTGGGGTTGATGGTTTCTTTGGAACCAGTCATTCCTCAGGCCGCCTTACGCAGGCGGCCGATCCAGTTATTTCTCATGACGCAATGGACCCAGAGTACAGGTTCACTGGACTCGAACGTGTCAGTGTTGCCGCCTCTAATTCAGCACCTGCAATGGTGGTTGAAAACAGAGAATCTCCAGGTGGGGGTTATGCTAACCCCTCCTCACCCTCAGGTAACTGTGTATACAGATGCCTCGATGGAGGGGTGGGGAGCTTGCCTGGAAGAATCCACGATATCAGGGCTTTGGAATCTGGAACATATCAATCTACTGGAGTTAAGAGCAGTAGTCCTGGGCCTGGAACATTTCTTACAGAAAGTTCTGGGCAAGATTGTTCTTATTTGTTCAGACAACTCAACAGTTGTGACTTACATAAGCCGCCAGGGCGGAACGAAGTCGCCCAGTCTCTGTATGATGACATGGAGACTGCTTTGTTGGTGCCTGGATCACAGGATTACCTTGAAAGCAGTTCATATTCCGGGAAGGTTAAATCTGCTAGCAGACTCATTGAGCCGAAGGATGAGTGTTTTACCAACGGAATGGCAACTAAATCAATGTGTGGCGGATCGTCTGTTCGACCATTGGGGGAAACCCAACATAGATTTGTTCGCAACGAAGAAGAATGCGAAGATGACGACGTATGTCTCCGATTCCAGATCCAAGCGCTTTCGCAACAGATGCGTTAGCTATCAGCTGGGCGGGAATGTATGCATACGCATTCCCTCCAGCAATCCTGATTCCAAAAATTCTTCAGAAAATCAGACAGGAGGAGTGCCAAGTGCTTCTGATCGCCCCAGATTGGCCAAGCCGATCATGGTATACGGATCTGCTGGACCTTCTGGTCTGCAATCCGGTTCCTCTGCCTCTGATGGACGACATTATCTTCCAGGGCAAGGCCCTTCACAACAATCCGTCAATGTTCCGATTGACTGCGTGGATGTTGTCAAGGAATCTAGAATTAAGGAGGGCTTTTCTGAGCAAGCAGCCATGTTTATGGCCAAAGCCAGGAGGGGGGTCAACCTCCAGAGCATATAATTATAAAATCAACAGATTTGCAGAATGGTGCTCAAAAAGATGTATTGATCCAATGGATTCATCTATTCAGGTAGTAGCTGATTTCCTCTGTCACCTGTATGATGCCTATAGCCTCAAGCCTAACTCTATTGCTGGTTATAAGTCAGCTTTAATGACTGTTATCCCTTGCTTGGCTAATAGGGGAAGTGATGAAGTAAGTACATTAAATGTATTAATTAAACGCATGGGCAATCTAAGACCAAGGAATCCCCTGGTGATTCCATCTTGGAGTTTGTCTCTAGTGCTTCAGGTACTAGGTGATAAGCCTTTTGAACCACTTAGTTCCATTTCTATGAAACTGTTAACTCTTAAAACTGTATTTTTAATTGCTGCGGCCTCGGCTAGGCGTAGGAGTGAAATTCATGCCTTATCAGCCGAGGAGGACCGTTTTGTGGTTACAGGGGAAGGCCTTAAGCCTCTACCTAGGATTAATTTCTTGGCTAAGAATCAGTCTTTGAAATATCCAGGTCAACCTATTTTTTTGCCAGCTTTAACTAGATATGATCCTAATTCTAAAGCATGGTGTCCCGTCCGGGCGCTGCTCCGGTACGTACTTCGGAGTGGCGGACGGACCAGTCAGCGTTATGGTTGTCATATATTGAACCCCATGGCAGGGCGTCTAAGGACACCATTTCCAGGTGGATTGTAGAATGTATTCAGTTTTGTCATAAATCCGCCACCAGTAAGCAGGTTGACATGGCCAAGGCTCACAGTGTCCGTGGCGTAGTGACTTCCACTGCCCTATTTAATGGGGTCCCTGTGGATGACATTATGTCGGTTGCTCAGTGGCACTGTGAGTCAAGTTTTACAGACCATTATCTCCATGACACCGCTAAACCCCTCGTCGTGTCGAATTAGAAAAAATAATTAGGTGTACTTTTTTGATGAGGTTTCCTCATTGCTTATATATATATCACAATTAATTAATGGGAACAACCACTTTTTGGGACTGCATCAGCGTTCACCACTGGGAAGATGATGTCAGCAGCCAAGTTCAACAAGGTCAGTCTTGTTCATGTGTTGTTCGTTGTTGATTGTATTGTCACGTGACCCTTTGTTATTAATATGGTGATGGTTTGTGTGTTTATGTGGTTCATCATTGAGAGTATACGAAAATGGAGCTTTTTCGTCTCTGTCCAATAGTACATGGCACTTGTACGTAGAGAGCGTATGGGACATTGAGGTCATTCGAGTCTTCCTCCCAGGAAGGGGGGGGGGGGGAAGCGCATATGACATTCGGTCATCTCTCATCCATCGGTTTGTGTTAGCCGATGTTTTGTCAAATCCTGACTGTGTTTTCACACAGTTTCAGAAGTTTAAGTGCCTTAAACGTGGAAAAGCGTATAGGGAAGAGCTGGTCTTTTGACCTCGCCTCCCTCCCGCCGAATTCCCTGTCGAATTCTGGCAATATCAAAGAGTATTAGGGAGGTAAGTATACTCTTGAAGTGAAATAAACGAAATTAAGGATTTCTTTTTTCACGAGAGAGTTGATACTTACCTCCCTAATACGGACCCGGCCTCTCCACCCCACAGAGGCTCGGTCTTCAGGCTCTTAATAGTTGCATGTGTGTCAGCCAATACATTAGTCAGAGGAAGTGCTAGTCTGCGCATGCGCGGTGCTGGGGCTGGCATCCGCCGGACTGCACCCTGACTCCCTACCCAGTAGGGGCACCTAACTGTTTTTATTATGAGTGTTTATTGAGTGCAAGCCGATATTTAGCAATATCACAGAGTATTAGGGAGGTAAGTATCAACTCTCTCATGAAAAAAGAAATCCTTGATTTCGTTTAATCTGCATTAATTTTCTCAATTCTATCATTGAGAAGAGAGAGTTGGTCATGCAGTTGCAGCTCTTGGTCTTTGAAGGAACAGGGATTCAAATGGTGAAGTTGCTCATTATACAGGACCAGAGAATACGCCGGGATATCGATAAATTTCACCGTTTGGCCGTAATGCCCTACTATGTCTATCGCATGTTGATAGTGTTGGCAAATGCGGTCTACCGTGAGTTCATCATCGGCCGTCCTTAAATAGACAAAACCGTCGCCTCGTTTCTCGGTAAGGTCGCAGGTTCCGGCCCAGATATAGAAAACGATACGGTGAAATTTCTGAACGGCGTTGGCTATTCTCGACTGCAAAATATTAACCAGGTCTTATGTAGTACCACCGCTTTTACACCAATACTCAGCAAAAACCAGTTTGATCAGCCCTTTTCAAAATGAAACCTTTACTTGTACCCAACAAAATTGCTTTGTGGGTAAAGGATTGATCCACAGAAAACTGGGTGCGAGCCAAAAACTCCAGATTTAACTTGAAAAGATGGCATAAGCTGAGTAGTGTTTTAACGGAGTAGCTAGCAATGGGATAATGAACTTTTTGAATTAATAATAACAAGAAAAAACAAATAGTGTTCAGCGTAATTAGTAAACATAATATTACAATTGAAACATTTTGTTGATTAGAAGGGAGATTACCCTCTAATGTTCAAAAAGTTAATAATAATGATAATAATAATAATAATAATAACAACAACAGTGATTTATATCACTTCTTTATTTTAAATAATTCTGAAATAAACAACGAAATTGAACTGTAATTAAAGTATAAAGAAATATCCAAAAACCGACGGGTAAATTACAGCTCAGAATCGCGGTTTCCTACATATGACTCTGAAGACAACTAACAATAACAATCCAGAAACTATAGGGTTCTCATTCCACGGAATACTGACATAGATGATAGAAACTTATCCCGAAAATATACCTCGATTCATTACAGTTCAAATAAATACATGTAACATTGAATCTTTAATTTTTTACGTATGTATGTAAGGTATATTAATCTATATACCCGACATTTGCATGCTATAGTATAAATAAATAATTATATTTTACTATAACTCGCCTATCATCCGTGATCATTAAATAATTTTAAAAATAATCAACATGGTGGCCAGAGTCTGTCAAATTGACGTTCGGGCAGGACTAGAGTAGCCCTTATATCTTTTTTTACAGCAAAATCGTGAGTAGAATTTAGAAATAACTAATAATAAATTTTAATTTAGGGCCCAAAGTACTCCTGACACCATTTGTAGTAACTTAGCTACATATAAAAGTTTACTCACCCAACAGAGGTCTCGAATCGGCCCGTGGAACCAGCGGCAGGTGCTCGCGTCTCTAGTTCCAAGGTACGACTGCCGGGCGTCCGTAGAAACGGCGGGAATCAGCTAGCCCGGCAGCCGCGAAACGCGAACTCCGGGATTACGGGATACCGCCAGCACCACAACTAATTTAAATAATAATAATAGCGAACGAAGTGAGCGTATATAGATAACATGTACGTATGTGTAATGAGGATAAATCAACAGAAAATGAGACAGGGAACCAGGCTAAAATACATATACCATGCGACTGAGAAAGCTTCGTTTCCAGTCGCGAGCTTTTTTTTGCTTCCGCTTTCGGCTTATGATATAGCTTTTGTGGTTTCTTCATGGGCCCACATTGCATTATGGGATATGGTTCTTCATTATACGTATGTTACCCTAGTTATTTTAGGGCAACCTACTGTGCATTTTCAATGTCCAAAATGTGTGTGATATTGTTATCACGAAATAGCCCTATTTATGCGTATGTAAATGCAATATGTTTGGTTGACTGTCTCGTATTATTTTTAATGTTCATGTCCTTGGAATGTTGTTGTTGTCAATGTTGTATGTATTTAGCGCAGATAGCAGGAAATTTAAGGCTGGTTACCACGTGATTTGCACCCGGATGGAATGTACATTCATGTATCTACTCGCAGACATGCATTAATTCCCGTTTTTTGTAGCTTTTGTCTGGATAAACACGATTTAAAAATTCTAGCAGACAACATTTCATTATGACATCATAGTTACTATGGACTTGTTTGTATTTCCTCAAATAGCACGGCGATACGTCGGTACAAATTTTATAATGTTATTGGACTGGCGCAACTATTTAATGGTGCTCCCCCCCCCCCGGTAAAAGATCCAATAATGCTGTCGGATATCACTAACAATGGGCAGACGCATTGTTGCGAATATCATGGACTGGATTTACCAGAATAGCTTCGAATGTACTATACATGGGCATACATATTTAGGACATATCGACCCTATACAAATTCGTCCTATTTTTTAAAGCAATAAATGGTGTCTGTGTTCGCTTATAGGCAGCGCCTATTTTCATATTAATAATAATAATAATAATAATAATAATAATAATAACTGAATCAGGAAGCCCCCAACCCTTCCCTACCCACAACGTGATGAGTAGAAATATATGATATAATTAGTCTATACTGCTATGCAATGCATCAACTAATGGGGAGACACTAGGTGGAATGTTAATGTTGTGTCTGTATATGTTATAATGTCGACTGCGTGTTATACTGTTCTTTGTCTTCTATATAAATATATTATATACTATTGTGTTATGTATGTTTATGTAAGGGGGTCCACGGTACATAGGCTATGCCTCTAGTGGACTCCCTGTATGCACAATATATTGTAAATAGCATTCAGCCAAATAAATGAAGATTCAATTCAATTCAAATCGTATCTTGTCTACATGTATTTAAGTAGTTATAGTTCATATATGATCACGGTACCTGTTTCTAACATAGTTCTATTTCTAACAATTGCTCCTTTTTGTGTTCGTCCACACTCGTTGTTTTGGTGACATCTTCAAAACATGTTTATTTCAATAGATACATCCTTTTTACACACAATTTAAAGATCTGATCAAAATGTAGCAGAAATAAGTAATTATTTTACCTATCTTTTTATTTGATGTGTGAAAAACGTGTGTTTTCACTTACATTTTTGATGGTCCATAAAAATGTTCATAACTGGTAAAGAAATGAAACAAACTGTTCCAGTTTTCGCATCAAATCATGTGATTTCACCAACATAACAATAGTTCTTTTCTACGAATGCGCCGATGGGGCATGGGGTGCTTATATTGTTTTCAAATCTAGAATGAATTTTTTTCAAGCACATGCCCAATCCAAACATGGCTATAGTTTCTATATATGATAAAAACAAATAATTTTAACGTTTTATGGTATGCGTAACAAACCTTATTCTCATTTTAAACACCAGATTTACTACTTTACAAAGCAAGGATACAGAATTTTGATCTTGAAAATGGGTTTGCTGCTGTCTATGTATACCGGGTATTGCGAAAAATGGAATTTGACCTGGTCTAGCAGTGTTCATTCTAGGATCTTGAATAGTGGGGCCCAAGGACCCTACCCAGCCAAAAGATTGGGCCATTGGAATAATAT
This sequence comes from Chaetoderma sp. LZ-2023a, assembly GCA_034401795.1. Taxonomy (NCBI): domain Eukaryota; kingdom Metazoa; phylum Mollusca; class Caudofoveata; order Chaetodermatida; family Chaetodermatidae; genus Chaetoderma; species Chaetoderma sp. LZ-2023a. The sequence continues at coordinate 148,227,607 of CM067370.1, read as the reverse complement.
GAGGGACAGAGTCTCAGAATGAACCCACAACTTAGCAGAAATAGAGGACTATATATCCACATTTGACACTTTCTTATAAGTCGGACCAATCTGATTAACACTCATTGTTTACATCTTAGTATCTCAATTTCAAATCATCCATACTGGCACCAAGAGCTTTCCATTCAAATTAGTTTCAAAATATTCAACACAATTTTCTTAGAATGCCAAAAATTTGTTATAGCTGATATAAGTTTGAAAGAGTTGTGTTATTTTATATTTGAATACCCATAAAAATATGGGGACATTTGACCCCTAATGAAAAAAAATGTGGGTCATTTCAAAATAACTAGAATGAACACTGGTCTAGATTTACTACAATAACTTAAATTGTACTTCCCTTTTAGTGGCGTTTGTATCATTGTTTTTGCTTACAAATTCTCCTGTTGCCATATCATAGACAGTGATGTCATATCACCATCTTGTCGCTATAGAAATAACAAATTTACATCCCTGTTAGAAACTGGTACTTAAGTACACAAACACCCTCTGAAAACTGATAATGGGTATTTACAGACGGTAAATTTATTTGGAGTAATTAAAAACTTTTAATGCATGTGTTATTTCACTGAACACTGGCACATTACTAAATAGAAGCCATTTCTTGACAAAATAAATGCACTATTTTCACACCGCACGTGTAAATTTGAAAAAGATGCGCGTACAAGTGATTATTGTATGCATTTTGATGTCAGTGTCGTGAAAAACGTGTATTTTCACTATTGCTTTTTTTACCCATGATAAAAATACTGATAACTCGTAAGGAAATGACACAAATTAATCCATTTTTTGCATCCAACCACATCTGTCAGTTACTCTCCTGACTAGCATAGCCGTTTAGGCAAATCACTTATGTTCAATTGCAATACCACATTTACATTTATCAATTTCCAAAAGCAAAAATGAAAGATTTAAAACTTTTTTAATGTTTTTGCTGAAATTTGCTGCTACCCAGTTATCATGAATCTGGATTTACAACTATAAATTAAGTTGTGTGTTTGTATCAGACCCGTTTATGGCATTGTTGTCGGTGACAGTCTCTCCTTTGCTCAAATCATAAACATGACAAATTCACCGCCTCACTAGAGTTGAAATTACGCGATTACATCACCCTCGAAAACACATGACGCAATACTGAGATTGCATCTCTAGACCAGGTTGTGGATATTTGTAAGCAGTAAGTTTATTTTAGGTTTTGTCTGTATTTTTATGCATGTTTTGTTTCAGTGAATGTTTGCTAGTTACGAAAGTGATAAAATTTCCGGTTCTGTCTTCCTGCTTTGGATTTCCGGTGATAGAGAACTTCCTGGGGTTCCCATCTTGCCTAAGAGTTGGTCTTATTTCCGTAATTGCTTTTAAAAAATCAGAAGGTTTAATGGCTGAACATATTCATACTGAGACATTGCCAGTCTTGAAGACTCTTGAAATTGTAGCTATTCAGCATTTATTTTTTTATCAGTGACAATTTTCAACGTAATTAAATACTTCCGACTGGTTGCCATATGGGTTTTTTGTTGCGGCTTATTTTATATGCGCATATCATCAATTAATTTCGAATTGTCAGCCGAGTCAGTCTGTATTCTACGCATTATCTCGAGATACATAATTTTCCCTTTCATCCAACTTTAGATGGCCAGTTGTCTTCGGGCCGTTCAGCCTTTTTTCGCGCTCTTTTTTCCTCTTATGTCGGCAGGTTGACATATTTATTTTAACCAAAGGGAGTTAATTTGTTTCCCTGATTCTAGCGTAATTCTTTGTCTAAATCTGACAGTCGCTGAAAGGAAATAGAATCACTAGAGGTTACATAGGGAAGAGAATGGCACCAAGAATAATGACCACAGGAACAAAAAGACGCTAAGAAAGGAGAAATAACCCATAAAGGGAAAAGGAAGAAGGAATAAAAGCCGAGTTTTCTTCTGTGTCGTCATGGTTTCGGCGAGTAATTTCGCCCTGCTTTCATATCGCCTCTTTGTCTTTTCAGCGTTTTTTAAAAATTGATCTCTATTATTTTTCAAATTTTGTTGTTTTCCCTTTTTCTCAACCCAGTAGTGTGTATTTCTTTTTATTTCATCATAAATGCTTATTTATGACGTCTTCATTTGTTTTTAATCAAGCTCAGTGTTTTGTGTATTTAACATTCGAGCTGATCCCGGAGATTCATTATCAATCAATCAATCAATCCTTTTATTGGCATATCAAACACAATGACACGCCATTACAAATATGAAAATATTGGTTCTTAGACTATAAATAAATAATTAAATAAAAAATTTACCGGTTTAATGTGTAGGGCTATGTTTCAAGTTTACTGTCACTTGGCATGAAGCTGGCTAGTTTCCCAATGAAATTGATATGGACGTTGATTTAAATATAGGACACAGTTATGCAATAATTATAGGAACCTGCCTCATATACAGGATGACGATCTGACGTATTGTGTCTTTGCATAGGATTTAAAGTACAAGCCCGAGCAGCTAGGCAAACGTTGATGTAATCAATAACAATTTTTATTAGATCACCTTCTCCATTTTTATATGAGTTAAAAAAATTTTAATTGGCTACACCTATCAAGCGAGACAAAATTAGTAAACTCATTAAGCTTTTTAAAGAGCGTTTGTCTCTCATGATTGTATTGTGGAAATTCCTTTATAAAGTGTTTTTTCATCCTCGATTAGGTTCTGATTGCAAAGCTTACAGATTTGTAGATGAGCGGGTATTAGTGGTGTTTTGTGCCTATTTTCCTCAATTTGTAAGATGCGTGCTCTTATCCTGAGTTTTGTAAAGTTTCTACGTTTTGTGAAATTCTTTTCAAATTGAAGATAATTTCAATGGCAAAGCTTTGTTTATATTTTCTGGTTATGTCAGATTCCAAGTTAGTCAAAGCTTTGCCATAGTTCTCTTAACAGGCCCATGTCATGCATTGTATTCGTAGAATCGTGATGATGTCATCACAAGTAAATTTCCCTTAGTTCCCTGGAGCGACGCAATTTCTGGAGGGACTAATTTAACATTTTGAGCTGTGTTTTGGGAAGCCCTAATTTCATTTTCCTTACTATCTTGCTAAATTCAGTCACGATTTTAAGTTTTCAAATTCCAGACTGGATTATTGCAGATTCTCAGGTACAGGATTATGGCTATATCTGGATTCTAATCCCTCCCATAGGCTTACTATGGGTTTTCGGTTTGTCATGATATTTGGTTAAATCTCTATAAATAAAATTATCTATAATATTTTCAGGGTCTTCAGCATTTTAATGAGTAAGGCTATACTTATATGATACTTTTTTCTCCATTCAAAGTAAGCGGTAAAATTAAAATAACCAAAATAAACGTGAATTACCACTTTTCGTGAGGGTTAAGCTTAAGGATATTAGCCCAGGATTTTATGGTTGGAGCATCATGGCATATGTAAACTATGTGTTTCTATGAGCAGTCCTCTTTAGCATATAGTAAGTTTGCCCCATCTTTAAGGGCGGCCTTATCAATAGGGCCAGATGTTCTTCGATCTAGAACCCTTCTCTGCAGTCTTTTCTCCCAAATGGTCTTCTGTTCCATCCAATCAGAAGCTATTAGCATTAGAGGGGGTGCTGGTTTTCTATGATTGTCAAGGAGTCTATAGAAGAGGCTCTACCTTGAAAAGTAGACCCAGGCTTCTGTTCAACGATCTTCATAGTTTTCAATTCTTATAAGGCTGGCGCCCTTTTATCTTCCCGAAGAAGTTATATCTTCTTTCTTTATCTCGTAAATTCAGGATGGACGTCTATTTTTCAGGCATGTGATCCTTTTCTATCGATCGTTAGGATGCCTATTTCATGTGCCTTTTTTACCTTTCCTTCCGAAGGTATATGAGTTTTGCTTTCAAGGATAGGATATGGCAGTTTGAGCCATGCCCTTCGATCTGACCGTGGCGCCTTTTTTCCACATGTCTGATCTCAGCCGTGGCAGGTGTCTTGCGCCATCGTTTTATTCTTCAGCCTTTATAGACGTTCGATTAATAAAAGCTAGGTCTTTCTCATTTCTTTTAAGATTTGTTCCAAAGGTTTGCAGTTCGCCTTGTAGCCTAGGTTGAATTTTATTTTTCAATAAGTCAAGCCTAGTTCGTTCTCAAGTTTCTCCCATCTAGGCATCTCCCTCGAGCTGTTTTCAGGGTCAAGTTTTTTCTTTCAGAGACAAGGGTAGAGGCATTATTGTTGACAGTGATCACCCTGACATCCTCTTTCTATGTCAGGGCCAGACTCCCTCTCAGTGCTCCAGGCCCTGGAGAGTGGAAAGGAAAGTACAGATTTAATTCTTATGGAGCTGTCTAAGGAGAAGAATGCCAACTTACAGTGGATCCCCTTGCATTGTGGCATATTAGGAAATGACAAAGCTGATCAACTGGAAGGGTCAAATAAAGAACAATTCAACCGCGAGGTTGTCTCTGAAGAACTGAAGCATATCATTAAAGTTACAAGAACCACCAGGAGGTAGCATAATGATGCAATACACAGCCTCAGTAGGGAGGATCAGGCATGTATCTTCAGATTGAGGACTGGTCACATTCGTCTCAATGCACATCTTCACCGTCTCAAGATTACAGATTCTGCACTTTGTGAGTGTCAGCGGGCAGAAGAAACAGCAGAACATCTCTTGCAGCACTGCCAGCGATATGAACAGGCTAGGAGAAGCTTCTGGCCTATGAAGTATCTTTTGAAGAGAAGATCAGAGGAGACAGAGACAGTTTGATGACCACTTCAGCTTCCATGCACCAAATAAGGAAAACAGTCTAAGATTACTGTCATGAGAAAGATGAACGCAAGAAGAAATGTCAGGGCAGGGCAAGATTTTTCTCTTAGGATTCTAGGCTTGATGATCAGCGTCGAGAATGTCATTCCCAGGGTGATGTGATGAGAAGACTTTCTAATGTTCATGATCTTCTAGTAGCAGTCAGTACATTCTAGTTCCCTCTGAAGCATCTCCACTTTTGGTTGGATTGAGTGATAGGCATCAAGATGTCAATTCGATCAGTCAATGCCACTGGGTTTTCTTTTATTTTCAGACGGATGAAGAAGGTTTTCTTTTCTTTATATGGGGATTTTAGATCCTTTTCTTGGGATGTCACTAGATCCAAATCTTTCTAGTTCCCAGTCATGTTCCAGTCAAACGGATATTTCTTGCGGACCAGTAGTTCAGTCCTAGAAAGTTCTCACTCACAGAGTGGCAGTTGAAGAGGTTGGTTGCCGAAATCGTTTTCAAGCTTCAGTGTCTTCCCCATGTAGATCTTTTTGTGACATGTCTGATTGCCCAGATCTTATCTTTCATGTCTCCCTTTTCGGACAGTCAGGTTTGGGTGATAATTGCACTGTCTCAGTTCTGGACAGGATTGTTTGATTTCATGTTCCTTCCAATATTCCTGGTTCTAATTGTTCTGAAGATAGTCATGGACCAGTTTAAAGAATTTCTTCTAGCATCACCCATTTGGTCAAAGAGGATCTGATTGGCAGCCTTTCTCGATCTTCTGGTAAGATTTTGCTAACCTTCTCCAAGTATCATCAGATCTCGCTCAAGTAAGGGGCTTACATCTTCATCCAATCAAGAATTCTTCATCCTGTTTGGTTGGAGAATTTTTGAGTGTCCGGTCTCTGTGAGATCAACTTTTCTTCAAGATCTCAGGAAATCATTGTCTCTTCCAGGAGGGAGTCGACCTGTCGAATTTGTACAAATGTCGACTATTAAATCTTTGGAGTATGGTTTTTGTCTCGCCTGCGAAGCAGGATCGAGACAGGTATCACTTTTCCGGCGGCGGCGGCATAAACTTTTAACTTAAGTGTATATCTCAGCAATGCCTGATCCAATTGGAACCAAACTTGGGTGCATGGTAATATACATCAAAAGGAAGCAGGCCGCCGATAAAAAGGCCATGAAGTCAAGGTTACAGGGGTCAAAGGTTACAGTATAATCTTTGTTAATATTTTATAGTTTTTGCGTTGAACAAAAGTTATTTCCTTATATCTCAGCAATGCCTAATCCAATTGGAACCAAACTTGGGTACATGGTGATATACATCAAAAGGAAGCAGCATGCTGATGCAGACATCATGCAGTCAAGGTTATCGGGGTCAAAGGTCATGGTATAATCTTTGTTAATATTTTAAGTTAGGTTTGTGCATTGAACAAAAGTTATTGTCTTATATCTCAGCAATGCCTAATCCAATTGGAACCAAACTTGGGTACATGGTGATATACATCAAAAGGAAGCAGCATGCTGATGCAGACATCATGCAGTCAAGGTTATCGGGGTCAAAGGTCATGGTATAATCTTTGTTAATATTTTAAGTTAGGTTTGTGCATTGAACAAAAGTTATTGTCTTATATCTCAGCAATGCCTGATCCAATTGGAACCAAACTTGGATACATGGAGATATACACCGAAAGGTAGCAGCACGCTGATGCAGGCATCACAAGGTCAAGTTTATGGTATCAAAGTTCACGGTATAATCTTTGTTAATATTTTATGTTAAGTTTTTGCGTTAAACAAGTTATTGCCTTATACCTCAACAATGCCTTATCCAATTGGAACCAAACTTGGGTACATGGTGATTTACATTTAACAGAAGCAGCATGCTGATGCAGACATCATGAGGTAAAGGTTATGGAGGTCAAAGTTCACGGTATAATCTTTGTTAATATTTTACATTAAGTTTTTACATTAAACAAAAGTTATTGCCTTATATCTCAGCAATGCCTGATCAAATTGGAACCAAATTTCGGTACATGGTGATATACATCAAATGGAAGCAGCATGCTGATGCACACATCATGTGGTCAAGGTTATGGGGGTCAAAGGTCACAATATAATCTTTGTTAATATTTTAGTTTAAGTTTTTGCATTAAACAAAAGTTATTGCCTTATATCTCGGCAATGACTGATCCAATTGGAACCAAATTTGGATACATGGAGATTTTTCATTGAAAGGAAGCAGCACGCTGATGCAGGCATCATGCATTCAAGGTTATGGGGTCAAAGGTCACGGTATAATCTTTGTTGTCTCGCCTGCGAAGCAGAAAAAGCGAGACAGGTATCACCTTTCCGACGGCGACGACATAACAATTGTTAAGTTTTTGCGTTTAGCAAAACTAATCAGCTTATATTTCAGGATTGGTTAAGTCTATTGCATCTAAGCTTGGTAGAGTGGTTGCCTATGTAGTTAGGAACCATCATTACGATGATGAGGTCACAAGGTCACGGTCACTGTGACCTTGGTAAAAAAAACCTGTTTTTTTCAATGTTAACTCTGCGTTTAGCAAAACTTATCAAGTTATATTTCAGGATTGATTAAGCTTATTATTGCAACTAAACTTGGTAAAGTGGGTGCCTATGTAGTTAAAAACCAACATGATGATAATGACGTCACAAGGTCAAACGTCAAGGTCACTGTGGCCTTTGTACAAAACCTTTTCAAAGCTCAGCTTATATTTCAGGATTGGTTAAGCGTATTGCAACTAAGCGTGGATACATGGTTACATATATTGTTGGGAAGCAGCATGGTGACGTTGCGGTCGCACGGTCACGGTCACTGTGACCTTGATACAGAACTCTGTTCTTTCAACATTAAGTTTTTGTGTTTAGCAAAACATCTTGCCTTATATTTCAGGATTGCTTAAGCCTATTGCAACTAAAGTTGGATACATGATTACATATAATGTTAGGAAGCTGCATGATGATGTTGGGGTCAAAAGGTCAAGGTCACTGTGACCTTAATAAGGTCGTTAGATTTTGATCTCTGATTTTTCAACATTAAGTTTTTGCGTTTAGCAAATCATAAACATTTATATTTCAGAATTGCTTCATACTGCCAGAACTAATTTGGACACATAGAGCCCACACGGTCAACGGTTACCGTCACTGTGACAAACATGCAACAGGCGAGACATTTAATTCCGTGGAATTCTTGTTTAGAGCATGGTTTCTTGTCTGATTCTGTTTCTATTTCTGAGGTGTTAGATTTTTAATCGTATCTATTCGATTCATTTCATTTATCAGCTATCACCATTAGGGGGTATAGATTTCTTTGGCTTCTCTTCCTTGTCTTCTGAATGCTGATATCAAGGATTCTCAATGGTTTTATTAGAAGATTGAGCAATATTCCTCCTCCAGTGGCTAAGCCTTTGTCTTCCTGAAATTTGGCCTTGATTCTTCAAGTTTTGGCAGGTCACCATTTTGAGCCAATTGGATCTATCAGTCTCAAACTATTGACGCTTAAGGCTGTTTTCCTTGTTGCTGCCTCTTCAGCTATGATAAGATCCGAAATTCATTCTCTTTCCACAGAAAAAGACAGATTTATCGATTCTGGGGACGTCTAATTTTATATCCCAGAAGGGATTTTTTATCGAAGACCCAGTCTAACCATTACTCAGCCAAACCGATTATTCTTAAATTTCTATTGTCTTTTTCGCCGTCGGACAGATTATGGCATGGTGGCCTGTCATGGCCATAAAAGTGTATAAACGATGTACAAATTTGAAAAAGATCCGATTCTTCGCACTTATGGGTTCCGTACGCGGAGGAGGTGGCTAGACCAGTTTCTAAGGCCACAGTTGTCAGATGGTTCTGTGAGACCATAAAATTATGCTATGAGAGTGCCTCCCCAGGTGAGGTCTATTTAGCCCATGTCAAGGCTCTCGACCTTCGTGGTATGGCTTCCTCCTTTGCTCTTTTCACTGTCTCATCATTGGACGACGTCATGCAAGTCGCAGGTTGGAAATCTGAATAAACTTTTACCTCTTTCTATTTAAAGGATCAAAGCCCAGCGGTCTCCTTTTTTTTAAAATATAACGTTTTTAACAAAACAAGACAAGGGCCATTTACCAAGCACATCTCACCAATTTCGTTAGTCTGTATATCTGTCAGATATGGTGAGAATATTCTCTTGTTTTGTTTATTTCATTGAGTTGACAATTTTACTTTTTTGGTAATTACTGTGTGATTTGTTATGGATGCACTATTATGTTATTTTATTAACATTTGGATATGAGTTGTTTAATTTTTATCCTTGTTTAATGATTCTCAAATCTCCACCCACCAAGGGTTTTTAAGTGGGGAATTGACCAAATCTACGGGTTTAGCAAATAGTGATTGAATGGTAATGGATGTTTTTGTGGTGTAATAACAACCCCCAACGGACCCCACTTGTGGGTTGGTCTGTAGTTTTATTAGCCACTGTAAAACATACTTACCATTCAATGACTACGACCCGGCCTCAACCACCCCACGTGGGAATGATTTGAGAATCTGTTTGTAATACTTGGCACTTAAATTTAGAAAAGTGAATCTGTTTCCTATTTGGCTCCTATGCGCATGCGCGAGCGTGCTTAGTGACAGGTGTCACTAAGGAGTGAGTACAGACTGGTACCAGTCTCTATCAGGTCATATGCTGGGGGGGGGGGGGGGAGCGTGCTTAGTGACAGGTGTCACTAAGGAGTGAGTACAGACTGGTACCAGTCTCTATCAGGTCATATGCTGGGGGGGGGGGGGTACCAGTCTCTATCAGGTCATATGCTGGGGGGGGGGGTGTACCCTACCCGTGGCCTGGTTGAGGGTATACATAGAAATGGAATAGGCATATGGGGGTTTGTAAGCAAGCATAAAATTCTTATTCTGGTGACTAAATGCAGAGTAGTTGATTTAGCATGTAGTGATTGAACGGTAAGTATGTTTTATAGTGGTTAATAAAACTACAGACCAACCGACAAGGGGGGTCTGTTGGGGGTTCTCTTCATGTTTCACCGAAATATGTTTGTATTCTCCAGAGTTATCTCCCGTGATAAAATTAAAATTCATCAGAAGATCCATAATGTTAAGCGTACTGAACTTTCAAATCGTTCTCATTAGATATGTTATGGGAAGATGCAGTGTCAGAATTTCATTTTTTAATGATTTGTTTTTCAAAAAATATTGTCCTTTACAATTAACGTTATATCAACTCTTCATTAGGCTTGCACAATTACGTGATTAAATCGAAAATCGCGATTATGTTTTAAATCGTGAATTTATATGATTAAAAATTAATTAATCATGAATATTTTCTATTGCATAAAATATTTCCTAACCTATCTTTCAATTACTTTTGAATGTGATCGGTCATGAAAAATGCTAAGAGAATGTATGGACATGTACATTTGCAGGGCAAGATAAGACTTTTTGAAAATGTATTACTGGAATGCCTGGCTCAAGAAGAAATGGACTTTTCTAAACGCGATTGCAATTTTCGTCATTGATATTCTTTTGTTGTTATGTCTTTGTAATCTGTATCCAAGCTGATTAATCGAGTAATCACAATTATTTTTTAATAATCGATTGCGATCACTCAACACAATAATCGCACAAGCCTACTCTTCATGTGTGTTTATCTGAAATGTTTGTATCCAGTGTTTCAACTGGACATATTAGTTGAGCAAACCGTTACATTATTGTTCGAAATTGTTGTTTGAAATAATAGATAAATCTTAAACAGACAAATTTCTGGTTTATCTTTTCAGTTCTCCTGTAACGAGTACAAGACATACTAAGCATCCAAAAATTTACACAAGAACTGGGGATGAAGGTAAACAACTAGTTATATTATGTGTCACCTTGCATTTGTCAGTTGTTGCAAATGTTTCTGATCGCCTTATCAGTTTGCGTGCATAGAGTCAACCCATGTCACACAAATGGACAGTTGTTACAGAGTCCATGTTGTTCATGGTTGGTGTAAATTTTAAAAACAATATTGCTCAAATCCGCCACTCTCTTTGACAGCCGCAGTGTCTCCAAAATGAAGTCTTGTTAAGTTGTTATCATAGCAAACAGACTTATAGAGGACTCTCAATTGTCAGGGGACTGTGGGTTATGGGATTTCTTTGGTACTTCATTAAAGTGACACTTGAACTGTTATTGCTAATTGCCCTTTGACAAGCCAACTTGGGAAACTGGCGACATCAAGCAGCCATTATAAAATAAACACAGCAACCACATATTGTACACCTTCACCATTCTTGCGGCATATTTCCTTTTTAGTTCACCTGGATGATTTTTGAAATGCAATCCTGATTTATCTGTCTATTAAGAATTGTGGGCTGGCGTTTGTTGGCAAATTGAAGTGCTGGCATTTGTTGGTAAATTGAAGGGTTGTCATTTGTTGGTAAATTGAAAGCAAATTTGGGAGGTATGTTCCTTTAGTGAATATATATCTGAGCTATGAAGATGGAGTGTCCACACCTTTTATTGAAGCGTGTTGTTACGCCATCCTTTCAGCTTACCATTTAATCTTTAATGGCTCAGTTATCAGCAGACACTGACTTACAGTAAAATGTTTAGTGGCACGATCATTCTAGCTTTCTTGGTATATAAACCGTAATAGACATTCATTAACACAGGGATTATCTGCCTTTAAGCTATTTACAGGCTAGTGCATATATGCAGATAATCCTATTACCTGTCATTTTGGTAACTCGTCATTGATTGGCTGAAATGGTCAACTGATCTCCATATTTTCATTTGCCGCTTGTAGTAAAGGTGCCAAAAAATTACCGGTAGTAGTAAATTAATTTTAAATTTTTTTTATAAAATCTAACTATTTATCGGTTATTAATAAATTATTTATTGTCCCAACATAATGGGAAGTCCAAAGAAGAAGAATTCAATGTAAAAAGTGAGTAGGCCTATTGTAGAAAAAATTTATACAGATTTTGACACTATTTTGAAACTGATGATCATAAGAAACTATTTCATTCAAGCATTCATGCTCACTAGTGATTACTTAATTGTTTATGTGTTTCATTTACGCATTCTTTTAAATTTCTTTCAAATTTTGTTATTCTATGTCAATGAATGAAGGAGCAAGTTCGAGTTTCAGACATTTTTGTCAATTTTTCATGGAGTTATGCCCCCTTTCGACTTATGAAATACAAAATATTATTTTTCAATACTAGTGATGTGTTGGCAGGATTCATTTTGTGGTAATATTAAGTACCGGTATTTAATTTATTATTAACAGCCAGCCTCAGGATGCAGACTATCCACATTCTCGGGTGCATCAACGTTAACCTATCATTGTGCTTCACAGTTTGAATGTGACCAATCAATGTGGTCATTTATTTCATGTATTGACCAATGATTATCAATCCGGCTGTATAAATGAATGCAGGATATTGGTCACCTTGAGTGAAGGAGTTTGCTTATGTCACCAGCGATTGCGTCTCCGGTCAGTCAGCTGGTGATTGCTGGAGACATAGGCAATCTTCTTAAATCCTCATTGCCTGTTTCCACCCAAGAGTATAAATGGTACCGGTTTAAAACTGGCAGGGCTCGCAAAATGGCTAGCCCGACGTCCCGGGACAGCTACAATTTCTTGTCGGACAACCATGACTTGTGAAATATCCGTCCAATGGGCAAGTACTAAATTTGGGGAGTATCTAAACCCATTTGCCAAATTTACAAAATAAAATATTAAAGGAAATGTTGAACAATTGTTTTATGACAAAATTTACGACATTGTTATTTTTCGGAAAATGTGATCTATCAAATTAGAAGGGGAGTTTAGGTCATCACTCTTGGGTTACTAAATAAGTGCCAAAATGTCAGGGTTCGTGCTTGCATAGGTACTCTCATCAGCACATGTCAATTGGAGGATAATGGCCTCAAGTACCTACCACAGCACAGGCCTAACCTCACCCTATACATGTAGAATAGCCATAGGCGCATGCATCATCAGTAATTGATGTTCTTTCGATCATTTGTCCCTAGAGGGGTATGAACAATTGCTAATTGTCTCCCGGATCTGCTAAATCTGACTCTATCAAGCCCTATTTTGACCAATATGACCCATTTATTGCATGTATCAGAGAAATCTTAGAACAGTTGCCTATTCTGACTATCCAATATTTCGAGTCAATGAGAAAATTAATGCAGATCTAAAACTTCGTCTTTGCAGTTAGAGTTCCCAGTATTCCTGTATAATAATACAGACTGGTTCCCAGTCCACACGAGTGATGCATTGGCAATTTGACTATGGCTGAGGTTGATTATATATGTCCGATCGCTTAGTTCAAGAAATTAAATTTACTATGCATGTGCTCACTTATACTCCTCCTCACATTAGGAAAATAAGAGGCAGATTTTTACCACGTGTCATTAGCACAATCTAATCAAAATCAACCTAGGTACGCATTATATCACGATGATTATCACACTGTTTACGTTTAAGATGACGATACTTTGATATATTAGTATAAGGAGTTACAGAGCAAGTTCGAGTTTCAGACATTTTCGTCAATTTTTCATGGGGTTATGCCCCCTTTCGACTTAGGAAATATGAAAAATATCAGCTTTTATATTATACTGAAAATTGCTACATACCTTTTTTATGAGAAGTTACAGATCAAGTTCGAGTTTCAGGTGTATGCGTAAATTATTGATGGAGTTAGGCCCCTTTCGACTTAGGAAATATGAAAAATATCAGCTTTCCGCACTTTTATTCCGCACTCCTTCAAGATATTTAAGGAAAAATCAGTTCCATCGCTTTAGTATAAGGGGTTACAGAGCAAGTTCGAGTTTCAGACATTTTTGTCAATTTTTCATGGAGTTATGCCCCCTTTCGACTTATGCAATGCGAAAAATATTAGTTTTCCGCACTTTTTTTCGTAGTCTTTCAAGATATTATACTGAGAATTGCTACATTGCTTTGTTATGAGAAGTTACAGACCAAGTTCGAGTTTCAGGCGTATGCATAAATATTTGATGGAGTGTTATGCCCTCTTTCGACCTATGAAATACGAAAAATTTTAGTTTTCCGCCATTTTTCTTGCAGTCTTTGAAGATATTCACCTGACAATTGGTACATTACTTTATTATAAGAAACTACAGACCAAGATCGGGTTTCAGGTGTTTGGGTCATTTTTTGATGGAGTTATGTCCCCTTTCGACTTATGAAATACAAACATATCAGCTTTCAAGACTTTCCTTCTCCTTCACCATATATAACTGAGACTTGGTTTATTGCTATGTTATGAGAAGTTACAGATCAAGTTCGAGCTTCAGCTGCTTTTGACAATTTTTAATGAAATTTTTGACTCAATCTCTACAGGTAGGGGACATGTATTCAAAGCAATACTTACAGAATGCTTGTTTGTAATGCAAATGGTTTCAAAATGCTGTTATTCCAGTTCATAGCATTTATTAATGTATGCTGATGAAACTGTTAACCCATATCACTCTGATGTCAATATTCTATCTTTTACCCTGTCAATAGCAAAGAAACTGGTGTATATTTTTTCACCTATCTTGGTGGACGATGTTGCTGTCTTCTACAGCTCCTTCTCCCACCTATTTTGTTGAAATACGTACACCAGATCATCTTTTAATTTAATTTGAAAATTTAAAATTGTGACATCAGTGTGGTAAGGGTTAAGAGTTATTTTACATTCATGAATTGAAGGGCAAGCTAAAACACTGCTCTGGCAGGCACCTGCCCAAAGCGCAACCAGATTTGTCTAAATTCTGTGAGACCTGAAAGCTAGGGAAGCTATTAATAATAGACTGAAATAAAACCAGCCTAGATATGACGTGTATGGGACCAGTAATCCAGGACGCGATAGTTGAAGACCAACTTTGTCATCTTGCCAGCCTGCCATTCCTTCATCAGTCTCGTATCTAAAAGCAAGCAATCTTTTAAGCCTTTTAGAGCAATTTTGTCATTTTAATAATTGCTGCTTTCTAATTAACATTAAAGGTTAAAATTATGATTGTCTTGCCACCCAAACCATCTTCTTGCATCTTCTAACACTGCCTGAACAGGGCTGCGGCCTAGTTGTCCACAGTATGATAGGAATACACGAATATTGGCATTGCGAAAATGTACTTGGACAATTTGGATTATATTGACACAAAATTAGACCAGTATTTCACACTAAAACTCACAAAATTAGATATATTATCCAGTACATTGTTCTCACATTATCACTCAAGTTGTTTTTAAAATGTTTATTCCATATTACTAGCAGCTAGCATGATAAAATATCAGAAAATATGCGACTAAATGTCTTAGTGAAAAATTCTCTTGTATCAATCTCCTTTTATTGATCATTTGACAATATGCCAACGTTTGATATTGACAACTTGCATTACCACACTTAGATTACTGCATGAATCACATGCTTGTTTAGGCATTAATATGTCTCATCTGAGATTTTTATATGTCACCAAAAAATCTGTCACGGTATTATGTGATGGCACCAACTGGATGGGCGGGCAGACGAGTGGTAGAGTGGTATACAGAGGATATCTACACTTCCGTTTATTAGATTACTTTGAAACTTAACAGGTTGATTGGACCGGGGAAGAAATCCATGGAAATCAACGATAATCCAAAATCGAAGATGGTCACTACATCCGTTATGACATAATTTTGGGAGAACAAACAACAGGAAACCATGTTTTATTGAACAATATGATATCAATACAGTATTCTATTTCCCCAGTCCTCATTCTACGTTGGCCAGCAGAATAATGCTCATATTAAAGGTGTACCAATATGAAAATTAATGCTGTTAGGACTTACTGGTGTTCGCCTAGCTGATACTAGGTAGCCCTATTTGATACAGCAATGTAATCTAATTATTCTTTATTATCTTTCTAGGTACTGCTGCTACATTCACCGGTGAACGTCGTCCAAAACATGACCAATTGTTTGAGGCATTAGGATGTACGGATGAACTTAGTTGCGCTATAGGGTAGGTAATAGCTAATTTGTTTTCTTCCAAAAACATTATCTTATTGCAGGTTGATTCAAATTCCAGTTCAATTGCTAGTTCAATATTCATGTAACTTATTTCAATATAATAGATACAATTTCATAGACAATGCAGGTGGTGCATTCAAGCCATTGCTTGCACAGTGCCCCCCCCCCCCCCCCCCCAATCTCAAAATATTACTAAGAGGAAAAAAAAAAACGTTCCAGAAAGATTTAAGTCCCAACATCCTGTACTTTTAGTTAACGCTGACTGTTAACGCTGACTGTTAATCTTTCTGCGCAAAGATCAATACAGTTCTTTGGGATCCATGCGCCAATCATTCACCAAGTTTTGGCCAAGTAGAACGAGGTATCGGGGCAGACATTTTGACTCTCGATAACTTTGACCTTTTTACCCCAAGCTTGATACACTTTTTCGTTCCAGACCTTCGACCCAAGTTTGTTCAAGATCCACGCATGCACGCACGCACACACGCACACGGCCTAAAGTAGAATGTAATCTCTTAACACTGCCATGGATGCTGGGCCGTTTCCAGAACAGCTGATGCAACGATGGAGGAATCCAGTTTTAGCTATGCCATGCCCATCTTTGGTTAATCTCCACCCACACTTCACCCATGTTTGGACTGCAATTTCCAGAAAACTATACAGGTAAGCTGTTAAATATTTCGAAACTAATTTGACTGTGCTGTTGCTGCCTATGTCAAATTAGTTTCAAACTATTCAACAGCATATTTATTAAATAGTAAAGACATACAATTCGTACAGCAATGCTTAGTCCGTCATCAGTTAAGCGTTCATGACGAAATTAGCTACATCATTCATGATGTAGTTGATTACAACATCATCCTACACATGACATAGTTTATTATGACATCATGATTGACTGAGAAACTGGAATCCTCCATTGGTATTGGCGCTTCAAATGAGCTTAGCCTATGCTGGACATCATGCCGTCTTCTGATGGCTCTTGTTTCAAATTTACCACTGGAATGGCTGGCTTGATAACTGAGTTATGATGGCTCTTGTTGCATTTGTAAAGATGGTAAATGGATTCATTTCATCAACATTCCTGTGTAGTATTTTTGTAAAAAGCTTGTAAGATGCTATGTTGTCCTGATGCTAACGGTTAGTGTCCGTTGAGTCTGGATGCCGATGCACTGTTTGCGCGCTCCTTCTATAGTAATCTTGTACCCGGTTGTACCCGATTGTACCCGATCCTATGTGTATGTACCCAGATTTGGTAGATACATCCCATTGTTGTTGTCGTATTTGTACCCGACTTGATGTGTAGTTGTACCCGATTTGGTAACAATCTGTGTTCTTTATGTACCCGAGTTTTGGTGTACCCGAGTGTTTGTTTTAAATGTGTATTGGTGTACCCGAGTGTGCATGTACCCGAATGTACCCGGTTTGTGAGTAAATGCGTACCCGAAATGTATGGTTTTATACATTGGGTTTAAGGGATAGATATTTAGTAAAAGGTTATAGCGGCATTGGTCCATTTGTTGGGGGGCCTTTCCATATTTGATCCAGACTTCTGGCGTTTCGTACCCATGTTGGGGTTATACTTAGCAGAGGAAATGTGTAGACACGTTGTCACAGTAGTTTTTACTGGGATGTGTATATTCGAAAATCATTGTATAGTAGTTAAGATGATAAAGTTTTTATCATGCGATAGTTTTAGAAGAATGCGTGTGGTGTTAAGATGGCTGTGTGCCGTTTATCTTACCTTATAGTTCATCAAGTATTTGTTGCAGGGCGATTGCCCCCAGCTCGTTCTCCCAGATGTTGTCGTCGTCATGGGGAGGATTGTCCAGGCAGTCGTTGAGGATGTCTGCCTGGTAATCCTCCTCTGCGTTCGGACCGGAGACGCCGCTGTTTCGCCCTGGACTGAAAACAGGTGTAGTATATTTAGCTGTGGGTAGCAGGTCAATAAATGACCTTGTCTCATCTATTCAGTAAGTCAGTTTGTCAGTCACAAAAGCTTATTCAGTGCTCTAGTTTCAAGAGTCTTTTGTATGCAGTAATCAAACTTGGGGGAAAGGTTGTCCATGGAGTCCTGAAAATGTGTGATCAAAGATTATGGCCACGGTGACCAGATTAAAAAATGATTACTTTGAAAACTGAGTATATGCATGAAAGACACAAGTTCTCAATAACTGTGGTTCTACTGGAGAGATCTTGACCAGATGTGGGGTCTCGAAGATGTGTGATAAATTTAGGTGTCTAAAGATCAAATATTAAGGTCAGAGTGACACAATAAAAAATTGTAACAAACACAAATGATGCAAGTGTTGCACAAATTTGTGCTTGTTTACATGTATACGAATAGCGGACATGGACAATAATTGTAGTTGGTATGTTGCAATGTAGTTGTACTTACTTACATTCAGATATAATTGATCCCTAGTGTGATGCATGACCATGTGTTTAATTCATGGACTTACACCATTCTCCCCAGGTTGGCACGAGAGCATTGCTTGGATGCTGGACATACATTTACTGATGATTTAGAACATGTAAGTACCTGATCAGTTTTAACTACACCCAGTCCATCTCTAGCTATGCTCCACCCACGCCTTAATGAATGCCTGTGTTGGAATCAATCAATCTCTGCTCTCTCTGAATCTCAATTTCCAGAAAACTGTATAGGTAAGCTGTTGAATATTTAGAAACTAATTTGGCTGCCTATGGCAGCAACAGTGCCCAGTCAAATTCAATTCAAACATTCAACAGAATGTTTATTAAATAGTAAAGACAGGCTATTTGCGTCAATTATGATTGTGGATGGTGACACTGGATTGTGACATCAACCTATATGTGACGTAGTTGATTATAATGTTATATTATTGACCTATAAACTGGATTCCTCCATTACTCATTGGCACAATTTTCCAAAATAATTCCGTCACCATGTTTGAGTTTCTACTTTGACAGAAAGTATTCACATTCTGGCCAATAACTCACGCAAACAATATATCAATGTCAGGTCATTTCATGCCAACTCGCCCTGAGCTGGATTGAATTGGGTGAATGCATATGATAAGGTAGACTATGTTTCGTCTTTTATAGTTGCTGATTATGTTTGTTTTATATGAGAGCCCTGAATGCTTGCTCTTGAAAAAATATTGTTGATGATGTCATGGTAGATGATACAGGTTGACATGGTGCAGGTTAAGAAGGGGTTCCAGTAAGGTGGTATGTCTGTCTTAGTCGCAATTGGAGAGGCGAGTCTTTACTATTTTTTCTTCGAGAGTGGGGTAATTTAAGTATCCGTAAAGCATTTTGTCCTGAAATCCAAGCCGGCATCTGGCATTTCAGTGGAGAATGAGTCAATATTTGTTGATGCATGATTTGACAAATAGACTCATCCTGGTTTTTGCTTATGAAGAATGTCTTGTTACTAATGTCCCTTTTTCTGAATGTCTCATCCTTCTAATAGAGAATGTTTGAGGGTATTTACGTAGAAGTGGATCAACTGTTGGTCATGTATCTCAAACACTGTAGTGAAACTGGGAGAGTGCAGACTGCAGATCTTGCGTAGGGGAAGGAATTCGCCATACAAGCAGGCTTCTTAGAAGAGGATGTGTGTGTGTGTTCGTGTATGTCAGTGTGCATGCATGTATCTGTAATTCCAAGTAGTTGTGCGTATCTGTTGGCTTGGTGACTAGCATGAAATGGATTATGTGTTTTGGTGCCAATTTGTTTCTCTAGGAAATTGATGCTTTCTTTGTAGAGAATTTGGCAGTGAACTTGATGGTTGGGTGACAGCTGTTCATATGCATGATGAAGTTAGTCAAGGAGGTTTCCCCATGTTACCAGATCATAAAAATATAATCTATGCATGAGATAGTGGGAGGGTGAGGCTGGCACATCGTTCAGTAATCTCTCTTTCCTGTCTGCCATGAATATGCATAAATATACACATGTAACTTTGATCCATTTTGCGCTGACGCCTACTTGGAAGTAGTGTTCTTTTGTGGAACACAAATTTTTTGCATTCCCAGAGCAGGGTCAGCCGGTAGATTAGGCCTCTGATCTAGATAAGTTGCTTTCAATGTCATGTATTTGCTTGAATTTATTTACCGCAACCAGCCATTCCTCGTTTGGAATGTTTGTGTGTAGCGACATCCTCGGTGACCGATTGTTTCCACTATTTGGATGAATTTGGTTGTGTATTTGCCATATTGTGGAATCAGGCCATTTAAAGGTAGGGTGTAATTTACCCAACATATTAGCTACCCATCTGATAATGTAAGAATCCTTCCTTTGATAAAGTCATGAACAGTGGAAGATACACGCATCCTCGGGAACGAAGGTCTCCCGATATGTATAGATGCACTTATCCATGTATATGTTGTAGGATGATAAACACATGTTATCGACGCTTTACAGATATATGCAAGCAAAAATATTTCATGACAGCATGCTGCCACTGCATATAGTCTGACAAAGTATGCATACAATTCATTAGTAAATGGCTGACAAATTTGAAATATTCTGTTTATTATCCCCATGCTTTTTGGGAAAAAAAGGTGCAGCTATTGCAATTACCTTTGTCTGTCTATCCAGTTACCGCTTGTTAGAATTCAACCAATTTTTTATGTGAGTTACCCATAGACTACGTTTATCTTGGCGCTTTCGTCAAATATCATAAAAATTTGACATTTTTTCAGTGGCCATTATGTCGAGACAAAGTGTCATGATTTCATTTCGGTGAGATCCATCCATATTTGCCAGCTGTACAACCCGTGAAAAGTTTTAAATTCATTAAAAATTTCTTGTCCGGACCAAATCACAGAGTTTTGAAAATAACTGTCTATGACTATGGCCTTCCACTCTGTTCCTATCATGCGAGTCTTCAGATAATAATTATGTCATGAATCAGGGGATTGGGCTGAGGCTAACCTCTACAGATATTTTTTTTTTCTTCAGTTTTAGATGAGCCAAAATTATGGGAGTAACATACTAATGTATGAATATACATTTGAGATTTTTTATGATAGCTTTATTTATATGATTTAAATGTATTGTTATAATAAAGAGCTGATTTTGAGTCTTTGGTGTCAATTCCAGATACAGTGCATTTTACAAGATATTGGCTCTTGCATTGCTACTCCAAAATCATCTGCTCGGGAAGCACACTTAGGTAAGCACCTTCAAAATTATCAACACAGCTAGAGTTACAATATTTAATTTTGCATCAACATTAATAAGTTCAAGATGATATTTATTAAGTGTGGTTGATATTTGAGATGTTACCCATCTGGCTGCTGAGTTTTTGCAGACGATATATTTCAGCCGTTATATCTCTCGACCATCTAAATATTTGGAAAAAAATTTGACTGAAACTTGTTGGTGGCTAAGCCACCAACAACTTTTAGTCAAATTGTTTTCAAAATATTCAGCAAGTCAAAAGTTTTTGCTCATTGAAGTTATTGTCTGGTGTCTGGAAGCTCTTGTTGTTCTCTAACCATTGTTTGACATTGATGTAATACTCTAAGCTTCACTGGTACTCCTAATTATGAAGTGTTGGTTCCTGTGTATGTTGCATGGCTATTTCTTTTTGTACAACCCAGTAAACCATTGCTTATATCTTTAATGGTCAAGATGGGTCAGGAAAATTGATCTATTTGCTTAGTGAATGTTTACGTGTGGGTTAAGAGAAGACTTTTCTTTTGAAAATTTGCCGCTGAAATGAGTGTCTCTGTTTATCGAGCTGGGATTCCAGTGGTAAATCTTTAAAAATAGATTTTTCTTGGTGTTAAAATGGACATTCCTCAAGCCAATTCCTATGGTTAGTATGGGCCGGCCTGGCCATCAATAGGTTAAAAACCATGCAGACACTTAGGTCATCCCATGAACTCTCCTACACTTTTTCGGAAATACATTTTTGGTGTTTATAGCATGAATAAAGATTTATGAAAATGACTATGACTATGGCCTTCCACTCTGTTCCTATCATGTGAGTCTTCAGATAATATGTCATGAATCAGGGGATTGGGCTGAGGCTAACCTCTTACATATATTATTATTATTATTATTATTCAGTTCTAGACAAGCCAAAATTATGGGAGTAACATAGTAATGTATGTATTAGATGAATTTTGCTTATCCATAATATTTTGATTAAATTAAAAATATAAATTTATTTTTTCAGTAAAGACAGAATTTGACAAACATTTTGTGACAGAACTGGAACATTGGATTGACGTTTACACAGAGAAGTTACCTCCACTGAAAAACTTCATTTTACCTGTGAGTACAACATTTTAAATTTAAATATTAGGAATTAAAATTGAAATCTGAACATTTTGAATTTTCTATTCATTATCCTATGTATTCATTATTAGAGGCTATCAACACTACTAATTTAATATCAAAATTATCATCTGAGGCCAATCTTTCATGCCTGAAATCTTGGTATCGCAATTTCAAATAATCAATACATGTGACCTGTTCAATAATTTGAAACTAATCTGACTGAAAATATTGCTGCTTTAGAAAGCAACAGCTTCTAGTCAAAAAAGTTGCAACATATTCATCAGAATAATTCTCAATGACAACAAATTTGATGCATCTGTTATGCCAGGTTAAAACATGTCTTATCATTGCTCAATAGTCAGGAGAAATATGGAGAGTGGAGCCCATGTTAACCAAATAGCTTGAGTTCTGGCTGTATGGCTTTCCTAATCTACTTTAGCATTGTTTGCCTTGTTTCTGAGTTTTACATCTATGCTCAATAACTATTTATCTATTATAAAAACATTTAAAAATTATTGACAATGAATAACTTCCATTATGTTTCTCCCTTTATGTTTCTCATGCATTTTACATTTCCTTTGTCTTGGAAAATTTACTTTAATTTCCACTCACACCTTAGCTGTTATATGCGTGTGATGACCCTAAGGCTTTCTAAATTATAGACAGTCCAGTTATTATATTATTGATGCTATTTGCTTTGTATGTTACTTCAAGACAAACTAAGTATGTACTTCAATAAACTGAAAATCAGTAAATGCTTGAACACCCACGCCCATGCACTCACATTTCTATTCTATTTTAATTTCGCTTGTTTCAGTCTGGTGGTAAATCATCGTCTTGCCTTCATATTGCCAGAGCCACCTGTAGAAGAGCAGAGAGAAAGTGAGTAGCCAAACAAAATATCATTAGTACAGCATAGCCACATAATACAGCCAAGGCCACTCAAAACAACCACATGTATTACAGGACTACGGTTACTATGTCAACTACTGTCCAGACCACTTAGCCTCCTAGCTCCTCCTGTATGTTATTCTATACATTATAACACAAGATAATCTTTATTGCCATAAACATTAACAAAATACATTCGACTCCCTTTAATTAGTTAGTCACATTTTCTCCTGCCATATCAGTATCAGGGGAGAGAATTCTACCATTCATATCATCATCAAGCGGAATTACTTCCCTTGTCACAATTTTGGTCATAACCACATCGCTTTTAGCGCTTTCTTGGAGCACATTGTTGATAATAGGTTGACACCACTCTTGCGTGTGTGTCATATGTACACACTTTGTCATACTAGGACTGATTAATATATTCACATGTAGTCTTTGCCACCTATGAAATAAATAATAAGCCACTCAAACTGAGTTGAGCAGATTCACCAGAATATGGTGTATGAAAAGACATGTTCTATTTTAAGCCAGCAAACTGTTATGTTTTAGAAAACATGATTATGTTTGTTTGCCTGCATACATGATGATGATGATGATGATGATGATGATGATGATGATGATGATGACTGTTCTGTAGCTGAAGAAATGAAAACCTCTTTCAGCTGCAATCAGTTTTGCTTCAACCGTCTCCACTGTGGCATATCCACTGCGAGCTTCCTAAGCTCGTTTATCATTTAAATAAGGCTTCTAGCCCGTTCCATATTTTTCGATATGAGCACACGTGCCATATTCAACGGAGTATTTTCATTGGCTGTTGGGTGCACAACCCATTTAAATCGACCAATTAAAACATCGATTGATGTGAGCGTGACGCATAGGGATTACTATGCTGTACTGTTTTACTACGATTTGTTTACTACGATTTGTCATTCATGAAACATCGCAAAATGTCATGGTTTGACAGTTTATCAGTCGGCAGCGAAGTAACGATCAATGGCCATGGCTCTGCGATAGTCTTAGAAGAAAAGTGTGGTTTACGGCTGACATCGCCAGATTTTGTGTTTGTCACTATATTTTGCTGCGCATTCAGTGTCTGTTATCAAGTAGTGGTGCATCATAGTCACATCAGCAACTATTGGCAAATATTTCAAAATTACAGTTCATATGATAAATAAAATCTCAAACTCGGTCACTTTTCACATCACTATTATGAACCGCATTGAAAATTATCAATTTTGCACTCGTTAAAACTCGTGCAAATTGATAATTTTCAACTCGGTCCATAATAGTGATGTGAAAAGTGACCTCGTTCCAGATTCTCTATATATGTTCTGTCAAGTCTTTAGTGGTCCTAGATTACTTTATCTGAGGTCTGATCACAAAACAGATTAAGCAAGTTGATGTTGTGGCATCCTTTGCGTGCCTCTTACTTGTTGGCACCTACCACTGCAAATTCTAGTGCTTTCTGAACAGGCATATTTTCTCTGGCCTTTGAAGAACATGTCCGAACATAGCACGTCACTGTTGTGCTATCCTCACAGATAGTGGCTCTGTGCTACACAGCTTATAGAGTGCTGCATTTGATATTAAACTGTGTGGCCAGTGATGATTTATAATGGTTCGCAGATGTTTGCGGTGACATGCATCAAGTTTGTTCTAGAGTGCTGTTGGAGCTGCCCAGCTGTTACAATTCACCTTTCCAGAGTACCCACCCATCATATGACGTCATAATGAACTGCGTGATGTGTGCAATGACATCATAATGAATGACGTCATGAATGATGTCGATAAGTACGTCACGAACGCATATTTGAAGACGGTCTATGGGCTGTTGTACAAATTGTTTGCTTTTACTATTTAATAAATATTCTGTTGAATATTTTGAAACTAATTTGACTGGCCGCTGTTGCTGCCTATGGCAGCAACAGCACCCAGTCTAATTAGTTACAAAATATTCAACAGCTTCCCTGTATAGTTTTCAGGAAATTGATAGCTAGGGCATTCGGGGATCGATCAATCCAAACACGGCGATGGGGGTGGAGCTTAGCTAGTGATGGGCGGGGCATAGCTAAAAATGGAAAGGTCCATTGTACAACATTATGGATACACGTGGATCATCATATAGTTGAATCTTGACTTTCATGGGGATTTTGGAGCCATGGATCCACAAATTCCAAAAGGACTGGAAGACGTTATTTCCTGTTAGTCACACAGAGAGTTCCGTTTTGGCTTCTTTTACGAAGAGTTTTACCACCTTGAGCTCTTCTAAAGCTATTGCAAGTAGTGTATCAAGAGGACATTTTTCTTATCGATAAAGTCCACATCATCTGCACACTCCCATCTCTAGTGGCATGCCTAGCTATGTCAGCACAGCTATGTCCTCTCTTAAAACCACTCCAGTTTCCAGTAAATTTGACATCTTATCACTGATATGAGATAATGTCACATTTGATAGTTTTTTTAATGCTGCTAAAAAGCACTGTTAGTCTGTGGTTGGATAGAGGTCCGGGTGGTGTCTTAGGGTTTAGGACTGCAATGAGCATGCAAACATACATATTATTGCATAAGTGCACTCACTCACACATATGCAAATGTAAGACAACAAACGGGTATCTCTCAGAGCACGATAATTTACTTGTATGCTACTAATGTATGCTATTGTGCAAGCACAAACACGCATGTCGTACGCATCGCATTTGGAGACCACCACATATCTGTGGTCCAAATTGATCACCTTTAATGAGTGGCCTCTAACACAGGTATGAAGCGCCATTTGTCAAAATGGCTATTAACCACTATCATCTCCCATTCAAGAATTGGCAAATTGTACAAATTGTATATTTGTCTTCTAGCACTTAACACAACAACTAAGAAAGCCATTATGCATTGAATAAACCGTCTTGATACACTCTATATTGGACATAGAGAAAATCCTCAAAGCTGAACAATATAATTCATTATTGACCACAACATGCCCTCTTTAAAACCAGCTGAGATAATAAACTAACAGAACAGTGAACTATTGCTGACAACTGTAGAATACCAATATGGTGATGATGTAGTACCACATTAATCAGAGTGGACAACTTCAGGTCTACTTCAGTGAGTACCGTAATGACACAAGACATCATAGTGATAGAAAATCACACAATTACTTCCACAGCAGACCTTGTGGAAATCTGCGGACTACTGACCATCACATCATTGATTTCATCTTGCGGACAGTTGTGAACAACCGTAACAGGACATGTCTAGGCAACAATGTATACGTTGTACACGCACTCAAACTGAGCGAAGATATAAACACGATCACGGCATGATCAGCATTGAGTTAAATTATCAGCCAACAAGTTCTCGAACAGTGAATATGCATGTATAAAAAATAGATGTCAGTTTGACCTACGTTTCATGGTTCACTGAATATCATAGAAAATTCTTTTATGAGCTGAATTCTTAAATGTTTTCCTATATATACAGTAATCACACTTGGAGTATGGATGTATTTTGTAATTTGCCTGGAAGGACCTCATTTGCGTAAACCGAAGATAGCCACTACTGAAAATGAACTCCTGTTTGAAACCTGTATATCTCTGCATCTATTTGTCTGATTAAGACAAACTTGAAGTCTGTCATGATGGATCTGTGGATGGCCAATCAAATGGAATTGGTTTCATGATGTTCAGAGGTCATGTTCATGTGTCAAGATCAAGATCAAACACTAGAATCAAATTTTGTTTCCCATTTTGCCATATTTCTTGCATATCTCTACTTCTACATGGATGATAGAGACAAAGTTGGTGTCTATCACGATGGTTCTGTGAGTTGCCAATCCAGTGGATTTGGTATCATGACCTTCAGCAGTCAAGTCTACTGGTCAGGGTCAAATGCTAAAATCTTTAGGCCTTTCAGAACTTCCAAGTTGATACCATCTAGTAATTGTTATGATTGATTGGATATCCGAGTTCCAGATATGGGATAATTTTCAGTGGTGTCCGTCTTAGATTTATGCAAATGAGGTCGTTACAGGCATATATTTTCACCTGTTTCTTTACATATTGAGTAACATCTGTACCAATTTTGACCGACTTCTGACAAGGCAATATTATAGCATGTAGGTGCACATGACCACATCACCGATAATTAGCCTTCACATAAAAGTTAATGGGTGATCTTTCGTGAATTGAATAACCTACTTTCAATTCATAACCAATACGGATTCAAATAATATTGTGTCAACATGATAGAGGGGAAATTAGTGTGCTGCTCATCAGCTAGCATAGAATGGGACTTTATATAAAACAACTATATGCTGTGTTTGATGAAAATCTAAAAAATTATGTTGATCTTGCTCCACTGCCATTTCAAAACCTAAATTTAGATCTCCTGTATGAAAGATACCATGGTGTGTCTGTAACTTTATTGCATCATGATACAAAATGGCATTTGTCATGTAAAGCCCCGATTAGGAAATCCAAGATCGAAAAACTACAGGCCACCAATACATTCCCTACCTCGGCTCCGAGAGGCTGTTATCCATATACTAAGTAGTCCTTCAGAAACGGTTCATCAAAAATGACAAGTGCTTGAAGCAAGGGATCATGGAAATACAATTACAGACAATAGCATGGTTCTCTTCTGCCTACACACAATGGACCTTTCCATTTTTAGCTATGCCCCGCCCATCTCTTGCTAAGCTCCACCCACACCTCGCTCGTGTTGGGATCGATCGATCTCTGAACACCCTGACTATCAATTTCCAAAAAACTACACAGGGAAGTTGTTGAATATTTTGAAACCAATTTGACTGGGTGCTGTTGCTGCCTAAAGCAGCAACAGCGCCCAGTCAAATTAGTTTCAAAATATTCAACAGCATGTTTATTAAATAGCAAAGAATTACAAAGATATACAATTCATACAATGTGTCAGACCATTTCAGATTTAGTGACGGTCTATATGGAACCCTTTGTGACGTAATAATTATGACGTCATCATTCACGTGCTGAGCTGATTATTACGTCATACGAGGTCTGATGATGAATGGATACTCTGGAAGGGTGAATTGTGGTCTTCCCAGAAGCAGCGGTTCTATGTACACATAAACTGCTGAAGGAAGCTCGTTTTGAGCAGTGTGAGTTGCATATCAATAAATGTCGGATAGCACATAACAAATCCAAACATGCTACATCTCATTGCCCCTCCTACTTACTACCAGACAAATCAAAATGCCACAAATGTCACTCCAAGACGCTAGCCTGACTATATGTCGCCAGTGAACTATTTGATAGGAGGTCAGACAAATTCTTCTCACAAAAAAATCAAATGCCTACCCTGTCTGTCTGATCTCCGATCCAAGTTTTAGCTATACCCCACCATCACCCATCACTAGCTAAGATCCACCCACAATTTGCCGTGTTGGGATTGATCAATCCCAGAATGCCCTGACTATCAATTTTCTGAAAACTATACAGGTAAGCTGTTGAATATTTTGGAACTAATTTGACTGAGTACTGTTGCTGCCTATGGCCGCAACAGCGCCCTATCAAATTAGTTTCAAAATATTCAACAGGATATTTATTAAATAGTATTAATTTTATTAAATAGTAAAGACATAAATTCATACAACAACGCATAGTCCGTCTTCAACTATGCATTCGTGATGTACTTATCTATGTCATTCATGACGTCATTGATTGTAATGTCATTCGATACGGCACTTGACTGATTATGGCGTCATATGATGGATGGATACAGTGGAAAGGCCTATTGTTCATTACATGCCACTGGTTACAGGCAAAACATTCACTGACTATGTGCATGGTACATGCTTCCCTTGCATCTGTGTGAATATAGTATTCATTTTCAATGAACAAGGGTCGAGAAAGGCCTGAGGAAATGCTGTATGTATGTCCGTTGGGCCTCATGTTTGTTTCCTATTTCAGTGTGGCCCCGCTAGTGCATGCAGGTGATATTAACCCAGAGCCATTTAAATTCCTCAATAGGTAAGTTTACACTAGATTACAAAGTGTGTTATCCTTTACTGGTCAGCTGACTCAAATAGACAGTTATTCTTAAAATCCCAAAGATGTGATCGAAGATGTAATCATTTGTCATCGCAGACCAAATATGGCAAATTCTTCAAGATGTACAATATATTCCGTTGAATATTTAGAAATCATTTGCATAAGGCAGCAACCTGTTCCAGTCAAATTATTTACAAAATATTCAACAGCTTTCCTGTATGGTTAGCTTGAATGTGAGATGACAGGATTTCATCAATAAAAGAGTTAAAATGTCAGACATCCATGGAAAGTTTTATCACACATCCGCCGATAGGTATTTTCTGTGAGTAAGAGTTATCTGCCTTATGACATGTGACCAGTAAATTATTAACTCATTTAATTCTGTGTTGGAGATAATTTTCACTTCAAGAGTATACTAACCTCCCTAACGCTCTTTGATATTTCCTAAATATCAACCTTCAGTCAATAAACCTCAGATTAAAAAAGGTAGGTGCCCCTACTGGGCAGGTAGTCAGTTTCCAGTCCGGCGGATGCCAACCCCAACCTCGGGCATGCGCAGGCTGACACTTCCTCTTTCCTGTATATTGGCTAATACATATGCTTTCTTCTTTCTTTTGAAGCTCAATTTTGCGTTTGTTTATCAATATATAAGTGTGATACATTAGTTTAATGATGTCAAATCATACTAAGTCGCCTGAGGCCACACCAGGATCAAGTCATCGGGTGATTTCTGTTACATTTTTGTCTAATTTTGTCATTAAATGCATGTTGTTATGTGTTTCCGTGATGCGATTTAGATGTGATAGGCGCCTAGAAAAATGGTAAGATATTATTTTGGCGCCATGAGATGCTGATCTCTGTACGGTTCCTGTTATGGTTCACATGTGAGATGCTTTTCTCTCCACCATTTCCACCTTTTTTATGTTAGAAAAAGTCTATGCTTACGACGATTGGGCGCTCCCATAAGAGCGAGCTCTTCATTCTGCCCCGTGGTCCCAATAGTATTATGGTGGAGAGGCATGGTGGTGATGGTGGATTACTCAAGAGTGCTGGATATGGTAGTATGCCTATGATAAAGATGCAGGTATTCTAGACTTATGAAAAATGGCACTCTAATATATTTGAAAGTATTACATAAATTTGCTGTCAATATTCTCTGTATTATCTGATGGTTGGCATAGGTTATTACTTTATCCATCACTAATGATTATGCTCTTGTACATTGAATACAATTTGTCTTTACAACCGGATAATGTTTTCTGTCGGATTGTCTCCATGTTTTTTGAAGATCTGACATCATAATTAGCCCTTGTTATTATTATTAACACTTCATTTTGTCCAGGCTGATTTATCTTTCTTAACAACTACCCTTTCATGGTCTCTAAGTTGTTGCTCCATTTTTATTTGGGTTTTACTTTACTAACTTAATAACTAAAAAACTCATTGTCTTCGTCTTATGGCCTTTCAGAAATCTGGTTGTGTTACGTGTGGTTTTCTGAAGTCCAAGTTCTCCGCCCATGTCTGCACCAAATGTAGCACTTGTGGTCCATTGCTTAAATGGTGGGTTGCAACTTATTTTCTGAATATCTTAAAATTATAGGCGAAAGATAAGGCGAGCGAGGAGAAGCGGGTGAAGAAAGACTGTGAGAGTGTAAGTGGCAAGGGTAAAATGACATGGAGGCCTTCCGGCTTGAGATGATGGCGGAGATGAAGACAATCAAGGACCTGCTAACAGAGTTGTTTCACAGCATGCTTTCTGGTCCAGGTAATTCGTTGTCTTCTCCATCTGCCCCCAGGCAAGTAGTCCCCGCCTCTGAATCTAGTTGACATAGGTGTTCACCCATTTTCGCTAAATATTCAGAGGTGTCTCCAGTAGAATACGGCTTGAGGCTTGCCGCACCGGTTGCTCGAAGAGTGCTGTTGAGGGTGATGAAGGCTCGTGCCTAGTCAAGCACTCGCAGGTGACCACAGCGGAGGACTGGTCTGATGCTTGCCAATGGTTGGTAAGTGTCAGACCAGAACTCAACGTGGAACAGTTGGTTTCCCAGGGGGGGGCCAATGGCAGTGGTTGGTGGGGAAGCTGATGATGTCCGCCTTGCCTTCTCTTCCGCTAGCAGAGCATGTCGTTGATATGTTTGCAGCGGCAGACGCGTCTATTAAGCCTAATAGACGTCTTGCGAAGGCCCCTCGCGAGGTGACAAGGTGATGTCACATCGTAGCTGGTTAATACCGCGCTGCGCTAGACGAGGACACCCGGCCAGGCTCCCAATCTGACATGGGAGCGCTGTGTACGAGCGCGCTGCTCAGTGGAAAAACGACAGCGTCCATAGCAGCGCTCTCGCATGTCTGTCAGCAAGGGGTAGTGATGGCCTCTGCATCGTGCCAGACAAGTCCCGTCTCAGTCCAGAGAGCCATCCAGGATGGAATAAACCTGCCTCTGGACTGCATGACGCGGTGTGTCACTAGAAGTGTCCGGGCGAGGCACACATTTGCATTGGACAATTTGGGCTCGTCTTAGAATCTGTACAGTAGGCTGCTGCGGATGCCTTTGTAAGGTTCTGTTGGGGGGGGGGGGTGTTTCATGGGGGGGGGGGTGTGTGTGTGGGATTGTTGATGGATGTAAGCACCTCCAGATGTTCACGCTAGTGAATAACCAGAGGGCGCTACACAAACAGTTTGAGGTGCTCCATAGGGAGCACATTCGCGCAGCGCCCGTACATTCTGTCCGCATCAGGCCAGAGGTGGCGGTGGTCATGTCAGAGGCCAGCCACTGGCGCAGCGCAGACAGTGCCCATGCCAGCACCGGCCTGCTGTGGGTGGTGGGGTGGGGGCGTAGGCCCCTCCAGCGCAAGCAGCCGTCTGCGCAGCAAGGTGCGCATGGTGCGGGCTGTGGCGCGCAAACATCTGGTCGTTGTAACCGTGCCTGATGGGCCGGTTGCTACGGGGACCACACCAGTGCTAGAGACAGTGCCACTCTTGCATTGCTCATGTCCACCCTCACTAGGTGGACCCGTGGAGGTTGCTTGATCTTTCACAAGCAACAGTCGGAGCGGTTGACTCCGGACCGCTTAGTCTTGCGATGGCTTTCACTCAGATACCATCCCGACTGGATAATAGGCCTGCCATTGTATCTGTCTCTGGTTCTAATCTGGACTCAAATTACAAGAGATCCAGATCAACTGTTGTGTATCGGGAAGGAAATAAATTCCCTCATACAAAAAGGAGCAATTCAACCGGCGATTATGATCGGCCTGATAGTTTCAAGACAAATAACTATTCAAGAAAGCTGTTGAATATTTTAAACCTAATCTGATGCAACAACGTCAGTCAAATTAATTTGAAAATATTCAACAGCATATTCACTACATCATAAAGAAGTTGTCATTTCTGGGGCCGCTTTCACAAAGGTGCGTTGTAAAGTAGAAAATTGATCAATCAGAATGCTGATTATGCTGCATTTGACATTTACACTGTGCTTAGGTACCTTTTGTGAAACTGGCCCCTGGTCTGTAAGAGTTAAAAGGTTAAATTGGATCAGTAGTTTCTGAATAGTATCTGCAATACCCTCTTTCCCTTATGGGACAAGTGTAAATATGGGCTAGTAAAATTGTATAAAGGGAAATTATTCCTTCTAACTTATCTCGCATTGTACAGGAATTGTCTCCCTTAGATGGATTAATTACATTAACAAATACTAGATGAATTACATAAATGTTTGATGTGTGTCTTAACCCATTCCATTCTGTTAAGATGAAGTGCGAAGTTAATGAGGAAAAGAACTGGCAGTTAAGGGGTGAGGTGGGTGGATAGAGAAAATAAGTAAATGAGAGCCAGGGGAATTCGATGTGGTGCGGTAGTGGGGTAAAGGAGTGAAAGGTGGAGGCAAAATGCTTTAACCACATGGAAAATATCTGGGTGTTGCTTGTTTATAGTATGATATAAGAGACAACATGATGTCCTATTTCCTGTTGACAGTAAATTTGTTTTGCTGTGAACACTCGCACATTTGTTTGTTATTGATATAGAACTGTATTTTTATTACAAATACTGACCAGAAATCATCTAGTGCCTGTCTAATATAACAGTATGATTGACATTGCTTGTCCACAAGCTCTGTGATTATAGTACAACTTGAATTAACCCTTTAGCTCTCGCAGACCACGAACGATAAATTATTTATGATGTAAGGAATATTTTGAAAGTAATATTACTTGCTGCTGCATATGATAGCAACATGTTCTAGTTAGATTAGTTTAAATGTTTTCAACAGCAGTGGCATATACATTTTGGAGGTCCCAGGTACCCCTACACCATGACATCTGGGGGGGTTCAGGCTGAAATCTGGGGGTCTCAAGTTGAAATGTTCTCAAGAAGTATTTCTCATCCATGCTGTGAGTTATAGTGGTCCATCATAGGTTTTATAGGGGTATTTTTGTGCAAAAACTTATAAAACTACTTAGTATTTAACAATCATACATGATTTTCGGGGGAACGACTGCCACTACTTTTGGGGGTCATGACCCATTTTGGGGTTATATATCAGCAGCTTTCCTGTATAGCGGTCTTGGAATCGAGACATTAACATTTCAATGGATAAATGGTTAACCAATCACTTTATGGCGTACAAACAATTACAGGACTTGACCTGTACTTTTACCAGTTAGTAACTACTTTACATTACGCAACAAGAGCTAGTCGACTGCATTTTTGTTTCACCAAAAAATAGCAGCACTCCTCTCTGCTGGTAAAATAGCAACTCACGGAGAGTCCTGTGACTCTACTAGTCAAACAACAGAAAAAATGTTTTCAACAGGAAAACAGTTTGAACAAAATGGACGATTTGAATACGCCAAATGTGTCACCATAGATACAAGGTCCGTTAATTGATGTGATTTGGTATAGCATGTAACTGGAGCCAAATGATGGTATATATAGCAATATATTCTTCTCTTGTTCTGCAAATTTTGACCTGTAATGGTTTGACTACCTGTCTATAAAAGCTAGTTGTTTTCAGCTCCTCAGTGCTGTTATTAACTGATTATAGATAGCTTGGAACAGCTAGGATATCTGCATCGTACTAGCATACACCCACTCACATAGCTACGCGGTTCGAGGCCGTACTTGCTGACCTGTGATTTCTCGCTATGTGAAGTAACATTACGCTACTGTGTTGGAGGTAGCCAATCAGATTTCTGCCTACTTCACGCGATAGGCGAGGCTTCATCTGGTGACATAATTTACAATCACAAAAACAACGGCGATCGCGACGCTGTTGAAATGGAAAGAGATATTTGCTGGCGCAAGTTGACTGACCCCAGTTCATTAATATGTATGAAGCTTCGTGAACTTAGCACAAACATCAAAGGCGTGCAAGCACGGTACTCGATACGGGAACGTAGTGGGAGGGCGAGGATCGTGCAATAGGATGATGGGATATCTGTTGCATGTTATAGCTTTAAATCTTCACTGATTAGTGTGAGCCTCAATGCACTATTGTATTGTTGCTACTTAAAAGGCTTTGCCAGAAGTTTGACAGACAGACAGACATGTTTCCCTGTGTGGATGCGTTAAACCTGTAACCCTTGACATTCCAGTGTTTCAATTTCAAGATAGTAGACAGGGAAGCTGTTCAATATTTTCAGACATCTGACTTTCGTCTTCCAACCGAAGACGAGTATCAGGTATACCTCAGCATCGGGGGCTTATCATGTTTTATTTGTTTCAATATTTTGAACCTCATAGGCAGCAATAGCTCCTAGTTAAATTAGTTTAAAAGCATTCAACTCAATAGTCCTTACCTTAAAAATTGTCGTTTTTGGACTGTAAGGGTTAGAATATTATAATTAAGGAAGATTGTGCTTGAAAAGTTTAATAAGCATCTCTCGGTTGTTATTATTTGATAGTTAAATCTATCATAATTGCGTCGAAAAATGTTTCATTAACAGACCAATAATGTTTCATTAACAACCGCGTAATGCGTCAGTATGTAGACTGATTATCCAGCTGACATTTCAAACATCATGCTTCACACATTCCTACATATGATTCAGGTTTTTTAGGACAGGCTGTAGACCAGTTTGAGCCTAGGCTAGTATGCCTTATACCACTACACTGCAGTGACCATCAATTCTTTACAATGCAACAATACTTTGTTCAATGTACTTAACCCGTTGAACCTGCAAGGCCGGATATCCAGCTTCAGTGAGAAAGTACATATACCCAAAAGGCTGAAATTCTAGCCTTGGACATATCTATGATTATGGGCTGATGTCGTAAAAAAAAAAAAATGCTAATAAAAGCATATACCGGTACACATGGAGGCCGGTTTTCCGACATTTCGGTTATATGTACTCTCTCCCTGAGGACATAATAATGGCCTTTCCAGTATATGGGCTAAGTATAATGTTAAAAATTGAAATCAGGGTGGATGTGGCGACCACAAAAAATAAATTCAGGGTTAACGGTTAAACTAAATTTACTGTCTAAGAGAACAACAGCTTTCATTCAAATTAGTTACAAAATATTCAACCGCCTTTCTGTATGGTTTCTTTAAAATATGATTAGTGGTAATTCAGAAGTGAAGTGGTTAAAGTTGTATGCATTGATGAAATATTCAAGTTCTGAAGCATATTAGCTTGCATATGTCAAATTCTGTCATTACACTGTTGTTCTTTCTCTAGATAATTAATCTGTATTCCTAAACAGTTTTGAAATGATGAATGTTTAAGAAACCTTTTTCCAAATCAAATATTTTTAACTACCCATTTTGGGAAAATTATGGAAAAATTAACTGTTTTGGACAAAGTATGAATATTGGGAATATTGCCGATTGTGATTCTTGCTCCAGGTTGTGTAAATTATCTGTCAAATATTACGTATTGCAGCTAACACATTGAGAAATTGTTAGTTATAAGTTATATAACAGATTTTGGGTGTTTATTCTATGAGGTAGCTTCTAATTGGAGCATGGTGCCGCGCTACATTGGCCATGATTAATTTTATACCCGTGTGTAAAAGCAGAAATATATGGTAATCGCTTTGTCCACGCATGCGTGCATGTGTCCGTGCAAACATTTGTGCTCATCCCTGATTTTTTTTTTCTGGACACTATTTTCACATATAGTCATCAAAATCAGTATATGGATAACCTATGCCAGTAAGCTCCATTGTGTGCAGTACATACATCCAGTAGGCCTTCTTTCTCCTTTTCTGGGTGTTAGCATCCGCATTGGGGTCACCTCAAGACCTGTGTAATGCGGTAGGACATGTGTTTATATCTATGATTAGGAAAGTTGAAGTGGCAGGCTACTGGTGAGTCTTTCCATTGTCCTATATCCCTGAAGAGTTGCTAATTTTGAATTCATGGTTGGGTTCACCTATATACTGCTTATGGTGGTGGAGGCTGACGTGCCCGCTCTCTCACACTCACGCAATATGCACTTAGGTATGCTTATGTTTATGCGTAGATGTGCGTGTGCATCCACACTTTCGTGTACCATTATGCCCATGCATAGGTGGACACGGATTCAAGACCTGTTTTGGTTTAGGCTGGTGATAAGGTACACAATACTTCATGTTTTGCGGTTGCCAATTGTTTTGGCTGTATATTTTGAATTCACGTCTAGTTTCACATATAGATTGCCAATGGCGGTGGAGGCCTAAGCGACCATGCAAGATGCACTTAGGCGTGCTTATGGTTATGCATATGCATGCACTTATAAACCATGCATGCACACGCACTTATAAACCATGCATGCACACGCACGTGTGCAAAACACATTGTAACGAAATTACTAAGGCCCAAAAATTTGTGTCCCTCGGTATGCATGCGGATGTGCATGGCCTGGGATGGTATCCATAGGCCTATAAATAGGGGACACAAACACAGTGTCAGGCATTGGATTTTCATCCTGGACCTTCTGGACAAGTGTCAGGTATACAAATCCAGAGTCATGACTTTCCACTTAATAAATAGTCTGATGTTATGTTGCATATCAAAACTAGGTCACCGTAAGCTACTTTTCATCATAGAAAATTGTATTTGTCCATCCCCAGTTTATTGTTCGTATCATCGTTTTCAAGATTTTAAAAATTTTGTTACCAAACTTGGTATTTGGATGCATCATAGCCTAAAGATGTGTCATATGTCAGAATTAGATCAGCGTCACCTTTTCATGGTTCACTGAACATCATAAGCAATTCTTCTCCAAGCTGTAGTTTCAAGTGTTCTTTGTATACAGTAACCAAACTTAGTGTATAGATGCCTTGTTGGCTAGTGGTGTGTAATGTATTAAAGGTATGTCACCATAACCTAATTTTCGCGGTTCACTCGGCATCATAGAAAATTCTTGTCCTGGGTGTAGTTTCAATTTTCATTTTATACAGCAACTGTGTGAAAAGTAAGTCGGCGTGACATACATTATCCTGACCTACTTTTCATGGTTCACTGAACATCAAAGAAAATTCTTGTCCTGCCTTTAGTTTAAGATTTTTTGTAGATAATAACTAAACTTGCTGTGTCGATGCATTGTAGACTAATGTTATGTGGCATATATGTCAAAAATAGGTCACCATAACCTACATTTCATGGTTCACTGAACATCAGAGAAAATTGTATTTGTCAATCCTCAAGTTCTTGTCCGGATGATTGTTTCAAGTCTACATATCATCACCAAACTTGGTATGTGGCTGTATTATAGCATTGTACTTGAAGTCTCAAAAGTAGGCCAGGGTGACCTACTTTTCATGGTTCACAAACCATCATAGACAGTTTATTTCCATGCATTTGTAAATTTAACCCTTGACTTTGTTAATAAAATTTTTAATGTTCTCAGAAAATATCCATTTGTAGACCAAGAGGTTTATTATTCCCCCACCGGTAAAACTGGGTTGGGCGGGGGTGGGTGGGAAATATAGGTTTTCACTCTGTCTGTCCGTCCGTCTGGTTTACCGCACTTTTTTGCAGTGCTTCAATGTATTCAACTGAGAATTGGTACATTGCTTTGTTATGAGAAGTTACAGACCATGTTCCAGTTTCAGGCATATGCGCCAATTTTTTATCGAGTTATGCCCCCTTTCGACTTAAGAAATACAAAAAATATCAGCTTTTCACACTTTTTCGCACTCCTTCAAGATATTTAAGCAAAAATGTGTACATCGCTTTAGTATAAGAAGTTACAGAGCAAGTTCAAGTTTCATACATTTTCGTCAATTTTTCAAGGAGTTATGCCCCCTCCTTTCGACTTATGAGATACGAAAAATATTAGTTTTCCGCACTTTTTCGCAGTGCCAAGATCTTCAACTGGGAATTGGTACGTTGCTTTGTTATGAGAAATCACAGAACAAGTTCCAGTTTCAGGCGTTTACATAAATTTTTAATGGCGTTATGTCCCCTTTCGACTTATGAAATACAAACATATCAGCTTTCAAGACTTTTTCGTTCTCCACCATATATAACGGTTTATTGCTTTGTTTTGAGAAGTTACGGATCAAGTTCCAGTTTCAGCTGCTTCTGTCAATTTTTAATGGAGTTTTTGACTGTCAATCTCTAAAGATTTATGTCACCAGTTAGGGGACATCGGAATGCTTGTTTTTGAAAATTTACCACTGGAATGACTGGCTCTGTTATTGAGCCAGTCAGTTCAGTGGTAAAATTTCGAAAATTGTCTTATCTTGGTCTGCAAATGGACATTTCTCAAGAACAATGCAGAAGCCATTTTTGGATGATATGAGTGTTAAAGTGTTCATGATCTATTGAATGTCAATAGGAAATTGTGCTAGTTGTAAATTCAATATGATTTCTCCAGTATCTGTGAAACATGATATTGGTCTACAGAGAGCTAGCTATGTTACCTACACTAAAGGCATACCATTTATTAAAACACTTCTTTTCATGGTTCACCCAACTTCAATATTAAGTGCACATGTTCGGGGGGGGGGGGGGGTGCGGGGGAAATGGGGATGTTCTTTTTGATGCACTGCATTACTAAAACATGCTTTTATCAGTGCATCCATGCATGCAAATTTTGGGTTTTAGCATGGGCAGGTTGGCCATGGGTATAGGAAGAAGTCTTATTTTGGGGGTTCAATTTATCCATCTATGACTTACTGACTTACCCCCCCCCCCCCCCCCCCCCCCCCCCCCAAAACAAACAGTGACTGCTATCCTTGGGGATAATTTTATCTCATCTAGTTGATAACTTTGTTGAAATGATTCTGATTAATTATCCTTAATCCATAAAGGAAAAAGTGTATTGCATTTGGGTCACTATGCGTGTGTTAATGTGTGTCTTCAGGTTTAACAAAAGAAGGATTGTTACATCTCAGAAGATTTCCAGACTAAAAACCCTGGATGCGTATCTGATCAAAGTCCAGATTTATAGATATCTCGGAAACTGCTGATCCAATTTGGATTAAATTGTAACAAGAACTGATGGTACGGTACACTAGGATTGTAACACCAGAATGAGTGTGATAGTACACTTGGATTGTAACACAAGAATGAGTGTGATGGTACACTAGGATTGTAACACAAGAATTAGTGTGATGGTACACTAGGATGGCAACACAGGAATGGATGTAACTATACACTAGGATTGTAACACCAGAATGAGTGTGATGGTACACTAGGATTGTAACACAAGAATGAGTGTGACTGTACACTAGGATTGTAGTACAAGAATGGGCGTGATGGGTGTGATGACTGATGCACAATTGTAACACATGACTGTACACTAGGATTGTAGCACAAGAATGGGTGTGACTGTACACTGAGATTGTAAAACAAGAATGAGTGTGATTGTACACTAGGATTGTAACACAAGAATGAGTGTGACTACACTAGGATTGTAATACAAGGATTAGTGTTGTGGTACACTGGGATTGTAACACCTGAATGAGTGTGATGGTACACTAGGATTTTAACACAAGAATGAGTGTGACTGTACACTAGGATTGTAACACAAGAATGAGTGTGCTGGTACACTAGGAGTGTGTCCAGAATGAGTGTGATGGTACAGTAGGATTGTAACAAAAGAATTAGTGTGATGGTACACTAGGATGGCAACACAAGAATGGGTGTTAGTGTACACTAGGATTGTAACACATGAATGGGTGTGATGGTACACTAGGATTGTAACACCAGAATGAGTGTGATGGTACACTAGGATTGTAACAAAAGAATTAGTGTGACTGTATACTAGAATTGCAACACAAGAATGGATGTAACTGTACACTAGGATTGTAACACAAGAATGAGTGTGATGGTACACTAGGATTGTAACACAAGAATGAGTGTGACTGTACACTAGGAATGTAACACAAGAATGAGTGTGACTGTACATTAGGAATGTAACACAAGAATGAGTGTGATGGTACACTAGGATTGTAATACAAGAATGAGTGTGACAGTACACTAGGATTGTAACACAAGAATGGGTGTGACTGTACACTAGGATTGTAACATAAGAATTAGTGTGATGGTACACTAGGATTGTAACACAAGAATGAGTGTGACTGTATACTAGAATTGCAACACAAGAATGGATGTAACTGTACACTAGGATTGTAACACAAGAATGAGTGTGATGGTACACTAGGATTGTAACACAAGAATGAGTGTGACTGTACACTAGGAATGTAACACAAGAATGAGTGTGACTGTACATTAGGAATGTAACACAAGAATGAGTGTGATGGTACACTAGGATTGTAATACAAGAATGAGTGTGACAGTACACTAGGATTGTAACACAAGAATGGGTGTGACTGTACACTAGGATTGTAACATAAGAATTAGTGTGATGGTACACTAGGATTGTAACACAAGAATGAGTGTGATAGTACACTAGGATTGTAACACAAGAAATGGGTGTGACTGTACACTAGGATTTTAACACAATAATGAGTGTGACGGTACACTAGAATGGTAACACAAGAATTAGTGTGACAGTACACTAGGACTTTGACACAATAATGGGTATGACTGTACCCTAGGATGGCAACACAAGAATGAGTATGACTGTACCCTAGGATGGCAACACAAGAATAGGTGTGACTGTACGTGCTAGGATGGCAACACAAGAATTAGTATGACTGTACACTAGGATTGTAACACAAGAATGGGTATGATGGTACACGAGGATTTTACAATTATGGTCATGATCTAACTAAAAACTTCAGAATATAAACAAATTTATTAATAATTTTTAGCTCACCTGGCCTGAAAAGTAAAGTGAGCTTATGCCATGGCGACCATCCGCCATCTGTCTGTCATCCATCCATCAATCCTTCAACTTGCTTTAGACGGCATTTTCTCAAGAACCGCTGGGCTGATTTTAATTATATGTGGTGGGAAGCATCCTTAGTGCATGGTGATCCAAGCTTGTTCAAGCAAAGTCAATCAGCAATTTGGCCAACTGACATTTTGGATTTTGGCCGATATTTAGAAACATCCTTTAAAATCTTCTCCGAAACTGCTTGAGGAATCGATTCAAAGCTGATGAAATATCATCTAGGGCAAGAACTGAACCAAGTTTGTTCAAGGGAAGTTGATTGGTCAAATAGTTTGGCGCCCATCAAAACTACTTCTCCAGAATCGCTGAATGGATCTGGCTGAAATTTGTGAAATATGATTAGGGCGTAAGGGCCATTAAAGTTTGTTCAGAGAAATTGATACTTGATAGTTGAACAAGGCTGCTGTGGACCAATCAACATGTATCGTGTTTGGCGGCTATATTGAATTTTTTTATTTGATGTATTTTGAAGCCAAAATTGTTTTTATATAGATTTTTGGGTATGCTAATTTCAAATTTCCACTTTCAAAACTGTCAGATAAACAGTTTGGCGGCCATCTTGGATCTTTTTCTCTGCTAAAAACTCCCATACTAAAGCAGTGGGAAATTTAATGTCTTCATCTCTTGAACCGCTGCCCCGATTTCAATTATCAGGAAGCATCCTTACGGCATAAAGATTCAAGTTTGTTAAAAAAAGGAAGCCAATCACCCAATTTGGCCTATAGACATCTTTGATTTAAGCCAATTTTTAGAAACGTCTTTAAAAATCTCGGAAACTGCTTTGGGGATCGATTCAAAACTCATGAAACATCTAGGGCAACAGCTGAACCAAGTTTGTTCAAGGGAACTTAATTGACCACATTCTTCACTCAGCGGCCATCTTAGGTGACCTAGTTTTCATAAAAAAATGACCTCTTTAGAACTGCTGAATGGATAGGGCTCATTTGGGAAATATGATTAGGCATTAAGGGCCATTATTAAGCTTTGTTCAGAGGGAGTTAATGCAACAAAAACCATGGCCACCGTGAAGCAATCAAAATGCAGTGGGTATTTTGGTGGATTTTTTATTTGATGGGTTTAAAAGCCAAAATTGGTTTTATATGGGTTTGTGGATATGCTGATTTCAAGTGTGCTGCTTTCAAAACTCTGAAGTAATGAAGTGGTGGCCCTCTTAGATTTTTACTGGTAAAAATTCTCATGGTAAAGTATTGAGAAATTGAAAATATTGGCGCCAGAAGCGCTGGAGCGATTTTAACCAAATTTGATAGGACACATCTTGGTTTTTGTTGTGGTTCTGGCCAAACTGTAGTGTTCTACTTAAAGGCGAGGGCCTTTTTAGTTCCACCAGTTTCAGGTGAGCGATATAGGCCCCTTGTTCCTTTTGTTAGATATGTAACAAAGACGAGAGAGCGAGAGTCCACAATCTCTAA
Organism: Chaetoderma sp. LZ-2023a; assembly: GCA_034401795.1. Taxonomy (NCBI): domain Eukaryota; kingdom Metazoa; phylum Mollusca; class Caudofoveata; order Chaetodermatida; family Chaetodermatidae; genus Chaetoderma; species Chaetoderma sp. LZ-2023a. The sequence continues at coordinate 148,184,895 of CM067370.1, read as the reverse complement.
TTACACTTGTTTATTACTGGAGTTATGCTAAAAGCTTTTCCGAGTCACTGTAATTACTACCTGTAATTTTATTGTGGTTTTCTATCAGGCTAAGTGATTACCTGTTCACAATGGCCAGGTATGCAGCATTGATGGAGGGTCAAGAAGAGAAGATCTACAGACATAAAACCCCTAGTAAGAGATCAGATGATAACGGTGACTCATAGGTAATGCTGTATTGACCTGCTCAATTCTTCAGGTGCATAATGTTGATTGGCTGTCATGAATTAGCGGGTGCATCAGGAGTCTGAGTCATGGAAACATTAATTTATTCAATCAAACAAGCTTGTCTTAGAAATCGCCTCCCATTTGTGGAACAACGATTGCCATCATTAACCCTTTAATGGTCAAGCCAGCCAAAACCAACCTCTGCCGCAGCTTTGGACAATGTCCATTATCCGGCTAACAGTAGACCATTTTTGAAAATTAATTATTTACCACTGGAAAGACTGATTCAATATTCCAGACATCATTTCAGTGGTAAATTTTTTATATTTTCTTCTCTTGGCCTGCAAATAGACAATTTCTATGAGAAAATTTAAATTTTCTTTACAAGATTTGAGCATTAAAGTGTTACCATAGCTACTATGTGTGTAAGATCTGCATATGTAAACAATTATAATTAACTCCCTGTTTTTTTGGAATCACATATTCATTCTTCAAGCATTATTATGCTGGAGTCAACAGTTGTACTGTTTCAGAGTCAAGAGAAAAAAGGTTGGAGTACATTTTGGACGCAATGTTGTTGAAAGCTCTTGCTGTCTTAGACGGTAACAGCTTTCAGTAACGTTGTTTCCAAAATAATTGATAAGAGTTATATGAAATGAAATTTAAATATAGGAAACTGGAATGTCAGTGGTCTGTGAGTTATAATGAGCCACCTGATTGATTGTCCTCTGGCATTTATTCATATTAACCGTTTGAACACTCAAATTTGTGAAATTTTCTCATGAAAAATGTCCATATGTAGACCAAGAGAAGACTATTTTTTAAATTTTGTCACTGGAATGACTGGCTCGGATATCGAGTCAGTCATTCCAGTGGTAAATTTAAAAAAAAGGTAGTCTTCTCTTGTTGTGCAAATGGACATTTCTCAAGAGCACTGTGTAAGCAGTTTTTGGTTTATGTGAATGTTAAAGGGTTAATAGAGCATCTGTGTTTAATAAGTTACCACTATTAGTTTATCCCAAATGTGATTATATAGGACAGGCTTGGTTTAATACAAAATTATGATAATTTTTTAGCTGTTCTATGAACATAATAGATTATGTGTTACACAAAGCATTAGTATAGCGTCGATGATGACTGGCATAATCATTCAATTATTGTCCGTACTTGTGTTTCCTCTGCTACAGCTAAAGCTATCAGGTCGATAATAACCAAATTTCATTATGTTGTTTATTTATATAAATTTACATTGTACATGTACATACTTTGTTTGAAAAGATAATTAATGGTGCTACATTAGCAACAACTTTTCAGTCAAACTAGTCAGCCAAATATAAGCTATATGATAACTCGTTAATGACCAGGATTTCCTAAAAAAAAATTAGTTAAGCCTGTAGTCCAGCTAGGGCATCAACTGCTGAATATTTTAGAAAATAATTCATGGTTCCTGTATTTGCCAGCTGTGTCCAGTCGGCTCTGATTTGGAACTGTAAAAGAAGGTTATTGACTTTCAAAAAATAATTTTCTCTTGCAATATTTCAACAATATAATACTAGTAATAATAAAAAAAATACTAATTATTAGACTATGAATTCCCAGAATCCCAATGTCATTGTAAAAATACAGGTTTTGTAAGCCTAAAGCTAAAGCAATGGGAAATTTAAAATAGCTTCTTGAGAACTACTAGGCCGATTTCAATTATATTTGGCAGGAAGCATCCTTAGGGCATAAGGATCCAAGTTTGTTCAAATGAACCCGATCGGCCAATTTGCCCAGCGGCCATTTTGGATTTCGGCCGATTTCAGGAAATGTCTTTAAAAATCTCCGAAACCACTTGAGGAATCTTCATCTAGCCCAAGAGGTAAGCCAAGTTTGTTCAAGAGGACTTGATTGACCAAATGGTTCGGCGACCATCTTGGACGACCTGGTTTTCACGAAAATGACTCCTCCAGAACCGCATAAGGGATCGGGCCGAAATTTGGGCCATTAAAATTTGTTCAAAGGAAGTTGATCCATCAAAAAAACATGGGCGCCATGGGGCAATCAAAATGTAGTGTGTTTGGCGGGCATATTGCACTTGCAAAAATGTCCACAAACTCATTTAAGCTAAACCACCCACCAACAATTTTGACAAAAATTGATGGTGCTCCAGGTGAGTGACACATGCCCCTTGGGCCTCTTGTTAAATTAATCAAAGACATACAATACAGACACTGATTGATGTGATGATAACATAAGATACTTGAGTCACGTATTGCATCCCTCCATTGAAGATCTATTGTTCAGAAAACACAAGTTTAGTGCTTACGACAATCTGATACCAGCTTGCTTCAAATCAAACCAGCTTTTATCTCTTGAGTTTCTTACGATAACACTCATGATGCCCTGGTAATAAAAATCAATATTGAGTATGACTCAGACTTTTCACGATTAACCCTTGCCACTCTGATTTCAACATTAAAAAATTTCAAATTAAATTAAAAGATAAACTGGTGTTCATGTTTCAACAAATTTGGTGGAAGATGTTGCTGTCATAGACAGCAACATCATCCACAAAATTCGTTGAAAAATGTCCACCAGTTTCTTTGCTATTTACACAGTAAAAGATAGAATATTGACATCGGAGTGGTAAGGGTTCATGTGAAAATGCTCATTTAACGCAAATTTTAACCTTTCAGAATGAATATTATTAACCCTTATCACTCTGATGTCAAAACTTAAATTAAAAGATAAACATGTGTTAATTTTTCAACAAATTTGGTGGGAGATGGTGCTGTCGTAGACAACATCTTCCACCAAAATTGTTGAAAATTGTATACCAGTTTCTTTGCTATTGACACGGTAAAAGATAGAATATTGACATCAGAATGACTATTATTAATAGATGACAGTCAAATTGCCTAATGTATTTTTTGATTAAATATAGGTCAGTTAAAATGGGTTGATCGCATGAATTAATTTTAATTAATTGTGACAAAAATCTTGCAATGTCTATTTTTTCACTGACCTCCATCACACATTGGGTGATTATCAAGATGCTATCTGCTCCCTCTGTGTACTTACAGTTTTGGGGATGCATTTATCTGAGTGACACTTCTACAGAATTAACAGTTTTTATCTCGCACTTTCACGAAGTTGAAAAAAGAGATTTTGGGAGAGGGCGAAAAAATGTCGTCGTCGGCTTTGGTGACCTAACAGGTTAATCTTTTTAAAATAACATTTGTGGTTATCCGATTTGAAAAAAAATTACACAGATGTGTTCTATGAGATGCTTAGGACTAGTCTGCATCAAAATTATATTGATTTTATAATTTTTTCCATGCTTTTATCATATTTGAACATAGAATATTTTATGTGTCACGGGTTATCTTTCTTGGCGGTGTTAAGGTTTTTTAAAATGACATTCTCACCCACATGGGGTTATCCGATTTTAAAATTCTTTTTACAGATTTGTTCTATGCGATGCTTAGGACCAGTCCACGTCCAAAAGAAATCGACTTTCAAATTTTTTCCAAATTTTTTCGGCGTTTTAACTTTGACTATTTTAGTGCTGATTTGCATGCAGATTATATCCTGGTTATGGTTCTTGGCTGTGTTAAGGTTTTTTCAAATTACATTTACACCCACAAGAGGTTGGGCGATTTGAATAAAACTTCACAGATTTGTTTTATACGATGCTTAGGACTAGTCCACATCAAAAGGAAATTGACTTTAACATTTCTTCCGGATTTTTTCACCGCTTGTACTTGATTATTTTATGGCTGATTTGTATGCAGGTTATATATCCTGGTTATGATTCTTGGCTGTTAAGTTTTTTTTAAATGACATTTTCACTCACAAGGGTTTATCCAATTTGAATAAAACTTGATAAATGGGCGATCTAATTCTCTATAATTATGTACTTGGCTTGGAAATTATTTTTTCGCAGAATATTTAGTCCTGGGCAGACCGGGTCCTGCGGCAGCCGGATCCTGCGGTAACTTGAAAATGCGAGATATTGGTATCTTCTGATACCTCTTGTTAACAGTATTTTTTGTGACACTAATTTCCATGATGTAAACTTTTCTTTGGTTATTTTGATTATTTCTGTTAAAAACTGCATTGCACAAAATTACAATTTCCTACCGAATATTGCTGTTCATGCATGCAACTGTTACATGCATATTTATAATTTTTTATGGTGCATACAAAATGTCAACTATTTTTCTTATATTAAACATGTTTAATGTTTCTTACAGTAGTTGATTGTGTGAAGTTTCGTGAACAAAGTGGCAAAATATTTTGCATTGTTGACCAATCAGAGTTTGCGCTGTCATCATTAGATAATAATACAGATTTATGCCTGCACCAATGGTGGTGCTGATGACTTGTTTTAGCCAGCAATTCATCTTTCCAGTTTTAGCTTTGCCCTGCCCACCTCTACCTAAGCTCCACCCACACTTCGCCGTGTTGGGCTTGATCGATCCCCGAATGCCCCGACTATCAATTTCATGAAAACTATACAGGTAGGTTGTTGAATATTTTGTAAGTAATTTGATTAGGCACAGTTTCAAAATATTCAACAGTATATTTATTAAATATTAAATACATACAATTCGTACAACAACGCATAGTCCGTCTTCAATTATGCGTTTGTGACGTACTTATCTACGTGATAATGATGTCATTAATTGCGATGTCTTTCTACCCATGATGTAGTTGATTATGACGTTGTGTGATGGATGGATGCAGTAGAAAGGGCCATTGTTGCCATATGTGTGTCACAGAATCAATATTTTTTCTTGGAATCCAGACGTAGTTGGCGTCATGCTATAGGATGTAACCCCTACATATCAAATATATCAGATTTTTTAGAGTCTAAGAATGACTCTGTTGAATATTTTGAACCCAATCTGATTAGAAACTATTGTTTGGCTACGGTAGCACTAGCTTCTAGTCAAATTAGTTTCATAATATTCACCAGCTGACTTATGTAGATACATTGCAATGAAGATATGAAGTTTGAGGGGTGAATGTGGTAGCTGTGCTTGATAATTATTACCCTCATATCTCTAAGAGTATATTGCATTCAGGCCTGTGTGTCTGTCCATCTGTCCATTCATCTGTCTGTCTGTCCATTCAGAGCTGTAAGTCAAAGTACTGACCTGATTTGCCTCGGATATTAATACGAGAAAGGTTATTACCATACTCTGGGCTTGTGATCCAGATTTTTTTTAACTAGATCTGGATCAGAAAAGGTTCCAAAACAATGTATATCTCGGAAATGACGTCTGATTTTGCACAAATTTCAATTTAAAAAAAGTGATGACAATACACTAGGTTTCTCCAACAAAGGTTGTGATCCACAGAAAAAATCCAGAAAATCTTAAAGTTAACGAAATATGATAAAATATTGATTGCTCTTGTTATTCCTGCATATGGAAAATGTATTTTTAATTTAAATTAAAATATTAAAATAAATAGTAATGACTCGGTCTACGAGTGTTTTTTACATTTTAATTGCGACAAGTATGCTTGCAACTACTGTCCGTCCCAAAACCCGTTGTCAACTAGATTTGGGGATGTTGACTGTCAGATAATCATGCTATTGATCTGAAGGGTGGCCATATGAAGCTAAAATCTAAATAGCTTCTGAATATCTGCACTATTGATCATCTTACAGGATATCTTTTAACAAAGATACATAGGCAGTTCCCATGCAGTGGACAATGGTTTTGGGGATGGGCAGTAGTATAAATTGGTCGATCTCTTGATCTGACATTTCTATCATGTAACAGTAGTGTGTTTCACTTGTTTTATCTTTTCATATTATTGTTTTAGGGATGGTAATGGACCTTATATGATGTCATAACTAACTACGTGACATGTAAGATGACATAATCATGACTTCATGAACGACTCGATATAGTCTGTCTTTAATGCTTAATAGTCCAACATGTGGTACGAATTGTATATCTTTACCATTTAATAAACATTGTTTTGAAACTAATTTGACTGGGTGCTATTGCTGCCTTAGACAGCAACAGCACCCAGTCAAATTAGTTTCAAAATAATCAACAGGTTTCCCTGTATAGTTTTCTGGAAATTGATAGTCAAGAAGTTCAGGGATCGATCGATCCCAACACGAGCGAGGTGTGGGCGGAGCTTAACTAGGGATGGGCAGGGCATAGCTAAAACTGGAAAGGTCTATTGTCTGCAGTTTGTCTTCTGGAGCCGTCCTGCTAGTGCCTGTCTGTATGTCTGTCTTCTGGAGCCGTCCTGCTAGTGCCTGTCTGTATGTCTGTCTTCCGGAGCCCTCCTGCTGGTACCTGTTTGTATGTCTTCTGGAGCACTCCTGCTAGTGCCTGTCTGTCTTCTGGAGCCCTCCTGCTAGTGCCTGTCTGTCTTCTGGAGCCCTCCTGCTAGTGCCTGTCTGTATGTCTGTCTTCCGGAGCACTCCTGCTAGTGCCTGTCTGTATGTCTGTCTTCTGGAGCACTCCTGCTGGTGCCTGTCAGTATGTCTGTCTTCTGGAGCCCTCCTGCTAGCGGCTGTCTGTTTGTCTGTCTTCTGGAGCCCTCCTGCTAGCGGCTGTCTGTTTGTCTGTCTTCTGGAGCCCTCCTGCTAGTGCCTGTCTGTATGTCTGTCTTCTGGAGCCATCCTGCTAGTGCCTGTCTGTATGTCTGTCTTCTGGAGCACTCCTGCTAGTGCCTGTCTGTATGTCTCTTCTGGAGCACTCCTGCTAGTGCCTGTCTGTATGTATGTATGTCTTCTGGAGCACTCCTGCTAGTGCCTGTCTGTATATCTGTCTTCTGGAGCACTCCTGCTAGTGCCTGCCTGTATGTCTCTTCTGGAGCACTCCTGCTAGTGCCTGTCTGTATGTCTGTCTTCTGGAGCACTCCTGCTAGTGGCTGTCTGTTTGTCTGTCTTCTGGAGCACTCCTAGTGCCTGTCTGTATGTCTGTCTTCCGGAGCCCTCCCCTGCTAGTGCCTGTCTGTCTTCTGGAGCACTCCTGCTAGTGCCTGTCTGTATGTCTCTTCTGGAGCACTCCTGCTAGTGCCTGTCTGTATGTCTGTCTTCTGGAGCCCTCCTGCTAGTGCCTGTCTGTCTTCTGGAGCCCTCCTGCTAGTGCCTGTCTGTATGTCTGTCTTCCGGAGCACTCCTGCTAGTGCCTGTTTGTATGTCTGTCTTTCGGAGCCCTCCTTCTGCTACCTGTCTGTATGTCTGTCTTCTGGAGCACTCCTGCTCACGCCTGTCTCTACGTCTGTCTCTGTGTGTCATCAACAATGGTGGACGCTTTGTTATTTCTTGCTTAATTAGGCCAAATGTGTTAAAGATGTTCCTATAGGAATTTAATAGCCGCATCATGAGGCTGATTCAAGCCCAATCTTGTCAAACATATAGTTATTGCTATTGAAATTAGTTTACACTATTGAGCCAATGGGGGAAGATAATAATTTGTTGGTACACTTTGTCATAATAGAGGTCTCTAGTTAAGCTCCACCATGCTTTGTCTGTGTTGGGATTAATCATTTCCTACACTCTCTGAATCTCAATTTCCAGAAGACTGTACAGGTAAGCCGTCAAATATTTTGAAACTAATTTAACTGGGCGCTTTTGCTGCCATAGCGTAAACTTAAAGGCATACAAGTCAGACTATATTGCATCATTAATGACGTGATTTATTATGACATCAGCCTAATGATTGATTGAGAAATTGGATTCATCAGTTAGGTCTATTGACTTCTAAGTTGTTGTTTGCTACCTTTGTAGTAAACTCTTCAGTCAGCATGTTTGGTAATCTTTAGCTACCGATTTATACCAAATTTGCCAAATATGACCAAAATGCAAGAAGGTGAAATTGATCTACTCGACCCCACCATCATCCACGTCCCAATGGTACCCTGTATGCATTCTAATGCACAGCGATATCTCCTTTTAAGTCAATCATTCCTAAAGTTTGGTTACTCCCTCCGATTACCCCGATTAGACATACCGAATGCCGAGAGTATAAACGGATAACAGTATCACGTGGTACAAATTTGTATCACATGATACAAATTATACTTGATTACGCCTCCTTTAAGCCAGAGTAAAAGTGTGCGTATTCGTAGATAGGTAAAGCAACCATGTGAATAACGAAACTGAATTCAGCCATAGACTCCTGCATACTGAGACAATCATTCTACCTGTTCTCTCATCGTATGATTGGCTTTGCACAATCTTTTAGTTATTTAAGTTTTTCATGTTGATGTTTGAGTTTATTGTTACCTGTTAGTAATAACAGCATGAGAAGGCCTAAGAAGACTCCACTCATACAGATGAATATTTTAGAGAAAATGTTAGATCGCATGGCTGTGATACCAGTTTGCATTTCAATGGTTCAAACTCCTATTCTTTATTGCAGTGTGCCGATCCATAAAAATATTGTTTTGTCATTGATTTGAAGTTAGGGATCGTTTTAAAAATCTAGCTGAGCTTAGGCTCATTATTAGCTTACCTGTTCTGAAGGGCCAAGTGAGCTTATGCCGTGGAATCCATCCATCCGTCCGTCAACTTTTGCTTGAAAACACTACTCCTTAACCAGTAACCAGATTTTAACCAAATTTGGGCCAAAATCTTAGATTTTATTACAAATTTACCGGAAATTGTCAATCGCTTCTTACCATTTTGACAGATTTTATGCAAATTTGTCTGAAAGGCTCCCATGGTGGTAGGGCCTACAACTTCAATTCAGAATTGATCTTCGATTTTGAAATGCTAAAGGCCTGTGTCAGTGTCACAGGCCCTTGGCCCTCTTGTTCTGTGGCTACCACATGATGAATGCATGAGATAATCGAAATGCTTTATGTACAGTATTACCTATCCTGTCCACAGAAAAATTGTCATAAGTTTGTGCAAAAAGAGCAGGGTAACCATCCTAAGCATCCTTGTGATCATCGGACAAATATGTGTGCGGTCTCTCAGGTGAGCTTAAACAGAATTCAATAGATTGAGAAAGATTGTGCTAAGAAGGCATAACACAGATCCTAACATTTCTCCGCCTCCTGTCTCTGCTGGAGGTTATACTATACATTCATTGGTTACCCCTAACATATCTTTAATCCCACATTGTCAGGCCAGCTCAGGGTTAATGCGAGATATACTGTCTGTTCCAACCTCATGTCATCTGGTAAATGTATTCCTAATTCAAGTGAGGTCTTAACTTCAGTGGCAAATCATATTGTTGTGGGTAATAAACAACCATGCAGACTGCTTCATATTGTAACGGATAAGAGTAAGCTGTGTCATGTGACTCGGATTGTGGATGATAGTCTTTTTGATGATGTTTCTGCTAGTACATGTGTTTTCCTCTTGCTCTCACGTGCAGATCCATATGTTCCAGGCCAAGTGGTTCTCAGCAATGACATCGATCCAAGGAGAGGCATAATGTTGACTCCAGATGTGGAAATTGAATCTTTAGCTTCTTGCTTAACCTGATAACACTCATATCAGCCAAAAACAACTTCTGTAGTCGTCTTGAGAAATGTCCATTTGCAGACCAATTTTTTCCACTGGAATGACTGTCTCAATAAACGAGCCAGTCATTTCAGTGTTAAATTAAAAAAAAATAGTCTTCTCTTGGTCTGAAAACGGGCATTTTCTATGAGAAAATTGAAATTTTCATTAACAGATTCGAGTGTTAAAAGGTCAAGTCAGGCGGAGTTTATTACTGTGTGCAATGCAGGTGTTTGTGATCATCAGTCTCCTCTGCCTCAATTCACCTTTCCAGAGTATCCGTCCATCATCAGACCTCGTATGACGTCATAATCAGCTCAGCGCACGTATGATGATGTCATAATCATTACATCACAAAGGGTTCCATATAGACCGTCGCCAAATCTCAAATGGTCCGACACATTGTATGTCTTTGTAATTCTTTGCTATTTAATAAACATGCTGTTGACTATTTTGAAACTAATTTGACTGGACGCTGTTGCTGCCTTAGGCAGCAACAGCGCCCAGTCAAATTAGTTTCAAAATATTCAACAGCTTACCTGTGTATTTTTTTGGAAATTGATGGTCAGGGTGTTCAGAGATCAATCGATCCCAACACGAGTGAGGTGTGGGTGGAGCTTAGCTAGCGATGGGCGGGGCATAGCTAAAACCGGAAAGGCCCATAATCTTCATCCCCACATGAAGCCCCAGAGACATATTCTTCTGTTTCACAGTCTAGTCAACAGAAGGAATATAAGTTTATTGTGAGTGTCCGCATTCAGTCTAGCTTTCCTGAGTTCTGACTATGAACTTCTCCCAGAGGATTTTGATTGTTCAGACTAGTTCAATGTTAAGTTTAGAGAGAACTGTCTCGACATTTTTTGTTGCATGCAAAGTTAAGCAGCCCTCCACATTTGTACAGGTTATAGGTGTGACAGCGTAATGAGTATAATATTCCATTAACTATTTTTGAAGTAGAAAAAATCTAAACAACTTTACTGAATGATTGCCCTGAAAGAGAAATACTGGGCTGTCAGGGCTGAACAGTTATATCAGATAGTCAATGGCTTAACATTATAGATAATAGGTTAACTGTACACCTGTTCAACAGACTTGTAATTAAATTCCTTTGATAGTTTCTCAGGTGTGTAAATGGGCAGGCACATTGACAGTCAGGTGTAATGTCAACTGTACTCTGATACTCTGTACTATACACTGATCTCCCATACCCACTCTACTCCATCCCGCCTCCCATCCGTGTCATCTAGCTCATTATCCTAAACACAAAGATTTAGTGACAAATTCAACAGCTGATCTCAGCTGATCTGTCTGTGTTTATTTTCTCATAATTTGGCAAAGCGGAAATTTAAATAGTTTTCAATTAGTTGTGGGTAAAATTACTCTACTATGTGTCTGACGGCATTTTAATGACTTCTCTTTGTGTTTTGGACAACATTAGAATCACACAGCAGGAGATATATATGATTAAACCCTTCTAGGTTCATAGCAGCCATGGGATATAACTCTTCTTCACCGGACAATGGACCATTCCAGTTTTATCTATGCCATGCCAATCTCTAGCTAAGCTGAACTCTCTAACTATTAATTTCTAGAAAACTATACAGTTCTGCCCATGGCAGCAACAGCGCCCAGTCAAATTAGTTTCAAAATATTCAACAGCATGTTTATTAAGTAGCCAAGACATACAATTCATACAACGTGTCGGACTATTAAGCGTTTAAAATGGAATAAATCGAGTAATTCATGCTGTAATTGATTATGACGCCATCCCATAGTTTATTATGATGTCATATGATGGATGGATAAACTGGAAAAGTCTATTGACAAGGAAATTATTGTTTGTATTTGTATTTCGCAACTACTGGTAGTATAATTTGGTTGGTCTGTTAATTTTTTTACATGTCTGACTGAGCCAAACATGACAAACTTTGCGTAAATTTATCAAATTTTGTAACTTGGTATTCCAGTGTCTCAATGTCAAGACAGCTATACAGGATAACTGAGCCAGTCATTCCAGTGGTAAATTTTCAAAAATAATCACTTGGACATTTTCTATGAAAGGTTAAATGTTTAAGTAATTGAGAGTTAATGTGTTTTCAATCAAGTCAACCATAGCTTTGGAATAAACTGAGACCTGCTCTTTAGGGTCAGTACCCGCCGAGTTACCTTAGGATACAGGAGACACAAGGGGCTCACCTACACTACCCATATTTGAACCAAAAACATGAATAATATGTAAAATATTCTGGAAATACAAATCCGTCTCTAAGAAACATGGAGTTCCAGATGTGAAAATCTGTGACCGGAAACACATCTTTTTTTACAAACTCTAATGTATGGTAGCTAGAATTATATGTGTATTGACTTTATAAATAATTTCTTGGCATTAGTTTTAGCACCTATGTTTTCACGAAATATTTTGAACGAGTCCATGGAAGAACAGTTATCATAAAAAAACCTTCACGGAGGAATAATAACAGTTAAAAGTGTTATGCTGTCAAAATGCTAAAGCATATATATATATATTACACCCGTTATCATTTTAACAGCATAGTAACACTTACCACTCTGATGTCAAAATTTTAAATTTTGAAATTAAAGTAAAAGATGAACTGGTGCTTATTTTCCAACAAATTTGGTGGAAGATGGTGCTGTCGTAGACAGCAACATCTTCCACCAAAATTGTTGAAAAATGTACTCTAGTTTCTTTGCTATTGACACTGAAAAGATAGCATATTGACATCAGTGTTCTAAGGGTTAACACTTTTAACCCTTATTAATGCTTGAAACATTATTTCAGACTGCTTCTAGGCTAAAATGTGACTAAATATATTGAAACTGATTTGACTGGAAAGCATTGCTGCCTATATCATTCAGTCAAATTGATTTGCCAGTTATTAACAGGACAGTAATTAGGACAAATAGTATATGAAAAAGAATACATATATGCCCTGTAGGTGGGGCTTAGAATACGCCCTCCATATCCTCTGCGTGTCGTAAGAGGCGACTAAAGGAGGTAAGGGTGAGGTAACCCTGACAGAAACCTCGACTGCTGAAGATGGAGGTTCCAGGCCGCACGGCGCACTCTAATAAACCATGGATCCACGCACTTAACGCTTATGATCATGTCGATAGTCACTTACAGGACTGGCGGTATGATCAGCGAACGAAAAGAAGAAGAAGACATAATACATATATAGAGTATGAAATGTGTTGCTAATATGTTATTGATGTTGTGAGATGAGAGTAACTGATAGGACAGCACCTAGAGACTACACCTGACTGCCATTGAGAGAATGGGAGGTACAAAGATCCAGCTATTTACCTGTTAATCACATCAATGCTTATTATAGATACCATCAGAGAGATTGTTTTCTTTCATGTCTTACACTCAGATGGAAACAAACACTGTTTTTCACTGACTCAGTTTAAATTAGAAATGTTTAATTTAAATTAGATAAGTGAAAAATAGTTGAGAATTATGTATATAATTTTATTAACTATATATGTTTTTATACCAGGCCCATATTTATACATTCACACCAAAATGCTTGAAAATAAAATTGTTAAAATTGTAAATTTTTAGAGGCTTAACTTATGCAGCTCAATATAACGAAACAAAATAAATCTTAACATATGAGGATGTAGGGAAATTGAATTAGAGGCATAGTATCCCTAATTCAACTTCTTCACTAAATTTCTTTTTTCAATTTATATGGAATGAAATTATCATATGTTGGGATTTTTGTTTCATGACGTTCATGTACCTGATTTAAAGCCTCTAAAAGTATACCTTATTAAAATTTTTATTTTTTAAGCCCATAATGTTACCATGCAGTTGCAAAGATAGGGAATGTTTTTTCTTGGTCGTAAATTCTAAAATTTTTATATTGAGGGGCGGGTGTGGGGTGTTAAACTGACTGTGATATGTGGAGAGAGAGAGAGAGAGAGGGAGAGAGAGAGAGAGAGAGAGGTATGGGTTGGATTACCCACATTGAAAAATATTTTCCATTGTGAGTGATAATGTTGTTTATATGCCATCTGGTGGTAGAAAACCTAAACCACCCACTATCCACTTGACACACACGAATGCACGCACGCACGTACACACAGGCACACAGACAGACACACAGACAGACACACACACAGACACACAGACAGACACACACACAGACACACACACACACACACAGACACACACAGACACACACGCACGCACGCTCGCTCGTAAGCACACATACGGTATTAACTGCTATCTCCTTTGAAAAGAACCATGCCGGTATGCTATTGAATTCTTTTAAAATAATTTAACTAGAAACTATTGGCAACAGCTTCCATTCAAATTTATTTCAAAATATTCAACAGTATTTCCTACATAATAAAGGAGTTGGTGTGCCTGTTTATGTATGAATATGAAAGTTGTATATGCATATAAAGGCAAGTGGATGATTGTATACTGAATGTAATAGCATGATTATTTTCACACAGACAGAATACACTCACTTGGACAGATAATTAAACTAAATCTATTTCTATATAATATATAACCTAAATTAATATTCATGTATTTTCTATTCACATTTTGTAAGTAAATATATTTGATGTAATAGGGGACCAGATCAGTATATAGCGTCTCTTTGTTAACTCACTGCTGCCTCAGGAACTATTCATTGTCCCATGTCACATTAATAACTGGTAATCGATTTGAAAGCATTTGCTGAATTATGTTGCTGTCTATGATTTAAATAAAATTATAATTGATTAACAGTAATACATGTCATATTCGTTCAGCCACTGATACACAATCTTGAAGTTAAAATGTACTCATGAAACAGCATATTGGAGTATTGTGTAAACAAAAGGAAATGCCATTGTACACTGAATATCTGTTAACCCATGAATGGTCAAGCCAGCCGAACCATGCTTCTGCACCGAGCTTTAGGAATGTCTATTTGCAGGACAAGAGAAAAAACTCTTGAAAATTTACCTCTGGAATGACTGGCTCAATAAGTGAGCCAGTCATTCCAGTGGTAAACTTTCAAAAATAGCCTTCCCTTTGGGCTGCAAATGCAATTAATGAGCAAGTTATAAATTTTCCTGAACAATCTTGTGGTATCGCTAGCAGTATAGTCTCAATCTTGACATTGTGAATTTAGGAAATACTTTCAGAGTTGTGAAGATATGGCACTTACCATCACGATAGTGGTATAACAATGCTGTACATCTTAGTAGTTTCCTCCTAATCTATGATTCATAGCTTTGTACACACTTGAACAGGAGTTCATAGGCACGTTACTATCATTGTTGCATATGTAGGCTCTTATCTATCTATGTACATGGCACATATGTTAAGCTCAACTGATTTGAAACAAATTTCGAATACAGCTTAAGAGTACCTGTTCTTGTCATGTATTTCATTCATTTCTATCAATATTTGATGGCGTTATCTACCATGCAAGATAATTTTTTTAACATGTTTGTTTCCTTGCAATGGTTTATTTTAAACTTAATGGTAAAATAAGGTCAGGAAAATAAAAAATGCTCATAAAAATGTCCATTTGTAGTCCATGAGAAGACTATCATGGAAAAATTATCACTGAACTGACTGGCTCGATTATCACTGAACTGACTGGCTCGAATATCCAGTCAGTCATTCCATTGGTAAACCTAAAAAAATGATCTGAAGAACTGCTAATGGACATTGACCAATACTAATAGGCCAAGTCACATGCTGGTTCAGATTTCTACTTCAGGTTACCTGCCCATCTAATCTTACTATATCTAATGCTACCTGCACATCTGGCCACCAGCATAGACTCACATCATCGTGTCATTACTCAGGCCAATAGACAATGAGGCTGCAGATGCATACAGCCAGATCAGCACTGCTTCGTGACAATGAGGCTGCAGATGCATGCAGCCAGATCAGCACTGCTTCGTGACAATGAGGCTGCAGATGCATGCAGCCAGATCGGCACTGCTTCGTGACAATGAGGCTGCAGATGCATGCAGCCAGATCAGCACTGCTTTGTGACAATGAGGCTGCAGATGCATGCAGCCAGATCATCACTGCTTCACACACAGTGGAGTATGATCAGTCATCCTGGTCACCAACATCAGTCCACCACCACAGAAGATAGTGAAAAAGACGCATTTACACCAGGTTAGGCCCTCCACACACCCTTACACACCCCAGTATTCTATGGAATACAGAAGTGCAAATGTGGACATAGATTGTGGAGAAATGTGTGCATCATGGGACAAATGGAAAAGCTTCTATATCAACAATGCAGGATAGGATCATCACTTTGATGGCTGGTGTAAGCATGTACATACATTTTTAGCTTAGCTGGCCTGAAAGGCCAAGTGAACTTATGCCATGGTGGCTGTCCATCAAATCGCTTCTTAACGGTTTCACAGATTTTAAACAAATTTGGCTGGAAGGATCCTGTGCTGGTATCCTCCAAACATTTTTTTTCAGATTGGTCAATGTTTTTTGGGTGAAAATCTTATATTTTATGAAAAATTTACCAGAAATTGTCAAACTGCTACTCCTCCATAGCTACTTGACATATTTCAACCAAATTTGTCTAGATTGATTCTATGGTGGTTGGTAGGCTCTAGAGATTTTTTCAGAATTTTGGTTGATCAATTTTTTGGATGAAAATCTTTGATTTTATGAAAAATCTATCGGAAATGGGCAAATTTCTACTCCTCCATAGCTTCTTGACATATTTCAACCAAATTTGACTAAATGGATTCTATCGTGGTAGGCTCTAGAACTTCTATTCAGAATTTTGATTGATTAATTTTTTGGGTGAAAGAATTAGATTTTGTAAAAAGAATTACCAGCAATTGTCAAAGCGCTACTCATTAACCGCTTGGCGGATTTTAACATAGTTTGGCTGGAAGGACCCTATGAGTGTAGGTTTCAGAACTTGTATACATAATTTTGGTTGGTAAATTTTATTGTGAAATTCTTTAATTTTATGAAAATTTACCGGATGTCATTTAAAACGCTACTCCTCTTTAACTGCTTTGGGTGATTTCAACCAGACTTGGATGGAAGGACACTATGGTAGCAGGCTTCAGATCTTGTATGCAGAATTTTGATTCATCAATTTTTGGGAAGCCATCTTGTATTTTCCAAAAGTGTTGGTAAATCAGTTAAAAGCCTACACCTCATTATCTGCTTGGCAGATTTCAAACTCAGCTGTAAGGACCCTAGCTTGGTAGGCTTCAGAACATATATACAGAATGTTGATTGGTTAATTCTTTTGGTGGTCATCTTGGATTTTCCGAAAATTATCCATCATGTCTATTTAAATGCAAATGGTTCAAATGCTAATGGTCCAGGTGAGCGCCACAGGCCCTTGGCCACTTTTTAGTGTTTCTATTGTGTGTGTGTGTGTGTGTGTGTTTAACACTCATTCCCCATTCATGGGCTTGGTAATTATAAATAGAATCAGCTGTTTCATTTTACACCCTGTACTCACTGATTAAGATCTTTGATAAATTAGAATTTGTGATCAAATAAATGTCTTGCAGCATCGGCATTGTATTGATGTTTACCCTACCATTCTGATTCTGCATAGTTATCTCCCTTTATATAACAGAGTGTAGAGGTGGGTGATCTTTAAAGCATGAACGTCCTACTCATTAGACCCTTTCACCGACAAATCCCTGAAAAATCGATTATTTACAATATAAAACTTATTCTGTTGAATGTTTTGAATTTGATTTGACTGGAAGCCATTGGCTGCCTTAGGCAGCAATGGCTTCCAGTCAAATTAAATTCAAAATATTCAACAGTTTTCCTGTACAGCCACCTTGAAAATGAGATACAGTGAATTCATCAGTGAAAGGGTAAATATTCAAATCTGTTCAAGAAAATAACCATTTCTGAATAAAAATTATCCACTTGTAGACCAAGATTATTTTTGAAAATTTACCACTGAAATAACTCGGTTATCGAGCCAGTCATTCCAATGCTAAATTAAAAATAGTCTGTCAGCAAATTTACATTTCTCAAAACCACTTCAGAAATCAGTTTAGTTTGCTTGGGGGTTTAAAGGGTTAACGCATAATCGCGTTGTAGGTCATTACCTATTCTATAGATGATACGATAATTACAGTTATTTACGGGTTTATATTCATGATAAAATATCCTGTTGTGCTGTTCAGAATTATTGTGGTCAGTGCATGCTTGAAAGACATCTCAACCCTTAAAGTTTGACATTACATGTGGAGTGTGCTAGACAAAATTATTTCTTATTTGTATAAAAATGTATATCTGTTAAATATTGTGCTGTGGCAGCAATGACTTTCAGTCAAATATTGTTCAAAATATCCAGTACTTGTCTTTTTCCCTTCCGTGATGTGATTAATATTATGGTTGTAGAGGTCAATATGGTTAACTGCGTAGTACAAGAAGATGAAGTTAACAGCATTTATCATGTTATTTCTGGGTGAATTACATCCAGCAATTTTGCTATTTTGTGCACATTTATTCTGTATATCGCTATGTGATTATGATCACAAATGAAAGGGTAAAAGGTCGCGTGAAAATTATAGTGAACAATATTATTGGACATATGTAATTGACATTCTATGGTGTCTAACACATCTGGTTCATTCATTGTAGTATTGTCCACGTGGGGAGTGCCCTTTGATTAATTCTATCAATTGGCCTGCGCTGCACCACTTGACCGAATTAGATTTGTTAAACATTATAATTTTCCTGATATATATATATATTAATTTGAAACTACATGCTGATTGTAATCACCTTTGGCCCGTAAGTTGAAGAGTGTATTGCAGTCGTGTGTGTGTGTGTGTGTGTGTGTGTGTGTGTGTGTGTGTGTGTGTGTGTGTGTGTGTGTGTGTGTGTGGTGTGTGTGTGTGTGTGTGTGTGTGTGTGTGTGTGTGTGTGTGTGTGTCTCGTGCATCCTCCCATGCTCACGGACCTATCTCAACTACTACTTTTCAGATTTGTTTCAAATTTTAATAACACATTCAACTTGGGTCTTGCTGTGAAAGAGCATTTCCAGACATTGGTCACGTGATACACATTAAAAACTTGGGTCTGGATCGGATCATATTCTGTCTATAGAGATCTCAGAACTGCTGGACTCATTTGCCTCAAGTTTGCTGTTTTATTTTTGTAAACTTGTGTCAATAAATTAAAGAACTACAAAGAACTCACCAGGCGATGATCATCATATTCTATTAGATGACTTGATCTATATAGCTTTGACAGATTGTTGCAAAACTCTGGCCATCCATTGGGTATTATGGTATGGGTAAGGATCGTATCAAAATTGGTCACATTACTAAATACAATATCATCCCCCTAGGCAACCATTTTAAAAAGCGGTTTTCATGCTATAATTCTATATAGCTTTGACC
The DNA here is from genome assembly GCA_034401795.1 of Chaetoderma sp. LZ-2023a. Lineage (NCBI taxonomy): Eukaryota > Metazoa > Mollusca > Caudofoveata > Chaetodermatida > Chaetodermatidae > Chaetoderma > Chaetoderma sp. LZ-2023a. The sequence continues at coordinate 148,165,805 of CM067370.1, read as the reverse complement.
GATTGACTGAGAACTCTGGAAATCCATTGTGGTACATGTCGAAAGTGATCCATGTGCAAAGTCTTGGTGGCCATTTTGAAAATCGATTTCTATTTGATAACTAGATTTGACTGCTTAACCCTTTAGCACTCATATCAACCAAGAACGGCTTCTGCAGTGGTCTTGAGAAATGTCCATTTGCAGACCAAGAGAAGGCTATTTTTGAAAGTTTACCACTGGAATGACTGGCTCGATAACCGAGCCAGTCATTCAAGTGCTAAATTTTCAAAAATAGTCTTCTCTTGGTCTGCAAATGGACATTTTCTATGAGAAAATTGAAATTTTCTTGAACAAATTCAAGTGTTAAAGGGTTAAACATTAACAAACTCTTTTGTTGTGATATTGGGAAGGATCTGTATGTAAATTGGTCCAAATATGAGATCCTATCTGGCAATCATCTTGAAAATTGATGAAATTGTTCTAAATTAATTGAGTATGGTATGGAGAAGATCTCATAGGTAATATTATATAGAATTATTGCAGTCCAGGTGAGCATTATGGCCCCTGAAGCATTTACTTTTTCTTTGTTTACACTTACCCACGAAAGCATCATAGCTATATTTGTCATACTATTTGATGCTAACTGTACGTTTAAATAGCAGTCCTTGGATGAATTGGCTAATTGATTGCCTGCGTAAATACAGTAAGCCCATTTCATCTTCCACATCGCGCATAGTGCATGCATAATAAGTATTTTGAGGATCATTTGACTGAAAGATATTGATGCCATCCAGAGAAACCTATTTCAATTATTTTGTAACTATTCGATTAAGGGGCTTCCTTTCCCATGAAACTAGATTTCTTTTGAATTCAGGATGAATAGGTTTAACCCTTTAATCATTAAAATATCAAACCTATTCATCCCGAATTACTAATGGCTAAATTTGGTCATGAAAGTCTATATATTTTCTTATTGACTGTCCATTGTAGGACAAGAGAATACTATTTTTGAAAATTTACCACTGGAATGACTGGCTCGATTATCGAGCCAGTCATTCCAGTGGTAAATTAAAAAAAAATAGTATTCTCCTGCCCTGCAAATGGACATTAATCAAGACCACTACAGTTGCCGGTTTTGGCCAACTTCGCCGTGAAACGGTTAATGGCCAAAACCGACCTTTGCAGCGGTCATGAGACATGTATCTTAAATCATACAAAATAGTCTTCTCTTGGCCTGCACATGCATTGACTGGGCAAAGATATGATATATCCTGACCATTAAAGGGTTAATATAAGCAAAGAATGTCTCCACATTTTGTGTTTTAGCGTTGTTTATATGAAAACATATTTCCCATCACACCTTCTACTCGTTATTAATGGCTACGTCTTCCTAAATACATCATAAACTATACACAATCTATTTATAAACTCCTGCTGACTATTTTGAAAACAATTTGACTGCAAGTTGGTGATACGTTATGTAACAACAATTTTCAGTTAACATGTTTTCAAAGTATCGAGCATGTTTAATATTTCGATCCGTTCTGTGATTAATTCAGGTTGAAATGTGTTAACTGCCCTCCTGAATGTATGCAGACTACATTTTCCATGGGATTAACTCCAGATATGATGATTATTTTGAAAACAATTTGACTGAAAGTTGTTGGTTTCAAAATATTAAGCAGGTCCAGAGTTATTGGCCATTGAAATTATTGTCTGGTGGCTGGCAGTAATTGGACAGTTAATGAACTGTTTCCAGACTTACTTCATTAAGACGTAGTTATAGCCATTTGTTTTCACTTTCTTTCCATTGTTCATGGTTACAAATGAGAATAATTGCTGATGATGTTTGACCTCATATTTTCTTTGAATGCTCGTTAAGTGGTCATTAAGCTTGTCAGTTTTGGAGCGGAATACCTGTTATTGTCTTAGTGTGAAGAGCTAGTGGCCAGCTGAACACTGATTTAATGCTGAAGTTAGGAGAAAATATTAATGATATGGGAAGATTCTGTTGGACTTTGAATAAGTATTGACTAGAAATTATAGCTGCCTGAACCATCAACATCTGTCAGTCAATGCTTTTCCAGAATATTCCGCGGGTTTCATGGAAACTAGATGTTTTTTACGTAATTCAGGATTAATAATGTACTTATGTTCACATTGAGATGTCAGTAACATGAATAGACATTTATGCAAATAACATTGTAAGAACACATGGTGCTGTTGATACAGAGCTTTTCTTTATTACTGTTGTCATTTGCAATATTGAAATGTCATGAAAAGGATTGCTCGTTTGTGTCAGCTGTTGGCTCAAGTCCATAATCAAGGAATAAAAGTAACACAAATATGCTAAGTGATCACGCGTGTATTTACTAGAAATTATTTTTTGCTATTTATCTTGCATGCTACAAAAATATGTGCCATGATTTTGCCACAGTGCTTGTGCACAATAGAGAGAATGGACATTTATGATTTAGCGTATTTTCTTTGTAATATTAACATTTTAATAGTCAAGCTGGCCAAAACTGACCTCTGCAAAGGTCTTGAGGATGGTCTATTTACAGGCGGCTGGTCAAGAAAATTGGTCAAGAAAATTTAGATTTTTCTAAGTATGTCAACTAAGTACCACTGGAATGAAGCTTGATACCTGAGCCAGTCATTCCAGTGGTCAATGGATATTTACTAAGCAAATATCTTGACCAATCTTAACCAAAGGGCTAAACAACAGTTCACCCACCTTCAGTACCATCATCACCACTCAATAGTAAGTATAGAATTGACCACAACCTCCACTAGCCTTGCCTGGAGCCTACCATTTGTGTACTGAGACACAATTGCTCTCTTGTCAAGATTGGGGCAACACATCTGGGCGTTTAGTGACTGCCACATTCCTTACATGCCTTTCAATTTCACCATCATTGGAAACAGGCAACATTGTCCACCCAGGAATATAAACCAGTGTGAAAATTGGGGGTACAGTAGTTACCTACCCACTGTGAGGCCTCTAATAGAAATGCAGAATTGGCACAAATGAGATGTAGAGAATGTGGACCTGATAAATGCCAGCCAAACAAGTAGCTACTGCTTACTCACAGCCAACAAACAGCTACTGCTTACTCGCAGCCAAACAAACATCTACTGCTTACTCACAGCCAACAAACAGCTACTGCTTACTCGCAGCCAAACAAACAGCTACTGCTTACTCACAGCCAACAAACAGCTACTGCTTACTCGCAGTCAAACCAACAGCTACTGCTTACTCGCAGTCAAACAAACAGCTACTGCTTACTCACGGTCAAACAAACAGCTACTGCTTACTCGCAGTCAAACACACAGCTACTGCTTACTCGCAGCCAAACCAACAGCTACTGCTTACTCGCAGTCAAACAAACAGCTACTGCTTACTCACGGTCAAACCAACAGCTACTGCTTACTCGCAATCAAACAAACAGCTACTGCTTACTCGCAGCCAAACAAACAGCTACTGCTTACTCGCAGCCAAACCAACAGCTACTGCTTACTCACAGCCAAACCAACACCACTGCTTAGTCACAGTCAAACAAACAGCTACTGCTTACTCACAGCCAACAAACAGTTACTGCTTACTCACAGCCAACAAACAGTTACTGCTTACTCGCAGCCAACACACAGCTACTGCTTACTCACAGCCAATAAACAGCTACTGCTTACTCACAGTCAAACCAACAGCTACTGCTTACTCACAGTCAAACCAACAGCTACTGCTTACTCACAGTCAAACAAACACCACTGCTTACTCACAGTCAAACAAACAGCTACTGCTTACTCACAGCCAACAAACAGTTACTGCTTACTCGCAGCCAACAAACAGCTACTGCTTACTCACAGCCAATAAACAGCTACTGCTTACTCACAGCCAATAAACAGCTACTGCTTACTCACAGTCAAACCAACAGCTACTGCTTACTCACAGCCAATAAACAGCTACTGCTTACTCACAGTCAAACCAACAGCTACTGCATACTCGCAGTCAAACCAACATCTACTGCTTACTCACGGTCAAACCAACAGCTACTGCTTACTCGCAGTCAAACCAACAGCTACTGCTTACTCGCAGTCAAACAAACAGCTACTGCTTACTCGCAGTCAAACCAACAGCTACTGCTTACTCCCAGCCAAATCAACAGATAAGTTTAACTGCCATATACTTCTGAACTGGTAGCCCAATTTGAACCAAACATGGCAGGGAGATGGTAGAATTCTAATTTTGTATTTTAAACATTGGATTTGGTACTATAGTCAGTGGCCATCTTTAATATTGACACCTCAGGCATTAACATTATACCTCCGGTCTGTGAGAGCATGGTGTTTTATAAAGATGTAGGGAAAGAGCTTAATTCTTAGCAATTTCACCCTGCTGACAATGGACCTTTCCAGTTTATCCATTAATCATATTAGGTCATAATCACCTACATGAAGTGTAGGATGACATCATAATCAATGCTGTCATGAATGACATAGATAAGCTCATCATGACCGCTTAATTGATGACGGACTAAGCGTTGTTGTACAAATTGTGTCGTATATTTTAATTATTTTAAATATTTTAATAAACATTCTGTTGAATATTTTGAAACTAATTTGACTGAGCGCTGCTGCTGCCATAGGCAGCAACAGCGCCCAGTCAAATTAGTTTCAAAATATTCAACAGATATGTAGTTTTCTGGAAATTCAGTCAGGGAGTTCAGGGATCAACCAACACTGGCAACGTGTGGGTGGAGTTTAGCTAGAGATTGGCGGGCATAGCTAAAACTGGATGCCTCCATTGATGCCAAAGAGCACCATGCAATGGAGCTGGTGGATCCAATGTCTCTCCATTGTCAGACTCCTTATGTGGAGTTGATGTCATCAGGGTCTGATGACAGTACTTGTATTCTCCTGTACTGAACATCACCTCTAGAGGGTGCTTGTTGGCTGAAATGTCTAGGTACTGGTGCTCACACATCCTATGCTATGAAAGGACATCTGGTCTGCACATGTTGAGTGCATCTTTGAAAAAATGTCTTGGTTAAGACCTTAATCACAGCTTCCTGAGGTTTTAGGCTGGAGGGAAAAATTTAAAGGAAGACTAAATTTATTGCTTTAACCCATTCATGCCGAATCCAGCCAAAACCGGCCTCTCCAGGGGTTGTCACTCCAGTGATAAATTAAAAAAAATACTCTCTTGACCTGCAAATCGACATTCAATAAGCAAATATTTTGTTTTTAAATCAAATTTAGTTATTAACGGGTTAAAACTCCTCAAATAATTAAGACAATTTCAAAACATCAACAAGAGCGCATTATTTTTGAAAATATATCACTGGAATGACTGACTCAATTATGGAGCCAGTCTTTTCAGTGGTAAAATTTCAAAAGTAGCATTCTCTTGGTCTGCAACTGGACATTTCTCAATACCACTGCAGAAGCCAGTTTTTGGCTATGTGACTTAAAAGCGTTAAGGATGTCAAGTTTAAAGTGTTTAAAATTATAACCAGTTTGACCTATTTTATTGGTGGTTAAGTTCTTGATCGTTATCAGTTGATGTTTCCTGAAATTTGATCTGGTTCCTATGAGACCACCTACAAGTTTTGGTTCTTCAATCTTACTCTGGATGCTAACGACTTTTCATATTTGAACATGACCAGGAATATGCAGCTGCTGTCAGAGGGTGTGCGTATTCATTTTCATAGGAAGTTATTCTCACTTGATCATTTCCACTCATGTGTCTTCATATTTTACGACGACTTCAGAGACTACAAAATCTGGTGATTAAAGACAAGTCAGTTAATTGTCATACATATTGAATGCAATTGGGTGCCACAAGCTGCACAATGTGTTGTTTTTTCTATCCTTTACCTAAAAGAACCACCAGCATGTGGTCCCAAAAGAGAGGTGTCCACTTACAGGTGATAATGCATTTATTATTGTATGCTTCTCATTGAGATTGAATTATGATCACACCATTAAAGCTATCCTTATTGATCATTTCATCTAGTGTTGTGACATATAGCAATTTCCAATCTAAACAGGCAGTAAGTTTACCTGGAAAATCAGTTCACCATGAACTGACATCTTGAGCACTTAACTGCATAAGATGTTTTTAGCATTGCTGATATAGTATGAACTGTGTCTATGACACTATTAATGCTGTCTGCACTGTATCTATGTACATCTACTGCAGCCTACACAATTAGATGTCTGACCACAGTTTCAGGTGAAGTAAAGTTTAGAAACCTTTACTGGAATCGTTTCGTACCTTCTACTAAAATTAATTTTATAAATATTCAACAGAATATTAATTCTTGTATATGTGGTCTGTAGAGTTAATAATAGTTTAAACAAGCACCTTGTATTGCTCATCTGCAACATTGGTTGGAAAGAGTATCATTTCTGATGAAACACATTGGAAACCTCAAAGTTCCAAATGTGGGAATTTTGACAGGAAACGAGCAATTAGGTAAGGAATGAAGGAATCTTAAGTTCCAAAATACAATAATTTTGGTCTGAACCAAAGGAATCTATGATTGCCACTGATCCTATCGACCAATCAAATTGAAAACTATCACATTCCCAATCAGTAAGTCATAATTTGCCATTTGGCTGTCAAAATTCATCAACTATGTTGATTGTGGCTACGTTGTTTTTGCATATCCAGTTCCTGTGGAGAAACATAAATGGCCCTTAGTCCAACTAATTATATTTGCCAAGTTTTGGCCTTATCCCTATATAAAATTGGACCAGTAATTCTTGAGAAGTCTTTTAAAGAAAAAATTGACGGATGTAATTACATGGATAGATGACTGATTGTCACCATGGCATTCTGACCAGGTGATCTAGTAATAAATAACAATACACTGCTGTAAATATCATGCTGACGAGTGCATGACCTTACTTATAACCTGTATACAGTCAGACCTGTCTTTCTGCCAAAGGATGGCATCTTCTTAAAGTGTGTTTAAACTTTATTTATCTGTGACACAAGTACATCGTTCTGGTTCACTAAACACATTTACAATGATAACTGCCTTGTACCAAGAGACCAATTTTTGTACAGTTGGCCATTTGAGACAGAATTGATTATATAGAGCGTCACAAGCACACACATGCATTCGCGCACATGAACTCATGCACACGCACTCGCATGCATGCACTGCAGACACACATACAGAGTAAGTAATATGATTATGGCTAAAACCCTGAACTCGCTCCTCTAATCTAATAACATGATTATTTTCATGCATGGCTCGAGACACTAACTATAATCAGTTTGTGGCTACCTGACCACCACCAACACAAGAACAGGAAATAGCTGCTTACTGACTGAATGATCAGCAGCCTTTATATGATTGGAACTCCGGAAGCTAATCTTGTAATTGATCATACCAGCTAAAGTGATCACGATATTGAATTAGGTGATGGGAGTGCATTTTGGACAGAATAAAGAGAAGATTGATTGTGACAGGCCTGAATGGATGATACTGTAATTACAGCTTATAGGCGGATTAACAGAGTGTCATATAAAACATTGTCATTTGAATATTATAATGGCTAAAGAAGGGATGGATTAACACTTTCAACGATGAATTCCCTATTTCTCATTTTCAATTAAGGTAACCATACAGAATTACTGTTGAATATTTTTAAATTAATTTGACTGGGAGCTGTTTATGCATTAGGCAGCAACAGCTTCCAGTCATATTAATTTCAAAATATTCAACAGAATACAACATCAATATGTTTTATATTGTAAAGTATATACGTTTTCCAGGATTTGACAGTGAAAGGGTTAAAGATCATGTTAGAGATGGGTAACAAATATATTCTACTTTAAAAGATCCCATCATGTAATCTTGAAGATTTTATTTACTATATAAGTAATAGTTAATTTGCTAAAGAAAATATAAATATTTGCTTATTGAATGTTCATTTTCAGGCCAAGAAAAGACTATTGTTGAAAATTTACCAATTAACAAGTTATTGAGCCAGTCATTCCAGAGGTAAATTTTCAAAAATAGTCTTCTTGATCTGCAAATGAACTTTCTTCAACACCAATCCAAAGGTAATTTTTGGGCGACTACAATAAAACAGTAAACTTAATGCAACTCAACTCTATTCCTGCATAAACAGAAACTACTTCACTCAAATTAGTTTCAAAAATATTAAACTGCTAATGCATGATAATTTTAAGATACATGAGTTTATCATACTGTAATTTCACAGCAGAATACTAGTAAAATAGAGGGTGGGTGGAAGAGTTTTGAGACTGGACAACAATGTATTTGATGATCATTGAAATATAGAAAGTAGGTAACAGAGAACAACTTTTGATACATGAAGCATTTTTAGCATTATGTTTGCTGAACCCGTTAACTCTCAAATTTGTTCATGAAAATTTCAATTTTCTCATAGAAAATGTCCATTTGCAGACCAAGAGAAGACTATTTTTTTTAATTTGCCTCTTGAATGACTGGCTCAGTTATCATTCCAGTGATAAATTAAAAAAAATAGTCTTCTCTTGGTCTGCAAATGGACATTTCGCAATACCACTGCAGAGGCAGGTTTTGGCTGATATAAGTGTTAAAGGGTTCGCGCATATGAAAAACTTAAAATTAGAACCCAGTTAAGAATTTTCTATGATATTCAGCGTTTACAATGCAGCCACACACCAAAATTACTGTATGCAAAAAAGTTTAAACTATAGCCTGGTGAAGGATTTCCTATCATGTTCAATGAACAATGATAACTATGTCACATTGACCTTATTTTTGATACAGAACATACCATACCATTAACTGACAATGCAGCCATACACCACATTTGGTTACTGTATATGAAAGATGACAACAAATACTGTCTGAATAATTTACTATTGATTCCAATGGGAAGATTGACATTGACTTATAATATCCAGAAACTAGATCAGACTGACCTAGTTCTTATATGGATCAGAATGTATGTTCAAATGTTTTCAAGGAGATAACCCTGGGTTTTTTTTATCGAATGAACTTAATTTTCACAATGCAGTTAACATTTGTCAATGGGAACATTTTGACCAGGTTATATCTAAATCTGTCTGGAAATAATGAAATCTGACACTATTGTGGATGATGAACAGAGGAATAAGGGGCATTGGTTCTGCTACATTACTGGTATCAATTAATACTGATTATATATTTACCATATCATACAGCCTAAATTTGTAGGACTATATAAATAATTATTGTAGAATGTCATTTTTAATGCGGTTACTTTTGACCATGTGACATTTAATCAATATATCCTGTAGGCTGGTGTGCTCAGAATTGAAATTTGTACGCGGTGTAGATAATTTGACAATGATCAATGTTACTAGCGAGGACTTGTGACAGAGCAAGGGATATGTGACCCGACTTCAGCTACTATAGCTTTCACCAATAGTATGTCAAGGGTGTTGTATAATGGATCAGGCATGGAACCTGTTTAATACTACAACAGATCAGAGGAGACAAACTACCATGTAACACATTTTCTGCCAAATACGTTGAAATTAATTTAGCTTCAGGAAGCAACAGCTCACTAGATACCTACATGTATCATTATATTAAATGGAGGATATGGAATAGTCAAGAGCCATCAAGATTCAGATATGTCTGTGACAGACACACTGTATATATACTAACAGATGTTATCCGGCTTAAGCATAAACCCGCAAACTGAACTGTCATTGTGGTGCTAATGCTTTTAAATATGATACGTCACATATACAGATATATACACACCAACAGGAACAACCTTCATACATCTTCACAAACATACCATAAGACACATTAACCGATTATGTGTGCGTGCATACGCATGCGTGCGTATGTGCATGCGTGCGTGCACACTTCCTATTTTTCTCCCTAAATCAACCTTTCCTTTATTCCCTCCCACTCACCCACTAATCTGCTCTTTGATCATCATCTTTTTCTGCATATCTATCCAGGATCCATACCTCTCAGCCCTCGATCATTCACTTTCATGCCACCATTGCTCTCTCTTTCTCACTACATACAATGACTTTCCTCTCGCTCCCGCCCTCTTCTCGACTCTCCTGTCAAATATATATATATGCACGCGCACGCACACACCTTTCCCTCTTCTTGCATGAATATATGCAAGTTTATCTGCCACACATCTCTCAAGCTGAAAAATTACAACCAAATTACAACTAAAAGTATTATCAAATTAACAAATCACACAACTTACAATTACATGTTAGTCACGCACCAAATTTCATGTACAGAATGTCCAGTCAGCCTCCTTGAATGGTATGTATTTATCTGCAGGCGAGCTTTCAGACACACAATCACCTAGAGTCGATAGAACCATTACTTGTAATGCTGCATTGTCAATAGATGTCCAAGATTCACCTGGCATAAAGCAAATGTTGTCTATGACAGCACCAGCTCTCAGCAACAACTTTCTCAAAATAGCATCAAACATCAGTTTCATTCCATATCAATTATATTAAACTCGGTCTGGCAGGTCCACAGGTAGGTTAAGTGGCTCCATATAGACTGGAGAACAAATGAAATGATACTATGTCAACAGTCTGAAGTGGCAGCTGATATATCTTTTGCTTTCACTAAAAATAAATAATCACCTCTTCAAAATATCATACATAAATGAAACTATTAATAACTTCATGCACATTCCCAAGTAAAATTCCCGACCAGTAATGTTTAGTGGAATATCAGGGAGTAAAGTGTAATCCAGTCTTCTACGCTTTCATGTGGATGTCCTTTCTACAATGGCTGCTAGTGGAAGGTGCAAGAGTCTGTGGAAGGTGAAAGAGTCATGGCTACAATAATGCTGAAGAAAGCGTTACCATAACAGTGGGTGCTTGTGGAAGGTGCAAGAGTCACAGCTACAATAGATGCTGGTGGAAGGTGCAAGAGTCATGGCTACAATAAATGCTGGTGGAAGGTGCAAGAGTCATGGCTACAATAAATGCTGGTGGAAGATGCAAGAGTCACAGCTACAATAGATGCTGGTGGAAGATGCAAGAGTCACAGCTACAATAGATGCTGGTGGAAGATGCAAGAGTCATGGCTACAATAGATGCTGGTGGAACGAGTCATGGCTACAATAGATGTTGCTGGAAGATGCAAGAATCATGGCTACAATAGATGTTGGTGGAAGATGCAAGAATCATGGCTACAATAGATGCTGGTGGAAGATGCAAGAGTCACAGCTACAATAAATGCTGGTGGAAGGTGCAAGAGTCACGGCTACAATAGATGTTGGTGGAAGGCGCAAGAGTCACGGCTACAATAGATGTTGGTGGAAGGTGCAAGAGTCACGGCTACAATAGATGTTGGTGGAAGGTGCAAGAGTCATGGCTACAATAAATGCTGGTGGAAGGAGTCACGGCTACAATAGATGTTGGTGGAAGGCGCAAGAGTCACGGTTACAATAGATGCTGGTGGAAGGAGTCATGGCTACAATAGATGCCAGTGGAAGGCGCAAGAGTCACAGCTACAATAGATGCTGGTGGAAGGCGCAAGAGTCACGGCTACAATAGATGCAGGTGGAAAGGAGTCATGGCTACAATAGATGCTGGTGGACGGCGCAAGAGTCACGGCTACAATAGATGCTGGTGGAAGGAGTCACGGCTACAATAGATGCAGGTGGAAAGGAGTCATGGCTACAATAGATGTTGGTGGAAGGCGCAAGAGTCACGGCTACAATAGATGCTGGTGGAAGGAGTCACGGCTACAATAGATGCAGGTGGAAAGGAGTCATGGCTACAATAGATGTTGGTGGAAGGCGCAAGAGTCACGGCTACAATAGATGATGGTGGAAGGCGCAAGAGTCACAGCTACAATAGATGTTGGTGGAAGGAGTCACGGCTACAATAGATGCAGGTGGAAGGGGTCATGGCTACAATAGATGCTGGTGGAAGGCGCAAAAGTCAGCTACAATAGATGCTGGTGGAAGGCGCAAGAGTCACAGCTACAATAGATGTTGGTGGAAGGAGTCACGGCTACAATAGATGTTGGTGGAAGGAGTCACGGCTACAATAGATGTTGGTGGGAAGTGCAAGTCATGGCTACAATAGATGCTGGTGGAAGGAGTCACGGCTACAATAGATGCTGGTGGAAGGCGCAAGAATCATGGCTACAATAGATGCTGGTGGAAGGCGCAAGAATCATGGCTACAAGAGATGCTGGTGGAAGGAGTCACGGCTACAATAGATGCAGGTAGAAGGTGCAAGAGTCACGGCTACAATAGATGTTGGTGGAAGGCGCAAGAGTCATGGCTACAATAGATGCTGGTGGAAGGCGCAAGAATCATGGCTACAATAGATGCTGGTGGAAGGAGTCACGGCTACAATAGATGCAGGTGGAAGGCGCAAGAGTCACGGCTACAATAGATGCTGGTGGAAGGAGTCACGGCTACAACAGATGTTGGTGGAAGGCGCAAGAGTCATGGCTACAATAGATGCTGGTGGAAGGCGCAAGAGTCACAGCTACAATAGATGCTGGTGGAAGGCGCAAGAGTCACGGCTACAATAGATGCTGGTGGAAGGTGCAAGCGTCATGGCTACAATAGATGCTGGTGGAAGGAGTCATGTCTACAATAGATGTTGGTGGAAGGTGCAAGAGTCATGGCTACTATAGATTCATGGCTACAATAGATGTTGGTGGAAGGTGCAAGAGTCATGGCTACAATAGATGCTGGTGGAAGGAGACGTCTACAATAGATGCTGGTGGACGGTGCAAGAGTCACGGCTACAATAGATGCTGGTGGAAGGAGTCATGGCTACAATAGATGCTGGTGGAAGGTGCAAGTCATTGCTATAATAGATGCTGGTGGAAGATGCAAGAGTCATGGCTACAATAGATGCTGGTGGAAGGTGCAAGAGCCACGGCTACAATAGATGCAGGTGGAAGGTGCAAGAGCCACGGCTACAATAGATGCAGGTGGAAGGAGTCATGGCCACAATAGATGTTGGTGGAAGGTGCAAAAGTCATGGCTACAATAGATGTTGAGGAAAGTGCAAGAGTCATGTCTACAATAGATGTTGGTGGGGAAGGCGCAAGTCACGGTGAGATAGGTGCTCGTGGAAGTGTCACGGCTACAATAACTGCTGGTGGAAGGTGCCAGTGTCATAGCTACAATAACTGCTGATGCCCCCCCCCCAAGAGAAGACTATTTCTGAGGATTTACAACTGGAATGACTGGCGCTGTTGTCGAGGAAGATATATTGGGGGGAGTGTGTATGCGTGCGTGCAGTATACGCATTCCCCCTCAAGGTCAGGGCGCTGAGGATCTGAACATCTTAGTTGCTTAGTTCTGCCCTCCACCCAATACACTTGAGCATCAAAGACACAGGAGCATTGTTTAATAATTTCATCTCAACAAATAGTGCAAATATTCCTAATTTTTGTCATAATGCTTTTGTTGCATGTTGTCCATCTGTCATGTGGCACATTGAAGTTATTGACATATGCGTCACAGTATGTGCACAAGTTAACCATGGTTAAAGTTGTCATAGCTAACGGGAACCTACATAATGGTAACACTGCTAGCTACTTGATATCCTGTGTCCAAGGCTTGAATATCTACCAGCAGACAAAAATACTTTAAAATAAACTAGTAAGTATGATTGGGATATTACGGTTGAATCTCAGAAAACACAACCCAGATGTTAATGAAAGCTTTGTGTCCCTGTCTAGCATCTTCACAGTGCATGCTGTAGTGAAACATCTGCCTTTAACTTGGCTTGTCCAAGCAATTGTCTTCAAATGCTGGCAGGGTGGTCTTGATTCTGATGGTCAGAGGAGCATGTAAACTGAAGTGCTTTTGTTTTCCTGTAAACATCTGTCAGTACGAAGTAGCCAGATTAACAGAGTGCTTGCTATCAAGGATTCACGGATAGTCACGTTCTGCGCAGTGTAAGCGTACTCCAGTCTATTGCTACAATCAGGATGAATATTTTGATAAACAATTTGACTGACAGTGAGTGCTACATTAGACAGACGGCAATGAGTTTTAGTCAAGTTGCTTTAAATTTATTCAACAGGTTTCATACTTCTCAGTCTTAGATATACTGTATTTTGGGTTTTTCAGGATAAAATGTTGTTATCTTCCCAAATAAATAAGGTAGTATTTGGAAGGTGGTATGGAATGAGCCTTAGTTTATTATCTGTACTTGTGAACATGGTATAAGATATGGTGTCCAGCTGTCTGTCCACATCTGCTTTAGTAACAATTTACAAACCACTTACTGCTTATTTTCTCAGAGACAAAAATAATGACTAATAACCCCACTATTGGAAATGAAATCTATTTTCAGAAATGTTTTGTTGATATAACTGGCTCGAAAATTAAATTTATCCAGAAGCAAAAAGACTACAACATATTTAGAAAAATTCAGTGATGAACGTCTTCTTTAGAGATGCCATTTTAGTAACTACATGCTAGATCGTGCTTATGCTGAGCTGAACACGTTGTCTGAATAATATGCAGACCTAGTGATTGAACAATTTCAAACATATTTCACACTGTGCATGTGCATGAGAGGAACAGAGACATGAGAAGGACAGAGAATGAGAGACACAGAGACATGAGAGAGACAGATACATGAGAGACAGAGTATGAGAGACACAGAGACATGAGAGAGACAGATACATGAGAGACGGAGTATGGGGAGGCTAAGAATTTCATGTGACACTAAAATGCAGGTTCTATTACAACTAGCCGTGGTTGTGATCACATGTTGGAGGTGTGTTGACTTGGTCCCATTTATCCCAGGTCTATATTTCTATCAGAGCTTCTGCTAGGCAACTGCACTAATTTCTACAAGGGTACCCATTTATACTTCTGGGTGGAGAGGAGAGATTGACCATGTTTCCAATGACAGTGAGACAATCCTATGCTGGCTAACATTTAACCCAATATCAGGGTACAATATGTGTGTATGTGTACAATATGTGTTGATTGTGCACATATGTTGATTGCTATGAAAGGGCTTATTATAACATTAAGCAGTCATCACCATGTATTATCTTAATTGGCACTGGCATAGCTGTATTATGTGCAATATAAGTGCTGGCTGGTAATGTCTAATTGACTAAAGTGAATAAATACACAATGTAAAAAGATTGATCTACTAATGAGGCCCCTTCCCCACCCTGAACCAGTAGTTCATGACCTTTATAGTCTAGACATGAACAGTTAAATTATAATAGAAGTAATTGCCATGACTAAGCTAATGTCCTGTAATGTGTGTGATAGAAAGCAGACTGAATGCTACCTATAGTCACCATATTCTAGTGCTGTTTAGCACATTGACTGGGTGAAAACTAAGAGTAAATTGGCTCCATAGAGTATATTTTTTATTCGACTGGTACTTCCCAGGGAGGGGGGGGGGGAGAAATAGAGCGCGAACCAAGACAGGGCCAAAACGTGTGGCATGTTTCGTGAGGTATTTCACGTGATGAAAAATTTGCAAATGCGGGACTTAGGAACTGAATTCTACTATTATTCAGCATTCACTATGTCTGAAAACAGCGCTGAAAGGTGGATTTTATTTTCAAGATAGTAAAATTTAGGCGATTTAGTCGGTTTCTGCACCTTCCATACTGCTAGGTGTTTTGTATTCTACTGGTACGTTTGCTTAGAGCACATTTTGATAACTTAGTGAGTAAATTTACTGTATGGAAAAGTCCCAGTCTAATAGTCATTAATGCAAACATTGGACATTCCAGTGGCCTTACTAAATGTACTCTAGCAGGGGGGTAAGAGAAAACTTTCTTGTACTTTTAACACTGCAATGTCTGGCTCCATAACTAATCCATCTATGCATTACAGCGTTAAATTCTCAAAATAATCTATTCTTGGCCTGAAAATGGACATTCACTAAGCAAAGTTTTGCCCATTAACCCTTTACTGGTTAAATTTGTTCAAGAAAGTTTTAATATCTGCCTATCGAATGTCCATTAACAGGCCAAGAGAATACAATTTTAGAAAATTTATCACTGGAATAATTGGCTCTATCACTGGAATAATTGGCTTGGTTATTGAGCCAGTCATTCTGGTGGTAAATTAAAAAAAAATAGTCTCTTGGTCTGCAAATTAACATATCTCAAGATCACTACAGAATGCGTTTTTGGTTGATATGAGTGTTAAAGGGTCAAACAAGTGTGGCACACTATAGTTGTGACTGAGGCAGTTTTGTCATCACAAATCTTGCAGACAGGCAAACTTATGCTTGCTGTAAGTCACAAACAAAAAATGCGTTACCATCTCAACCCTTATCTTGTGGATATAAAGTATTTGTATGAAATATTCCCTTACATAATTTAAGCCTAATTTGCCGGAAGCTGTCACTGACTTTGTCTGACTGGAAATTAACCACACTCCAGTGATTCCATGGATGTAAAAGTTAATACTTTCAAATGTTATTAAAGAAATTTCTCATGAAATACATACATGTAACGCATGAACTGTTGAATATTTTTCTAAATAATCGGAACAGTTTACATGAGGCAGAAAAAAATACTCAGTTAATTTATTTACAAAACATAAACAGCTATGGATGGAATTTCTAAGATAGCAGTTTCAGCTGTATAACGCAGCTGGTGAGGTGGGAGAGGGAGGCTGGAACACATTACATTGTTATAATGTTATGAAATGGTTCTAGACACAATGATATCTGTATGGTATTTACCATTTAACCCTTGAAAGTCAAGTGTCTCACTTTCAAGACAACTATCCAGGAAAACTTGAATATTTTGAAAGTAATTTGACTGGAACCTGTCGCTGCCATAGGCAGCGACAGCTTCCAGTCAAATTACTTTCAAAGTATTTAGCGGAATATTTCTTATATCTTAGACTTTTGTTATTTCTTGTCAGTAATGGTTAAAGGAATAGGCTACATAGCAGATGTCTTCCCAGCCTCTCAAGGTCTTAATGTTACACCAATAATATCACAGCTTTCAAGTATCACCATACGGTCTCATAAGATGTATACTGGTATTGATAGATTTGGTTACATAAAGGGGAGATTTTACATTAAAATGACAGATGCAGTGGCCAAAAATTCTACCCTTGGTTTGCCTCAGATATTTAACATAGATCTTGAGGTTATGCTAACTCATGAAATAGATTGTATCTTATCTAAATGAACTTTCTGTTACAATGTATTTAGCGCTGAAGAGAAATTACTGGTGCAATATTCTGTGAACGTGTTTATTGTCTTATGCAGCGAGCAAGAATGTTTGGTGTAAATGAGAAGGGGTAATGGTCTGAGTGGACTACTCTAGTGTACCGCTGGAGTGGGGGTTGGGGGGGGGGAAGGGAAGGAGAGATACTGTGATTTTGGTACAGCAATGTTTGTATTAATGGAAATTTAATTATTCATATATGATCTGAACCCTTTCAGGATGAAGCTGACCAAGACTGACCTCTGTAGGGGTCTTGAGAAATGTCCATTTGCAGGCCAAGAGAAGACTATTTTAGAAAATTTACCATTGAAATGACTGGCTCGATAACTTAACCATTCATTCCAGTGGTAAATTTTCAAAAATAGACTTCTCTTAGCCTCCTAATGGACACTTAAAGGGATATTCCACTGGGGGATTTTATGCATCTGACGTAAAGTACTAATTTTCTGCATTAATTTGAGACCAAAAGCACAATTTTATGCCAACAAATAAAAAAGATATCCTCAATTTAAATTGCCAAAGTAACCAGTAGATAGAGGCGCCATTTTGGACAAGCAGCTGACGTCACCGACACACCAACTCTGTTTGCCCGATCGAGAATAGCCGTAACCAGGGGAGGTAAATCTTGCATCTCGTGGATAATTAGCGTACTGGCTAAACAACTGACACTTTGCCACAGTGTTTGGAGGAAATTAAAGTGCAATTAGTGTCCCGATGATCGCGCCAGTCATTGTAGTGCTAAATTGTCCAAAATTGTTTTCTTATCGGCAATTTCTATTTTTTAAAAACATTGAAGGGTTATGCCAGGAGCGTGTTTGCAATCAACCAGCTACAACAAATTCTTGAAAAATATGTTAGTTGAATAAATGTTGAATGTAATTTCCCTGAAAGCTGTTGCTATTGCAACTTCTGCTTCCAGTCAAATTCCAGTTTCAAAATATTCAACAGGCAGTAAATATGGGTCAACATTTAAAAATTTGGGATCAATTAGTTAACAAGGACAGAAAAGCAGAAAGCATAAAATTTACCCTGCATAGGCCTATCGTGTGAAACTAATTAGTTTGGAAACTACTGCAACATAATTCCAGGAAAATTTAATACAGAATATTCAACACTCAGTATAGTTATTTTAAAATTGGGAGTAAACGTTGTAAATGATTAATAACGCTGGATTTCAATAGTGTGAAAGCACTAAACTACTAATTATGTCTAGCGTACACTTGTCATTATTTACTAGCTGTCACCTACTATCGTCTACGAAGTAAGCCGCTAAGCGGTTGCCTATAATTGACCGACCGGGCAATCAGCGACATCGTTTCATTTTGGTTTGCAAATCCCGTTTTACAATTGATGCAAGCAAATACGACGTTAATTGTCGAGTTTGATTCTGTTATATTAAAATTAAGTACCGCGCCTTTTGTTTTGAAATGCATGACACATTATTTTAAAATTATACAGACTATATGTTCTAAACTTGTGTCATCCAAATTTAAATGTGGAAGATATCCATCCAGTGCTGATATTATTAAGCCATCTTTCAGTTAGCCCCTTTTCATGCGGATGCTTCTGTGGATCCGGTATCTGAAAATGTGAATTTCCGTACCCTTTCCATGATCGTTTCTATTACTGCAAGCCCATGCTTGACATGCGGACATGATGCGATTTAACCATTTCACGCCAGCACTGGCCTCTGCAATTGTCTAGTTGAGGACGCAGGTCAAAAGAAGGCTATTTTGAGAATTTACAACTAAAACGACTGTCTCAGTAACCGAACCAGCCATTCCAGTGGTAAGTTTTCAAAAATAGTCTTCGCTTGGCCTGCAAATGGCCATTCAATAAGGAAATATTCTGATTTTTCTGACAGAGTTTTGTCATTAAAAGGTTAATTCATATTTGGCCTTCATAACGCGAAGTAAACAGGTAAACCTAAAAGCGCTGGCGATATTTTGCTGGTGTGTCGTTGACGTCATAATCTCACGGTTTCTCGCTCTCGTTGCGAGAAAATGGATGCGCCCAGGAGTCACGTTTTCGAGCGTTTTGGGCATATTCATTTTTTTATTTCTCGGCAATGGAACAGTGTATTTTATATTTTTTTGCGGCAACTATTTCGGATTATAGTATACTTTTAGTTGACTTATTCCCGATTTTCACTGGAATTTCCCTTTAATAAGTAAATATTAAAGTTTTTGAACAAAT
This sequence comes from Chaetoderma sp. LZ-2023a, assembly GCA_034401795.1. Classification (NCBI taxonomy): domain Eukaryota; kingdom Metazoa; phylum Mollusca; class Caudofoveata; order Chaetodermatida; family Chaetodermatidae; genus Chaetoderma; species Chaetoderma sp. LZ-2023a. The sequence continues at coordinate 148,146,414 of CM067370.1, read as the reverse complement.
TTAGTCATTAAAGGGTAAAATAGCAGATAATTGACATGTGTATTTTTACATGTAACAGTTTATTCATGTTGACACAGATGAATATTGACAGTAGCTGATGAATGGAAAATGAAGACAATTTAATTTACATGTATTTGCATCTACATGAGCTGTATTGTTAATAATAGTATTTACCCTGGTCAAGTTACCTAAAATCACCCTCTGTACTGGTCTTAAGGAATGCCCATTTACACCATAGGTCAAGAGAAGCCTGTTTTTGACATTTTACCACCAATGGAATCAATTCTTGACAATTAAATGGTTACTAATGATTGTCCCCATCATTATGAAGCTGAAGCAAGCCTAGAATATGTGCATAATCAGATGTAAAGCTCTCTCACAGTAACATATATATCAGTCATTTATCACATCTTTCTGTTCCATATAACACGGTACAATAGTTAACTGGTTTTCATTAATTTTGAAAATGTCTTATTCAGTTGCTGTCTAAAATATCAACATATTTGAACACCTCAATTTCTCACAAGCTTCTAAAAAATCTGTACTGCAGGATAACACATTAAGTTTCAAAATCGTTATAAAAAAATATAAATTTATACTCAGTGAATGTCCATTTACAGGTCAAGAAAAGACTATTTTCCAACATTTACCCCTCGAATGAATGGCTCCACTATTGAGCTAGCCATTCCCAGTGGTGAATTTTCAAAAAAAAATTCTTTATGCCTGCAATAAAATGGACATTTCTCAAGACAACTGCAGAGGTAATTTTTGTTAGTTTGACACTTACACCATTCATCTCTTCAGCACTATAGATCAACTATTCTGTTTACTATTTTGAAACTTATTTAACTGGCAGGTAAAACTATTGCTGCGGATGACATCAATGTCCTCCAGTTAAGTAATGGATGAATCCAGTTATAAATATTACAGCCTACATGTGATGTAATTGATTATGACGTCATATACTTGACTGACAGACAGGATTCCTCTATTGCAAATATACAGACAGGTCACTAGCAGATGACTGGAGCTTACCTACATGAACATGGGCATTCTGTGAGGTGTAACATATACATGATAATGAGCAAGTCTTCTACACAATAAACAGAGCACAGAATTGAAGCCTTTAACCATGAAACACTCATATCAGCCAAATACAGCTTCTGCAGTGATTTTGCGAAATGCCCATTTGCTGACCAAGAGAAGACTATTTTTGAACAGTTACCACTAGAATGACTGGCTCGATAACCGAGCCAGTCATTCCAGTCGTACATTTTCAAAAATAGTCCTCTCTTGGTCTGCAAATGGACACTTTCTATGAGAAATTTGAAATTTCATTTAACAAATTCGAGGGTTAAAGGGTTAATTGTCAAGAAAATTTAAGTTTTGCTTTGTGAATGTCCACTTCCATGCTTTGTGAATGTCCACTTCCATGCTTTGTGAATGTCCACTTCCATGCTTTGTGAATGTCCACTTCCATGCTTTGTGAATGTCCACTCACATGCTTTGTGAATGTCCACTCACATGCTTTGTGAATGTCCACTCACATGCTTTGTGAATGTCCACTCACATGCTTTGTGAATGTCCACTCACATGCTTTGTGAATGTCCACTCACATGCTTTGTGAATGTCCACTCACATGCTTTGTGAATGTCCACTCACATGCTTTGTGAATGTCCACTCACATGCTTTGTGAATGTCCACTCACATGCTTTGTGAATGTCCACTCACATGCTTTGTGAATGTCCACTCACATGCTTTGTGAATGTCCACTCACATGCTTTGTGAATGTCCACTCACATGCTTTGTGAATGTCCATTTACATGCTTTGTGAATGTCCACTCACATGCTTTGTGAATGTCCATTCACATGCTTTGTGAATGTCCATTCACATGCTTTGTGAATGTCCACTCACATGCTTTGTGAATGCCCATTTACATGCTTTGTGAATGTCCATTTACATGCTTTGTGAATATCCATTTACATGCTTTGTGAATATCCATTTACATGCTTTGTGAATGTCCATTTACATGCTTTGTGAATGTCCACTCACATGCTTTGTGAATGTCCATTTACATGCTTTGTGAATGTCCATTTACATGCTTTGTGAATGTCCACTTACATGCTTTGTGAATGTCCATTTACATGCTTTGTGAATGTCCATTTACATGCTTTGTGAATGCTTTGTGAATGTCCACTTACATGCTTTGTGAATGTCCACTTACATGCTTTGTGGATGTCCATTTACATGTTTTGTGGATGTCCATTCACATGCTTTGTGAATGTCCACTCACATGCTTTGTGAATGTCCACTCACATGCTTTGTGAATGTCCATTTACATGCTTTGTGAATGTCCACTCACATGCTTTGTGAATGTCCACTCACATGCTTTGTGAATGTCCACTCACATGCTTTGTGAATGTCCATTTACATGCTTTGTGAATGTCCACTCACATGCTTTGTGAATGTCCACTCACATGCTTTGTGAATGCCCATTTACATGCTTTGTGAATGCCCATTTACATGCTTTGTGAATGTCCATTTACATGCTTTGTGAATATCCATTTACATGCTTTGTGAATATCCATTTACATGCTTTGTGAATGTCCATTTACATGCTTTGTGAATGTCCACTCACATGCTTTGTGAATGTCCATTTACATGCTTTGTGAATGTCCATTTACATGCTTTGTGAATGTCCACTTACATGCTTTGTGAATGTCCATTTACATGCTTTGTGAATGTCCATTTACATGCTTTGTGAATGTCCACTTACATGCTTTGTGAATGTCCACTTACATGCTTTGTGAATGTCCATTTACATGCTTTGTGAATGTCCACTTACATGCTTTGTGAATGTCCACTTACATGCTTTGTGAATGTCCATTTACATGCTTTGTGGATGTCCATTTACATGCTTTGTGAATGTCCACTTACATGCTTTGTGAATGTCCATTTACATGCTTTTGAATGTCCACTCACATGCTTTGTGAATGTCCATTCACATGCTTTGTGAATGTCCACTCACATGCTTTGTGAATGCCCATTTACATGCTTTGTGAATGTCCATTTACATGCTTTGTGAATGTCCATTTACATGCTTTGTGAATGTCCACTTACATGCTTTGTGAATGTCCACTTACATGCTTTGTGAATGTCCATTTACATGCTTTGTGAATGTCCACTTACATGCTTTGTGAATGTCCACTTACATGCTTTGTGAATGTCCATTTACATGCTTTGTGGATGTCCATTTACATGCTTTGTGAATGTCCACTTACATGCTTTGTGAATGTCCATTTACATGCTTTTGAATGTCCACTCACATGCTTTGTGAATGTCCATTCACATGCTTTGTGAATGTCCACTCACATGCTTTGTGAATGCCCATTTACATGCTTTGTGAATGCCCATTTACATGCTTTGTGAATGTCCATTTACATGCTTTGTGAATATCCATTTACATGCTTTGTGAATATCCATTTACATGCTTTGTGAATGTCCATTTACATGCTTTGTGAATGTCCACTCACATGCTTTGTGAATGTCCATTTACATGCTTTGTGAATGTCCATTTACATGCTTTGTGAATGTCCACTTACATGCTTTGTGAATGTCCATTTACATGCTTTGTGAATGTCCATTTACATGCTTTGTGAATGTCCACTTACATGCTTTGTGAATGTCCACTTACATGCTTTGTGAATGTCCACTTACATGCTTTGTGAATGTCCACTTACATGCTTTGTGAATGTCCACTTACATGCTTTGTGAATGTCCACTTACATGCTTTGTGAATGTCCATTTACAAACTATGGATAGACTATTTTTGCAAATTTACCACTGACCTCTGTTATGAAGCCAGCCATTCCTGTGGTAAAATTTAAAAATGACAGTTTTCCTCTTGGCAAGCAAATACACATTTCTCCAGACCACTGCAAAGGCTGATTATGACCGACTAGACCATTAACATGGTAAGAACAGAATACACTGACCAGTGATGGTGCTGAATGGGAACAACTATAGCTTGTGAGTCACATAAGTCATATGAATATTAAACAAAATATATAGCTGGACACAGCTTGGGCAACGATTCAGAAGTTAGAGAAATGACAGCTATATATTGAAATAGTATTCATATATTGAAATAGTATTCATATATTGAAATAGCAATCATATATTGAAAGGATAACCATATATGGAAGTTACAACCATACATGGAAATCACAACCGAATATAGAAATCATGATATTATACAGAAAATACAACCATATATGCATTCCTGATTTCCTTGGAGAGCATTTGTATGGAAATATAATGACTTTTGTAAATGCTATTTTCATCATAAAAAGTGTAATTATCATTTAAATGTATAATGATCTAATTGTATATATTTAAGTTACATGCTTTATCTGAACATTTGCTCAAAATTCTAGCTCAAATACATGTAGTAATGGATTTTAGATGCTGATAAATGTACAATGGTGACTGACGATGACAGAATTAATTCAATCCAAATAGCAGTAAATAATAAATAAAAATATTAGTTTTGGTAGTCATTTCAGAATAACATTATAGTACAATAAAAGTAAACTGGATGGTAAATAACGTTCTCATATCCCCTTAAATATAGACACCTTTGCACGAGATATGCGATGCCTGGTGATTTCTGTTCAATTTACCCAGACTGCAATGTTACCCACCATGCAATGCCATGCCTCCATAATCGTTGTAACTATTGGACGCCATATTCATTTAGTCTATTGTCTGCACAAGCCAGGATTTCTCAAACAAAACCAACCCGCTTGCACGTGCAAATACTCATTTGTCTGCCAGCTCTGGAAGCGTTAGCATGCACGTAGGACGTATTCACGGCAGTATATTCCACGGTCTGTATTTCAATGCTGTTCAGAGAAAGTGTGTCAATTTCCAGGAGAAAATACGAGAAAGCTTTTATATACTTTGAAAATAATTTGTGTGAAGGTTGTTACTATCAATAACAGGACCATCATTCAGTCAAATTATTATCAAAATAATTAGTAGATAATGCGATTACTACCTGCTACCGATTTGATACTAATTTGAATGAACATTGCTGCTGCAAGAGGTTTCAGTCTGTATGGTCTAAAATAATCATCATTACTTCACTCAACACACGCTACGTATTTGCAGTGCAATTTTACTAAGTTGTTGCTGAATGCTGAATAAGGCACCAACAACGTTATCAAATTGTTGTCCATAGAGTCATATGACGTTCAATATTGCTATCTAAGTAGAGTGAGTATATGCCCAAAATTCGCTTTGCCTACGCGAAGGAAATATTTAGTCAAGCTAGGGTATGTACGTTTCTGCTCGATCAATGCATTTCAATCAAATGCACAATCCTGACAAACTTACACGCTGTTTGCTAATCATTCAGCATTGCACTCTGGGTAAATTGATCAGAAATCAACAGGCATCTCATATCTCGTGCAAAAGTGTCTATATTTAAGGGGATATGGAGTATGGATGAGTAGGTAGTTTGTAACAAGTTTGTAACATGAGGTAAAGTTTATGCAAACATCTCACCCCTGAACGCATGCCATTTCTCAGCCTGGATTGCATGCCATTTCTTACCCCTAATTGCATGCAATTTCTCAGCATGGATTGCATGCCATTTCTCAGCCTGGACTGCATGCCATTTCTCAGCCTGGATTGCATGCCATCTCTTACCCCTGATTGCACGCCATTTCTCAGCCTGGACTGCATACCATTTCTCAGCCTGTATTGCATGCCATTTCTCAGCCTGTATTGCATGCCATTTCTCAGCCTGTATTGCATGCCATTTCTCAGCATGGATTGCATGCCATTTCTTACCCCTGATTGCACGCCATTTCTCAGCCTGGACTGCATGCCATTTCTCAGCCTGTATTGCATGCCATTTCTCAGCCTGGACTGCATGCCATTTCTCAGCCTGTATTGCATGCCATTTCTCAGCCTGTATTGCATGCCATTTCTCAGCCTGTATTGCATGCCATTTTTTAACCCTGATTTCATGCCATATCTGCACATTATCACTAGAATATACACAAGAATAAACAATGTAAAACGCTGAGTAGTAGCTAATATATGTTAAAGCAGCATTAGGCTTGGTAAATAATGGGATTTTGTGGGAAAAGCTTGTCCAGTTCTATTCTAAAATTACAATCCATTAAACTTTTAGAAATATTGATATTATGATATTCTAATAAGTGCATGTGTAACTGTTTCCATCCTAGACAACAAATGAAAATATTCAAGATTTGTATAGGGTTGGAAGGATTAATATCTCTTACAGTTTTGTTACCAATAACTGAATATTAACCCTTTAACACTTAGATCAACACAAAGACGGCTTCAGCGGTGGTCCACTGGCAGACCAAGAGAAGACTATTTTTGAAAATTTACCACTGGAATGACTGGCTCGATAACCGAGCCAGTCATTCCAGTGGCAAATTTTCAAATATAGTCTTCTCTTGGTCTGCAAATCGACATTTTATATGAGAAAATTGAAATTTCCTTGAATAAATTTGAGAGTTAAAGAGTTAACTAAGATAGAATTTGTCTTTCAACACATCATAGCACATATGGAAACATTAGCAAACACTGTATGATTTTAAAAGTTTAGGTAAAATTAAGACAATATATTTCCGTGTTGTAGCGTAATAGTTGCGTTAAATAACATAGGCGTAACATTTTTTGAAGGTGGCGATAACTAAGATGTCTAGTAATTCAATTATTACGGTTTAATTATAAATACATGATTAATTGTAAATCATTATTACTACTGAGATCAAAGTTAACTTGTTCCTCTACAGTCAATGTGGTGTTTAGCTGTGATTTGTCTTTAACCCTTTAACTCTCAAGCCCACCATAAACGGCTTCAGCAGTGGTCATGAGAAATGTTCATTTGCAGACCAAGAAGGATATTTGTTTTATTTTACCACTGGAATGACTGACTCAATAATAGCGCCAGTCATTCTAGTGGTAAAATTAAAAAAATAGTCTTCTCTTAGCCTGCAAATGCACATTTTCTATGGGATAATATAAATTTTTGGGACCAGATTTGAGAGTTAAAGCGTTAAAACTGGTGTATTGGTGTTAATTTTGAGAGGTTTTGCTGTAATCTCTTGATGTCTAAAGCCTGGCCATCTCTTGATGTCTAAAGCCTGGCCATCTCTTGCTGTAAAATATTGCTGAGAATTCATACTTTCCAGCAGTTTGGCCTTCTGCAACAACCAAAAACATAAAACATTGGTCAGCAAGAATATTTCTGCTATCAAACATGCTTGAGATTTCCACCAATATTCAGTCATCCGTGGTTCTTGTGGATAAAACATCAAAACATTTTGCATCATTCATCAATAATCTTTGCGCTCATCAATCAGCTATCGTGATGTACTGATACAGGTATGACAAAATGGCAGTCCATAATCATGGATTTATATGCAGATGACGTCTAAATTTTAGCTATGCTCTGTCCATCTCTCATTAAGCTCCGCCCATACTTTGCCCATGTTTGGATCGATAGAACACTGAACTCCCCGAATCCAAATTTCCAGAAAACTATACCGGTCAGCTGTTGAATATTTTGAAACCAATTTTACTGGGTGCTGTTGTCAAAATATTCAACAGAATAGTTAATAAATAGTAAAGATATACAATTCGTACAACTTAACGGAGCATTAAGCATTTATGATGGACTTAGATATGTCATTCATGATGTATTTGATTATGACATCAGTCTACATGTGACATAATTGATTATGATGATATCATCTACTTGACTGACAAACTGGATTCCTCTATTCATATAAGTAGTAAGTCATTTTTTTATTTCGCATGGCAGCCATCATGGTTTATGCTTTTAGTCAAAGATGTCACTGATGACTTGTATCAATGCAATGGACCGTTCCAATTTATCAATCCATCATGAATGACTCAATTTTGTCCATCTTTAACGCTTAATAGTCCCCTATGTACGGATTGTATGCGTTTACCATTTAATAAACATTCTGTTGAATATTTTGAAACTAATTTGACTGGGCGCTGTGGCTGCCATAGTAACAGCTTACCTGTAGAGCTTTCGGGAAATCGAGTCAGTGCATTCGAGGGTCGATCGATCCCAACATGAGCGAGGTGTGGGTGGAGCTTAGCTAGAGTTGGGTGGGGCATAGCTAAAACTGGAAAGGTCCATTGATGGCCATCTACAGTTTAATGCAAACAAGTTGTCCAGTCATGTGCGGGCCACACAAACAATTACAAGAAACAATTGTTTGGTTAGAATATGTAAAAACAATGCCACTGAGCTAGCATTAGACATCAACAGCCTGCAGCAAGATCATTAAAAAAATTTACACTGATCTTACGTTCACCAGTCCTTACAAGATTTTTCTCAGGTTTGGTTCAGCATCAAAGTGGTAAATAGAAGTCTTCTGGTATTATTTTTGATGAAAATAATGGATTAGTTCATTATGGTTTTTAAATATTTTATAAAAACAGATCATTCATCGTAAGTTTATTTACACAATAAAAGTTATGTATATATGTATATATAGATATATAAAATCAATGATGATATCTTTACTAGTAAATGTGGACTAAAAATCATTTAAATTATTAATATTATACAAAATCTCTATGACGTCCAATAATTGGCAATAATAATAATAAATCTGACATTACACATTTCGACTGGGTAACAACAACAAAAAATATCGCATAATGAGTCTTAAATACAATAGTTCTTAAAATGTTCTTTCAATTACAGTTTGTGGACATTTGCCATTCACTGGCAGCAAATGGCTAGAGACACACAAAACTGATATTATGATTACATTATTCTTTCATCAATTAAAACTGTAGATATATTAGAAAACTAGATGTGTATATTGCTTAAGCAATGAGAGAACACCAAAGAGAAACATATTACTAGCATCATTTGTCATGCACTGTATCAAAGGTCAATCATTTGCTCTTTGTTCCTTCGAGAATCTGATTTTATTGAAGAACACAAATAGATACATGTTTACGACTAACATCACTTATTTCATCCTGGATCTGATGATGGGTGTATCAATCTGGTGTCAGTCTCCAGCAAATTCATGACATGAAATATTTAATTGATGAATTTTTATAATATTGTGAGGCTTCCGTAGTTCATTACAATTTACTAAATCTCTTTCTATAAATTTCATATCTTAACACGTGCCATGGCCAGTATCTGGTATAAGGCGAGTATCTAGTGCACGGGGATTATATGGTGCATGGTCATGATCCGGTGCATGGCCAGTATCCGGTGCATGCTAGTAACCAGTGCATGATGGTCATGATCCGGTGCATGGCCAGTATCAGGTGCATGCTAGTAGCTAGTGCATGATGGTCATGATCCTGTGCATGGACAGTATTAGGTGCATTCTGAATAGCCAGTGCATGGCCAGCATGATGCGTATATGGTGGATGGCGAGTATCTTTCACATGCCAAGCATATGATGCATAGTGTGTATTTGGCATATATCCAGCACATGGTGAGTAGCTGTCCCCTGGTTGAGTATTCGACGTATCTGGCACAATGCAAATATCATGTGGATGGTGAGTATCTGGTGCACTGATGAGTGTCTGGCGCATTGATCAGTGTCATAACATTAAACATACACAAGCTGTTAGCAGAGCATGTAATATAACTAAGTCTTTTATGAATAATAGTCTGCTACCGAAATAATGTTCGCAAGTTTTTGTGGAAAATGTCTATTGTAGTGTCTAATAAACATTGTGAATTAGAGATATATTGCTAATAGAGCATTGTAAGTCAATGATTATTGCTAAGCATACTGCTTTTTGATTGGACAACTGGATCGATGAATAGCCATTGATTGGGCGTGTGCCTTTGCTATTGTATGAACCATAGTATACACAACAATGTAGACCTATACTTGCAGATTGGGAGTCATTAAATGAAGCACTAATATGATAATTAAATTCTCATTTTCTACAGTATATTTTTTACAAATAAAGCAATAAACGTAGGTAAATTATAATTACAAGCACACCTGTCTATAAAGACCACCTGCCCTGTATGGCTATAAGACAAAGAGCATCCCATTGTGTTTACCCATTCATCTATCAGCAAATCATCAAGCTTATTCCCTATACAATTTAGCTAGATCTCCCAATTTTATTTCTAAAATATAACATGTGAGCTTAACTTTCAATAGATCTTACACCGCACCGCACCCCTCCCTCCTCGCCATAAAGGTCACAGGACTTGAGTTAATCAATCATAGAGTTATAGTCAAATTATTTACCTAATACCAAGTCAGTTTGGCATTTAGATCAAAGTGCGTTACTTGGAGTATGTAATTGGTAAGCTCTAAGAAATAGCAATGATGGATCTTTTTTAAGGGTTGATTTATTAAAGCACCATCGTGTGCCCACCATTCCCCCTCCTGCTCCTCCCCCACCAAGCACCATTACTTCCTGGTGGTTTCTTAAGATGGTCATATAAAGACAGGTTTCATGTAGGCATTGATAATGGCACAATAAGATACCTATTGCACGATGAACCTAAGCCAGACATAGGCAATACTGATGCAGCTTAAGATACTGCTTGGACTTTAAACATGATTTCTTTTATGTACAAAATTTATTGTAATAATGTAAAAAGCACAGAACATTGAGACCATATACATTACATATCTGAACAAGAGGCCCAAGGGGCCTGTATCGCTCACCTGCATCATAGGCATTTCAACCAGAAAGGCCATCAACAATAAGTAGAACCCTACAGAGTTGAGCAGAATAATAACAAGAAAACAAGCCATGCTTTTTTATGTATCAACTACTTTTGAACAAAACTTAATGGCCCTTAGTCCCTTATCATATCTCCCAAATTTCGGCCCAATCCGTTCAACGATTCGAAGTTGTTTTCGCGAAAACTAGGTCATCCAAGATGGCCACCAAACCAATGGACCAATCAGGTTCTCTTGAACAAATTGGTTCTCCTCCTGCATTAGATGATGTTTCATGAGTTTTGAATCAATCCCCAAGCCGTTTCAGAGATTTTAAAAGATATTTCTAAAAATTGGCTGGTTTAGCCGGTGGCCATCTTGAATTTTGGCCGATCAGCTTCGTTTGAACAAACTTAGACCTCTATTCCCTAAGGCTGCATTCTGCCAAATATAATTGAAATTGGCCCAGTGGTTCTTGAGAAGTCGTTTAAAGAATTCCCCATTGCTTTACTATGGGCCCATTACTTTAATATGGGAGCATATGGCAGGAAAACAAACCAAGATGGCAATCAAACCGTTTATCCAACAGTCTCGAAAGTGTCATATTTGAACTCACCACCCTGATAAGCACATATAGAGCAATTTTCACCTTTAAATGACCAACAAATGCTAAATTTTGATTGGTTGATGCCGGCCATGTTTTTTAACATACAGAATTCCTTTGAACAAATTTGAATGGCCCTTGGTCCCTAAGCATATTTAATACATTTCAGCTCTATCCCTTCAGCGGTTCGGGGGGAGAAGTCATTTTCAGGAAAACCACGTCATCCAAGAAGGCCATCAAGCAAATAGGCCAATAAGGTTAGCTTGAATAAACTTGGGTCTAACGTCGCCATAGATGATGTGTTATGAGTATTGAATCAATTTCTCTTGCGGTTTCGGAGAATAAGATTTTTTAGTGTCCAAAAATCGGCCATTTTGGCCGGCGGCAATCTTGGATTTTGACCGATCCGCTTCGTTTGAACAAACTTAGATCTCTATGCCCTATGAATGCTTCCTCCCACATATAATTGAAATTGGCCCAGTGGTTCTTGAGAAGAAGTCGTTTAAAGAATTCTCCATTGCTTTACTCTGGGCCCATTGCTTTACTATGGGAGACTACGGCGGGAAACAAACCAAGATGGCAGGAAAACCGTTTATCTGACAGTCTCAAAAGTAGGATATTTGAACTGGCCACACTGATAAGCATATATAAAGCAATTTTCTCCATCAAAATACATCAAATACAAAAAAGCCAATATGACCAAGAAACGCTAAATTTTGATTGGTTGATGGCGGCCATATTTTTTAGCGCACAAACTTCCCTTGAACAAAACTTGAAAGGTACTTGGTCCCTATGTATATTTACAAAATTTCAGCTCTATCCCTTCAGCGGTTCGGTAGAAGTCGTTTTCGCGAAAACTAGGTCATCCAAGATGCTCGCCAAGCAAATCGGCCAATCACGTTGCTTTGAACAAGCTTGGGTCTACCGTTGCCACAGATGATGTGTTATGAGTTTTGAATCAATTCCTCCAGCAGTTTTTGGAGAAGATTTTTTAAAGTGTTTCTAAAAATCAGCCATTTTGACCGGCGGCCATCTTGGATTTTGACCGATCCGCTTCGTTTGAACAAACTTAGATCTCTATGCCCTATAAATGCTTCCTCCAAAATAAATTTGAAATTGGCCCAGTGGTTCTTGAGAAGAAGTCGTTTAAAGAATTCCCCATAGCTTTACTATGGCCCCATTGCTTTACTATGGGAGCCAATGGCGGGAAAACAAACCAAGATGGCAGCCAAACCCTTTATCCAACAGTCTCGAAAGTGGCATATTTGAACTCGCCACACTGATAAGCATATATAAAGCAATTTTCGCCATCAAAATACATCAAATACAAAAAAGCCAATATGACCAACAAACGCTAAATTTTTATTGGTTGATGGCGGCCATGTTTTTTAACGTACAAACTTCGCTTGAACAAACTTGAATGGATCTTGGTCCCTAAGCATATTTACCAAATTTTTGGTCTATCCCTTCAAAACTAGGTTATCCAAGATGGCTGCCAGGCAAATCATCCAATCAGGTTGCCTTGAACAAACTTGGGTCTACCCTTGCACTAGATGATGTGTTATGAGTTTTGAACAAAATTCCACACCCCCCCTCCTCCAGCGGTTTCGGAGATGTTTTAGTGTTTCTAAAAATCGGCTATTTTGGCCGGCGGCCATCTTGGATTTTGGCCGATCGGCTTCGTTTGAACAAACTTTAATCTCTATGTAATTGAAATCGGCCCAGTGGTTCTTGAGAATAAGTCGTTTAAAGAAAAAGTTGATGGACGACGGACGGTCGCCATGGCATAAGCTCACTTGGCCTTTCAGGCCAGGTGAGCTAATTAATATACTTACATAACAATATCCAACTTATATCATGTTCTGGAGAATCGTAAGCGTAAATGGTTTCTATATTTGACAGCAAGCAAGCCAGGCACTTCACATTGCCCACTACAAGTTATTGTTTAAATAGACAGACAGATTGACCAATGATTTCTAGTTATCATCATAACAGGAAAATGTTACTGGCACAAGTCCCCACGCATGCACGCACATGCACTACAGACTACTCACACATGTACAGCATGCATGCACACATTTACATACACAGCATGATTCTCTATCTAAACATGATTTATATTGACAGAGATTTCTAAGGTTTAGACAGGTCTAGAAAGTTTCAGCTAGTAAGCATCATGAAATGGTCAGCCATTACAAATGACCTCTTAATAGAACTCAGTTACAATAAAAATATATTTTAAAGATAATTTAACAGAGCCACAATTTGCTCAATGTTAAGCCGATTACCACTCTCTGCTACTATATTCTCGGCTCTAATGTGCAGCCCATCTAGCATTGCTTCGCAGTGCATCACACAAAACTTTCCAGTGTTTTTGCAGATCAAGGAATCCTCTAACCCAAAAATACACTTGTATAATGCAACCTGTGTATCCCTGATGCTGTACAACTGTAACAGCCGGGAGCCCCAAACACAGTCCTAGATAAGCTTGACGCCTGCCACCGCATTGTCCCCTGGACAGCATAATCTTCAATGATGCATTATACATTATGTGCAATATGGTCTCACTGTCAGTCAAGGTGGGCCAACAAAAATGATCTACGTTTGGTCATCTTCTTCAAATGCCACTAGACATGTCTGCACAGGCCTTGGCTTTTCCTGTAATCGGAGACCACACCTACAAAGCTTGCAGAGAATGCAACTGCAGAAACCTGCTAGGTACCAATCTGAAAGTGGCAGGATTGGGTACACTGAGAACCCAGAGGAACTTGTACATCATCATCATCACGCTAGTATAAACGTCACCAGAATTCGCAGCATGCTTAACAGTTTTCTGCAATGACATCCTCTACTGGCTTTATATTTGCTGGCTCCCAGTAGGGCGATTCCCAAGGCTCTATGTGCGAGTGTGTCTATGTGCGAGTGTGTCTATGTGCGAGTGTGTCATCTGGCATCCTTAGCACATGGCCAAACATGGACCATCCTTGCTCGGTGACTTTTATGAACAGGAGCAATGTGTTACACATCTTGCATAGTGAATCGTTGAAAATTATGGTTTCCGGCCATCGCTGATGATGGTGCTGAGGTGTGTGCAGTGGCATGTATTAAGCCTATCTAGAGTTGTCTTTGGAGCTGTTCAGCTGTTAAAGTTGTACAGCATCAAGGATGTGCAGTTTGCGCTGTATGAATGCAGTCCTTTTGTCAAGTGCATCTTTGATCTACGAATCTATAGCTTCCAGAAGGACGGGAAAGCTGTTTCCCATAATGTATCGTGCAGCAATTTCAGAAGTACTGTAGAGCAGTGAGCAATTTTTGGTTTTCCTCCATAGTTTGCCACCACAGAGGGGATCTAGAAAAGAAATTAACTATTGAATCATATTATATTTGCTTCTGAAAAAAAAATGTATTGTATCTTGTGAGACGTGATGAATGTTAATGGCAGCACGCATGAATTAAAAATGGAAAAGTCCAACTACAAATGCCTACCAGTAAAAAAATGAAAAATACTGAGGAAATACGCAAGCCAAAACACAAATAGGAACACGGCCTATAAGTAGTTAGTTTTTGGCAATAATATAAATTTTCCTCTGCATGATACCAATTTTCAAATTTTTAGCTACCAAATCTCCTGCTGGGCGACCACGACGTGCATGACAGGTAGCCCACCTGCAGAGTACATTTGGATACTAATTTCTGCCCCTGATGGCCAAAGACCTAGTTGATGCACTATACAGTATACAGGTTCCTCTTTTTGTACTACTCAATCCACACTTATTCTTAGAGACAACTGACTATAGTTTACAAAATTATTCATTTGTAATTACAATGACTTTTTAAGATTTATTAATTTAATACAATTTTATCCAGCGATTAATAAAATAGTGATAAACTATTTTACACCGAAATAAAATTAAATTTTCGTCTTGAATTGAGTATGCAAGTCAGTGAAATGATTTCAAATAATTATCACTTATATCAACATATACATCATGAACAGTTAGATAGATATAAGCCAATTATAATAAAATCTTGACGTAATTATTTTAAATCATTTCAGAAATGCACATTATGACATAATACATGTTATATCTATAAGTAAAGCAACCTTTATCTACATAAGAGCCAACATCAAATATTCATCAAAGTAGGCATTATTTTTTTTAATATTTCAAATTTAATTGAAAAAAAAAGATTTCTTACAGTATTATGAAAATTTGTGATACACTTTAGTCAAATGTTTTATACCATTCACTATACAAAACATTTCAAAGATGTACATCATTTAAAAATTATTTTTACCATAACCTATAAAATTCTAAATTATTTGTAATTAAATGAGTATGAAGTCACTATCTCCATTTGAAGAGCATGTGCAAGCGTCGTGTTTCGTGAGCATGACCCACCTACCACGACAACCGTGCACACCTATTGCATTAAATTCTGTTTCTTCCAGCCATACTCCATGACCCTTGCATCGAAGGCCGAGATGTTTATACATTGCCGCTGGTTGACATTCTACACAGACTGTGTTTCCGGGTACCAGTGATGCAGACCATGTCTGCTCTGTGTTATTACAAGATGGTTGAGAGGACTTAATCTCATACTTTGCGCAGTACCTAGAAATATAGGATAGAAATGTAGATTAATAGTAAAAGCGGCTTACGTAACATGTCTTTCAGGTACAAATCATGCTGACCCATAACACAAGTGATTAACTCTTTCACAGATGAATTCCCCATATCTCGTTTCAAGGCAACCATACAGGAAAACTTATGAATATTTTGAAATTAATTTGACTGGAAGCCACAGCAATGGTTTCCAGTCAAATTAAGTTCAAAACATTCAACAGAAGCTTTTTAGCATAGAAAAATTGTTCCCAGGACTGGTCGGTGACAGGGGTAAGACACGATGACTTACAAACCCATTATCGTGTAATGCCATGTCGAGCAGACTCACTGTCTTGTGATGCCATAGTGAGCAGACTCACTGCCTTGTGATGCCATGTCCAGCAGACTCACTTTCCTGTGACGCCATATCAAGCAGATTTGCTGTCTTGTGACGCCATATCAAGCAGACTCACTGTCTTCAGGTATCCCCCCCCCCCATTTCTCCCCAAAAGCACTAGTGATGGGCACTGACTCACATTAAACATGTAAGAATTCTGTGGAATGAAATGTCTTACCTGTCGTCCTTATTGTTGATAATCATCAGAGCTCAGATCAAATTCTTTGTTAGAATAAATACGATTAGTCTGCTTGCAATATGGTATAGTGACGATCTAGTATAGATAGTATAGAGTCTAGTATAGTGATGCTAGTGTTTAAATTTGTACCACGGTCAGCGTGATCTTGCCAGTTGACCTTAGACCGTACCCGCTAAATTGATGTCACAATTCATATTCTCAAACATAAAATGAGATGTGATAGCCAGTGTGCACACACCCCAAGAAATAAGGATAAGAAAGGAGTTCTTATACCACGTTCAACATAACCTTGACGTTTTACCTTGTCCACAAAATTAATTGATGATCAATTTATTTTCCACTGGCAACTGTGTCCAAGTTTAGTTCCCTAAACATTGAGCAATCCTTAAAGTGAGGAAGAGAGGCAGAACTAAACACAGAAAATTAACGTTGAGAAATCAAAGTTGCGTTCCAATGTCAGTAAAGGTTTGCTTTGTGAATGTCCATTTGAGGACAAATAGAAGACCACTTTTAATTTACCACTTGGATGACTGCCTCTGTAATCAGAGCAGCTATTCCAGTTGTCAATCTATGCATTCCAGTTGTAAATTAAAAATAATAAGTTTCCATTGGCATTCAGATCGACGTCCTTTAAAACAACTATAGAAGCAATTTTTGGCCAACATCACCATCAAAGGTGTAAGAAGAAATATGGTTGTGACGCAACCATGAACTTCAACCATATGGCATTGCAATGAAATATGACGCTTGATGCAGAGTATCACAATAGCTCGCTTTACTTTGTAAAGTCAAGCTAAAATACACTCAAATTATGCTTTAATTAGCCGCAATTCATCAACTTTTAAAGACATGAATGAGGAACAGAACATCTGAATGAGGAACAAAATATCTGATTCAGATAAATATCTGAAAGATGTGGTCACTAATCTCTTAAAAGCCAGTGAATTAAGATTATTGAGCGGGTCATTGCAGTGTTAAATTAACGCTTTCATGATGAAACCAGCCAAACAACCAGCATTTACTGGTGTCGTCAGGAATGTCCATTTGCAGGCCAAGAGAAGATTATTTTTGACAACCGAGCCAGTCATTCCAGTGGTAAATTCTCAAAAATAGTCTTCTCTTGGCCTGCAAATGGACATTCAGTAAGTAAATATTTTGATATCTTTTACAAAATTTAGTCAGTAGAGTTAAACAAAGAGTCTAATCTTGGCCTGTAATGAACATTTCTCAAGACCGAGGCACAGTTCTGTTTTAGCTTACTTGACCATTAAATGGTGAAGGGAATATGAAAGAGATTTCATGCTCAAAACGCTACCTTCATTTTCTAGCCACAAGGCGGCTTGAAAGACCGCTTTGGTGATAAGGCACCACAGGGCCTGCCTTAACAAAAAGGTAACTTTTGCACACTATAATTCAAGGCCTGCTGGTATAACCATACACTAAATATCTTGATATAATGGACCTTTCCATTTTTAGCTATGCCCCGACCATGTTGGGATTGATCGATCCCCGAATGCCCTAGCTATCAATTTCCTGAAAACTATACAGGGAAGCTGTTGAATATTTTATAACTAATTTGATTGGGTGCTGTTGCTGCCTATGGCAGCAACAGCGCCCAGTCAAATTAGTTTCAAAATATTCAACAGAATATTTATTAAATACTAGACATACAATTTGTACAACAACGCATAGCCCGTCATCAAATATGCGTTCGTGATGTACTTATAGATGTCATTCATTATGATATCATTCTACACATCACATAGTTGATTATGACATAATAGGATGGGTGGATACTCTGGAAAGGTGAATTGACTTCCCTGAAGAGCATTTTAATGCACCTGATGAGGCCCAGCCCTGCTTTGCATCTCTATCTTCACACAGGTTAGTATTCATACTTACGTAGGTCTGGCTAATATTTCATTCTCATCCTTAGTGAAAAGGTTTTTCCGGAGATGATCCTTGTATGGGTTATAATCTTTGTGTATCCTCCATTTTCCGAATACAGCTGGAAGGATGCGACCAGTTTCTGTATAAAGACATCAAGAGTTAACAAGTTAATGATGAATAGCTAGCTTGAAAGTCTCCAGAGATTGCCTGACTTTGCACGCGCCTGCATGTGTGTTTGTGTGTGATTGATATGAGGGGGATATTTACGCAGTAAAAGAGGGTCACCTTTGAAGACTGAGCTCCCGATATCTCAATATCAGGGCAATGGCACAGGTAAACTATTTTGAAGATTTTGGAATTAATTTGATAGGCAAATTTAAAATGTTATTTCTTACATTGTAAGTAGGCTTGCGCGATGACGTGATTAAATCGAAAAACGCGATTATGTTTTAAATCGTGAATTTATATGATTAAAAATTAAATAATTGAATAATCGTGACTATTTTCTATTGCACAAAATATTTCAAAACCTAACTTTAAATTACTTTTTAATGCGATCGGTCATGAAAAAGACATTTTGCTTAGTGAATGTATGTACATTTGAATCGAGCCAAGCATTCCAGTGATACATTGTAAAAAATAGTCTTCTCTTGCCCTGCAAATGGACCTTTCTAAACACCATTGCAATTTTTGTCATTGATATTCTTTTGTTGTTATGCCTTGGTAATTTGTATCCAAGCTGATTAATCAAGTAATCACGATTATTTTTTAATAATCGATCGCGATCACTCAAAGCAATAATCGTACAAGCCTAATTGTAAGTAATATTTTGCATGGCCATCCCTCAGCTTTAACCCTTTAATGGTCAAGCCGGCCAAAACTGGCCTCTGCAGTGGTCTTGGGAAATCTCCATTTGTATTTCAAGAGACCATTAGTCTTCTCTTAGCCTGCAAATGGACAGTGACTAAGAAAAACTCTAGCTTTTCTTGACCAATCTTGACCACAGTTAATGTGGCTTAAAATCATTATGGTTTATTGGAATGAGAACTGATAGACTCAAATGAGCTACGCAACAATGTAAGGAGGACATGACAAGTGTAACACTATAGCTGAGATATTATTGGTGGCTTTGTCAAAAGCGCTAAAACAGTTTTACCGATATCCCTGACAAGCTAACTCATACTAGCTGCGATAGTAACCAGTCGCAACTACAGCTTTCAGTACATAATGTTTGTTGTGTGACTAAAATGACCTCCCAGTTAAATTGAACGATCATTATGGTCAAGAGACTTATCACAACCTTGTGAAGATTGGGCAACGACATGTTTCTGAATGTTCCTGAATAATGGAAGCTGACAATTCAGCAGAAACTAGAGTTAACCATTCAATCCTCAATTTTGTTAAAGGAAATTTCAAATTTCTCAGAGAAAATGTCCAATTTCAGATCAAGATTATTTTTGAAAATTAACACTGGAAAGACTGGTTCGATAATCGAGCCAGTCAATAATCAAGCCAGTCAATAATCGAGCCAGTTATTCCAGTGATAAATTTTCAAAAATTATATTCTCTTGACCTGTAAATGGACATTCAATAGGCAGATATTAAAATTCTCTTGACCAAATTTGAACATTAAAGGGTTAAGGTGTTAGCTGTAGTGTGTCATGGGACATTTACCTTTCACTTACAGGATGAAACAATGGAGGGGCACAAACCATCATGTACACACAGTATTTATTTATAATTTACATGAGTGGTTGACCTAATTACCGCAAGCAAACCCTTCCATCATGTTTGTATTTCACCAGTATATATAATTAGCAATACAAGAATACACACATACTCATTCATTAACACAAGTGTGAAGTGTGTATGTACTGTTTAAACATTTGTCAGAAGAATCACAAAGAAGCTAATGCATGCCCTGCATCAGCAAGTGACTCGCTTAAATTAGCTAGAGGTAATCCCTTAAAACATTTGTAGATATTATTTTGGGCTCAATTCATTTCCACCCCTCTCTTGTTTGGTGGTCAACCTTGTTCAAATTCCAAAAAGGTTTTTTTTGCAATTGTTCTGATAGTTTTAAATCCTGGTGTTTATGCCTACAATCTCACATATGCATGTATGTATGTATGTCAAGGTGAAAATATCAAACCTTTCTATACTGCGACACAATTTAACTTATACAAGAAAAGTTGGAATATTGCTCTACACAATATGGCAGCAATTACATCTTTCTTGTGTCAAAAATAGTTAATGCAAATTAGTTAAGTAAAATAAATAAGAGGCCCAAGAGGCCCGTGTCGCTCACCTGGAGCATTATGCATTTTTGTCACAATTGTTGGTGGGTGGTTTAGGAGCAGTCTTCTAAATGAGCTTGTGGACATTTTTCCCAAGTCCAATATGGCCGCCAAACACGCTACATTCTGATTGGTCCACGGCAGCCATGTTTCTGATGTAGCGCCTTCCCTTGAAAAAACTTTAATGGCACTCAGTGCCTAATCATATCTCCAAAATTTCGGCCCAATCACCTCAGCGGTTCTGGAGTCATTTTGGCAAAAATTAGGTCATCCAAGATGGCCACCGAACCATTTGGCAAATCAAGTTCCCTTGAAACAAACTTGGTGCAGCTCTTGCCCTAGATGATATTTCATGCGTTTTGAATTGATCCCCCAAGCAGTTTTGGCGAACATTTTTAAAGACATTTTTAAAGTGGCCAATTTTTTGGACGGATCAACTTCTCTTGAACAAACTTTAATGCCCCATAGTCCTTAATCACATATCACAAATTTCGGCCTGATCGCTTCAGCGGTTCTGGGGAAGAAGTCGTTTTTGCGAAAACGAGGTCATCCAAGATGGCTGCTGAACAATTTAGTCAATCAAGTTCCCTTGAACAAACTTGGGTCAGCTCTTACCATAGATCATATTTCATGAGGTCTGAATTGATCCCTCAAACGGTTTTGGAGAAGATTTTTTAGACATTTCTAAAAAATCAGCCGAAATCCAAGATGGCCACCGCCAAATTGGCCGATCGGCTTTGTTTGAACAAAATGGAATCTCTATGCCCTAAGGATGCTTCATCCCAAATATAATTGAAATCGGTCCAGTAGTTCTCGAGAAGACATTTTAAATTTCCCATTGCTTTAGTATGGGAGCTTTTGGCAGGAAAATGATCCAGGATGCCCCCCCCCCCCAACCGTTTAACCGACAGTTTCGAAAATTGCAAATTTGATATCAGAATACCCATAAAACCAATTTTGGCATAAAAATTCATCAAATAAAAAAATCCAATATGGCCGCCAACAACACTGTTTTGATTGGCCCACCGCAGCCATGCTTTTGATGGATTAACTTCTCTTGAACAAACATTAATGGCCCTTAGTCCCTAATAATATATCACAAATTTTGGCATGATCGCTTCAGCGGTTCTGGGGAAGAAGTTGTTTTTGCGAAAACTAGGTCATCCAAGATGGCCGCTGAACCATTTGGTCAATCAAGTTCCCTTGAACAAACTTGGTTCAGCTCTTACCCTAGATAATAGTTCATGAGTTCCGAATGGATCCCTCAAACGGTTTTGGAGATTTTTAAAGACATTTCTAAAAGTCAGCCAAAATCCAAGATGGCCGTCGACCAAATTGGCCGATCGGGTTCGTTTGAACAAACTTAAATCTCTATGCCTTAAGGATGCATCCTGCCAAATATAATTGAAATCAGCCCAACAGTTCTCGAAAAGAAGACATTTTAAATTTCCCATTGCTTTAGTATGGGAGCTTTTGGCGGGAAAATGATCCAAGATGGCTGCCAAACCATTTATCCGACAGTTTCGAAAATTGTAAATTTCAAATCAGAATACCCAAAAAACTAGATAAAAACAATTTCAGCCTCAAAGTCCATCAAATAAAAAAATCCAATATGGCCGCTAAACATGCTATATTTTGATTGGTCCACAGCGGCCATGTTTTTTGACAGATCAACTTCTCTTGCTGGCCCTTAGTCCCTAATCATATCTGACAAATTTTGGCCTGATCCCTTCAGTGGTTCTGGAGAAGAAGTCATTTTCGCTAAAACTATGTCAACCAAGATGGCCGCCAAACCATTTGACCAATCAAGTTCCCCTGAACAAACTTGGTTGACCTCTTGCCCTGGATCATATTTCATGCGGTTTCCTTCAATCCCTCAAGCGGTTTCAGAGAAGATTTTTAGCCGTTTCTAAATATCGGCCAAAATCCAAGATGGCCACCGGCCAAATTGGCCGATCGGCTTCCTTTGAACAAACTTGGATCCCTATGCCTTAAGGATGCTTCCTGCCA
This sequence comes from Chaetoderma sp. LZ-2023a, assembly GCA_034401795.1. NCBI lineage: Eukaryota > Metazoa > Mollusca > Caudofoveata > Chaetodermatida > Chaetodermatidae > Chaetoderma > Chaetoderma sp. LZ-2023a. Next base: position 148,123,664 of record CM067370.1, on the reverse strand, counting down.
AATATAACTGAAATCATCCCAGTGGTTCTTGAGAAGTCGCTTTAAAGAAAAGTTGATGGATGGACGGACGACGGACGGTCGCCACGACATAAGTTCACTTGGCCTTTCAGGCCATGTGAGCAAAATGGTTTTGTACACTTAATGGGCTGTAATATTTGTTTGCAAAGTATTGTGCCACACATAAGCATGAGCCATCATATTTTGGTGTACATTCTTGCATGTATCCCATATCAATTAATTTTTAATCATTCATTCAAAGTTATGAAGTGTTATTGCATGCAAATAAAATCCATCTAAAAACATCTTCCCCATACTAAAGTTGTAAAGTCCACTGAGCACTCAAGACTATAAAACCATCACCTACACCTATATACTATCCTCAAGTATTTCTCAAAGCTTTAAATCACTGGTCAATGCCAGGTATAGAGAGTTAGCACATGTCTACCTGGCAGCCATAATTGATTTTGCATCCAGTTTCTAGAGTGAGACCAATTTAGATAGGCATACCTCCATATACTACATCTGGTCAACTTTACTATAAGCTACTGCGCAGAAACCAATTTTCCAGATTTAACAGATGGTAATATTGCATAAATTCTGCATCAAAACTAATTGCGATGCATTCAGATGGACACCTGATGTTCATATCTGGGATTTCATATATTCAGACAGACTTGCATCATCTCTCCAACCCAGTTTTTAAATCTCTAGAAAGCAAAAGTATTGAAAGTTATCACACACATAACAATTTCCAAAATGGTTTCCTGGCAGACATAATGATTTTTGACATCTATATCAATTTCACCTCCTCCAACCCCACAGACACCACCAGCATGCACGCATGCAATCAAAGCAACTGAAAGTTATTTCATGGAAACTAATTTTCAAGATTGTACAGAGCTTGTTATTTCATGATACACATTAGAGCTGGGCGGTATTGATATTTATATGATGGTATCGGTACCATGAAAAAATACCGCGGTACCATGGTATACCGTCATCTGAGCCTGAGGGATGCCATGAAACCAGAACAATTTTATCCATTTCCTTTTCACTTCCATCTCCAATCAAGGGTATATATAGGTAAAATAAATAAATCGACTTCCTGATTTAGAGAAGAAAAACATGGCTATTGAGACTTTAGTTTCACAATTTTATTAGGTCACTATTTTTATTGACGTAATATCATTCACGGGAATATCGGTCAAGGTGTGTGATCGACTCGCTAACTATAACCCACTGTTTGAGACATTGGGGTGCACTATTTTCAATCTGGATTGTTCTTGCTATAAATGCGTGCGACCAGCAAACGGTAAATTTTATTTTGGCAGTCGTGCGCTTTGATAAACAGAGTCCAGACAAAATCTGCGAGTATTTAAACGGGGCGAGTGTTGTACTCTTTTATTTCTGTTGGAGTTGTATATTCTGTTACTCGCGAAAACAGGCCTATACACATACATATAACACGACATTGAATATAGCCGATTCCAAAGCTTCTGATAATTACCGAGTACCCAATGTGCAGACTCGTTACTCGCCATGCTTCACGTGAACAATGCGTGTAAAAAGCTATTTCCGCGAACTTCCGATGTGTAGCCAGTTGAAAAATGAATTACAAAAACTAAAACACTATAATTTTTAGGTGTCATTACTTAAACTGGATTTAATCCGTAAAGAAATTTCTTAAAACAAGCCAGAAAAATAAAAAATAACGACTTCAACGCCGCTCATTGTTAATAAATTAGCACGTGATCAAAACGGCGCGAGCAAATACTACATTTTAGTAAATTTTCATTGATAAATTCAGCATAGTACTGTATTTTCCCACGGTCTAGTTCATGAACAACCAATCAAATACGTCTTTGCGAGATTGCTGTTGTTTGAATAGCACGCCATTTGTATGTTATTTTTTATTCTAGCGTGTTTGTTCAGTAACAAAATGCTTGGAGTAATAAATTACAAATAATAGAAAAGGAAATAGGGAATATATTATAGTGTAATTACTACAGGTGGACGGCCAGAGAATGAGTTTAGATGTTTTAAATAAAGCAATTTTACCGTGAGACTTTCAAGACGTACGTTTGACATGCAATTCTGCCTGTCATTATTTTGTAATTGATGTTTTGATGTTTGTTTTTACAACGACCCTTTCACCTCAACTCGGCTAATAGTTATGGATGCCTGTATTTTTTGGCAGTATTAGCACCTATTTACCCGTGGCCAACTCAGATTTTAGGAATATATTTCTCAAATATTGCTCAAACATTATGGACGGTATTCACGGTATTTGGAAATGTCAACGGTCACGGTATCGGTTCACGGTATACCGCGGTCCTCACGGTACTACCGTCAGACCGCCTAGCTCTAATACACATAAGATAACATTCACACAACTTGTCCAATGTGCATCACACAACGTGTCCGATGTGCATCAAGTTTTAGCCAGCAAAAGCTTAATCTAACACGTATTTTCGATGTCAGGCAACAGGTTTCCTGTAAAGATGCTAATGGAGGGATCTGGTTTGTCACTCAAGCATCTGACATAAGCAATAACGTCACCTATTAGCAGATGTCACAATCAGAATGACATGTCTGTCACAAAAGTGTATGGTTTGTGTGTCTGGGGAATTTACAATTCAATAAACAGTCTGTTGAATATTTCGAATCTAATTTGACTGACAGCTGTTGTGCCCCATAGTCAAATTAGTTTCAGAATATTCAACAGCTTAGCTGTATGAGTTACCTTGAAAATTAGATTCTAGGAATTCAGCTTTCAAAATCTCAAAATCGATTCCAATGTGTGTACAAACTGGGCGGATCTTAGTTAGAAATGGGTAGGGCAGATCTAGAAATGGGTGGGTAGAGATAGAAATGGGTGGGGCAGAGCTAGAAATGGGTGCGGCAAATCAAGAAATGGGTGGGGCAGACCTAGAAATGGGTGGGACAGAGCTAGAAATGGGTGAGGCAGAGCTAGAAATGGTGGGGAAGAGCTAGAAATGGATGGGGACAGTCAGAAATGGTGGGGCAGAGCTAGAAATGGGTTGTGGCAGAGCTAGAAATGGGTGGGGACAGAGCCAGAAATGGGTGGGGCAGAGCTGGAAATGGGTGGGGTAGAGCTAGAAATGGGTGGGGTAGAGCTAAAAATGGGTGGGGACAGAGTCAGAAATAGGTGGGGCAGAGCTAGAAATGGGTGGCGTAGATCCATAAATGGGTAGGGCAGAGCTATAAATGGGTGGGGACAGAGCCAGAAATAGGTGGGGCAGAGCTAGAAATGGGTGGGCAGATCTAAAAATGGGTGGGGCAGAGCTAGAAATGGGTAGGGCAGAGCCAGAAATGGGGTGGCCAGAGCTTGAAATGGGTGGGCCAGAGCTAGAAATGGTGGGACAGAGCTTGAAATGGGTGGGCCAGAGCTAGAAATGGTGGGCCAGAGCTAGAAATGGGTGGGCCAGAGCTAGAAAAAGATCGCTTTATTGAGATGGATATAATATGATTTCAGGGATGGAAGTGTTAGTGCCGCTTCAACTCTGACACTGAATGGGGGTTAATTATTGATTCAACCCACACATGCACCCATCTACACCCTCACAAAACAATCAAATGCAAAAGGCAGTTTAAACTGCAGATTGATACAAATACACTACAGGGTGATTAATCTACTAGACTGGGAAGGCTTTTAGAACTCTAACATCAATGTTGGTGGAGAGGTTAGCAATCTTAAGGTAAACAAGTACACACAGGACTCTGTAAACATACATGCAGGGTATACATTTGCTAATTACAAACATGGCAACATCAATGTGGTCAGAAAGTGACTCTGTTGTGTTGTTGCAGTTACCTCTCCGAGCTCTTGCACGTTCTTAAAACGCATGCATGAAACAAATCAAGTAACTTTAATGGTCAAACTGGACAAAACTGACCGTTGCAGTGGTTGAGAAATGTACATCTGCAGGCCAAGAGAAAACTATTTTATTCCATTTATTGTTGGGATGACCAGTTCAGTTATTAAGCCCGGTAATCGCCAGTGGTAAATTTTCATAGTTTTCTCGACCTACAAATATACATTTCTCATGGTCCGCTTGACTACTAAATCGTCATCGGGGTGATTTAGCTCAGTCTTAACCATGATGTTTCATTAACATAATCATAGAATTATGTTAATCCTTTACTACTGTGAGGAATGCAGGTCAAGAACACTATTTAAAAAGATTTTACCACTGGATTGACTGGCATGATAACTGAGTCAGTCATTCCAATTATAAAATTTTCAAAAACAGTCTTCTCTTGGCATGCAAATGGACATTCACCAAGCATGAATTTAAATTTTCCGTACCAATTTTGACCATTAAGGGGTTAATAAAAACAGCAGCATGATTGTTGCACAGCCATCTTTATACAGACGCCTGCACTCATCCCTAATTCACCTTTCCACAGTACCCAACAATCATATGACGTCATAATCAACTACATGATGTGTGGAATGATGTCACAATGAATGACGTCATGAATGACGTCGATAAGTACGTCACGAATGCATATTTGAAGACGGGCTATGCGTTATTGTACAAATTGTATGTCTTTACTATTTAATAAATATTCTGTTGAATATTTTGAAACTAATTTGACTGGGTGCTGTTGCTGCCTTAGGCAGCAACATCACCCAATCAAATTAGTTACAGAATATTCAACAGCTTCCCTGCATAGTTTTCAGGAAATTGATAGCTAGGGCATTCGGGGATTGATCAATCCCAATACGACGAGGTGTGGGTGGAGATTAGCTTGTGATGGGCGGGGCATAGCTAAAAATGGAACGGTCCATTCACAAGAAGGGTGGGGGGGGGATAGTACACTTATGTATTCATAATGTACAGCAAAGGAAGGAGTTCCTTTCAAATCAGTCTTTAACAGTCATTAAACTTTGCCACAAAGAAAACACCAGTTTCACCACCCAATGTTGAAATGCCTTACAATTAGTTGAAGGGCCATAAAAATTGCATTACATAAGCAACCATATGTTGAATGACTGAATTTATGTCTATTCTAAAAGACCTCATCAGTATGAACAATGAACAATGTTTTCAGCTTAGAGGTATGCAGAGATGTGAGAATAATCAGGCATCATAATTAATACCTATACTATATATTATACCATCATTATGTAACCCGCTTCAGTGGTTTGGAATGGAGAACACATCTGTGTTTGAAGCCTGACAGATCATGGATCTTTATCTTATTAGCCACATTTACATTGACACACGATTGGTATCAAGAAACCACCTGTACTTAAACACCAACGTTTGATGCTCTTTTTAAAATTCAATATAAACAATTGCCGCATCTGTGAGGATTGTCTGTTATGCCAACAGATACACGGCACAAGACCTCGATAACTTCGCTTCATCAAATATCCTACCACACCATCAGTCAGATCGGTACCCTATGCGGTTTCACAATCCGGTCAGAGTCGTTCTCGAGGATCACAACACTTCGTGGGTGGAAAAGACTAACCTAACGTACTGACTATTCTTGGGACTAATTAATCTTTCTTGAGTCAAAGCGACCTACAGGCATTGTCTCACTTGACATCAGTGTTTCACTGTTTCGAACTAAATAAAGAAGAGTGAAGCCTACCTCCAAGTCTGATGTTATCAGAAAGGTTGCAATATCTGAGAGGCTTGTCTATTGTGCCTCTGGATATGAGCCGAGGCGATCAGGCTCTGGACAGACGATGACAGGGATTCTTGTAAGGGTCCTTTTGAGGCAAAATGCAGCTTGGGAACCTCAAAAGTAATGGCAGTGGGTTCTATGGGACATCTCTGAAATTCTTGTATGATTGTTAAATACTAATCAGTTTCATAGATCTTTTTGCACAAAAATACAAACAAATATTAGCATGGAACACACACAATTCATATTTCTAATGAGCAAAATGCATGAGAACCCCAGATTTCAATTTGGAACCTCAAGATTTAAGCTGGGGATCTCCAAATTTCAGTGTGTGGGTCCTTTGGAACCTTTACAATTTAGATGCCATGAGAAACATTGACTGGTCACCATGGCATAAGCTCACTTGACCATTCTGACACGGTTAGCGACTAATGTAAGATATTAATTACTCATACATGCAACACTGTTTTTTAAATTTTAATATTTTTTAATTTGTCCTGCAAATGGCCAAATCTGGGACATGTTACATTTTTTAGAGTTACAGTTTTAACAATATCTTGGAAGATCATTAGTCAAATAAACATCTTGACATGGCTTCACTTCCGCTGAACTGAACACCCCAGGTAGAAATAGTGCAATAACATGTACATGGATATCTGTGAAAACTCATTAACTCTTCTTCCAGGGGGTATGCTTTAAACATTTTGTATGCAAGCTGCACAAAAAATGGCTTTTCCAGTGGTCTTGAGAAATGTCCATCTGCAGACCAAGAGATTACTTTTGAAAATTTATCAGTGGAATTACTGGCTCGATTATTGAGCCAGTCATTGCAGTGATAACTTTTCTAAACTAATCTTTCTTGGTCTGCAATCGGACAGTTTCTATGAGAAAATTGTGATTTTGTTAAACAAATTTGAGAATGGCCAACATCCATATTGGATTTTGGATGATAATCGATTTCGATAGTTTTTTCCTCAGACCTAGTTTAAAGAACCTATGGAGTTTCAAGCTGACCGAACAAACAGCAGCAGAATTATAGCACAGAAATTAATTTTCAAAGTGATTCCAGCTATAGAACGACTTCAGTTGTACACTGAATCCAGAACATTAAAAATTAACTAACTTAGCTAGTATATAGAACAATTTCAGCTATAAAATGACCTCTGAGTCAACCAATGATTACAGTAGTATATAGAACACTTCCAGTAATAGAACAAGTTGGGTAGCAGAACGACGCCATGATCCAGTAGTGAAATGTTTACAGTAGCATAAGAATGACCCCAGGACCATAAGAACCACTAAATTAATGAAAACAAACTTAATCATCAGTAGAATAGGTGTTAGAGACTCAAACAAGAGTAAGAAATGTTAGACCTTCAAACAACAATATAACCAACGGACATTTGAGGACACATAACTAACATAAAATAATGGACATATAGTCAGTCCACTTATGATCAAATATAATTAACAGTTAATCCCTCCGGGCTTGATTTTGTTATTAGTGGTGCCCAATGATGTCTGGATCCACATAAATGTACTAAACAGTAGAGCTGACTCGCCCATGTGGTTTTCAAGATCCCCGCACCAGTGAGTCAGTACACCAGACGCCAGTGAGTCATCATGGTCCTAGTTTTGGACATATGTAAAGGCTTGTTTGAATCATAAAGATATTGTTGAATTAAATGTTGTTTAAAATTGCTGCGACGCAACTAAAATTAAGTCGCAAAACTGCGCATACTTGTTTGTGTAAAGCTAGCACACTCGAGCAGATTGATTCTGCCATTTGATCATTTCAATCAGGGAAATAATGGCAGTTACAACAGAATGTATAATATATATGTAGCAATCCAGCCTTGTGCTTCTATGTGGTCCCTGAAAGAAGGGGTTGTGGAACACATAATTATTCACCGAAATGATAAATCCTCAACATTCAATACAAATATATGAATAGTTACATATATGAGTAAAATACTCAAGACAGGTTTGTGATGCTGTGCAACATTCACAGACAGGTTTGTGATGCTGTGCAACATTCACAGACAGGTTTGTGATGCTGTGCAACATTCACAGACAGGTTTGTGATGCTGTGCGACATTCACAGACAGGTTTGTGATGCTGTGCAACATTCACAGACAGGTTTGTGATGCTGTGCGACATTCACAGACAGGTTTGTGATGCTGTGCAACATTCACAGACAGGTTTGTGATGCTGTGCAACATTCAGACAGGTTTGTGATGCTGTGAAACATTCACAGACAGGTTTGTGATGCTGTGCGACATTCACAGACAGGTTTGTGATGCTGTGCAACATTCAGACAGGTTTGTGATGCTGTGAAACATTCACAGACAGGTTTGTGATGCTGTGCAACATTCACAGACAGGTTTGTGATGCTGTGCAACATTCAGACAGGTTTGTGATGCTGTGAAACATTCACAGACAGGTTTGTGATGCTGTGCGACATTCACAGACAGGTTTGTGATGCTGTGCGACATTCACAGACAGGTTTGTGATGCTGTGCGACATTCACAGACAGGTTTGTGATGCTGTGCGACATTCACAGACAAGTTTGTGATGCTGTGCAACATTCAGACAGGTTTGTGATGCTGTGAAACATTCACAGACAGGTTTGTGATGCTGTGCGACATTCACAGACAGGTTTGTGATGCTGTGCGACATTCACAGACAGGTTTGTGATGCTGTGCGACCTTCACAGACAGGTTTGTGATGCTGTGCGACACTCACAGACAGGTTTGTGATGCTGTGCGACATTCACAGACAGGTTTGTGATGCTGTGCGACATTCACAGACAGGTTTGTGATGCTGTGCGACATTCAGACAGGTTTGTGATGCTGTGCGACATTCACAGACAGGTTTGTGATGCTGTGCGACATTCACTACAATAACCTGTATACCATCAGACATCTGTAAAGCTTGCTTAACACTTTAACCCTTGAATTTGTTAGAAATTTTAAATTTTCTCATAGAAAATGTCCATTTGCAGACTAAGAGAAAACTACTTTTGAAAATTTACCACCAGAATGGCTGGCTCGAGCCAGTCATTCCAGTGGTAAATTTAAAAAACCCATTCTTCTCTTGGTCGGCAAATGGACATTTCTCAAGACAACTGCAGAAGCCGTTTTTGGCTGATATTTGTGTTCAAAAGTGTTAATGGCTCTATTTTTAGAAAGTAGCTACATCTGTTTCTAGTCTGTATTATGGAATTCCATCTAAGATATTATTGCAATCAATTGATATGTGATTACATAAGGTGATCTATGAAGAATGCACTAATTTCCCATATGAATGGAAACATGGAATTTAAATGGATATGTTTAGAGTTGAACAGTCTAGCTGTTATATCATCTTAGCACTATTGCTACAGATAACTTGATGCTATATTGAAGGTTCTTGTCTATCATTCTCAGTTTTATATCATGATAACAGACAAAAGTTATAGATATTTTCCGTGTTCCTGCCCATGAATGAGCTACATCAGTTCACATCTGCGTGAGAAACTAGATCGAGATTCAAGAAAGATTATTCCTATACGGTACCAATTATAGGTATGCATATATGTCTATATACTTCAAAATACTCCGGTGATTAATTGCTGAATGCATGTGCGACGATGTTGTGCTTTCTTTATAAAAAATATGCATTCAAATTACTTAGTTAAAACACACATAATCTAACAAATATCCCTTACTTATAAATGAAGATGTACAAGTAAATCATTTAATGATTTATGAGAACTTTAAGCCAATTTATTCTAATTTTTGCGGCATTAGATTATATAGTACCACTCATAAATAAGTTACCATGTTTCCAAAGGAAAAACAGAAACATGTTCGTACAATTTTGAACACATTAAGAAATGTACTGTTGAAAGTCTTGAACATAATTGGATTGGAAGACTTAGGCAGCAATAACTTCCAACCTAATTATGTTCTAAATATTCAACAGTACACGTTAGGTTATTTCAGACCTGTACTATATTACTTAAATCACTATATATATGGTCAATGGTTTGTTGACTATATTGATGATAATTTGACTGCATGAAAGCTGCTTCTGCCTAATGTTTTCAAACTAGGCAACATGTTTCCTATCTATCTCCCGTGAATCCAAGCTCATGGGAAGATATGGGACAGTACAGCTCATGAACAAATTAACGTGTTTCAAAAACAAAAAAAGAAACACGTTAGTCAGTACAATTTTGAACACGATGCAAGAAGTGTTCTGTTGAATATTTTGGACTTAATTTGATTGGAAGCCATTGCTTCCACTCAAATTAAGTTCAAAATATTCAAATTTACATTCCATTTTGCTTTAGAAACATCTTAATGTATTGCCGAGCTATATTGTACCAGAATGAGAATGGCTGGCACAGATGTGTATGTTCTGCGGTAAATAGTAACTATTGTTAAATGTCAGATTCCCTGGATAAGCAAGAAATGCGCTTCATTCAGGCTTTGTGGTTTGAAGATATCAACATTCATTCATGCTGGTTCTCTTGCTTAATTCTGAGTAAATGGTCTGAGATTATATATCACATTCCTCAACACTCTTGCTGATGTTATTTAGAAATCGCTCCAGAAGCTTACACAATAGCAGCTGTGTCAATAATGTACGTATTGATGAGGATTGAAATAGGATATATACATATAATCATCTCATTCTCTCAAGCTTCAATATATTCCTGTGAATTCCTGTCCAAAAACATAAACTACTTGGTCTGAGAAATTCTGAATCCGTTAGAAAAGATTTGTTTTGATTGTGTGGTTTATTATTATCAATTGGGACACAATAAAGGCGGCGTTTTAAAATTATTTGTGTTTTACTGCTTGTTTCCTTCTTTAACAATGGAGGAATCCAGTTTATCCATCAATCACATGATGTCATAATCAACTATGTGACGTGTAGGATGACATCATAATCAATTGACTCAATTTAATCTGTCTGTTTAATAGTCTCACAAGATGTACGAATTGGATGTCGTTACTATTTAATAAACATTCTGTTGAATATTTTGAAAACTAATTTGACTGACCGCTGTTGCTGCCATAGGTCAAAGCGTGAGTGGAGCTTACCAAGAGATGGGCATGGCAGAGCTAAAACTGATTCTTCCATTGTTTTTTCTCTTGGTATGTAGTGGGTGGGGCAGGATTCGGGCCAGCCATGTGTGGTATTATTTATAAACCTTTCGCGAAAATAAAACATTATGATTGCTGCACAATACTAGAAGAGCAACATCCTTGCATGATATTCCCATGTCATTATCTCACATCTTGGCTGTTTTCCATAGACATGCCTGCAGATACACATTCATGCATATTATATGATTTTGTTGGGCGATTTGGAGATCCATAGCTTATAGTACTTAATGTTTATAGCTTGTAGCATATATTATTTGCCAGCTTAAGCTTTCATATTATGTAATGGCAGCAGTAAAAAAACCCACAGACACACACCCCCACCCCCCTTGTGGGTTGGTCTGTTGTTTTATTAACCACTATAAAAACATACTTACCGTTCAATCACTACTTGCTAAATCAATTATCTGCATTTAGCTATCAGAATAAGATTTTTATGCCTGCATACACACCTCCCCATGCCTATTCCTATTAATATGGACCCTCAAGCAGGCTACTGGTTAAGTCCATCTCCTGCATACTGACAGCTATAGACTGGCACCAGTCTATACTCACCACATAGTGACGCTTGTCACTAAGCGCGCTTGCGCATGCGCACTGGAGCCCAAATAGGAAACAGATTCACTTTTCTAAATTTAAGTGCTAAATATTAAAGGCCAATTCTCAAATCTTACCACGCGGGGTGGCTGAGACCGGGTCATAGTGATTGAACGGTATGTTTTTATAGTGGTTAAAAAAACAACAGACCAACCCACATGGGGGGTCTGTGGGGGGGTTGTTATTACACCACAAAAACATCCATTACCGTTCAATCACTAATTGCTAAACCCGTAGATTTGGTCAGTGCCCCATTTAAACATTAGGTGGGAGGAGATTTGAGAATCAACAAACAAGGATAGAAATCGAACCAATCTTATCCAAATGTTAATAACATAACATAATAGTGCATTTAACTCAATCACACCGTGATTAACAAATAAGGAAAACTTGAACTTAAAGAAATAAATAAAAACCAAAAGAAGACTCACCATTTCTCACAGACGCACAGTCCTAACGAAAATGGTGGAAAATGCTTGGTAAATGGTCTTCGGCTTTTTTAGTTAAAATTACGAAAAAAGGAGGCTGCTGCACTCTGGTCTTTGAGATAAAAGGATGTGAAAGTGGATTCAGATTTCCATCCTGCCACCTGCATGACCTCATCTAAAGACGAACCGTCAAGAGCGAAAGAAGTAGCCATACCTCTAACGCATGGGCTTTAATCTGGGAGAGATTAATTTGATCCGGTGAGGCTATCTCATAACAAAGCTTAATTGTCTCACAATTCCATCTGGCAATCGTAGATTTTGAGACCGCCTTAGATAACTCTTTCGCGTAGGAAACCCATAAATAGGATGGATCGACTCTTTTAAAATCGGTTCGCTGTTTGTAGGTTCTTAGTGCCCTAACAGGACACCAAAATTTATTGTATAGCGCAAAAGACGATAAAGATTTTTAAATGATCGGACTAGCAGGAAAGCGGGCGGTTAGACTGAGTTTAGATAAAGTCCCTTCTGGGATGTAAAACCAAACCGTCTCCTGAAATTATAAATCTATCCTTTTCAGCAGAAAGAGCATGAATCTTTGAACGCCTTCTAGCAGAGGCAGCAGCAACAAGAAAAAACAGTTTTGAGAGCTAAAAGCTTAATACTGATAGAAGAAATAGGTTCAAAATGGTGACCTGCCAAAACTTGAAGAACCAAAGCCAAATTCCAGGAAGGTAAAGGCGTAGCAATCGGAGGATGAATATTACCTAGAACTCTAATAAAACTATTAAGAGTCTTAGTATCCTTGACATCAGCATTCAGAAGACAAGGAAGGGAAGATGCCAGAGAAAATCTATATCCCCTGAACGTATTAGCTGACAAGTGTAAAGAATCAAACAGATAGGATAAAAAATCTAATACTTGTGGTATAGAAACAGAATCGGGCACGAAACCTTGGTCTGAAAACCACTCATCAAAAATTTTTAACTCGACCCTTGTAAACTCGACAGGTCGATTCCCTTCTGGCAGAGTCAATAATTTCCTGAGATCTTGAAGAAGCCTTATTCTCGAGGACCTCAGACTCGAGCTTCTCCAAACGCACAGATTGAAAATTTCTGGATTTGGATGCACACAAAGACCTCTTACTTGAGATAGAAGATCCTGGGATACTGGAAAAAGATGAGGGAAGTCTACCAGAAGATCTAGAAGGTCTATAAACCAAATCCTCTTGGGCCAAAAGGGAGCTATCCGAAGAACCTCGCAATCTTGGTCCTTGACCTTCTTCAAGACTAACGGAATCAAATTGTTGGAGGGAAGGCATAGGCGAACATTCCTGTCCCGGATTGAGACAGAGCATCCACCGCCAGGGCTTGACTGTCCGATAAAGGAGACATGTAAGAGGAGATCTGGGCATTCAGAAAGGTCGTGAACAGATCTACTAGAGGACGATCCATAAGACTGAAAACCGCTCTGACAACCGACTTCTTTAACTGCCACTCTGTGTGGGCAAACTTGCTGGGACGTGACAGTTGGTCCGGCAGAAAATTCAGACTGCCTGGGACATGGGAGTATACTAGAAAATCTGTCTCTTGCGGCACCACAAGAGAAGATTCCACACTTCTAGACAAAGGAGAGACGACCTTGTACCTCCCTGCCTGTTGACATAAGACATCACTGTCGAATTGTCCGACCGAATCGAGACTTTGAGACCTATTACAAGATCTGACCATGAAAGGAGAGCCTTCTTGACAGCCCACAACTCCAGAATGTTGATATGGGCTATCGACTCCTCCAGGAACCAAAGGCCGGAAACTGACAGGGAGTCCCAGACTGCTCCACAACCCTCCTGGGAAGCGTCTGTGAAGATAATCGCCTGAGGGGAGGACGTAACCAGTGGAACACCCATCAGAAGCAGAGAACGATCCCTCCAAAAATCTAGATGAGGGATCAAATGTTCTCTGATGGGAATCTGATGTTAAATAGAGTGGACTGACTGCTTCCAAAGGGACATTAAATACATTTGGAAGGGTCTTCTCATCAGCGCCGCCCAAGGAATTACTTTTTCTATACTGACCATCAGTCCTATCACTCTTAAAAAGAATCTTGCTCTTACCATGGGAGAAGACAGGATTTCCATTGCCATTGATAAAGCCTCTATCCTTGGATCTGAGGAGAAGACTAGACCCCGGGCCAGGTCGAAAGAAACGCCTAGATGTGTAAGGATATGAGATGGAACTAGGCTTGATTTCTTTAGATTTAAAATCCACCCTAGGATGCATGCCAGACTGCAAACCTCTGCAAGAATTCCAAAGAGAATTGAAGAAGACTTACTTTACTAACCAATCGTCTATATAAACGTGGAGATGGATAGAACGACGGTGAAAATTTCTGCCACAGCTGAGACTATGCGAGAAAAGGAAACGGCCAAAAGACATGACGCGAAACTGCCAAACTCGATCTTAGTAAGCAAAACTCAGGAATTTACTGAAGGAAGGGTAAATGAAAACATGAAAGAAGGCGTCATTTTGGTCCATGGAAACGACCACATACCCTGATCTAGATATAATCTGAGTAAGAATCATGAGATTTAATCATGACATACCCCCTTGTTAAATTAAAATTAATGCAGATATGAATGTTTCAGAGTGAATAGAGATCATTTTACTAAGATTTAATGACAGGGTAGGAAAACCTACCCTAGGCTGAACTCTCTCATGTATGTATAAATTCCTTAGAATTAACATAATTCACAAAGAAAACTAACATGATAATGACCAAAATGTCAATTGAAAAGACCAGAGGAGACAAGAAAAAGGAATTAAAAGAGGAAGAGCCGACACAAAAAAGGAAGGTCTATAGAAAACGTGTCTTTAAAAAGAAGAGAAAGAGTCTAAGCAATCCACCTGTGAGCCAGGGACCAGACATCCGAAGAGACCCTGACTGGACAAAATCTCCTCAGCCCTGACCGACTAGGGAATAGAAGAATAAGAAGGATTAGGAGATGAAGAAGAAAAGAGATGAGAAGAGTCACCAGAGGCCATAGAATCAACAGTTCAAATGGAAAGAGGAGAGCAAGGCCTCTTGGAATCTAGAAGGTTAGAAAAATGTAAAGAATCAGAAAAGGAAAAGATTGATCAGAAGGAATGTGAACAGATACAACATCCTGACCAGAGGACATGGAAAGAATAGAGAAAAAAGCTGACATGAAAGAACGAACAAGGGACAAATCCCTAAACACAGAAAAAATGAAATAACCAGACTGTAAACAACAATTAGAAACTCAAGTTCAAAAGAGAGAACGACAGAAACAATCAGATCAAGATGATCAAAAGAGGAAGGAGGAGGAAGAGAGGAATAAAGAAGAATGGAAGATGAAGAGGAAAGAACAGGACCAGAAGATCCCTGGATAGGATAGATAGACGATGAAATACGGGGAAAACCCCAGAGGGAAAAAAGAGACAGAAAGAGAGAGAGAGGAAAGAGAACATGACTAGTAGAAAACTTTAGCAGAAGGAGCAGAGGATGAAGGAAGAGACCTATACTTATCTTACTCATTATTATTAAAGACTTAGAACCAATATTATCATCATGTAAAGATGGATGTCATTGAGATTGAAATGCTAATAAAAGGAATCATTGATAGAATGAGAATGAATCCCTGGAACATCTGGATGTTAAATACACAAAACACTAATACTTCATTATGATTAAACACTACGGGATGAAAACACAAAACAAAACGCTGAAAAACAGAGGCGATATAAAATCTAAGCAAAAAGACTCACCTAAACCATGACTGTAACAACGCAGAAGAAAAAACTCGGCTTTTATTCCTTCTTCCTTCACCATAATCTTATTTCTCTATTCTCAGCGTTTTCTAGCTCTTGTAATCATTAATCTTAGAGCCATTCTCTTCCCTATGAAACCACTACTGAAACTATTCCTTTCAGCGCCTGTCAGAATTAGACTAAGAATTACGCTAGAAATGGGGATTTTCTTCAAGAAAATAGCTCTCTTTGGATAAAATAAATATGTCAACCTGCCAACATAAGAGGAAAAAAGAGCGCGAAAAAAGGCTGAACGGCCCGAAGACAACTGGCCATCTAAAGTTGGATGAAATTAAAAACCAATTTTAATTGCGACATCTAGACATGCGTAGAATACAGACTGACTTCTCGACTGCAACAAAAAACCCATCCGCCAACCAGTCGGAAGAGTCTTTAATTACGTTGAAATGTTTCACTGATAAAAGAATAAATGCTGAATATCCACAATTTCAAGAGAGACTTCAAGACTGGCAATGTCTCGGAATTAATATTTCAGCAATTAAACATTCCGATTTTTAAAAGCACTTACTGAAATAAAACTAACCCGGAATCTCAGTAAGAGCTATCACCGGAAATCTTAAAAAGGAAAATAGAACCGGAAGTTAATCATAGAACACCATGAAACTGGTAATGAACCTATCCCCAGATGTACGAATCCGGAAGTGAAAAAATAGGAAACGGAAATGCGCAAACCGGAAGAAGACAACCGGAAACTGAACCCAGATGTACAGTAAAAAACAAGAATAAACAAAGGAACTGGAAATAGGCAAAACCGGAAGTCAGACCGGATACGGAAAAAACGGAGGTAGATCCAGAAAACGGAAGTAACCCCTGTCCAGAGGACGGAAGTCTATCCGAGTCTGAATGACCCGGAAGTACACCTCTAGAGACAGAAGCGGAAGTGTACAGACAGGAATCCAGACCGGAAGCGGAAGCGCTTCTACCGGAAGACGAAAAATAATAGGAGTCCACAGACCCCGGATATCCGGCATCACCGGAAGCGCTGCTAAAACCGGAAACGGAACTAGGAACTGGATCTTGAAGACCCGGATGTCCTACAAAAACGGAAGACATACCGGAAACGGACGGAACGGAAGTGGTAACCAGATCTTGATGACCTGGATTACCTACTAAACCTACCGGAAATGGATGCCATAGAAGAAAGAACTGGATCCTGAAGACCCAGATGTCTAGCTAGACCGGAAGATAAAATGGAAACTGACGGAGTGGCGGAAAAAGTAAGTAAACCAGAGTCCTGAGGACCCGAGTCCACCACAACGGAACCAGAACTAGCATGACCATTCTTAGCAATAGGGGATCTAGAAAGAACCTTGACGACTGGAATGATCGAAAAATTGGCATTTTCATAAGGTTCAGCCTTATGGACGTCAGCTTCCGCCTCCGCCACCACTGCTTGTGGGTTATACCCGTCACCCTCAAGTCTTCGGTGGGTTTGACCTGGTGCACTGCTCGAGCCCACCTTTGAGAGGTTAGTCGCTCTAGACTTCTGCTTTGGAGACTTTTTAACCTGCATGGAGGTTAGAGGGACCGGTTTCCCCCATTTGCGGGAACACCCTCTAGCCTTCGGGCTATCATCCGAATTAGAAGAAACATCCTGTTTCTTAGCCTCTTTAATTGCAGAAGAAATTCTCTCGTCAAGGGATTTCGTCAAAACAGATGCAAACGATTCGAATCTTGCGAAAAGAGCTAGCACGGCATCGGAATTCGCCGAAGAGGCTTCTCCCTCTATTGCCACCGGTACAGAAACAGTAGATTGTGCAAATGACACAGCTTTCACCTTACTAGCAATGGAGGTAGAGGAAGGACGACCAGAAGGCAGCGGTTGTTTAAACGGTAAATTTGTAAAAAATGCCTTAGACACCGAGACCGGCCACCCTTTACAGATCCCACACATCGTTGTGAAGGTACAAGTGGTACCCGGCAAATTCAACTGAGTGATGGCGATCACACTTTGACGACGTACATTTTGTCTTGTCAGACGATTTAGCGGACTCCTAAAAACGTAACACTGAAGCATATCGCTTAAAATCGTAAAAGGAAGACTAGAAAGATAAAAATCATTTCTTAAAAGTCGGGAAAGTTCAAATCAGAAAGCAAAGATCCCTACCGACAAGAAAACAAACTTGTAAAGGGATAAATGATAATCCTTATAATGCACTATTAGTAAATTGATAAGGGCTCTGAATAACTGCTGGTGTTTATTATATGATGATGAATGTTATAGGCATAGTAATTAAGATACCACGAAGCGAAAACGATCTTTCACGAAAACCGGTAACAATATGAACATAGTTATAAAATACCATATAACCACGAAAATACTTCCTACACATAACTTAGAGAGGATTGACTTCATATTAGGCATATTCTTATTAATATAGAAGGCAAATAGATATAGCTGACACAGCGCAAAACACAAAAAACGTAAGACTAATATTTTAGAGCAGTTGTTCTGCAAACAGAATAATTGAAAAGTGAATCTGTTTCCTATTTGGGCTCCAGTGCCCATGCACACGCGCGCTTAGTGACAAGCATCACTATGGGGTGAGTATAGACTGGTGCCAGTCTATAGCTGTCAGTATGCTGGAGATGGACTTAACCAGTAGCCTGGTTGAGGGTCCATATTAATAGGAATAGGCATGGGGAGGTGTGTATGCAGGCATAAAAATCTTATTCTGATAGCTAAATGCAGATAATTGATTTAGCAAGTAGTGATTGAACGGTAATGGATGTTTTTGTGGTGTAATAACAATTATGGTATCTTCTTGTTGCCCAAACCATCCTCTTTGTGCGTTTTTACCTATTCAGAAATCAGAACAGCTCCTGGCAAGATCATACGCATGAAGAATATTAATAAATGATTTTAATTCCAGAGATGAGTGGCAACTGAAGAAAAACAATGAAAAAGTTTGAAAAACACTGAAAAACACTTAGCCCCTTAGAAAAAGGTTAGATTTAAAGGTATTTAATCAAAGCCAGAAGCTTTTGAAATCCCAATTTTATTTTAAAAAACCACTGAAGACTCTCATGTATGTAATTCAGTCCTTTGTATAATATATGCTTACGCTATACATTATACGGTTATTAGCCTGTCTTTAAGACAAACTTAAGGGTTTTAAGTAAAATGTCACAAGACAGGTTGTTAGTTAATATAGAAATCACTGGATCTGGGCAATAGCTTTTGGGGCCAAAGGATAGTGCTTCAATCATTACAACATCTTAAAGAATAGTCATCACTCGGTGCCAAAAGCTGGGGACCATAATAGACAGGATGACCATTCTTAGCAATAGGGGATCTAGAAAGAACCTTGACGACTGGAATGATCGAAAAATTGGCATTTTCATAAGGTTCAGCCTTATGGACGTCAGCTTCCGCCTCCGCCACCACTGCTTGTGGGTTATACCCGTCACCCTCAAGTCTTCGGTGGGTTTGACCTGGTGCACTGCTCGAGCCCACCTTTGAGAGGTTAGTCGCTCTAGACTTCTGCTTTGGAGACTTTTTAACCTGCATGGAGGTTAGAGGGACCGGTTTCCCCCATTTGCGGGAACACCCTCTAGCCTTCGGGCTATCATCCGAATTAGAAGAAACATCCTGTTTCTTAGCCTCTTTAATTGCAGAAGAAATTCTCTCGTCAAGGGATTTCGTCAAAACAGATGCAAACGATTCGAATCTTGCGAAAAGAGCTAGCACGGCATCGGAATTCGCCGAAGAGGCTTCTCCCTCTATTGCCACCGGTACAGAAACAGTAGATTGTGCAAATGACACAGCTTTCACCTTACTAGCAATGGAGGTAGAGGAAGGACGACCAGAAGGCAGCGGTTGTTTAAACGGTAAATTTGTAAAAAATGCCTTAGACACCGAGACCGGCCACCCTTTACAGATCCCACACATCGTTGTGAAGGTACAAGTGGTACCCGGCAAATTCAACTGAGTGATGGCGATCACACTTTGACGACGTACATTTTGTCTTGTCAGACGATTTAGCGGACTCCTAAAAACGTAACACTGAAGCATATCGCTTAAAATCGTAAAAGGAAGACTAGAAAGATAAAAATCATTTCTTAAAAGTCGGGAAAGTTCAAATCAGAAAGCAAAGATCCCTACCGACAAGAAAACAAACTTGTAAAGGGATAAATGATAATCCTTATAATGCACTATTAGTAAATTGATAAGGGCTCTGAATAACTGCTGGTGTTTATTATATGATGATGAATGTTATAGGCATAGTAATTAAGATACCACGAAGCGAAAACGATCTTTCACGAAAACCGGTAACAATATGAACATAGTTATAAAATACCATATAACCACGAAAATACTTCCTACACATAACTTAGAGAGGATTGACTTCATATTAGGCATATTCTTATTAATATAGAAGGCAAATAGATATAGCTGACACAGCGCAAAACACAAAAAACTTAAGACTAATATTTTAGAGCAGTTGTTCTGCAAACAGAATAATTGAAAAGTGAATCTGTTTCCTATTTGGGCTCCAGTGCCCATGCACACGCGCGCTTAGTGACAAGCATCACTATGGGGTGAGTATAGACTGGTGCCAGTCTATAGCTGTCAGTATGCTGGAGATGGACTTAACCAGTAGCCTGGTTGAGGGTCCATATTAATAGGAATAGGCATGGGGAGGTGTGTATGCAGGCATAAAAATCTTATTCTGATAGCTAAATGCAGATAATTGATTTAGCAAGTAGTGATTGAACGGTAATGGATGTTTTTGTGGTGTAATAACAATTATGGTATCTTCTTGTTGCCCAAACCATCCTCTTTGTGCGTTTTTACCTATTCAGAAATCAGAACAGCTCCTGGCAAGATCATACGCATGAAGAATATTAATAAATGATTTTAATTCCAGAGATGAGTGGCAACTGAAGAAAAACAATGAAAAAGTTTGAAAAACACTGAAAAACACTTAGCCCCTTAGAAAAAGGTTAGATTTAAAGGTATTTAATCAAAGCCAGAAGCTTTTGAAATCCCAATTTTATTTTAAAAAACCACTGAAGACTCTCATGTATGTAATTCAGTCCTTTGTATAATATATGCTTACGCTATACATTATACGGTTATTAGCCTGTCTTTAAGACAAACTTAAGGGTTTTAAGTAAAATGTCACAAGACAGGTTGTTAGTTAATATAGAAATCACTGGATCTGGGCAATAGCTTTTGGGGCCAAAGGATAGTGCTTCAATCATTACAACATCTTAAAGAATAGTCATCACTCGGTGCCAAAAGCTGGGGACCATAATAGACAGGTTTAACTGTAGTCACTAAAGACAATAGATCTCTTAGTACCAGTAAGATTCTACTTACAAGCCAAGAGATTCACCGCTGGAATGACCGGCCTGCTTATTAACCCTTTACTGGTCAAATTAGGTCAAGAAACTTGAAAAAAAAAATCTGCCTATTGAATGTCCATTTACAGGCCAAGAGAATACAATTTTTGAAAATTTATCACAGGAATGACTGGCTCGGTTATTGAGCCATTCATTCCAGTGGCAAATTTTCAAAAATTGTATTCTTTTGGCCTGTAAATGGACATTCCACAAAACCATAACAGAGGCCAATTTTGACCGTTGTGACCCGATGACTACATATAAAGGCTGATTTTTGGTAAGATTGATCAGGTTAATGAATAGGAACGCCATTATTTAGTACAATAGAGCTCAGAAATACCGTAACATGTTTCCAAAACAAAATAAAACATACGTATTGCTTAATATTTGAAACATAATTGGTTTGGAAGACATTGTTGCCCTAAACCAGCAATGTCTTCCAACCCAATTATGTTCAAGATATTCAACAAAATATTTCTTACACCGTGTTTAAAATTGTATTAACCCTTTAATGGTCATACCGGCCAAAACTGGCCGCTGCTATGGTCTTGTGGAATGTCCATTTACAGGCCAAAAGAATACAATTTTTGGAAATTTACTACTGAAAGGACTGGCTCGATAATAGAGCCAGTCACTCCAGTGATCAATTTTCAAACATTGTATTCTCTTAGCCTGTAAATGGACATTGAATAAGAAAATATTTAAAAATAATTTACCAAATGTGACCATTAAAGGGTTAACTAACATGTTTCTGTTTTTGCTTTAGAAACTGGTTAATTTTTTTAATGAGTTGTAGTGTTAATAAAAGGCATGTGTAGAAATTACTCGGGCAGTGTGTAACTGTCATCTCAACTAAATGAAATAAACTTGAGTTGCTTACCCCTGAGTTCTCTGCCCTGATACTCCACACTTTGTTGCAAACATTCATTGTATTTTTGTCCTAAACATCCACGTCTCTTCCGCAAAACCGGACACTGTCTTCCACCATTAAGTGAATGTGTGATTATTTTACGTTTACTCTCCTGTGAGCCAAGGCCACAAGGATTGCTACAAGGTCCAAAATCCGACCATTCACCGACTTCACAGTCCACACCTGTAGAAAAATAGACGACAATTAATAGATTGTGACCAATAGAGAATAATAATTAAATATAAATATATAACATACATGTACCTAAAAAAAATTTCTATCTGTGATTTTGAGCAGGCCTTAACCCTTTAACCCTTGAATTTATTCAAGCAAATATAAATTTTCTCATAGAAAATGTCCATTTGCAGACCATGAGGCCATTTTTGAAAATTTACCTCTGGAATGACTGGCTCGGTTATCGAGCCAGTCATTCCAGTGGTAACTTTTTAAAACTAGTCTTCTCTTGGTCTGCAAATGGACAATGCTCAGGACCACTGTAGAAGCGGTTTTTGGCTGATATGAGTGTTAAAGGGTTAAATAATAAATACAGATTAAAAATGGCTTTAACTCTTTCATGGCGAAGCCAGCCAAACCCAGCCTCTGCAGCTGTCTTGAGGAATGTCAATTTGCAGGTCAACAGACAACTATTTTTGAAAATTTAGCACTGCAATGACTGGTTCAGTAACAGTTAGTCATTCTAGTTGTAAATTCAAATAGCAAATATCTTGATTTTGTTGACCAAATTTAGCCATTAAAGGGTTAATATAAGGAGGCAATCAATCAGGCCAGGTGAGCTAATAAAATGATAGCTCTGGCAATTATTGTAAGCTTATAGTTGATGTCTGTGATATTTCACTGTAACCATCAATTTTACCTGTTACATCAGAACCTCTCCGGGCACTCAAAAGACAATGAAAATATTTTAGAGTTATATTATTACACAAGTTGCATATTATCATTTAACCGTTTTACACTCAAGTTGGCCAAGAATGGTTTCTGCACTGATCTTGAGAAATGTCCATTTGGAAACAAGAGAAGACGATTTTTGTAAATTTACCACTGAAACGACTGGCTCAATAACTGACCCAAGCATATCCCAGTGATAAATTTAAAAAAATAATCTTTTGGTCTGCAAATGAACGCTTTCCATGTGAAAATTGTCTTAAGTAAATTTGATGGTTAAAGCATTAGTGTTACATGAATGAATATTTGTTAGATGATAATCTAGACGTTTCTGATTCATTGCATCACAAAGGATATACAACCCCAATTTTCAATTCTACATGTCAGAAGCAGATTTTTTTTGGATGTTCAGGGAACTGTGAGAAGTAGGGCAGACTGAAATAATTTTGATAAGCATCACACAATGGAGGGATCCGATCCATCACTCAGGTATCTGATGGCATAATCAAGATATGTCACTTGTTTGCTCACTGTCACTATCTAATGATGCAATGGTCCATCATGAAGGGGAAAAGGACAGTGACCCTCTGAACAGTACATCCAAGGAATTTACAATTTAATAAACATTCTATTGAATATTTTAAAACTAATTTGACTTGGCACTGTTATTGACATATTAGGCAACAGCTCCCAGTACAATTAGTTTCAATATATTCACCACATTACCTATATTGTATTCAGAATTCAGTGTTAAAATTGATTCAAACACCGAAACAAAGTGGACGGAGCATAGCTAGAAATGGGCAGGGCATAGCTATAGATATAGATCCCTTTATTAGGCTACAATATAAGGACGTAGTAATAACAGTTTGATGATGAGAGATGCTTAAGGGTTGATACTGGACAACACTTCTCTATGTTCAATGAACCAATCAAAAGTATGTTGTGGCTGTATTCGAGTGGGCGAAAAGTTAGAGTAAATTGGCTCCGTAGAGTATATTTTTTATTCGACTGGTACGTCCCGGAAAAAAATAGAGCCCGAAACAAGCCAGGTCCAGAACATGAGCCAGTCATTCCAGTGGTAAATTTTCAAAAATTGTATTCTCCTGAATTGTAAATGGACATTCAACTAGACCATAACAGAGGCTGGTTTTGGCCGGTATGATGATTAAAGGGTTAAGCTTTGTCTTCAGATAATACTATTTCAGTCTCTGTGCAGTGATAGTAGAAATCATCTACTGGTAAGCTATTTTCCTGGCATTTCTGACATACTCTGGCATTTCACTTTCTAGACGTAGTGAATATCTTCATTAACTAGACAGGTTAGACACCTGTATGAGGGAACAGTGCCAGCTAGTGTCAATGTAATGCGGGAGAAATGAACATTCTTATACTTATAGTTTACCCACCTTATGACAACTGTTTAAGCTTGTTTATGTGTGTGCGTTGCAGGTTAAAATATGAATGTGCCTGTTACTGTTGTTGCCAAGGCATTGATGGCATTGTCATAATATTCTTTGTTTTTGCTGGTCTTGGTACAAGGATCTGGCAAACTCCATACTTTATCACATTACTTGTTCTGTGAGCGGAAGATTTAACGGAATATTCAGCTCATATGATCATATCTTACTCAGCTTTTCAATAGAATATGACATATATAGACAGTGTATAGTATTTTGAGATCCATGGGCAAATATAATATAATATATGTGTAATAACAACGTACTGCGCATGTCCGCCTATAGTAGGCGTGTTGGTCCAGGTAAAGGGTGTTCCCTAACCTGCTAGATTGATGCCTATAGGTTCCATCATGTGGAGCTGGCATATCCAATGGCATTCCTTTTGTCTCCTCCATGGTGTGGAGTTTTCATCATCGGGGTCTGATGAGAGAACCTGTATGATTCTGAACTGCACGTCTGTTCGTGAGTGTCCAGGTTTGTTGAAATGCCTGGCGACTGGGGTGTCGTATCTCTCACTTTTGTGGAGGTTTGATATAGATCTCAGGTGTTCCTGAATTCGGATCTTAAAGGTGCGCAGGGATTCTCCCACGTATTGTTTGTTGCATTTGCTACAAGTTAGGAGGTAGACGATGTTTCTAGTTTGGCAGTTACCTATGATTTTGGCCTTGTAGGTTAGGCCCATGTGGGAGCTTGTGAAGAACCTGTTTTTCTGCATCCTTTGGCAGATGATAGTTTTTTGTTTTGCATGTGATAAATGGGTTTCTGTGTGTTACA
This sequence comes from Chaetoderma sp. LZ-2023a, assembly GCA_034401795.1. Lineage (NCBI taxonomy): Eukaryota > Metazoa > Mollusca > Caudofoveata > Chaetodermatida > Chaetodermatidae > Chaetoderma > Chaetoderma sp. LZ-2023a. Next base: position 148,098,578 of record CM067370.1, on the reverse strand, counting down.
GGGGCGTGCTCTGTTGGGAGTTTGGCCCTGACAATCGTGTCTTTGATTGTTTTGTTCTTCCTGTATCCAAACAGCGGTGGTTCTGGAAATGCTAACCTGCATTTGTTGCTGGCTTCCAGAATTGGCCAGTACTTTTTTATGGTTTTCTTTAGAAAAACGCCTGTCCTGGTGAACTCACATACAAAGATTGGTCTTTGTATTTGAGTTTTGGCGGTTGTTTTTGGTGGTGGGTGGAGGATTTGTTGTCTGTCTTGTGATCTGGCTTTAGCGATGCCTGTGGGGTAGCCTCGTGCTTCAAAGTGTCCTTGTAGGAGGATACTGTTTTTGTCATAGTCCTCTATGAGCGTGCAGCTGCGTCTCAACCTGAGGAATTGTCCGTATGGGGACGAGTCCTTACAGTTTGAGGGATGGGCTGAGTCATAATGCAGGTAGCCGTGGGTGTCTGTCGGTTTTGTATAGAGATCAAAGATGATAGAATGATCCTGTGTCTGTTTGACCAGTGTGTCTAAAAAAGAAACTTGTGTTTCTGAGTATTCCATTGTGAATTTGATGCTCTGGTGAGCTTCATTCATGTATGTGACGAACTCTTCTAGGGATGTTTTGCCGTGCTCCCAGATTATGAATATGTCATCTATGTATCTAACATACAGTGCAGGCTGGTGTGGTGCAGTCTGCAGCAATCTTTGCTCTAAGTCAGCCATGAAGATACATGCGAAGGTGCAGGCGGCCTTGCTTCCCATGGCGGTTCCTCCTATCTGTAGGTAGTGCTCACCATTAAACTCGAAGTTATTGCATTCGAGGATAAGTTTTAGAAGGTTTAGTAATCCTCTGGAGAGATCGCCTGGTACCCCAAATTTGCTGCAGAATTTGGCCACTGCTCTTAGTCCTTCATTGTTGGGTATGTTAGTATACAGTGAGGTGACATCCATTGTTACTAGAAGCGTGCCGGGTTTTGTTGGACCGAATGCTTCTAGTTGGTTGATGAAATCTGTGGTGTCTCACATATGATTTGATCTTTGTGACATGAACCTTAATGTGTTCGTCCACGAAACTGCTGATGAGTTCTGTGGGACAGCCTATGCCGCTGTTGACCGGTCTGCCTGGGACTAAACCGTTCTGTTTGCTTTTATGTACCTTTGGTAGTAGGTAAAATCTAGCTGTGATTGGTGGTTTTGGTAATCTCTTTGTCTCTGACTAGTTGGTCTAGTCTTTTTTCTACAAGGTTAGTATGTTTTAATGTCAAGTCTTTGATCGACCTTTTTATAGAACCTTATCTCCGCTAGTTGGCGGTTTGCTTCTGCTATGTAATCCGTTTTGTTTTGGACTACCGTTGCTGGTCCTTTATCTGCTTTCTTAATCACTATGGAGTGATTGTTTTTAAGTTGCACAAGGGCTTCAATGGCGCATCCAATGTGGGTGGCGGCATTGAAGTTTTTTTGGCAGCAAATTTCCTTGCTATGACGTCTTGAAATGTAGGTGGAGCCGGTACCGGTGGCAGGGGTTGTAGTACCGGCTCCCTGTTGTAAGAGTGCATGTGGTGGGTGCGGGTTGGTGGTGAAGAATTGTTTTAGACGCATGCGTCTAAAAATGCCTGTAAATCAGTGTATAGGCTTCCCATGTTTGGTTCTGAGACCGTAGGGCTAAAGCCCAAACCTTTATCTAAAAGACTGACGGTTGCCATGTTGAGAGGGGAATCTGAGAGGTTGAAAACAAAAGGAGAAACATAAGTTTCAGAATCTGTATTACCAGCATTATTGTTACGGTTTGATGAAAACAGTGAGTGAACATTGATTGAAATGTTAAAACTTATTTTAATTAAGAAAATGTTCTTTTTGAACCGTTGACTGTCTAGTCATGCTCTGGAATCTCTCAAATTCTGGACGGCTTGAAAGAGCTGTTCTATGGCTATATTGCTTCTGGTGTCCATTAGCGGCTTGGGGTAGCTGCGTCTGGTCCCTCTATTGTCCCTGCGGTTGGAATTGGCTGGTTGGCGGCTTGGCCCTTGTCTTCTGTCTGGCACTTTCGAAAGTCACCACTTTCGCCGCCGACAACAAACCCCATGACGTCATACCCATTGTCATCACTTCAGCATCTTTTAAAGATGCCTTCAATATTACGGCATCCCAATATCAGAAAAAAGTGGAGCACAAAAATGCCCACTCCCAGTTGACAAAACTTCGCCCCTGATGAGTTCCGCTCAAGGAACGAAACGCCATAAAGTCTGAATTCTCTCCACTAAAGGAGTAAAGAGACTCATGAACTTGACCGACAGAGACCCTTAAGACATTCATCACCAAAAACAAACTCAACCGTTAAAAAACCTGAGCCGCCAAAACAAAGTTTTTTCCCAAACCGCCAAAATGGACACAACCGGTAAAAAATCCACAACCGGCAAAAGTAACCACAACCGCCAAAAGTTGTAAAACCGCCAAAATGGGAGAACCGCCAAAAAACTCACAACCGGCAAAAAATACTCAACCGCCAAAAACGGCCACAACCGCCAAAAATGACACAACCGGTAAAAAAGTCACAACCGGTAAACTTGACCACAACCGGTAAAATGAAGGTCAACCGGCAAAAATGTCTGACCAAACCTCCAATGGGAAAACTGCCAGTCTGGTTTTTCTCTGCCCATATATGGTCAAGATTCACTCAATCCACAGGCTCACCCAGGAAGGGTATAAAAGGGACAAAAATTTCAGTCCAGATCATTCAGACTTTTGGTCTCACATTTGCGACCAAGCTTCAGGCTAAAATACCTACGACATTGGTTTCCCGATCTGATTACGTAGTTATCATCATAATATAATAAATATCCATTTTATTACTGACTGCCCTGCATAAACTTTCAGCCAATTAGGAAAATTGTCACCCTAGCCAATCTATAGGTACATGTGTTGTCATAACAAGCAGGTTTATCAGTATTATAGTACAGAGGTCCATTAAATAGTCACGTCACATTTACCATTTGTCGGCTTTATACATTATTAGCTCACCAAAGGCCAAGTGAGCTTATGCCATGGCGACCGTCCATTGTGTGTCCATCGTCCATCAACTTTTCCTTTAAACGACTTCTCAAGAACAACTGCATCGATTTCAACTTATATTTGGCAGGAAGCATCCTTACGGCATAGAGATTCAAGTTTATTCAAACGAAGCCGTTTGACCAATTTGGCTGGTAGCCATCTTAGATTTTTTTAAAGTCTTAATCTTCTTTTCCGATCCGCTTGGGGGATCAATTCCAAACACATGAAAGGTCATCTAGGGATACAGCTGAACCAAGTTTGTCAAACGGAAGTTGGTTAACCTAATGTTTTAGCGGCCATTTTGGATGACCTTGTTTTCGTGAAAGCGACTCCTACAGAATTGTGAATGGATTGGGATGAAATTTGGGAGATATGATTAGGGACTATGATTAGGGACTAAAGACCATTAAGATTTGTTCAAGGGAGGTTGATACGTAAAGAAACATGCCCGCTGTGTTTTTGTTACAATCCTGAACAACTCCTTAGGGTTCTACTTATAGTTAATGGCCTTTCTAGTTGCAATGCCTATGTTCCAGGTGAGTGATACAAGCCCCTATGGCCTGGTGTTTATTAATTGATATTACAGAGGAGTATTACATCATCAAGCATTAACATGCGCCTACATGATGCCACATGACACAAGATGGAAGCACTCACAAGTCAGCATAAAATAAGTATTATGGACTCATTAATTATGCCATACTCAATAACTAATCTCATAGGTGGCTTTGGCTCTTCAAAGCAGCCTGCCTGCCAGCGACAATTTATTACAACATATAATTTCAGTTCATTACAAGCATAAAACAAAAGACTGAAAAGCTGAAGTAAGTGGATTGTTGGATTAAAGGGCTAAATGAATTGGATCATTAAATAAAGTATGTCATTGTAAAGTATAATAAGCAGAACAATAAATGTATAAAGATAGCTTACTGTATGGATAGCTTATTCATAATGGACACGCTCATTAATTCTTGTGTATTACGACAGAGTCTGAGTGATTTGCAATAAATACTGATTCGGATGTGATGATCTGGATATATAGTTGAGGACTTAATAGTGGCATGCACTTCTAGTTATGTCCCACCCCTTGTTAGCTAGAGGTTCTGCCTAATTTTAATTGTGTGTTTGAATCAATTTTAACGCTTTGAACTCTGAAGTTAAAGAATCTCATTTTCAAGATAACTATACAGGTAAGCTGTTGAATGCTGTGAACATAATTGGATGGACACTGTTTCTGCATCCGGCAGCAAGTTAAATTGCTTTTAAAATATTAAACAGAATGTTTATTAACTTTTACCACGCTGACATCAAAATTTAAATTAAAAAATGGATTGGTGTTCATTTTTCAAGAAATTTGGTGGAAGAACATCCTCCACAAAGTGTTTAAAAATGTACACCAGTTCCTTTGCTATTGACCCAGTTAAAGATAGGATATTAACATCAGGGTGGTAAGGGTTAAATTGTAAATTCATCAGACATATAATTTAGACGACAGACTATTTAGATTGTGATGTGAGCTAACAAGTGATGTATTTTGATTATGATAGATACTTGACTGACAGATCAGATCTTTCAATTGTGGTAATATAATGCAATTTGTCTGAGCTTTGTCGGAGTAAGTTATTGATGACTTAAATGTATTTGATGGATTTTGATCATATTGCCACATTAGGAACAGCCGAGGGATAATAGAGCCTGCTAAACATCTGTGTCCGAACTTCATGGTGGAACCCGTTAACACACAAGTTAGCCAAACATGGCTTCTGCAGCGGTCTTAAGAAATGTCCATTTGCAGATAAGGAGAAATATATTTTTGAAAATTTACAACTCGAATACCTGGCTCGATAACAGAGCCAGTCATTCTAGTGGTAAATCTTAACAACAGATGCGCAAACAGCACATAATACCCTGCCACGATGACAAACCAACGAATGAGAGCTTTCAGAAGATAGCGATTTCTTCTCCAGACATAGTCTAATCATCCCATGACATTTCATAGTGAAGCAATAAACAATAGCAGTTATCATTCACATAAATCAATTTTCAAGATGGTTGCCGATGGCTGGTGGCCATATTAGATTTAGATCATGATTATCGTCAAATTCCATAACTTTCTTCCTCAGATGTAATTAGGTCATCCTATGAAGTTTTAAAGCGATCCGTTAAACCGTAATGGAATTATCATCCGGAAACCAATTTTAAAGATGGCCACCAGTACTCGTAGCAGTTATTCTTTGAAGTTTCAAATCAATCCAATAAATGGTAGTGCCCTTACGAAAATGCGTTTCTGGTAATAAGACTGATAACAGACTGACAATAAACTGACAATAAAAAATGAACATTGGCAATAAACTAACAATAGATTGACTATATGCTGGCATTAATTAAAGAAGAATTAACAATAAACTGGCAATATTGCCAGTTTATTGTCAGACCTGGTAATAGTCTGACAATAACCTGACAATAGACTGGCGGTTTTGTTGGAGATCTGGCAATACACTGACAATAAATTTATCTGGTCTGACATTAACATGATACCAGACTGTTTTAAGCATAGCTGACAATAAGCTGGAAACTTTATAAAGAATATGACTAACAATAGACTGGTAAGAAAGGAGGTAAAATACATCTGACAACAGATTGGCAAGAGCAGACATAGTTAAATATATCTGACAATAGACTGGCAACAAAGGACGTAAACAATTTTCCTATCAAATAACGTCACACAGTAGACGGGTAAGATGTGAAATAGAAATAATATTTGAGTTGATATTTTTATCTATGCCTACAAATAGAACTTTTTGGCAGTATTTGCATTATTCCATACTCTGATAAAGAGGTTCCCCTCCATGTGGGGACATCTACATGCTAAAATAAGAAGTTCTTCCTTTTTTGAAGATTCAACAGAAGCTGTCCTAGCTCTGCATAATATGTAGAAAATGTTTATTTAATTATAATCATGTCATGTAACCCAAGACAGGTGCAATCGTTATCAGTTTGGTATGTAGACATATAAGTTGTAATGATAACACTGATAATTTGTGGTATTGATCTTGTGATACTTGCTTTCGTAATTTATTAAACTGTTTAATTGAAGTGACCCAGCTATTTGAATATTTACGTAAACGTTTGTTTATACTGTAGCGCCAAATACATATGTTCTAAATATCAAACTGATGCTTTTTCCTGTAGTTTAAAAGCATTTTGGGTGCCATCTCAATGTCATGATACCTTCTTTGTCCTGCAGTAATATTCATCAGCAGTTCTCGCCATTTTGCTCTGAGCCTATTGTCAGTCTGTTGTCAGTGTTTTGCGAGTGTGTTGTTAGTCTATTACCATTTTAAAGTAGCAAGAAACATTAATACAGCTGACAATGGACTGGTAATAAGCAGCTGACAACAGACTAGTAAGAAACTAATTTGTAACTGACAATAATCTGACAACAGACTGGTATGCAAATGACAATACCCTGGTAGGAAGCTGGTATCGCACTAACAATAATCTGACAATAGGCTGCTAATAAAAAGTAAAACCGGTGGCAGATTCTTACCAGTGTATTGTCATATGCATCGCCAGTGTGTTGTCAGCTAATTGGCACGAAAATATTTGGGACAAACTTCTGACAACATAGCTGACAATACACTGAAACCATTCCAAATCCCTCCTATTGTATAAAACAGTCTTCTCTTGGTCTGTAAATGGACATTTTCTAAGACAAAATTGAAATTTAGCTTGAAGAAATTTGAGTGTTAAAGGTTTAAAACACTGATCTATCACCATACTGTGGGCTATCTCTAGGAAATGTGGAGTGTCAAAATAGAAAATTTGGTAGCGGCTGCCTTAACTTTCAGAAATCAAGTTGAAGTAACGTTTAACCCTATAGCCTATAGGTGCAGTTTTAGAATCCAGGCTGCGAGTTGTGCCATACTCATATGACAAAATTAGCATTCAAGCTTTCTTTGAATAATAATATTTACAACAGATACAAGCTTGGAGCTATGACATGCCATTATCCTACCTTTAATAGCCAGTAATTCCATTCTTAGTGCATTATGCGCATACGTGCTAAAGACTAGTGAAATGTATGTTTTCCTGAAGCCATAAATTACACCAACCAGTTACCACCAAGCTGTTAGATTCCAACTATCTTGCCACCTAGCAGTATTACCTCACACATGCATTAGAAGCACCACTAGGGAGCTTCATAGAGGCTGTTAAATAACTAAAATCTCATTCACTATATTGTGAAAGGTCTTTGAGCTTTAATCAATGTGGAATAGTTGTATATAGCATGACTGGAGTACAGTGTTATAGTGCTGATTATGCAACTCAGAAGCCTATATATAATTGATCATCTTGGAAATACTTTGAGTCTCTGATACTTTCTGAGTGCTATGTGCATGATTACAATATTTACGAGGCCTGTACAGGTCTTGTAAAAGGGCAGACATGTTCAAATTACATGGCTCAAATACACCTAGGTAAATGCGCCCAATAACAAGCGCTTAGCTGCAAGTCTGAGCTAATGTAAATGCCTACTGTACACCCGAGAAGTAATTTGTTTCCAATATAAAATAAAACATACCGTTGAATATTCTGAACATAACCCAATGGACCTTTCCATTTTTAGCCATGCCCCGCCCATCACTAGCTAAGCTCCAGCCACACCTCGCCGTGTTGGGATTGATCGATCCCCGAATGCCCTAGCTATCAATTTCCTGAAAACTTTACAGGGAAGCTGTTGAATATTTTGTAACTAATTTGACTGGATGCTGTTGCTGCCTATGGCAGCTACAGCGGCCAGTCAAATTAGTTTCAAAATATTCAACAGAATATTTATTAAATAGTAAAAGCAAACAATGTGTACAACAATGCATATCCCGTCTTCAAATATGCGTTCGTGACGTACTTATCGAGGTCATTCATGATGTCATTCATTATGATGTCATTCTACACATCACGCAGTTCATTATGACGTCATATGATGGGTGGGTCTGGAAAGGTGAATTGAGGAACACAGTTTATCGATTAATTATATGACAACATGTAGGCTGACGTCATATTTATTTACGTCATGAATGACGCGATCTAGTCCATCATAAATGCTTAATAGTCCGTCAAAGCTTTATTTTATGTCTGTACTATTTAATATACATTCTGTTGAATATTTTGAAACTAATTTGCCTGGCCGCTGTCGCTGCCTAGGGCTATAGTTTTCTGGAAATTGAAATTCAGAGAGTTGAGGAATCAATTGATCCCAACACGGGCCAAGCGTGGGTGTATCTTAGGTAGAGATAGGCGGGGCATAGCTTAAACTGGATTCCTGCATTATGTTCAAAATATTCAACAAAACCTTTCTCACAGGCACAAAACAAGCAAATGTCAGACACACGCTCCAGGACCTGACATTTTGTCAGGGGCATATTTATAGTCACAGTTAGTTCCAAAGCGACATAACATTCAGCAAGCAAATGTGTAGTATAATCATCATGAGCTTGGGCTACCTATTTCCAGTTTCTAGTAAAGCATATTACTAAGTGGATAGGCAGTAAATTCTGAATGTCTGGTACAAGGTAGTTAGTTGGTGGCTGACAAAGTGTCAAACACCATTGAAACAGTTATTTTCAGGGTTACTAACTAACATGATATAATTCTTCAAAAACTTGGTAGCGCTTATTGTTCCTGACGCGAACTCGTAAAAGGAACCTCCAAACTGTGTTTTGGCATCCAGACTCAAACTTACACACAAGTTCGCGTCAGGAACAATAAGCGCCACCAAGTTTTTGAAGAAATATATCATTTTAATGAAGTTTAGCGTGATTCTTTCCAAGAATCAACAGTATGGAATCAGCAAGCACGTCTTCCATCAACCCAGTGGGATTCATAGAAACTATTGTGAAGCCACGCCATGACCCTGACAGCACGGAAGCAACTGCTTTCCTCAAGGATCGTGAAGAATTCTGGATCCATCAATCACATTGCATGTATCCTATAGGCATCAATCACGCTGATTGGTAATCTCACTCTATCTCTGGTAGTAAAACATCTAATTACTAACTAACATGTTTTCGTTTATGTTTTAGAAAATTGTTCTCTTATTTTTTAGCTATACTCTAGTCCCAATGGCTGTGCATGCATTTGTCTAATACACTAGCAACCAAGCAATTAATGAGGAGTATAATTTAATTGATTTCCTGAAATGTTCAGAAAATCCAAGATGGCCACCGGAAAAATTGACCTATCAAAATTCTGTATACAAGTTCTGAAACCTACCAGCCTATTATCCTTTCAGTCATGTCTGGTTGAAATTACCAAAGCAGTCAAATGAGGAATAGCATTTTAAATGATTTAAAAAAATTCAAGAAAATTGCTCATTAGAAATTCTGTATAACGGTTCTGAAGCATACCACTCGAGGGTCCTTCCACCAGAGTGTGCTTTAAATCGGCCAAGTGGTTAGTGAGGAGCAGGCTTTTAACTCATTGCCCTAAATTTTCAGAAGATCCATGATATCCGCCAGAAATAATGACCAATCAGAATTCTCACTAAAAATGTTGATGCCTAATAGCATACAATTAGTCCACCCAAATTTTGTTGAAGTTGGGCCATTTATATAGGAGAAGTATCATTTTAAATGATTTCCAGACAATTTTCGGAAAATCAAACATGGCCACCAGAAGAATTGACCAATCAAAATTCTGAATACATTTTCTAGAGCCTACCATGATAGCATCCTTCCAGCCGAATTTGGTCAAAGCATAAATGAGGAGATGTGGTTTGACGACTGAAGGGCCAGGTCAGCTAATAATCGGTGCATTAATACATCTTAAATGCTTGCACTTGTTTAATATGAGTTTATCATTTATATCAACTTCAAATTGTGATTGGATATAACGGTCCATTCTACAATGGAAGCAATTGGTACGAGCCATATTTCTTTAGGACCAATACCAATCATAGGCATTGCTCACACTCAGGGTGCAATTTAATAACTGCGTGACCAAAACTACTAAATTTCCAGCATTACCATATTTTAGGAAAATACCTTTCCACAATGCATTGCTGATAACTCGAGTGGCAGGTAAGCATGTCAGGCTGGGTATTGCTTTAATATTAGAGTTAGATAGAACAGATTTACGCTTTTTATATGAAGAATTATGATCAGAATATTATTGAACTTTTACACATCAACTCACAAGTGCTGTAAGCTAATTGACGTTGTAAAATTTTATCGAGTTAATTATATATTTAACCCTTATAAAACTTTAACATTCATATCAGCCAAAAACGGCTTCGGCCATGGTCTTGAGAAAAGTCCATTTGCAGACCAAGAGAAGTATTTTTGAGAATTTTTCACAGGAATGACTGGCTCGATAACAGAGCGTCTTTCCAGTGGTAAATTAAAAAATCTTTGGTCTGCAAATGGACATTTTCTATACGAAAATTTAACTTTGAAATTGAAATTTTCTTAACAAATTAGAGGGTTAAAGGGTTAATTGTCAAGATTTTTGACAAAAATTGCTGTCTTTCCTCAGTGTATGTCCATATGCTTGCCAAGATAAGTCAATTTTTTACAATTTATCAATGGAATGACTGGCTTACTTATCGAACCAGTCATGGCTCGATTATAGAGACAGTCATTCCAGTGATAAATTTTGAAAAATAGTCTGAACTTGGCCTGCAAATTGACATTCCTCAAGACTACTACAGATGCCGCCTTTGCCCGTCTTGACCGTTAAAGGGTTAAAATATACCTTAAAGTTTGCTTTATTTACGGACACTATAGGTACAAGAGTGTATACATTTAAATATGCAATGGAATTAACATTCATGGCAAAAATAAAACAACTATAAATGTTTTTTAAATCTGATGCACTTTCCAATGCTGTATGCTTTCAATAATATTGTTATTTTAGTTTATAATAGGAACTGCAGGGTCTCTTATTTTAACCCTTAGTGGCCAAGCAGACCAAGATTGGCCTCTTATGGTCTTGTGGAATGTCCATTTACAGACCAAGAGAATAGAATTTTTGAAAATTTAACACTGGAATGACTGGCTCAATAACCAAGCCAGTCATTCCAGTGATAAATTTTCAAAAAAATTGAATTCTCTTGGCCTGTAAATAGACAATCAATAGGCAGATATTTAAATTTTCTTGACCAAATTTGACCTTTAAAGGGTTAACCCTTAGTGGCCAAGCCGACCAAAACTGCCTTCTGCAATGGCCCTGACAAACCTAAATTTTCAGGCCAAGAGATTCTTTATTTTTACCTCTGGTGACTGGAATGACTATCTTTATAACAGTGCGAGTCATTCCATGGGTAAATTTGCTAAAACAGCCTTGACTTGAAAATGAACATTTAACTAAGCAGACTTAAATTTTCATGACAATCCTTATCGTGACCGTTAAAGGGTTAATAGTAGTTAACACAACTCAGCTGTTTTTCTAAGCAGTTACCAGCCAGAGGATTTCCTCAGAGCGTTGAATTGGGGGGAAATCCATCATAATTAAGTCAATGTGGGAAAAGGTGTAGTGAGTCTTCAATGCAGCAGTTCCATCACTTTAATAGTATGCAGCTCAGCACCCATACTTATTAACCCCTTAAATGCCAGTGTCTCACCTTTAAAATAATCATACAGACAAGCTGTTGAATATTTTTTTTAACCAAATGGCAGCAACAGCTCTTAGTAAAATTAGTTTCCAAATATTCAACAGAATATTCCTTACATCGTAGAGAAGTTGTCATTTCTGGTTTGTAAGAGTTAATTAGCTTATTTGTTCCATAGTACATTGTAGCACTACAGGACAGGTCAGAAATAAGATAAAATGTTTCCAAAACAATCACAGAAAAATGTTAGCGAGTAGAATTTTGAACACAATGTAAGAAATGCTCTGTTGAATATTTTTGACTTAATTTGACCGGAAGTAACTGTTGCCTTACGCAACATTGGCTTCTAATCAAATTATGTTCAAAATATTCAAGAGCATGTTTTATTTAACCCATTAACACTCATATCAGCCAAAAACAACCTCTGCAGTGGTCTTGAGAAATGTCCATTTGCAGACCAAGATTATTTTTTAAAATTTACCACTGGAATGACTGGCTCCATAACCGAGCCAGGCATTCCAGTGGTAAATTGTCAAAAATAGTCTTCTCTTGGTCTGCATATGGACATTTTCTATGAGAAAATTGAAATTTTCTTGAACAAATTTAAGGGCTAAAGAGTTAAGCATCAATAGCTTCCAATCCAATGGACCTTTCCATTTTTAGCTATGCCCCGCCCATCATTAGCTAAGCTCCACCAACACCTCGCCGTGTTGGGATTGATCGATCCCCGAATGCCCTAGCTATCAATTTCCTGAAAACTATACAGGGAAGCTGTTGAATATTTTGTAACTAATTTGACTGGGTGCTGTTGGTGCCTATGGCAGCAACAGCGCCCAGTCAAATTAGTTTCAAAATATTCAAAAGAATATTTATTAAATAGTAGACATACAATTTGTACAACAACGCATAGACCGTCTTCAAATATGCGTTCATGACGTCCTTATCGACGTCATTCATTATGATGTCATTCTACACATCATGTAGTTGATTATGATGTCATATGATGGGTGGGTACTCTGGAAAGGTGAATTATGTTCAAAATATTCAAGTTATTTAATGTTATTTCTGATCTGTACTTTAGACTGGTGCATGTTGATCATTAACTATCTCTCAAGTTGATCAGCAGCAGCATCAGGCTATGATGTACTGCACATATTCTCAGAACAGACTGACACAATATATGCATAGCGGTACACAGTTCAAACTTACTGGTACACAGATATGACATCATAGCAAAAATATGAACACCAGCCAGGAATTACAAAGAGAGTGATAGAGCTAGATAATGATTTTTAGACCATTTTAATTTTAAAGCTGGTAAAAACTGGCTTCTGTAGTGGTCTTTTGAGGAATATCTATTTACAGGTCAAGTAGACAAATTTTGAAATTTCTCGGCTAAAGTGACTGGCTCAATAACTGAGCGATTCATTCCAGTGGTAAATTTTCAAAAACAAAATGGGCACTCACTAAAGCAGAAAATCTCGATTTTCTTTACCAATCTTGACCATTAAATGGATAATCAGCCATTCCCATCCCTGAAAATCCTGGTATCACCGAGTTCACACAGCAATCATCCAGGAAAGCTGGTGAATATCCGAAAAGGATTTTGGTGCCATGCACACACGTGCACACACGCACCGTCAGCAAGATATATGGACAAAGGATTAAAGAATTTACACAGAAGAGTATATAAATTCAGAAGGAATTGATGAAATTGTCTTATTTTCCCGTAGATGTGTTTTGAAAGATTTTTGGGCATTTTTGAAATCAAAGTTGGCCCTATAAAAAGTGAACAATCAAATTTCTGCATAAATTTCGATTAGGCGGCCCAGCTGGACTCAACAAAAAATGATATATTTTAAAGACAAAGTTGACAGATAGACGAACGGACAGAAAGGCGGATGGTTGGATGAACAGATGGATGGACGGGCAGATAACAGACAGACATGATCGACATATGATAAGCCGACTTAGAAGTTGGGGCCAAATGAGGTATCTAGTAGTTTATGTAGACTAGAAATTCATGTCTTTAGAAACATGCATGTAGTCTCCTTGCAATGTCATATGCATATATAAAAAATATTTATTAATGTATATATTCCTCCAGTTTTATGCTTGTGACCCCACACTTACATACTGGCCCTGACAGGCTCGCCCTAGGAGATCCATTAAGATATATCCCACAATCAGATACATTCTATAAACAAGTCAAACCTGCTTAATGTGTGCCTTCCAGCAGACAATTCTCAACACCTCTTTAAAACTGTCCATCAAATAAAGCTGCAGGTGTCCAGACCTTTAACAAGCTACAGAACTAGCAAATCTACTGATACATGCTTTAAGGATACTGCTTCTCTTAGCTTGATTATATTAACCCTTTAACACTCATATCAGCCAAAAATGGCCTCTGCAGTGGTCTTGAGAAATGTCCATATGCAGACCAAGAGAAAACTATTTTTGCAAATTTACCACTGGAATGACTGGCTCAATAACCGAGCCAGTCATTCCAGTGGTAAGTTTTCAAAAATAGTCTTCTCTTGGTCTACAAATAGACATTTTCTATGAGAAAATTGAAATTTTCTTGAGCAAATTCAAGTGTTAAAGGGTTAAATAAAAGCATCTGAAAAGGACACTACAGTACAGCTCAGAATTATGCACGTTTCCAAATCAAGTCATACTGTTGAACATTTTGACGATAATTGGATTGGAAGACATTGCTGCCTTAATTTCTGCCTAAGGCAGCAATGTCTTCAAATCCAATTATCTTCAAAAATATTTAACAGAACATTTCTTAGTAATGTTTTTTGTTTTTGTTAACTTAGGTTGTAGCTGTAATCTAGGATGCAATATTTGGCATTATTTTTCATAGTGTGTACCTTTATATTAAATGTTTGTATATCCGAATTAGACAATTACTTATATATAAGCCGTAAGAATTCAGGATTTAATGAATATAGTATGGAGTAAAAAGAGTGCCGCTTGTAATGTCCTCCTTATGTATGGATGCACATAGATTAATTCAATTCACATTTCCTAGGCAATTAACAATTAAATTGTACAAAATATGTTTATATGTATTTACTTTTATCATATCCAGTTATTTGAGATTTAACATTTGTATTGATTGCAAAAGATTAACTAAATGTTAAGAGTAATTCAATGCAAAGTAAAACAACATTTCAGTCTGGAGTGAAAATTTAGATCCAGATCAAATTATCTCCCCTGAAAGTTTCATTAAAATTCTGATCTGAAATCAGTAGTTATCTCCCTCGATTGTCATTGCAGTTTACTCCTTTTATGTCAACATAAGTTTAAATATCAAGCCGGCCAAAAAAGGCATCTGCAGTGACGTTAAGCAATTTTCATTTACAGGCCAAGAGAACTGCTTTTTTTAAATTTATCACTGGAATCGAGGGAGTCGTTCCAGTGGTAAATTTTCAGAAATAGTCTTCTCTTGGGCTGCAAATGGATTTCTTTTGAGAAATTTCCTTGAAGGAATTCGAGGGTCAAAGGGTTAAATGAGAAGCAGACTACATTAATTACGATGATTAATATGAAGTATTAATAATGGTACAACAACCTACAGGGATTAAACACATCATCTATCAACTGATGCCAATTGATGATAACTAATTACAAATAATGACAGCATGGTGTGTAGATTAACACGTGAATATATAGTCTTATACACGCATTTGTTATAAACCAATTAACCTTTTTAACACTAACTCTCGAATTTGTTCAAGAAATTTTAATTTTCTCATAGAAAATGTCCATTTGCAGACCAAGAGAACATTACTTTTGAAAATCTATCACTCAAATGACTGGCCTTGTTATCGATCCAGTCATTCCAATAGTAAATTTTCAAAAATAGTCTTCTCTTGATCTGTAAATGGACATTTATCAAGTCTACTCCAGAAGCTGTTTTGGGCTGGCATGAGTGTTAAAGGGTTAACCCTTAAAATTGCAGGACACCAATGTACCCTTTCAGTCAAGTTAGTTCAGACTATTCAACAGAACATTCTAATTCACTACATCCAACAGATTTTGCCATTCCTGACATGTAATGGTTAGCGGGTTAACTTACTTCAGCCATGAAATACCAGCATCTCGAATTCAAATCAACTGCGTGGTCCAGTTCCATCTGTCAACTTAGTTTTTAAATATTCACCAGAAAACTTACTGCATTGTAAAGAATTTGTCATATTTGGTCTGCAGTGATGAGAGTTAATAATTTATAATTATTACTGGTAACTTGTCTGAATCAAATTGATGACGCATTGCCATTAGCTGATGAGCAGCATGCCATGCATACAGGTCTAGGGAATAATGAATTGACTATGTACAATTCTGTATTAATAGTAAAAATCTGTCATAGAGATCAACTCCTAACCATTTAATGATTAAATTTGGTAGGAAAAGTCTAAATGTTTGCCTTTTGAATGTCCATTTGCAGGGCAAGAGAAGAGTATTTTTGACAATTTACCACTGGAATGGATGGCTCTTGCAAATATCCATTCGGCAGCTGGTTTTGGATGGCCTGACCAAAGTAAAGGATGACCAACATCTATTCAATCTAGACATGCGGCCCCTTAACTCTGTAATGCTTGAAAGTCTGCTATCTCAATTTCAGGACAGCGATACTGGGAAATTGTTGAATATCTTGAGACTAATTTGACTGGAACCTGTTCCAGCCATAAGCAACGACTAAGCTACAGTCCAATTAGTTTCAAACTATCCAACAGATTATTTGCTAGATCAGAAGATTATCTATCTTTTCTGGTCTGTAATAATGGGTTAATTAATACAAGTAATTTTCTATTGGCAGGTGATCTCCTGAGAAGGTATGACTGTACATGTCATGAATGATTGATCTTTGGTACTTAGAAGGTTGATCATCTGAATACTTCTGATATGGGAAAGAATAAAGGGATCCAGTTCTTGCTATGCCACGCCCATTTATAGCCAAGCTCTGCACACTTTTTACCTGTATTGTAATGATTTGAAACCCCACTCCCAGAATCTAAATTTCAAGGTACCTTTATACAAGTAAGCTGTTGAATATTTTGAAACCAACTTGACTGAGGGGCTCTTGCTGCTATATCAAGGCTGTTTTTTATTTCAGTGTATTACGGTTAACTTCCCCAGTTTTTACAATGGTAGGCATTTATACACCTGGGTGTAAAGAGAGGTAACATGAAGGAAGGAGATTAAGAGATTGCAATATTTCAAATGATGGTGAGATAGTTGACCACTGAGGCATGAACCAGGTTCTCAGGTTAATTTGTTCAGAGCGCTGATCATTACTCCAAGTCGCTGATCATTACTCCAAGTCTGCATCGATCCAGTCCCTGATTCCCGCCAGGTCCCATTCATGCCATATCTAGGCTGGTTTATATTTCAGTCTGTTTATTGGTAACTGCCTCAGCTTTACACTGGTACCCATTTATACTCCTGGGTGGAGAGAGGCTACGAGGAGTGAAGGAGATTGCCTATGTTTCCACCGATTGCTCATCCGTCACCTGATCGGCTGACAGTCTTCCAGGATTTAAACACCACCACACACCCCAAACCCCCAAACCGCCTCCATCTTCTCACTTTCTCCCTACATTCTAGCACCACCTCTGGGACCCACAAGTTTCTTCCCATAATTAGGTAGATAGATAGATTTATTTGTTATTTATGTCCACAGGGCTATTCAATGCTTTACAACACTACATTACAATTGATAAAATAAAGTAAAAGTGAATGTACACAGGATATTACAGTATACAATATTCAATTATTCATGTCAGTTCACCCTGTACCCCCCCCCCCACCCCCACCCAACCAAACCCTTTTTAATCCACCATACCACCTCATTACCACAACCTTGCAATCCATCCATAACTTCCTTTTCCCACATCACACCCAATTACCAACAATGGATTTGACATTAACAGTTCTAAAGTTATCTATAATATGGGATGCCTGTTTTCTTAGAGAATTAAAATATGCATTAATAAGATTATGTATAATTAATTGTGTAAGGTGCGTACATAAATAATAAAGCAAAACTTTTTTGGTAAAAAATTTGGAATTCTCTCATAGAAAATATCCATTTGCAGACCAAGACTATTTTTGAAAATTTACCACAGGAATGACTGGCTCAAACATTCCAATTGTAAATTGTCAAAAATAGTCTTCTTGTGGTCTGCAAATGGATATTTTCTATGAGAGAATTACAAATTTTTTACCATTTTTGGCTGTTATGAGTGTTAAAGGGTATGTACGTAGTTGGTAGTTTATTTAATTGTTTTTCATGACAAATGGCTAATAAGTTTGCATACATGTACATTACAATTTAATGCATATATAATGTACTAAGTGTAGTGGTCATCATCAACACAGATATATCATGTAGAAGTTTGTACATTCTGAGAACTAAGTAATAACATCGTATTAAAAACATATTGAAAACATTACAAAAAGCCCTTTATGTTAGTTAAATTTTTAAGTTTCACACATGTTTTAAAATACAGAAAGAAACTCTGTGGAAAACCTCCACTGCTTTACTCACTCAAGTGTGCTACCATATCACACCACTCTCTCTAGGTTTCTGACCCTCAGACAGGATGGAAGAGCCAATCAATCATTCAATAATGTGGCAAGTTATTTTGAGGCTTCAAACATTTTAACCATTTAACCCTCAAATTTGTTCAAGAAAATTGTAATTTTCTCATAGAAAATGCCCACTGCAGATTAAGATATAATTTTGAAAATTTATCATTTGAATGACTGGCTAAATTATCAAGCCAGTCATTTCAGTGATAAATTTTCAAAGATAATCTTCCAATGGTCTGCAAATGGACATTTTCTAAGACCACTGCAGCTATTTTTGGCCAGCTGGAGTGTTAAAGGGTTTTAAGGGAACACAGTTGTACCCATTTCACACTCCATGTTGCCACATGCTGTATTTACTGTTAGATAAACTCCTGGTAAATTGACTGAGAATCAATGCTGGCAATAACTTTCAATTAAATTGCTTTCAAAACTAAGTCTATGGTTGATATTTATATAGTTCCATGATTTTAGTGTATGTAAGATGAAACTGATTAACCCCTTAACCCTCATATATCAGTCATTCCAGTGGTAAATTTTTAATAAGTCTTATTTTGGTCTGCAAATGGACTATGAGAAAATTGAAATTTTCTTGAATAAATTCGAGGGTTAAATGGTTAAGAGCCAAGAACATGTGGACAAGTTTGCAGATATTTGACACGATATTCAATGTTGCCTTCATCATCTCCACCAGCAATGTAATCATTATCAACCGATGCCACCATCATCATTGTCATCTAAAATGGTATCATCATCAGTGGCGTCATCATCATCATCACCGTCATCATTTAAATCGCTATCATCATCATAATCGTCATCATCATAAACACGATGATAACAACGTATCTTGAATAACTGAATTAATAAGCCTGACGCTTGGTCTACTTTTGTCAGATCCAAAAGCCTGGATGATCTGAGCTGAGTTTGCTCACTCTTTTTATACTTTTCAAATGCAGTATAGGGTCATTCAAGTCCTATCGTCAGATCCAACGGATCCAAATTCCACCACTTGGAGAAGGCAAAAAGAATGCCACTGGATCCACCAACTCCACACAATGGAGCCGATAGGAATCAAACGAGGTGTAGGAGCTATCCCCTTGAATGCCTCAAACACCAGTTGAAACATTCCAAGTTGTTATTATCGATCATCATAAACACAAGTCACACCAAGCGATTGCACCCCACCATACCTACACTACCAGCCCGCTTTCGACACATTGTAAAATATTTTTGGGGGGGGGTTTAGCAAATTTTCTGGATGTCTATTTTGAGCTATTTCTTTGAAATGAATTGTCTCAAATTTCAACAAGAAATGTCATGGATTTATCCAGATTTAGCTGGCTACAGATTCCAGTTTGGATATGTGGACTGAGGCGATAAGGCTCAGCAATGCTCTTGTTCTTAATTATGTTGAAGCTTATCAAACTGCCTTATTAATCTGTACTAGGTCAGTTTTTTTATAAACTCGAAATAAATTGTGATAAAATTAAGTTAATATTCAAATAGTTCAATACTATAATTAAGACCCCAGTTTGTAATGTACTGCTTTGAAATCGCATTAACCTTCAAATCAATGTTGTACATCTGAAGAACTAATTGAACCATTTTTAAGCTAAACGATGTCGATGAGGTAGCCTACTACTACTCATTTTATGAATAGAGTTTTGCAGACTTTTTCTTGAAAAAAAGTTGACTGAGAGTTTTTGTTGTTTTAGGCAGCTTTTCATCAAATTGTTTTCAAAATAAATCTGGTCTAATTATTGGAATCATTTAAAAGCAAATAAAAGGATGAAAGTGGATAAATTTATATTTCTGTCAACATTTAATGCATTAAGTTAATGAGCATAAAACAACCAATGAATGGATTAATAACTAATGTCTTTATCCGAGCAAATTTAAACACACGTTATTCCGAATTTCCACCAAATCTTTTGGACAAATCTTACCCATTAATAAGTGGTTAAAATGGTAAACCAGAAACGTGGTTGAAATGCAACCATGACGCTCGACTTTACAATGATCTATGAAGCTTGACGCTCACCTCGACCATTAGCATTTGAACCATTTGCGTTTAAATAGACATGATGGATAAGTTCCGGAAAATAGAAGATGACCACCAAAGAAGTTGAGCAATCAAAATTCTCATTTGATTTCCTGAAGCTTATCATCATAGGATCATTCCACCCAAGTTTGGTTGAAATCTAGTCGTTGATTAAGTAGTAGTAGCAGCAATTTAAACTCTGATGGATAATGTCTGGAAAATCCAAGGTCCCTAACGAAGAAATTGATCAATCAAAATTCTCATTAGAACTCTTGAGGTTGATCATGAAAGGAGCATTCCACCAAGTTTCATTGGTGTCAAGCCGTTGATTAAGGAAGTGTAGCGTTTTAAAGGATTTCTGGAAAATCCAAGATGGCCACCAAAAAATTTTATATCAAAGGTTTCCACAAAAAAAAATTGACACATTAAAATGCTGTATATAAGATCTGAAGCCTACCTAGGGTCGTTCCTGACAAATTAATTAGAAATCCGCCAAGCAACTAAGGAGTAGTGTTTTGACAATTTTGGTAGATGTTTGCATAAAATCTAAGATTTTCATTCAAAAAATTGACCAATCAATATTCTGAATAGATGTTCTACAGCCTAGCACCATAGAATCTGTCTAGCCTAATTTGGTTGAATTACATCAAGCAACAAGGAGTAACATTCTGACAATTTTCGGAAAATTTTGCATAACATCTAAAATTTTCACCCTAAAAAAGGAATCAAAATTCTGAATAGAAGCTCTGGAGGGTACCAGCATAGGATTCTTCAGTCAAATTTGGTTGAAATTTGGCCAAAGCATCAAAGAGAAGCAGTTTGACGGATGGACGGGCAGCGGATGGCCACCATGGCATAAGCTCACTTGACCTTTCAGGGTGGGTCATCATTATTAGGAAGAATATTATAAGTTTGGGTCCAGTATGATTAACGAAAGATTAGATATAAACTTAAGCTAAATGGAAACGGCTAATGTTGAAAAAACTAGATTTTTTTCAAGGTCACAGTGACCGTGACCTTTTGACCCCATGGTCATTGTGTCATGCTGTTTTATTATAAAGAAGCATGTGTTCAAGTTTGGGTCCAGTATGATTACTGAAAGATAAGATATAAACTACTAAGTTGAGCTAAACGGAAAATGATAATGTTGAAAAACCCCAATGCATTTACCAAGGGCACAGTGACCTTGACCTTTGGATCCCAATCTCATTATGGGATGCCGTGTCCTTATAAGGAAGCATGTGTCCAAGTTTGGGTCCAGTATGATTGACCAATCTGAGAAATAAACATAAAAGTTGAGCTAAACGGAAAATATTCAAGTTGAAAAAAGCAAGGTTTTTACCATGTTCCTGACCTTGGATCGTTTGACCCCCAGGCCATTGTGAGATGCCGTGCCATTATAAGGAAGCATGTGCCCAGGTTTGGGTCCAGTATGATTAATCAAACCTGAGATATAAACAGAGAAGTTGAGCTAAACGCAAATTGGATGACGATGATACCACCGGTGGCGGCAGCCGCCACCGGACAGATGACCTGCAGAGTATCGCAATAGCTTGTTTTACTTCGTAAAGTCGAGCTAAAAAGCAGCAATCCAGACTGACAGACGAACAGCTAAAATGTTCAAAATGCCATGCCATATCTCATAGCCTAGCGCAAGAAATGGAAATTCTACTGTCAGCTCAGACACCGTTAATATATTATATTTATTTGACCTGTCAGATTGTAGGATGAATCTGTTGTGCCTGATCACTCAGATACCATTTCCAGTGATGAAGAACACTGGAGTTGTACATGAGATGGCCAGGAACTGATATATTGGGTGTACAAGGACTGCTTGTGTATTTATGATGTGTTTATCTATGCTCAGCATCACTTAGGGGTTAGACCACAGAATATGAGTGAGACAGTAAAGCTGCCACTTGATTAGTCTTCTAACCGTTACGCGCTTCATGCCAAAAGTTAAATTCTTGATGGAAGCAATATTTTGTTGAATATTTTGAAAGTAATTTG
The DNA here is from genome assembly GCA_034401795.1 of Chaetoderma sp. LZ-2023a. Classification (NCBI taxonomy): domain Eukaryota; kingdom Metazoa; phylum Mollusca; class Caudofoveata; order Chaetodermatida; family Chaetodermatidae; genus Chaetoderma; species Chaetoderma sp. LZ-2023a. The sequence goes on along the minus strand of CM067370.1, from coordinate 148,076,293 downwards.
ACTGGGAGTTGTTGCTGCCTGTGGCAGGAACTGATTCCAGTCAAATTAGTTTCAAAATATTCCATCTCTTTCCTGTATAACTGTCTTATAATTGACTCAATTGAGACAATGGTGACATTTCTGGGATTAGCATATTAATGTATCAGAATTAACCCTATTTTTTCCCCACAAAATCAAAGTTTAAATTGATTGATAAATCTTGATAGATATTATATTGAATGGATTGAAAACAATTTGACTGAAACTTAATAATCAAATTTTGGTTGATCAGCTAGCATTTCTATAAACTAACGTATTAGATCCAAGGAATGCAGTATTCAATGCTCATACTGCTGAATTGCCAACTCATGTTTAAATTACATAATAAGTTTTTTTTAATATTCTATAGTTCCTAGCAAGTTTTAAGTATGGTAATCCTTTTCTACATATATGCATGCTTTATCCCTTTAACACTCATATCAGCCAAAAATGGCTTCAGCGGTGGTCTTGAGAAATGTCCATTTGCAGGCCAAGAGAAGAGTATTTTTTTTTAATTTACCAGTGGAATGACTGGCTCGATAACCGAGCCAGTCATTTCAGTGGTAAATTAAAAAAAAATACTCTTCTCTTGGTCTGCAAATGAAGAAATTTGAAATTTTCTTGAACAAATTCGAGTGTTAAAGGGTTAAAGGATTGTGATATTTATGCATACAGACGCTTTGCTTAACCCTTTAATGGCTAAATTTGGTCACAAAAATAAAACATTTGCAGGTTATTTTTGAAAATTTACTACTGGAATGATTGGCTCAGTTATTGAGCCCGTCATTCAAGTGATAGATTTTCAAAAATACTCTTCAAATGATACCTGCAAATGGCTATTCCTCACGACAGCTGCAGAAGCTTCATCATGAAAGGGTTAAAATCTGAAGAAATGATTGGCATTCTTGGATGCAATTTTGGGACTAATAAATCTGGGTGGCATAACCCACCAAGACCCACACCCATGTCACTCCAATAACTGGGTGTTCTATAACTGTGATAGTCATCACAGATTTATTGAAGAGATGATCAGCATGTAGTTGGATCCAGTTGTGACTAATAAATCTAGCTGGCATAACCGTCCCCCACCCCATCCCCTCCAACCCCACACTCCCACTCCAATAACTTGGTGTCGTATAACTGCGATAGTGATCAAAGTTTCATTGATTGTATCAATAATCCTATCATGTTATTCATATTGTGATTTCTTCTTCTGAGTTCAGGTTCACATGCAAATTGCCATCCTAAAACTGATAGAAGAAGACGCTTCCACGAACATTGCCCAGTAGCAGCAGATCTCTGATGCCCCACAATTTGTCTTGAAGTGGTGGGTATTCTCGAGGCCAGATATGTATAGTCTAATATATGCCATTGTAATTAGGACATGTTTGGAGAATGTATTCTGATTTGAATTCTTTAACTTCTGCTTGCTGGATTTCTGCAGACTACATTTTCTATCGGGTTTATCTATGTAAATGCTGAATATTTTGAAAACAATTTGATTGAAAGTTGTTGATGGCTAAGCCACCAACAACTTTCAGTCAAATTGTTTTCAAAATATTCAGCAGGTCCAGAGCTATTGCCCATTGAGATTATTGTTTGGCGGCTTGCAGCAGACAGACAGTTAATATTAACATTTTCTTATTTGAGACTTACAATTTTCAAATCTATTTGACTGGAAATGTTGCTGCCTAAAACACCAACGTCTTCCAGTCAAATTAATTTCAAAATATTCAACAGTTTTCCTGTATGGTCGCATTGAAAATGAGATATCGTGAATTCATCGGTGAAAGGGTTAACATGCAGTGATTAGCTTAGATAAAGAACTATCTTGTCCACCAATAATAGTGCAAAGGCCGCTACAGAACAAAGAATAGCATATATATCATAGAAGCAAACACTTCAATAGACATATGTTGTTTGAGTTTTAAGATTGTTATCAAATAAATTTACATATAGTTTAACTACATGTACATTAACAATTAAATGGTCAAGCTTTTCCAAAAAAATTAACATTTTTGCCTAGTGACGAGTGTCTATTTTCGGGACAAGAGAACACATTTAACAATTTATCACTGGAATGATTGACTGGCCCGGTCATCAAGTCAGTCATTCGAGTGGTACAATTTTAAAAATATCCTCTTTGCCTGGAAATGGACATGCATATCTCAAGACCACTGCAGAGGCTGCTTTTGGTCAGTTTGCCAATAAGATAACATGTGTTTTACCATTTATATTTATATTTATATTTATCATAAACACAGCTTTTACCGTTTAATATTTCTCGATATGGACAGGTGTAATATTCAATGACAGGTTTTCATTCACATAAATCTTTTCATTGGTTCGATAACTCGTAATAATCCCACATACCCGGTGACACAGTAAATGTTTCGTCACAATGACAATGGCGAATATGTGAACATGATGGGCTACATTATGTTGTTGATTTTAATTTTGTAATATATATATATACTGCTTAGATATGAAATCCGTTTGCAAATTTGAAAGAATTTTAAGTTGGATTAAACGTAATTTCAAGTCCGTAATAACGATGTCTTGTTTGTCATTAATTTTTGTGGCGCATTAATCAGAACTCTTAGCAAGTGATGCATCACAGCGAGGAAAGCGAACAGAGGAAAATGGTGCCTTCAAACCGATTTCATGGATCAACTTTATTGGAAATCTGTCAAAATATCAGTTGATTTGATAAAAAAAATCTCAAACATGGTTCCATTTCATATCACTATTATCAACCTGGCCGAAAATTTTCACATTGTACTCGCTAAAGCTCATGCAATGTGATAATTTTCGACTTGGTTGATAATTTAGTGATATGAAATGGGACCTTATTTCAGATCCTCTATATCTATAACCGTAAACAAGCATTTCAGGCCTTAGGCTGGAGTACTAGAAAATTGCATGAGCATGCTAGTATTAATTCTGTATCACTCTGGGCTTTTTAACCCTTTCATGGTGTAGCTGAGCAAAACTGGCTTCTGCAATGGCTTTGAGGACTGTCCACTTACAGGCCTTGAGAGAATACAATTTTGTGAAATTTACTACTAGAAAGCGTGGCTCAATATAGAGCCTGTCATTCAAGTGGTAAATATTCAAATAGTCTTGTCTTGGCCTGCACATCGACATTATATAAGCATATCTTGTTATTTTCTTGACTAGTCTTGACCATTAACCCTTTAACACTCATATCGGCTAAAAACGACTTCAGCAGTGGTCTTAACAAATGTCCATTTGCAGACCAAGAGAAGCCTATTTTTGAAAATTTATCGCTGGAATGACTGGCTCGATCACCGAGCCAGTCATTCCAGTGGTAAAATTTCAAAAATAGTCTTATCTTGGTCTGCAGATGGACATTTTCTATGAGGAAATTGAAATTATCTTCAACAAATTCAAGGGTTAAAAGTGTTAAGTAATAGTTTGCATCCTGTAATTAAGCCATGATTACATGGCACAATAACAGCTTTAAGGCAATTATGTCATTATGACTGTCAGTACATAGTTTTGGACATTTTAGAAGGAATTAGTGCATTTCACTTGTTCACTATCATGCCCAGTGTATTTACTCAGCTGGCCTACTGAGCAGTCAGCCTACTGAATGAGTGGTCAGCTAGTCTACTCACTCTACTGACCATGTCCTAGTGTTACTACCTGTGGAAGTTCACTAATCCTAAGATATAGAATCTGCCACATTTGTTTGCATAGGTCATTAATTGCCCATATTGGCCCTTTATTAGGCACATCCAGAGTGGATAATAGATATCCTCTGGATGCTTGAATCATCTGATCATACAGCTAATTCACCTTTCCAGAGTATCCATCCATCATCTGACCTCGTATGACGTCATAATCAGCTCAGAGTGTATGATGAAGTGTGTATGATGCCGTCATAACCATTACATCACAAAGGGTTCCATATAGACTGTCACCAAATCTCAAATGGTCCGACATGTTGTATGAATTTCATGTCTTTGTAATTCTTTGCTATTTAGTAAACATGCTGTTGAATATTTTGAAACTAATTTGACTAGGCACTGTTGCTTTGACTGGGCACTGTTGCTGCCTTAGGCCAGGTGAGCTAATAAATAAGTCCATGACAAATTCCTCAAAAATTCTGATCAAGAAAATTCCAGGTATTCATAAAACGTTAAGAAACAATTCAGGAATATATATTCCTAAATAATAGAGTTATTCCAGAAAGTCCAGGAACTGAAACGCCTGTTGAATTCATTAAATGTTCACGTTCAATTCCTGAACTATCCTTGGATGGTTTAAATGTTCAAGAACTGTTCTAGAATATAAGTTCTTGAAATGTTCTAGAACAGTGTTTTAGAACTATTCAATAACGGTTCTAGAAATATCTTTTCAAGAATATTTCTAGAAGTGTTCATGAACATTGTAGCTTTTTAACCATAGTTGACAATTGGAAATAGCAATCCAATCATTAGTCAGAAATCAGGTTCCATTTTTATAATAAACCCAGACTGTAGAGCTTACAACATTTACACACTTTAATATTGCCCAAAAGGCTGATAAGCGATTATAACATTGTAAGCATCGCCATGACCTATGTTCAAACTTTCTTTGTATACAAGACTATGAAAATGTTGCAATGGTTGACCTACATTGTCTTTGTTTAAAATAAAGTGTATAGAAAAATTTAGAGTTTATTATTACCCTTATGTTTCTATGTATATGGCATTTACTATTCAGATGTCACAATTTAATGATGATTACATAATTTATGTATAATAGAATAACTAAGGCATTAAATGCAAAAATAGGCATATTTTTAATTAAATGGTGGCTCCCTTAATGTTACAGAACAGCGATTGAGTACAATTCAAGCACAGCTCAATGTTCTGGAACTGTTCTTAAGCTAAAATTCATACAAGTAAAAGTCCTTCAAGTATTTTACGTTCTTTCATGAACATTTGAAGAACTACTGGTGTGCTTGAAAAATCCATAATATATCCTTCAAGTATTTACCATCTTTCATGAACATTTGAAGAACTGCTAGAGTTCATGAAACATTAATAATTTGTGTCCTCCAATCATTTTACCTTTTTTCTAATGTCCCTGAAAAGTTCATAATATGTCCTTCAATCATTGTACTGTACCTCCCTCCTTTCATGAACATTTGAAGAGCTACTCGAGTTCCTGAGCTATTCATAACATGTCTTTCAATGATTTTTCATTTCTTTCATGAACATTAGAGGAACTACTAGAGTTCAGCAATAATGCATAATAAATTCTTCAAACATTGTTACTTTCTTTCATGAACATTTAATGAACTGCCAGAGTACATGAAAAATTCATAATAGTTTCTTCAACTACTTTAGCCATTACATGAACATTTGGTGAACTCTTGAGTTCATGAAATGTTCATAAAATGGCCATCGAGATGATGTATGAACTTATGCTGAACATTCATGAACATATGTAATATTCACCATAAATTCTTCAATAGTTTGTGAACATTAATTAAAATTTGCTGAGTTCATGAACAAGGGATGTGAATTTTTAACGACCCTTAATGGGATGTTCATGACCGTTCTTCAATTCATGAATTTAGTTTCACAGGGGAAACAACTGTTTTATTTTACATTTTATTGTCAAACAAGATGGCCGCTAAGAAAATAGATCAATCAAAATCCTGTATACAAGTTCTGAAGCATACCACTCTAGGGTCTTCCTAAACAAGTTTGCTTGAAATCGGTCAAGTGGTTGATGAGGAGTAGGCCTTTAACTGATTTCAAGAAATTTGCGGAAAATTAAAGATGGCCATCGGAAATATTAACCAATCAAAATTCACGTTAGAACAGTTGAAGCCTACCAATATAGAATTAGTCCACCCAAATTTCCTTGAAGTCGGGCCATTTATATTGGAGGAGTAGCTTTTAATTGATTTACGGGAAATTTTCAGAAAATCCAAGATGGCCACCATAAAAATTGACCAATCAAAATTCTGAAGAGATATTCTGGAGCCTACCACCATAGGATCCTTCCAGCCAAATTTGTTTGAAATCAGTCAAAGCATAAATGAGGAGATGCGATTTGACGGACGCACAAACTCACTTGGCCAGAAGGGCCAGGTGAGCTAATAATGTTACATGATATAATTATTCATTAAAATCTAGATATTATTACATAAGGGCTGCCTCATATCATGTATTAATTTATGTATATAATTTTCCCACTGTTCAGTATTATCCTTGTTTAGATACTCAACGATACTAGGCCCACAGGGTGGGAAGGGTTGATAAAATAATCCAGAATTAGTCAGTTTGTATAGAGATCAAAGGAACACGTCTGGTGGCCTTTGCAACTTGTCACAGTTAGAGTCTCAACAGTACAAACACAGCTGGTCTTTATGGAGACAGTCTGGCTATGCCTTGAATAACAGCAGGCCTCTTACAGGCATTGTCCACTTGACAAATGGATTGTTTGCAAACACACTGAGGTAGTAATCCATTCATAGTAAGTGTTGCTGAAAATTATATAACAAATTATATCATGATAAAGGAGAGTATTTATTGGCCTTTCATCTGACCTCTTAAAGAAGAGTCCTTCAGGTGATAATAAAGGTGAGACAGCTCAGTGTTTACAGGGACTAAAGATAGAGAGACAGAGGGTCTTAGCTACACACTCATCTCTGTAGCTCTAAATTTATGATAGACATCTCTAACATTGTAGGTATTTGGGTGGCCCTGCACATGAGCCTGCAGGTAGTTAATAGAGGTAGGCAAATAATCTTAAATTGTATTGTCTTCAAATACCATTACACACCTTAAGCAGTTTCTATGATCAACTAAAACGACAATATTACTGGATTCTCAAATATATGCCACCTCACATCAACACCAGCACAATTCCCATAATTGGGCCAACAAGAACTTTGACTTTTTGATCGCAAAATCAATAGGCTTCTTCAGACACACAAGGGCACCCTAGCTTCCTTCCAAGTTGATTGACGATTCTTCAGTATAACTTCAATCAATATCCATAAATACAATGCAATTTCCATAATTGGGTCATCAGGAACCTGAGCTTAAATACCTTCATAGCTCTGAGCTAGCTCACCCCAAGTCTGGTGAAAATCACTTCAGTAAAACTTGAATTAGCATCCAGATACACAACACAATTTGGTCACCATGATCGCGACCATTGCTCTGTGGACCCAAAAATCAATAGCTTTGCAATGACATGTACATTAGCCATAACAATTGCTATAATATTAAATTCACCACAATCCACCAAATAATATTCAGAGAATTTGATTTGAGATGATGACTGAACTGCTCCTTTCAAATTAAGTTTGAATTTGACATGAAATGGTATTGATTGATTTTGGATCTTCCATGAGCTATGCGACCTGCGTCACCAACCTATTCTCTAACCACTTACCACTCTGATGTCAATATTCTATTTTTTACCATGTCAATAGCAAAGAAACGGGTGTAGATTTTTCAACAGTTTTGGTGGATGATGGTGCTGGCGAAGAAAATTTGTTGAAAAATATACGTCAGTTCACCTTTGAATTTAATTTGAAAATTTAAAATTCTGACCAGTGTGGTAATGGTTACAATTAAAATTGAGGCAAACAATTTAATGTTACAGAGCAGCATTAACAGTTTTTCTTTCTAATGCAGGTTCGTTTTAATACCATGAAAAGTGTAAAATTACAAACCTCCAGCTCACAGACACACAGCCAGCCATTTCACACTAATGCAAACACTTAAACATACAATCATGTAGCATGCTCAAACACTTCACAAAGAAAAATAATTTCATAAATACACCCGTTCACCCACAAAACCTGTCAAAGTTTAGCTGGGCTCTTATAAATTACACAGCACACACACACACACCAAACACCATATAGAGCTACAAAGTAATTCATACAAGCTAATTGTGACACTAGGGGTTCACTAAATTCAAAGAATGATTTTAGACAAATCTTTCAGGCTTAATAAAGAGAAATGGACTAAGGGTACAATGGATAATCTGCAGCATCTGTCGAATGATGGCTTATGAAAAGCTGAGGCTCAATGATGACAAAGTCTCTTCTCTGAATCATTTAGACTCACTGCTAGGGGGCATAAAATGATTAAAAAAATAATTATTCTATATATGATAGAGGTCTAAGCAATATTTTGAAATGGATTTAAGTGAAAGATGTAAGCTGCTTTGGCACCAATAATTCAATCAAATTATTTTTAAAATACTGGTTATTATTTCAAATATGTTGGCTGCCAGTAATTTCCAATCACTGACCATAGCAGTGAAATGGTTAAGATTGGTGACACATGGTGTGACTCAGTTGTTGTTGTTCTTGCTGCAGACGTTTCATAAATCTACAATTGATATGAAATATGTTGAGGTCTGAATTCATGAAGAAATCAATTAAGAGAATGTCAGCTGGCAGGAAGATGTGCACAAAGCTAGAGTGATGTTGTTCCAAGGAAGTGGCTAAAATCACTAAGCTTTATCCCATTCCTCACTGCTGTGTATGGGTCTGGTAAGGACTTATTAATCCTTTAACACACCAACCAGCCAGTCAAAACAGCTCCTGTAGTCCTCTCAAGAGAAATGTCAATTTACAGAACAAGAAGACTATTATTGAAAATTTACGACTAGAATGACTGGCTCGATAACCGAGCCAGTCACTCCAGTGGTAAATTAAAAAAATAATTTCTTGGTCTGCAAATGAACATTTTCTAAGAGATAATTTTCTTAACCATTACCACTCTGATGTCAATATTCTATCTTTGACTGTGTCAGTATCAAAGAAACTGCTGTACAATTTTCAACAACTTTGGTGGATGATGTCTTATGACAGCAACATCTTCCACCAAATTTGTTGAAAAATGGACACCAGTTTATCTTTTAATTTTATTTGAAAATTAAAACCCTTGACATCATAGTGGTAATGGTTACACAAATTTGAGTGTTAAAGGGGTACTAAGAAAGTCTGCAGCTAGTATGTCAAGCCCACAGTTTATTTCTCTGCATGCGGAGTGAGCTTTGAATATGGACAACATAAAAAACATTTTGCAGAAAATTTTAATAAATTATTTATGATATAAGCAGTTTTCTGTTGACTATCATGCAATGACAGCAGCACACATATTAATATATTCCTCAATGTTTATCTGACCGACCATTCAACTACCTATATACTCAGGATGGGTGAGTGGGTGAGTGGGTGAGTGGGTAGCACATATATATGATTTGCTACTGCTTCACCAATTTTGCAGATTCTGATTGATCATTGGTACCAGATCATTGGTACCAGCTGTACTCAGAAAATTCTGGCAGGACCTATATTCACCAATTATTGAAACGCAGTCAGCCAGAGCCTCTGGATATATGCATAAGCACGCTACCACTCAAGTCAGCCAAAAACTGCTTCTGCAGTGGTCTTGAAATATGTACATTGGGGGGGGGGAGGAAGTGATTTCTTTTGAAAATTTACCACTGGAATGACTGACAAATTTTGATGAGTAAAGGATTCATGCCAAACATGCTGGTAAGCATGGTGTATAACCCTTTAATGGTCATACAGGTCAAAAATGCCCTCAATATTTTCAATACTTCTATATTCTTGACCAAATCTGACAATTAAAGGGTCAAAATGTGTATGCAGATGACTGACTAATTAACCAAACTTCACATCTGTATTACACACACTACGTAATATACAGTTCAACACTAAAATAATAATCATAGGGCAGAAGGCATTCATGGTAGTCAGAACATGCTGGCTGCTGGGAGGTCATGGTAGTGAGAAATTTGTGTTTACCCATATCCTGACACCTACATTATATCATAACGCTGTATTACATCATAAATTGAGGGGGAAATTTATGCTTGTACATGCAAATGGAACTTATTTGGCAGCAGAACTTATTCTAAACTTATAATCAACTGTACTGCCCCTTCTCAAGAAGCAGGATTCAGTTATAGCTGCATCAATGCTGCTCTACACACAGAAGCCGCTGCTCAAGCAGCTTATGAAATATACCACTGCTTAAACATAGACGATTAAAGAAGCTTCTGCCATACCATTAATGACTGAAAATTAAGAAAACCACTGCTGAGCCGCTGTTGTTTTGTCTGACCATACTAACTTATATCAACTGCTACTTTAACATAGAGAATCAGGGTGTTTGCTGACTGATACACACTTGACTAGGTACATTAGAGATTTTAGATTCTTTTACACATGACTTTAAGTCACTTTTCATTGCATTGATCATTAGAATATTAGAATGTCTTATCAGGTGCGTGCGTGCGTGCGTGCGTGCGTGCGTGCGTGCGTGCGTGTGTGTTTTGAAAACTCTGACACAACTGTTGTATAAAATACTTAACATCTCTCAGTAAAACTTGAATGTCAACAGAGCTGTATTGAGAGGCATGAATTCTAGTGATTTGTTGAAATTTATTAGCATGCAGTTACCAGTTTGAGCTAACCGTTTCAATTCTATGGAAAAAGGTAGTGGCTTTATTCATTTAAATCTGTCTACGTATACCAAACAGGTCAATTGATCAGGAATTCATATATTGTAAATCTCTTTCTGAAACTGTATTTGTTGCCACGCATGCTTTTGTGCATATACGTGCGCAAATTAATAATGAAAAGATATATGGCATTCCTAAACGGAAACTGACAGAGACAGATACGCAGAGACATGACACGCCATAATATCAAGCACAGCGGATAACTTCATATACATAGTGCTATTTAACCACGCTTGTGTCAACATCTCCTCAAAATACTACTTGATATATCAATTAAACATTTTGATGGTCTATATTTTTCAACATATTTTAATTTTAGAAGACTATTTTTGTAAATTTACCACTGAATTTTTTTTCCACTGGCTTGAACATTAAAGGGGTAATGGTAAGGAAAATTAAAGTTTTTACTTGGCCAGTGTCTATCTACAGGCTGAGAGAAGAGCATTTTTGAAATTTTACCACTAGAATGACTGGCTTGGTTACTGAGTCAGTCATTCTAGTTGTAAATATTAAAAAATACTCTTCTTAGGCCATTCAAATAGCCATATCTGCATGAAGACCACTGCAAAGTTATCTGTTGGTCAGTTTGACCATTAAAGGCTTAAGTTGACACAAGAGGAGTTAAGATGCATTTAAAACCTTATGGGTGACATCTTTAAACATATTATCTCCCTTGAATGCTGCGTAAAAAAGTTCGATAATGTCAACTGGAGAATTACGTACAAGACCAACTTGTCTCCTCTCTATATGTATCTGTCACTGCTTGTATTAAAGTCGCATATTCACACCAAAACGTTTGAAAATAAGCGTTAAAATTTGATACTTTTAAATTGTGTGCCTCGATTGGAATGAAACAAAATAAATCTTAACATATGATTTCATTCCACATAAATAAATTTAATATTTTTAGTGTTGAATTTGAAATAGAGGCACGAACGAGTCCCTAATTCAAATTCACAACTTAAATTTTTTTTATTAATTTATACGTAATGAAATCATCATATGTTAAGATTTATTTTGCTTCATTCTATCCAGACCCACACTTTTAAGCTTCTAAAAGTATACAATTTAAACAATTTTATTTTCAGTCATTTTGCTGTGAATATGCACCTTTAACAGACAACCTGCTATTACTGACCATGTTTGCTGCTTCACAACAGTACTCATTTGACCCTTAGCACTCTGATGTCAACATTCTATCTTTTACTACGTCAATAGCAAAGAAACTGGTGTACATTTTTCAACAATTTTGGTAGCCGATGTTGCTGTCTACGACAGCACCATCTTCCACCAAATTTGTTGAAAAATGAACACAAGTTCATCTTTTAATTTAATTTGAATTTTAAATTTTGACATCAGAGTGGTAAGGGTTAAAAGTGGCTGCCTGCTAAATTTCTACGCGCTAAATTTATTATATGAAGCTTAACTTTGGATATGATGAATACTTTGAAGATCACAGAGTTATTACCCATTGAAATTATTGTATTGTGGCTTGCAGCTCTCAGATTAGTAACACGAAGATACAAATGACCATTCTTTAGGCCTCACCGCTGTAGCTGTCTTCTATACAGAGAAGACAAATTAATCCCTCCAATGAGAGAAATATTTCAATTAAAATAATGTAATATAAGATTAATATGAATAGAATTTCAACTGCCAGTCGAATCAATTTCAAATTACTCAATATCTTTCCCATATGGTTGATTAGAAGTTGAGACACTGAAGGGGTCTTAGTGATGAACGTGTAAATCTTTAGCACTCATCACCTCTAATTGATGTTCCATTATGGTCCATTGTTGAAGCACACAACAATGCAAAGAGCCTCCTCTACGTAAACAATTCAATAGAATCCCAGAGTCTGGAAATCATTATGTGCCATTATTGCCTATACCTGTAGTGTAAACATTAGTCAATTGCATCTGGCATATAATAATAGTAAGGTTTGTTTTCCCAGACTGTGTTTATACTGTCATGATATGGTATGTTCATATCAGTATTACACACAGCATCTGAAAGAACATTTGCCATAACCATTGGCACTCACACAACCACTGTTATATTGCGGCTCTATGCTTACCAATATCCAGTGCAGCTTACAGAAGCAGAGGAACTTATTCTCAACTGCTAATCAACTGCAATACCTATATCCGCCTCTCTGCTGCTTTACAACAAGAGCAGCTGTTGGAGCAAATGATCAACCGTTATATCACTGCTTCAAAACACAGAAGATTAAAGAGGCCGGTGCCATACAGCTGCTATGACTTTGAACTTTAAAACCTTTAGTGGTCAAATTTGGTCACGGAAATCAAAACATTTGCTTACTGAATGTTAATTTACAGGTCAAGAGAGGACTATTTTCTTAATTTACCACTGGAATGATTGGCTCTGTTATCGAACCTGGCATGGCTTGGTTATCGAGTCAGGCATTCTAATGATAAATTTTCAAAAACAGTCTTCTCTTGGCCTGCAAATGGACATTCCTCAAGACCACTGCAGAGACTGGTCTTGGTCGACCTGACCATCAAAGTGTTAAAGAAGCTGCTGGCTGTCATACCGGTCCTCCGTCTAATACAACCGGCTCATCAACCGTCATACAAGCTGGGTGATAACTCACACAAATAAATACAATGGGGCTATTCAGATGGGCAGTGTACAGAACCGGCCTCACGAATATGAACGATCCAAATATACTTTTGAGGAAAACTTAATGTGGTCCGAAATTCATAGAGTTTCGTGCTTAATGCAATTACATGCAAATTTATAATTCACCCATTTGAATAGGAACCGTGACTCATTGGCTGTACATGCATCACAAAATCTACCATCAGAATAATACCACTGACTCATGTAGAAGCGACCGTGACAGGGTAAATTGTAGGAAATTAACATTTCTTTTGCACAGCAGTTTTCATTGCATTGACAATTAGAATGTTTTACCAGAAATAGGTATAGGGTTAGATAAGAGAGGAGAGCTCAACTTATCTTACCACAAGTTTGGAATGATTTCCGTTCAATTCTGATTGAACAATGGTGGAATCCAGTTTTAGCTATGCCCCATTCATCTCTAGCCAGGCTGTTAGCCAGAAATTGAAAATAGGGTGTTCATAAACAATGAGTTTGAGGCCAATGGGTCTTGAAATTATTAATTTCGTGGTTAAATTGGTAACATTCTAATTAATTTTAGCCTGGTGTTTTTAGGAATTTTTACCTGTAAGTTTTTCTACCCGCCAAAAAACAAATGTGGACGGGTCTCTGGCTAACAGCATCACAGTTTTTTAGCTAACCGCCTGTCTCTAGCTAAGCTCTACCCTTGCTTTGCCCGTGTTGGGATCGATCGATATCTGCACTCACTGAATCTCAAATTCCAGAAAACTATATAGGTAAGCTGTTGAACATTTTGAAACTAATTTGACTGGGTGCTGTTACATACAATTCATACAACTTTTCATACCATTAAGAATTAAGATGTATGAAATCGATTAATTCATGACGTATTTGATTATGACGTCAGCATACAGGTCACGTAGTTAATTATGACGTCATATGATTGACTGAGAAATTGGATTCCTCAATTATGTCGCCCACCATATATATGATGACCATACCTCTTCTTAAACCCTTTAACACTCAAATTTGTTCAAGAAAATTTCAATATTCTCATTGGAATTGTCCATTTGCAGACCAAGACTATTTTTTTTTAATTTACCACTGGAATGACTGGCTTGGTTATCATAGGCAAGACTAACCAGCATTCACTTATAGTCAATTGACCACTGAGCCCCTATTATTCAGAAATCAGGACAGACAGGCCCGTGACTCAGCTCCCAGGTTAGAACCACTGATGAACATGAGCAGACAGACCACTCAGCTCCCAGGTTAGAACTACTGATGAACCCAAGCGGTCATATCACTCAGCTCCCAGGTTAGACCCACTGATGAACCCATGCAGACAGACCACTCAGTTCCCAGATTATAACCACTGATGAACCTGAGCAGACACACCACTCGGCCCCCAGATTATAACCACTGATGAACCTGAGCAGACAGACCATTCAGCCCCCAGGTTAGAACCACTGATGAACCCAAACAGACAGACCACTCAGTTCCCAGGTTAGAACCACTGATGAACCCAAGCAGACAGATCACTCAGCTCCAAGGTTAGAACCACTGAGGAACCTGAACAGACATACCACTCAGCTCTCAGATTAGAACCACTGATGAACCCAAGCAGACCGACCACTGAGCTCCCAGGTTAGAACCACTGATGAACCCGAGCAGACAGACAACTCAGCTCCCAGGTTAGAACCACTGATGAACCCAAGCAGACCGACCACTGAGCTCCCAGGTTAGAACCACTGATGAACCCGAGCAGACAGACAACTCAGCTCCCAGGTTAGAACTGCTGATGAACCCAAGCAGACAGACTACTCAGCTCCCAGATTATAACCACTGATGAACCTGACCAGACAGACCACTCAGCTCCCAGGTTAGAACCACTGATGAACCCGAGCAGACAGATCACTCAGCTCCCAGGTTATAACCATTGATGAAACCAAGCAGACAGACCACTCAACTCAAAGGTTGGAACAACTAATGAACCCGAGCAGACCGATCACTCAGCTCCCAGCTTAGAATCCCTGATGAACCCAAGCAGACAGAGCACTCAACTCAAAGGTTAGAACCACTGATTAACCCGAGCAGACAGATCACTCAGCTGCCAGCTTAGAACCACTGATGAACAAAAGCAGACAGACCACTCAGCTCACAGCTTAGAATCACTGATGAACCCAAGCAGACACATCACTCAGCTCCCAGGTTAGAACCACTGATGAAACAAAGCAGACCAACCACTTAGCTCTCAGGTTAGAACAACAGATGAACCCAAGCAGACAGATCACTCAGCTCCGAGCTTAGAATCACTGATGAACCCAAGCAGGTAGACCACTCAGCTCTCAGGTTAGAACCACTGATGAATACGAGCAGACAGATCACTCGGCTCCCAGCTTAGAATCACTAATGAACCCGAGCAAACAGATCACTCAGCTTCCAGGTTAGAACCACTGATGAACCTGAGCAGACAGATCACTTAGCTCCCAGGTTAGAACCACTGATGAAACCGAGCAGACAGACCACTCAGCTCCAAGGTTAGACCCACTGATGAAACCGAGCAGACAGACCACTCAGCTCTCCGGTTAGAACAACTGAAGAACCCAAGCAGACAGATCATTCAGCTCCCAGTTTAGAATCACTGATGAAACCAAGCAGACAGACAACTCAGCTCTCAGGTTAGAACCACTGATGAACCCGAGCAGACAGATCACTCAGCTGCCAGCTTAGAACCACTGATGAACAAAAGCAGACAGACCACTCAGCTCACAGCTTAGAATCACTGATGAACCCGAGCAGACAGATCACTCAGCTCCCAGGTTAGAACCACTGATGAAACAAAGCAGACCAACCACTTAGCTCTCAGGTTAGAACAACTGATGAACCCAAGCAGACAGATCACTCAGCTCCCAGCTTCGAATCACTGATGAACCCAAGCAGGTAGACCACTCGGCTCTCAGGTTAGAACCACTTATGAATCCGAGCAGACAGATCACTCAGCTCCCAGCTTAGAATCACTAATGAACCCGAGCAGACAGATCACTCAGCTCCAAGGTTAGAACCACTGAGGAACCTGAACAGACATACCACTCAGCTCTCAGATTAGAACCACTGATGAACCCAAGCAGACCGACCACTGAGCTCCCAGGTTAGAACCACTGATGAACCCGAGCAGACAGACAACTCAGCTCCCAGGTTAGAACCACTGATGAACCCAAGCAGACCGACCACTGAGCTCCCAGGTTAGAACCACTGATGAACCCGAGCAGACAGACAACTCAGCTCCCAGGTTAGAACTGCTGATGAACCCAAGCAGACAGACTACTCAGCTCCCAGATTATAACCACTGATGAACCTGACCAGACAGACCACTCAGCTCCCAGGTTAGAACCACTGATGAACCCGAGCAGACAGATCACTCAGCTCCCAGGTTATAACCATTGATGAAACCAAGCAGACAGACCACTCAACTCAAAGGTTGGAACAACTAATGAACCCGAGCAGACCGATCACTCAGCTCCCAGCTTAGAATCCCTGATGAACCCAAGCAGACAGAGCACTCAACTCAAAGGTTAGAACCACTGATTAACCCGAGCAGACAGATCACTCAGCTGCCAGCTTAGAACCACTGATGAACAAAAGCAGACAGACCACTCAGCTCACAGCTTAGAATCACTGATGAACCCAAGCAGACACATCACTCAGCTCCCAGGTTAGAACCACTGATGAAACAAAGCAGACCAACCACTTAGCTCTCAGGTTAGAACAACAGATGAACCCAAGCAGACAGATCACTCAGCTCCGAGCTTAGAATCACTGATGAACCCAAGCAGGTAGACCACTCAGCTCTCAGGTTAGAACCACTGATGAATACGAGCAGACAGATCACTCGGCTCCCAGCTTAGAATCACTAATGAACCCGAGCAGACAGATCACTCAGCTTCCAGGTTAGAACCACTGATGAACCTGAGCAGACAGATCACTTAGCTCCCAGGTTAGAACGACTGATGAAACCGAGCAGACAGACCACTCAGCTCCCAGGTTAGACCCACTGATGAAACCGAGCAGACAGACCACTCAGCTCTCCGGTTAGAACAACTGAAGAACCCAAGCAGACAGATCATTCAGCTCCCAGTTTAGAATCACTGATGAAACCAAGCAGACAGACAACTCAGCTCTCAGGTTAGAACCACTGATGAACCCGAGCAGACAGATCACTCAGCTGCCAGCTTAGAACCACTGATGAACAAAAGCAAACAGACCACTCAGCTCACAGCTTAGAATCACTGATGAACCCGAGCAGACAGATCACTCAGCTCCCAGGTTAGAACCACTGATGAAACAAAGCAGACCAACCACTTAGCTCTCAGGTTAGAACAACTGATGAACCCAAGCAGACAGATCACTCAGCTCCCAGCTTCGAATCACTGATGAACCCAAGCAGGTAGACCACTCGGCTCTCAGGTTAGAACCACTTATGAATCCGAGCAGACAGATCACTCAGCTCCCAGCTTAGAATCACTAATGAACCCGAGCAGACAGATCACTCAGCTCCCAGGTTAGAACCACTGATGAACCCGAGCAGACAGATCACTCAGCTCCCAGGTTAGAGCCACTGATGAACCCAAGTAGACAGACCACTCAGCTCTCCGGTTAGAACCACTGATGAACCCAAGCAGACAGATCACTCAGCTCCCAGATTAGAATCACTGATGAAACCAAGCAGACAGACAACTCAGCTCTCAGGTTAGAACCACTGATGAACTCAAGCAGACAGATCACTCAGCTCCCAGGTTAGAACCACTGATGAACCCAAGCAGACATATCACTCAGCTCCCAGGTTAGAACCACTGATGAACCCAAGCAGACATATCACTCAGCTCCCAGGTTAGAACCACTGATGAACCCGAGCAGACAGATCACTCAGCTCCCAGGTTAGAACCACTGATGAATCCAAATATACAGATAGATCACTTAGCTCACAGCTTAGAATAACTGATGAACGTGAACCCGAATAGAGAGACCACTCAGCTCTCAGCAAGGGAAGACTACCTAACATTTGGTAGAGATTACCACTTGACTCATGGGCAGACCTACTTAAGAGCAGACACACATCTCAGCTACCAGGAAGAATCAGCAACATTCAGAGCAGAGACCACAGAGATCCAAAGTAGGAACACAATAGTTTGAGATGACCACTCGACCCTCAGCCAAGATCAGCCAACATTCAGAGGTGGCAGACCACTGGACTCCCAACTACACCTTTCCCACATTGATGTCATTACGCCGGGATTTCCCTAAATCAACACTCAGAGCAAAACTGCTGGCTGGTATAGCCGTCAACAAGTCGCTGACCCGCATTGAGTTACTTTTGCACTAAAATACACCGCAATCTAAACCGTTCCTATGAAAAACTAAAATCATTATATTATTTAAATCATATATCTTGGAAAGCACATTCAATTCCCGAAACATTAATGCATTACTTTTTAGATTTTTTTAACGTTTTCACTGAGTTATTTGCGTATATAAAATACACCATTCCACTTAGATTCATTAAATCAAGTGGACAATAGGGGATATTTTAAAATTGCAATCGACTGTATTAAATTTTACAAAACTATAAAAACCAATACAGAAATGTATAGAAAATTGGCTTAGATTTCCAATGATGTATGACTTCCATAATATTATGAACAGTTTTTCATATGCACTGCTTAAAGTGCACTGTATCTGATTCCCCTAGTAAAGTAATGCTGTTTGTGCGTCGGCTATCGCGGTTACCAGCCGGAAGTGGTATGCCCGATGCATTTCGTGAAGGAATTTTACCAAAATACGCTAATGTGGGAAAGGTCTATTAAGACGACACATCATTGGAGGAGACAGATGTGTCATCTCCCTGGCATGAAGACATATTCTAAACAGACTTTGTTCCCAAGAGAAAACAGGATTCAAAGAAGGCAAACCTGCCCAATAACAACACTTTTACACATTTACACCGGCGCATAAAATCATTGTTGAATTAGTAGACTTGTATTTGGTCCTCCTGAAATGAACAACTTAATATCAAATATCAACCTGGAGCCTAGACCTGGGTACTGAAACTGTAAAAAAGTTGTATACTTTTCAGTTTTATTTTAAGATAAATGTCAAGAATGGTAGAATGCTCAATAAAGCCATTAATTATTCCTAACTTGCAACCATGTCAGTAGGCCATTAATTTTCATTGATTCTCACTCTCATGGCACTATCACACAATACAGACATTAAACTAAGTTATTATCATGTTAATAGACATCATCCATTGTCAGTCATGACTTATCCCCCTGACCAGGTCATAAGGCCAAGCTCTATTGTACCTGTAAATAGCCTCACATCAGCATGTTTAACCATGCAGCTTCATCGCGAATTACAGAAAACTGGTTTCAATGATCACAATTACCCAAAATATTGAATATTTTGAAATGAATTTGACTCAGTCACTGTTTTGGCCACAGGAACTTTCAGTCAAATTGTTTTCAAAGTCAGCAGCATAGTTTAACTATTGTAGCCTTTCTATACTCACCACCTATGATGCATAGAGGGCGCACTGTTATTTTAACAACACAATTTATATACAACTGGTCAGTTTATTGTCCACTCTATATGTGGTCCAGTCTAGACAGTACATAAGTTTTGTTTGAAAACTTTATTAGTAGTTTAAAATGCACAGAAATCTTTCTTTGTTAGAGCTTAACCAAGTAACCTTCACAGACTAGAAACTATACATTATTTGACTTAGGGAAAATTGTGTTGAACATTTTGAAACATATTTGACTGGGACCTGTTGCTGGAATACTTGATACAAATATAAATTTTTACATGACATATTTTATAACAAGCACAAACTTGTCCAATACCCAAGTCGTTGATATATTTTTTTAGTTGGGCCACCATAAGGTCAAAAGCGCCTATTTTGGAAACACTGCTGCTAAAAGCTGTTGCTCTTGCATTTTAATTTGTGACTGCCAAAATAGCATACGTCTTCAGGACCGCATAGTCAAACATCCGCCAGTGTCTCGGAAAAGTTTTCTCCATTAGACTTATTAAAAAATGCTTCCAAATGTCTTATTTTGAAAACTGTTGCTGTTGCCGTCTATCATTTGGCCACAAAATTGGCATACACATTCAGGACCTAATGGGCAAGCTTTGGAGAAGATTGCCCCAGTAGATCCAGAGTTAATGAAGAATGCATAAAAATGTCTATTTTGAAGTGTTTCTTAAAGCTGTTGCTTTTTAGCTATTGACCCCAAAATTGGCATATATGCTCAGGACCCCAAGGCCATGATTCCCTCCCAATTTCAAGAAGATCCCTCGAGTAAACCCATGCAGAGTTATTAAAAAATGTTTTAATAACAAGAACAAGAAGCACTCCATGCTCACATGATGCGAGTAAAAAGAAACAGACTTCGTAAAAAATATGTAGAATAAAGTTGACCTTATTTTTAATCTCTTTATAAAATGAGATAACAGAGACCATAAATTGAAAATAGAGATGGCGTTATTAAAAACATGATTTTGATAAAAATTATATCATTTTGCATGTCATGTATCCAAAATTCAAGAGAAACTGAATATATATATATATATATATATATATATATATATATATATCAGGGAGTCAGAAAAAACTTTTTCAGTGTAAAAATTGGAAATGGTGTTAATTCTCTGAAAACAATAACAATCTGACTTGAAATAGCAAATTAATTTTAAGCATCTAAATTTGCTCAATATTTAAGCAACTAATTCAAACGTACAGTCATAAAATTTATGTCATTTCTATATTATGTTTTAACTGATGAAGTCCACCTAATTAATTTAATATTTTATGAATTACTTGGAAGTAGAGACATGTGAATTGGGTATAGAGATAAATCAGTTAAATGTATTCATACATACATGCAGTCATGCATGTATGTACTTTTGCTTCAGTTCAATGTGTATATAGCAACCAATTATCAATCACACTGATATCTTCGACTATTCTGGTCACTACGCTTATTCATATAGGAAATATTGTGAATTTTCTTTTCTGTATCAATGAATTGGCATGACATATCATTCAATGAACCGATTTATTAGCACTATTGAATATCTAATGCAGCAAGTGCATGCACAGTCATGCATTAAATGTTATTGATGGCATAGATTGAAAGTTGTAGATCAGCTTGAAAACAGTTTTCCTGCAAGTTAATCAGGTGGTCAAGGCGGTCCAGTTAAATAGTTTGAAAATAACAGCACTTGTCAGTTCATGTGGGAAGATGATTGGAAATGGTTGCATGGGGGTATGTGGAAGGGGGGTGGGGGTGTGTGGTTGACCAGGAGACATGCTCGATATACACAGTGAAGACTGTGGACAACCATTAAATATCCATGCATGCACAGCCCACACACACACGCACAGACACACCCGGACAGACACACACATGCATGCACAGACACACACACACACACACGCACGCACAGACACACCCGAACAGACACACACATGCATGCACAGACACACACATGTAAAGACATGCACACACAGACCAACCACATACCCACAAACCACACATGCACGCACGCATGCATGCATGCATGTAGAGATCCACGCACACACGGACATGCATTATAACACTTTCGACTCAACAACTCAGATATCTGGGACAAATTCTTTATAATCATAAGATACATTCCATTGAATATTTGGAAACCAATCAACCCTTTAATCCTAAAATTTTGTCAAGAAAATTTATACAAAATGTTTATTTGCAGACCAAAAGATTACTTTTATTTTAATCATTCATTTTCAAAAATAGTTTTCGCTTGGTCTGTAGATGGAGAGCACTGACATTTTTGGTCAGCTTAAGCATTAAAGAGTTAAACTGGAAAGTTTTTTCCCAATGAATGCAGGAAATGTCAATTTCCCTTTCTCCGAGATCTAACAATACTCACCATTCTGTTACTTCTGATATACAGCTGGCCCTGACAGCGGCTCTAGGATTATAGACTTAGAAAGCTTTACCGACTCCTGGGAACCGGGTACCCGGCTCCCCACTGCCGAGTACCCGTTTACCATAGAGCTCATATTGTTTGCATAGCCACCAAACAAGAGAAAACTATGGCTTGCCTCCGTGGGGCTGGGAGGCTGGGTCCGTAACAGAATGGTGAGTATTGTTAGATCTCGGAGAAAGGGAAATTGACATTTCCTGCATTCTCCTTCGATCAATACTCACCATTCTGTTACTTCTGATATACACCAGATTTGATCAGTAACCTGGTGGGAAGGGGCAAGCCATACATGCTAATTTTGCCCCTTGGAGAAAGATTTTAGACTTCAAACTTGACTAACGGAGACCTAAAAGGACCGTCAAGTTCACGGAACCGAATCACATTCGCGTCACAGCCCCCCCCCCTTTTTCCTCCTAAGAAAAGGGAGAGAACTAACGAACATGTATCTCGCCTGAAACACCAATATGCCAAGAGGGTTAACTACTCCCTGCATATCGCTTGTATTAGCCTGGGAATGAGCATGAATATATAAGATGAATGAACATGATACATATACATAATACAAAAAACTCTCACTTGTTGAATTACCTTATGATAACAGGACTTCAGACGTACCGCCTACAACCATACACCGGTTCGGCCATCAGTGACACAATCTGGTTGACATCCTCTCGCTTGACCATGCCTGCTTTAGGTTCTTTTCTTACCAAAGTGAAAAAAGGGGAAAAGCAGTGTGGTCACTAACTATCGTTTCAAAACAGCTAAAGCGAGTGGATTGGCTGAGTCTGACACATCCCTCATATAGTAATCCGTAAATGAGGACTCACAGTGCCATTGTGCAACGGCCATGATGTCCTCTAACGGAACACCATTGTAAAGGGCGGTCGAGGCGGCTATTCCTCTAACATCGTGTGCCCTTACGCCCTGCACCTGGTGCCCAGTCGCCATCTCATGAGTAGTCTGAATGCATTCGACCACCCAACGAGAGATAGTATCCATGGATGCGGCGCCATAAGGCTTTTTATGGCAGATCCACAGATGTCTATCGTTCGACCGTAACGAGTCAGTCCGTTTCTTGTACTTAGTCAAAGCACGGACCGGGCACCAGACACTGGCATCACGATCAAACCTGGTTAACTTCGGTATAATGATCGGTTTGCCGGGATATCTCAAAGATTGGTTCTTTGACATAAATTCTGCTCTTGGCAGAAGACGCAGACCTTCTCCAGAAACAATAAATCGGTTCCTCTCTGCCGAAAGCGCATGGATCTCACTGCGCCCTCTAGCTGAGGAAGCTGCCAATAGAAAGACCGCCTTTAGAGTCAAATGCTTTAGACTAGCCGAACGCAACGGTTCGAATGGGTGCTTGGCCAGTACATTAAGCACTAAAGATAGACTCCAGGCTGGAATGACTACCGGTTGTCTCGGTCGGAGATTGCTCATTCCCTTCAACATCACGTTTAACTGGGCCACCTCTGGACTATCCCTGTTGGCTAGACAAGGGATAACTGATGCCAAAGCTGACTTGTATCCAGCAATTGTGACGGGAGCTAGTCCTGTAAAGAACAGCTCACAGAGAAAGTCTGCTATTTGCTGAATAGTGGATTGAAAGGTATCAATACCCTTTTCTTCACACCAGTCTGCAAATCTGTTAACCTTGTTGTTATATGACTTGAAGGTTGACCTCCTTCTCGCAGCCGCGATGAAATCAGCAGCCTGTCGAGAAAAGCCTTCCGACGTGGAACGTTGTTTGACAACATCCACGCAGTCAATTTGAACATTTCGGGACGCTCGTGTAGGAAGCGTCCCTTGGCCTGGGAGATTATGTTCGGAATCTCGGGCAACTGCACAGGATTTTCCACCAGCAGATCTAGAAGATCCGTGAACCACGCCCTGCTCGGCCAATACGGCGCTATTAGCAGGACCAGACACGGTTCCTCCCTGACCATCACCAATACCTTCGGTAGAAGAATGGTGGGTGGATACGCGTAAGCGTGCATCCCTCTCCAGCTTATCGCCAGAGCGTCTGTATCGACGGCATTTGGATCTGGAATCGGCGAGACATATGTCATGATTTGAGCATTTTCCTTTGTGGCGAACAAGTCCACGTTGGGTTTGCCCCAATGCTCGAAGATCCGTCGTAGAACTGGAGGGTTGAGGGACCATTCTGTTGGCAGGATTCTCTGTCTGCGAGACAAAGCATCCGCCAGAATGTTCAATCGGCCAGGAATATGAGCTGCTTTCAAAACAACCGAGTAATTCCTGCACCATTGAATCAAGTGCCACACCCTGATGCACAGGGTGGGCGACCTGGTCCCTCCTTGGCGATTTATATATGATACTACTGTCGAATTGTCCGACCGTATCAATATCACCTTGCCCCTGATCATCGGAAGGAACTCTTCCAACGCCAGTTCCACTGCCATCATTTCCAACAGATTGATATGCAGCTGACTCTCCGGGAGAGTCCATGTGCCCGAGACCTGGTGTTCTCCCAGGCAGGCACCCCACCCTTCCAGCGATGCATCCGTGTAAACGGACAGCTGGGGGTGGGGTAGGTGCAGCGAAACCCCTATTAGGAGATTCTGACGCTGTTTCCACCATAGAAGATGCGATATTATCGGCTCCAAAACTGGCACCAGTTTTGACAGGGGTTCTGTTCTCTGTTTCCACAGAGACATCAGATACAACTGGATAGGTCTTCGCATTAGAGCAGCGTACGGGATAACCTGCTCCATGGAGACCATCATGCCCAGCATCTGAAGGAACCGCCTCGCCTGAATGTGGTTTCCCACTCGAAAACTCCCGAGGATGGCTAACAGAGACACCACTCTGGGCTCTGACGGGTAAACCCTGCCCTCCTCGAGGTCGAATCGCATCCCCAAATAAACGAAATGTTGAGTGGGTGTCAACTCGGATTTCTCCTCGTTGACTAACCAGCCTAGATCTGAAAGTAACTTCAGAGTCAGAGCAGTATCCACGTTCAACCTGGCTGCCGAGTCTGCCTTGAGCAGCCAGTCGTCTATGTAGGTGTGTAGCGCCACGTTCTCTTTTCTGAGAAACGCTGTCACCGCAAGGACCACTCTTGTGAAAACCCTCGGAGCTGTCGACAGGCCAAACGGGAGAACTGTAAACTCCCATACTTGATTCTGAAACGCAAATCTCAGAAACCTGTGCCAACTCCGATTGATCGGAATGTGGAAATATGCATCTTTCAGATCGATCGATACACACCACATTCCTTTCCTCAATCCCGCCATTACCGACCTCGGTGTTTCCATCTGGAACCGAGGCGTATGGATAAACCAATTTCATGGCCTGAGATTGAGTATGGGTCTCCATCCCCCCGTGCTCTTGGGGACAAGGAACATGTTTGAATAGAAGCCTGGAGTGTTCCGGTTTGCTGGTTTTATTGCTCCCTTCAGAAGCAAACCCGACACTTCCTTTTGAACGGCTTCTAACTTGTCTGGCTCCCTTGGTACGGGTGTCCAGACTGGTGCCAAAGACAGATTTTGTGGCGGAAAGTCCCACCACTCCGGCATGTAACCCTGGGATAACCATCCCAGGACCAGACTGTCTGACGTCACACCTCGCCAAGCCTCGACGAAACGCATGAGCCTTCCACCCACCATAGACGCCTCGACGTCTAACGGGGTTGTCCGGCTCGCAGTCCGCCCCCCCCCTTTCTTAACGAGAGAGAGTGAGAACCATTTCGTTCTAGGCACGATGGGTATAACTGGCACCGCTGTTCCTGTCGCACAGGTGCGGTCCAGGCGGATATGAAGGGAGCTTGCGTACCCTCAGGTACGCTTCGGCCCCTTCTGTCCGCCCTTTGAGGCCTTACCCTTACCTTTCCCCTTGCCCTTACCACCTCTAGGGCGGTCCGGAGCAACATTGGGGAGGGTAGGCGCCTCTACAGCCTTCCTGGGTTTCTTCGCCGGCGGCGGCTCCGAAAACCCAGCCGAAACAGACGTCGCAATAGGCCTGGCTTTCGCCTTGCCCTTATGCTTTTTCTGTTTCTTTGAAGGCTGTACTGTTAGCGGCTTACCCACAGCCCCTAGTGCGTGCGCTTGCCGCACTAGCTCTAGCTGTAGATTTACCGCTAACCGATTCTGCGCAATACTGGCGGTGTCCTCTAAGATGGCCCGCGCTTGGCCACCAAAGATGCTAGGCCCTGTCAGGGGCGTCCCAAGAAGACGCTCCTTGACTGCCGTAGCCGGACGCATATGGTCAATGACCATTTGCCTCCTGGACTTCGTCACACGCGCTTGCACCCTTGCCAATGCGTCCATTGACAGCACCAAGCCGTCATTAACGCACGATAGCGCCACAGGTGGCACAGGGTGGCCTGCCCCCGCTTCAGCCCACACCGACTGAAGTAGACGATAGGAGTGATTGACAGCGCTCATGGCTGCCCTCACCGCATAGGGCCAGGACTTCTTCCTGGTGTACCTGGGCCTTATCCACTAGTGCCGGACCGGGACCACCCGAACCGGCACTCTGGACGCCCAGTACCCATCGGTCATCCTCCGTGACCGACGGGACTACACCATACCTGTCGTATTCACCCCGCGGAATACGGCACCTTGCCCGCACCTCCCTGGAGGCCGCAGGGAGCTGACCCTTGGTCATTAGTTGTTTACTATAAATAGCATCCAATAAATCAATGAACCGTGGATCCAGTCCCACTGACTGGATCCGGGCCGCGGGCAAAATCCCCGTCCTAATCGACGCAACCGACGGACGGGGCGCATCTTCATCGGCCGTGGCCGAAACCACAGACGGGTCAACTCTGGCTAGCCACGCCAGAGCATCAGACCAGTCTAACTCCGAAGAAGATACCCCCGCAAACACGTCACCCGTTGACATGCTTACGGGTCTGCCAGCCATGGCCTCCCGGCCAGGAGCCACGGCTGACACGCCAGGCACTCCGCTACCACATGGTTCCGCCGCCACCCCATGAAACACTCCGGTCCATGGGGTAGGTCCGCACGGAAAACCGTACGGACCCGTAACCGTCGCGGAACCATAGCCGGCCACGGGCGCCAACGGCACCCCATGTCCGGCTGCCGGACCAGGCGAGATAGGTGAGTACCACGCCTGGCCCGGCACACCGGTTCCCCTGACGGCTGGTGACAAACCAAGCCGCGCGGAACCGGTGCACGGTAACGGATTGGCCTCAGCCGCAGGCGGAGCCGCTGACCTGGCTTGCGCCAAACCAGACAAATGGAGGCCGGTTCCGTCCAGGACGGAATCAACCTCCATATTCTCCACCTGCGGCTTCACGGGCCGCAGCAACCTCTCCTCCTCGGCCTCATCGTCTTCAGACTCCGAAGAGCCGTCACTAGACGAATAAACCGTGGAGCCGTCCTGGCGGACGGCTCCCACACCTGACGGACCGGCCACCGCTACTGGACCACCCGGAGGTGGCCGCAGAGAGACAGAACCCGTCTGGCCGAAGCCAGACGGACCCGCCAGGGGGCCGTACGAGACGGCCCCCTCGGTAACCAGTCCAGAATCCTGTCCGAAGACAGGATCCGTACCAGGCATGGGGAGAAACTGCCCCCCAACCTTTGGTAGCAGGGACGACACCAGCGTGGGCAGAACGCTATGCAGAAAACCCTGCATAGCCGGACCAAACCACGCCGGCGGTGCCATCTCCGCCACCTCCAGCTGGGGACGTGGAGCACCCCCACCGGCCGAACCGGGCGCTCCACGATTTCCTCTCGGACCGCCTGACCCCGCGTCAGACCCAGCCAAGTCCTTCTGGGCAAGGAACTTAACCATCGTTTCGACGGACCACACTGCACAAACATTACACCTATGATCTATATTACACAGGGCACACCTAAAACAGACATGGTCCTTGAACATTACACGGACAAACTTATGGCAGTCGTCACATGATGGCGGGGCTGGCTTGGCCTATAAAATAAGCACAAACCTACAATAAACAAGCGGAACGAGACACGGATGGAAGGCAGACAATTAATTTTCAAATATTTTGACTCATAAATTAACCGTAACCTCCCGCACCCCACCCCGCCACGTTACAACAACGATCGCATTGATTATGACGACAAGAACGCGGCGGGCACAACACACCCATAATAGATCCTACAGGATGTGTAACGGCTCCAGGAATCATATCGCATAGCATTCAGGGTATATTTACTAATCAATATAAATTATACTCCTAACGAACGCAGCACGATATGTGAAGAAAACAACAAAATGTATAACAACTGCTGTCCCACACGGTAAAACCGCAGACCACGCATCTACTCAAGAATTTTGAAACCACCGATCATTGCAAACCGATCGTGATTGCACGTAAACTTGATCATTCTAAAGTTTCCGGTACCATTTTTAGTATGCAGCACCCAGAACAAGATGCGCGATTAATGAAAAAATTTTTCTTCACATAAACATCCGAGCGACCGGGTGTGACGTCACCCGCTCGGATTCTACGGAGAACGACGTCAGCCGATATTCGTGTTAGAAATACCGTAGCAAACACCTATTTTCATATCTGCCGATCGCCTGTTGGGGTTTAAAGAAGGCGATCGTCTGGCATATATCGTTGCTAGCACACGTCCCAGATTCTATGGGGTTAGAAATTGGAACATGCGACACAACGAAATTTAGAGACCTAAGTCTTTTAACTATGGATATAAAGAACAATACAACCTGGTTATCTTGGGCGGTATTCTCCATAGTCCTTAGTTATCCTTTCAGAACACACAAACTATCACTAATTAAAGACTTAGATTCTTTTAAAAAACACTAAAATCCTTAATGCGAAAAGCATGTATTGCACTTGTTGCTATGCAAACAAGAATGAGCTCTATGGTAAACGGGTACTCGGCAGTGGGGAGCCGGGTACCCGGTTCCCAGGAGTCGGTAAAGCTTTCTAAGTCTATAATCCTAGAGCCGCTGTCAGGGCCAGCTGTATATCAGAAGTAACAGAATGGTGAGTATTGATCGAAGGAGAAAGTAATTTCCAAATCTCGCACAGTTTACCTGCTATAATTAGCAGCTTGTATTGAAATACAGGCATCCATTTCTAGCAATGTCCCGCCAATGTTTTTTGTGCATGTCGGGATCGATTTATATAGTTTGAACCGCATTTCCAAGGTAATTATACAAGTAAACTGTTGAATATTTTGAAACTAATTTGACTGGGTGCTGTTGCTGCCAGTCCAATTAGTTTCAAAATATTCAACAGAATGTTATTAAATCCATCAATGACATACAATTTATACACTTTACTGACTATTCCAGCTTCATGATGGAGTGTTGTCTGTCACTTATGATTGTGACGTCAACCTATATGCGACGTAATAGATTATGATGTCAAAACATGAGTGACAGTTTAGATTCATCCACTGAGAAGCGACTCGAGTAAAGAAGGGTTAACATTTTTTATGATTATTGAGGCATCATGTAATATTCAGCTCCAATGAGTGTAATATTAGATATTTACACTGTGTCAATCAAATATCTGAAAGGTGATCATAACCAACACAACATAATTCTAAAGCTTATCACAATGATGTAGCAGGAAAGCTGAGGTAACAGAATAATTGTATAAATCTCTCAGAAACATTTTACGGAAATATTGTTTCCAAAAAAGCGCCTTACATCCAAAATGGATGTGAAATCATAAAGAATTCCTATTGTGTTAAGTGAATGCTAATATTGGTTAAACCCCCTCCCCACCCCACCCCAAACCCACCACCATGCAAATTGCAAAACATAATCCTTGCCTGACAATATGATGCCAGTAACAGAATGAGATGACTCATCTACCTCCATGACTAAAGAAATCAATAACGCCAAAAAAGTCGATTTATGCGCTTGCACGCAACATCTAGATAATTTCTGATATAAGGAATTTTGGACAGAGCATTTTGTCAAACAAACGAATTGTCTTTAAGTCATTTGATTATTTCAGAAAATTTATCACTGAAATAACTGCCGCAATAACCAAGCCAGTCATTCCAGTGATAGATTTTCAAAAATAATCTTTTGCTCTGCAAACAAATTTGAGATAAAGGATTAAGAGATTGCCTGATTTCTAAGACAGGTTTGTGAAGAACAGTGCCTGGAGTCACATAAAGATTGCTCATAGTTAGTTCTGCACTACTCACCACAACAGCACCTACTTTACATTAACCCTTTAATGGTCAAATTGGTCTCAAAAATTTAATATTTTCTTATTGAATGTCGATTTATAGGCCAAGAGAATACAATTATTGAAAGTTTATCACTGGAATGACTGGCTCAGTTATCAAGCCAGTCATTCCAGTAGTAAATTTTCTAAAATTGTATTCTCTTGGCCTGTAAATGGACATTCCACAGGTCCATAGCAGAGCCGGTTATGGCAGGTATGACCATTAAAGGGTTAAAAAAAATTTAATGTTCAGCAAAAGAAATTAAATGAGAATCTATCAGTAAAATATATCTGGTTAATTTGATATTGATAATTATTTGCAGAGAAACAAGATGAGTGTGGTATACTATCTTTGATACAGTCAGGCTAAATTCAATTAACGCTTTAACCCTCAAATTTGTTCACGAAAATTAAAAATTTCTTATAGAGCATGTTCATCTGCAGACCAAGAGAATATTATTGAAAATTTACCACTGGAATTACTGATTCGGTTATCGAGCCAGTTACTCCAGTTGTCAATTAAAAAAAATAGTCTTCTCTTGGTCTGCGAATGCACATTTCTCAAGACCACTGCAGGAGTGGGTTTTGGCTGATATGAGTGTTCAAAGTGTTAACCCTGTCAATGATTAATTCCCCATATTTAATTTTCAAGGAAAACTGATGAATATTTTGAATTTAATTTGACTGGAAGTCATTAGCAGCAATGGCTTTCAATCAAATTATATTTTTAAAATAATCAACAGAAAAATGTTTATATCGTACAGAATATACGTATTCAGGATTTGTCATGGAAAGGGTTAAATCCTAACAATTGTGCTCCTATATAGGGAAGCAGAGGTTTGTAAAGCAGATAGAACAGAGACGTGCCTGGTGTTCACTATGAACAAAACATTACTGAACACGGCAACAGTTCTCAGCAACATTATCTTCTGAATGAACATCAGATGCTATGTTATCATGAATTTAAGAATGCTAACACTACAGCTGTAAAAGTGTTAATATCCTTATGTATCTTCAAAGGAACCATGTAAACACTTGGACACCAGACAGATAAGATACTATAACTCTAGAACAGTGTGACTATAAGTACTAAAGCTAAATCAACTGCAAGCATTTGCTGCGTAAGGCCCTCTTTCTCCTCAAAATACTCACCAGCTTACACCTATATGGCGGCTATTGAATTGAGCGTGATTTTAGGGAGGAATGGGTTAATTGATAACCTCATCATATTACTATAGCTTTAATATGATAGTGTCTATGTTTGACTGGAGACAGTACAAGAGAAACTCAAGTGAGGATGGATTAAACAGATCAAAAGATAGTATGCTACTAAGGCTCTACACTATGGATTAAACATGAACGCTATACAGACAAACATAACTGCAAAAAAATATCTACCTTAGAATGCACCAAATACACCTCACTAGAAACTTGTGGTGTAGTGCATAAACACAAAGCTACTGTGATAAGAAATGCGTGGGTGCTAAAAATGGTGTATCTTAGGTACCAAGATGCTAAATCGATAGCCGAGCCAGTGATTTCAGTGGTAAAGTTTCGTAAATAGGAGCCTTATCTTGGCTTGGAAATGTATGCACTAAGCTAAAGCATGTGTAGGTTCGAAAAATCTCAAAAAGTAACCGATTAAGACACATGGAAGAGAGACTTTTCCTGTCTTAAAGAACTGTCAGTCTTTGACCCAATGTGGTAGGTGATCTCTCAAGTAGGTTGATTGTAGAAATTGGATTTTGCTGTCAAGGGGGTTGTGGGAAGGGGGGGGGGGATGAGGGGCAGTGAGCAAGCATCACATTTCCTTCAGGTATCATCATATCAATAAGGTGACTAATTTAGACATGCTATTGTTATAATATGTGGTTTTAGATTTGGCTACAGGTATGGGAAGGTGTAAACACGTTGCTAGGCCTACAATAGATTGCTCCACACAATCATTAGTATTGTTAGCTATCACATTCGAAAAATAGCTGTGTTTAAGAAAACCACATTTGTGACAAAATGACTGATAGGATGTGAGTGTGAAACCTTTCTTATGCTCTATTGTGAGGCTTCAGTATCTGTACAGTGGATATGATGACATCACAATCTGATGGCAGCAAATGTTCTGCTTTCATGTCTGGATCCACCAAACCTCATGAAAATTGGTTCACTTATATATCTATGCATGACCTTCATATAATACGCCACTCAAAGCAGACATCTTTTTTTAACCCTTTCACCGATGAATTTGTCATATCTCATTTTCAAGGCTAGCATACAAGACAACTGTTGAATATTTTGAAATTAATTTGATTGGAAGCTGTTGCTGCCTTAGGCAGCATAGGCAGCAACAGCTTCCAGTCAAATTAATTTCAAAATATTCAACAGAATACATTTTAAATTGTAAAGATTATACTTTTTCAGGGATTAGTCGGTGAAAGTGTAAAAGGGATTCTGCCAATTTCTTTAGAAATTGTACAACTAATGTTTTCTAAAGCATATTACTTCACCATTCATGCTGGTTTTCATTTATAGTTGCTGATAGCAATTACTGTATATATCATAGCGTGTTGCCTATTATTGTTGCATAATACTCACATCTGACATTCAGCACTAAATGCATCACAGTGTTAATCACTGGAGGAAATTAGAACTCATTCAGACCTGCATAACATACCGAAAACATTCTTTATGTTTAAAAAAAATGCTTGGCTGAATACGTTGAAACTGATTTGCCACAAAACTGTGATGACTAGAGCCACAACAGCTGAATTAGTTTCCAAATACTCACCAGCTTTTCTGTAATTGCCATGTTAAAATTGACATATCTTCAATTTCAGAAATAATAGGGTTAATATTATCTCATTCTGGTGTAGAGAATACATTCTACATTCTGCTATATATGATACATCTTGAAAACAATTCCATTACCTACTAAGTACTGCATGTATCAGTTCAATTTCAAGTCATGAAAGTTGTTTTCAGAACATGCAGCAGATTTCATATCACAGAGCTCTATAACGATGCCTTGACACTAGCTATACCGCCTGTATTCATCAGAATGAACATGCTTATATTTGATAGATTTAAATTCTGCCTCAAATAGATCTGGAGAGCAAACAAGTTGGTTAAGATTGGTCAAGAAAATCTTAATTTTGTTTAGTAAATGGTTAGCAAAATATGTAGGCTCACAAGAAATTTTTTTTTAAATTTACCACTTGAATGACTGTATATGGATATTTCTCAAGTTCACTGCAGAGGCCGGATTTGGCCGGTACCATTAACCATCTAACTGCTAATGACATATTTCAAGGGTTATATCTATATAGATCTCTGGACCTGCTAAATATTTTGGAAACAATTCACTGAAAGTTGGATATTCGAAGGGTTATATCTCTGGACCTGCTTAATATTTTGGAAACAATTTCACAGACAGTTGTTCGTGGTGGCTATGCCACCAACAACTTTCAGTCTAATTGCTTTCAAATTACTAAAGGGTTTTTGCTCATTGAAATTATTGTCTAGTGGCTTGCGGCAATGAGGCAGTTAAACGGTTAACAGTGATAACCATTTATGCTGTACAGACCAGATGGCAGATCTGACCAATTCAAGATACAGTATATACTGATCATTGACCTTGTCTGTAAAATGAGTCCTGATGGACAGCTGATTGCTGTGCAGAACAGACTGAATAGTGCAATAGATTCCAGGCAAATTACCTTCAAAGCAACAGCTTTCCTGTATTGGTGTCTGATGTTCAGAAATTGGGAGATTCTCAGCCAAGCTCTTAATCCTAAATCAAGCCAATGCAAACAAAATACACCAATCTCCCACCCCCTGACATCATCCAGAACATGATAGGCTTATGCCACTTGGAATAGTTTGGACCTGATTCTTACCATATTTCATTCTGTACTTTTTAACCAGAAGCTTGGTTTCGACAGGCCTAATATATGTGAAATATGTTAAATATTTTCATAGTAATTTGATTGAAAATTGTTTTTGTAATAGGCAGCAACAGCTTTCAGTTAAATAGGATAAAAAAAACTACAGGATTTTGACTATATAATGTGCATTCATGAGTCGTATATTGAATTGTATATATGGAATTACATGCGCTAGGGTTAAATCCTCTCCCCATGTTGAACATTGGTCTATGTTATTAGCCTATGTGACCAGATCTCTAATCTATAATTACTGGTCTTGACCCTTCCCCATGGTCTCTGAATGGCAGTCTCTGCTTAAGTCTGCTATGCACCCTGACTCTGCTCTGCCACCCTTGCCTGACACACTGGCAGATATTTGGATGGACATGACAGCAAATATGTCACAGTCCAGAATTGATGGATGGATGGGGATGGATGGGTGGACGGATAGATGGATGGTTGGATGGATGGATGGGGATGGATGGTTGGGTGGATGGATGGATGGATGGATGGATGGACGGATGGTTGGGTGGATGGATGGACGGATAGATGGATGGATGGATGGTGAATCTAACCATTAACCCTTTAAGACTCAAATGTCTTTAAAAATGTTAATTTTCTCATAAAAATGTCTATTTGCAGACCAAGGGAATATATTTTTAATTTATTGCAGGACTAACCGTCTCTGTCATTATTTAGCTAAGCATTACAGTGATAAATTTTCAAAAAGCTTCTTGGTCAGCAAATGTACATTTTGTAAGATTCCTGCAAATGACGTTTTTTGGTTTACACGAGTGCTAACCCTTTAACACTTATTTCCTTCATTCTCCTTCGATCAATACTCACCATTCTATTACTTCTGATATACACCAGATTTAGACAGTAACCTGGTGGGAAGGGGCAAGCCATCAATTACTACTTTTGCCCCTTGGAGAAAGAGCTAGACTTAAACTTGATTAATGGAGACCTAAAAGGACCATCAAGTTAACGGAACCGAATCACATTCGCATCACTGAACCCCCCCCCCCATCTTTTTTTCTTAGCTTTCGCCTTGCCCCTATGCTTCTTCTGCTTCTTTGGAGGTTGTCCAGCTAGCAGTTTCCCCACAGCCCCTAGTGCGTACGCTTGCCGCACTAGCTCCAGCTGTAGGTTGACCGCCAACCGATTCTGTGCGATGCTGGCCGTATCCTCTAGGATGGCCCGCGCTTGGCCACCGAAGATGCTAGGCCCTGTCAGGGGCGTCCCAAGAAGACGCTCCCTGACTGCCGTAGCCGGACGCATATGGTCAATAACCATTTGCCTCCTGGATTTGGTCACACGCGCCTGCACCCTTGCCAGTGCGTCCATAGACAGCAGCAAGCCGTCATTCACGCACGAAAGCGCCACATGTGGCACAGGGTGGCCTGCCCCCGCTTCAGCCCACACCGACTGAAGAAGACGATAAGAGTGGTTGACAGCGCTCATAGCTGCCCTCACACCCTCATCGCATAGGGACAGGACTTCATCATGGTGTACCTGAGCTTTGTCCACCAGTGCCGGGGCCGATTTTCGTGTTCAAAACACTGACAAGCCAACACCCATTTCATATTTGCCGATCGCCCGTTGGGGTTAAAGGAAGGCGATCATCTGGAATATTTCGTTGTTAACACACGTCCCAGATTCTTCGGGGTTAGAAATTGGAACCGGCGACACAGATGAAATTTTGAAGACCTAAGTCTTTTAACTATGGAATAACATGGAAATATACAACCTGGTTATCATCGGCAGCATCCAGTAATCCAAATATCCTTTAGAGAGCGCACAAAGCTATCACAATTTACACAGAAAAAAGACTTAGTATAATCTCAAGACTTCCAACTGCAAAAAAGCATGTGTCTCTTGTTGCCATTTTTGAAAATTTACCACTGGAATGACTGGGTCAATAACTGAGCCATTCAGTGGTCAATTTTCAAAAATATTCTTCGCTTGGTCTGCAAATTTTATATATATATGAAAAAAATTCACATTTTTTAAACAAATTCGAGGATCAGAGGGTCAAACCAGTAGAGATATTCTAACCAGGTGAAATTCCTGACCTCATTTCATCATAGGAAAAATGTACTGTAGCCGTTTACTAACAGCTGCATATTTAAAGTGTCTTGCTCATTATTTTGACAACAATTTGACTGTTTTAAGCACCAACACTTTTAGTCAACATCATGACAATGGTTTCAGGATGTTCATTCAGTTTTATTTCCTAGGTTCAAATCCTCCAGAAAACAAGTTGACTGAAGTTTATTGCTGCTGCAAGCAACAACAAATTTCAGTCAATTTATTTTCAAAATATTAGTTTTCATGTTCAGCTATGAAACAGATCACAGGAATTAACACATTTTGGAGTTCCTTAATTAAAGGGAGATAACTATTAGATATAAGGGAATAATTAGCAGGATATATTACGCTAAGCGTAAACCCCCACCCCTCTGCCTCCCTGTTGATCTGGGTTTACAGTCAAAGCTGTGATGAATCTTGTTTAATTATATACAATTAGCTGAAATAACTGTGTCTAGACAAGCTAGAATGTCCACACCTAGCCTTAACCTAGATAACAGCAATTACCATACACATCGCTAAGAGCATAACTGCATTTCTTCAAGGAAATACATTCGCATCCTCACCATTCATCCTCCACATCATCTATATGCTTAGACATAGGCTTAGGAACAGGGGTGGGGGGGGGGGCGGAAACCCCTTCAGGTTTTGCCTCTCCCATAGTGTATCCCCATAGCGGCTGCACACCCCTAGGTTTTGGCCCCACCCAAAGCTCCACAGCTCCAAGTACCTTCCCACACCCCTGCTAGAAAACGTACTTTGTACCAGTGTATTTCAGGTTATTGGTATCACTGTGATACAGTTTAACTGTCTGTCTGCTGAATTTCTGCAGACTACATTTTCAATGGGGTTTAACTCTGGATGTGCTGAATATTTTGAAAACAATTTGACTGAAAGTTGTTGGTGGTTAAGCCACCAACAACTTTCAGTCAAATTATTTTCAAAATATTCAGTAGGTCCAGAGTAATTGCCCACTGAAATTATTGTCTGGTGGCTCGCAGCAGCAGTCGGACAGTTAAATCAGAATGTCAGATATGATTAAAAAATTATCTTTTAACCCTTTAAATCTGCTCTAGAAAATTATAATAGTCTCATATAAAATGACCATTTGCAGACCTGGATAATCGAGCGAGTCGTCCTACTGGCACATTTTCAAAAATGGCATTCTCTTCGTCCGCAAATGGACATTTTCAAGGCTATGTGTGGAGTCCATTTACTGACTTAGGCATTAAGGGTTAATGTGCACAGAGTGCCAGCTATAATTTGTGTAGTTTTCAGGATGAGATACGCCGTGACATTTCCACATTCATATCCACATTCGTGCAGCGCAAGTTCTCACATTTATAACATGAATTAACCTATTCTGCACCCGATCCCCACCCCCACCCCTTAAAATTAGTTTTTATCAACTTAAATTTCATAAACTTCCTTATCTTACGGCTTTTAGTTTGGCCCTCAAATTTGTTCAATAAAATTCCGTTTTCGCATAGCCGGTCATGTATGTGGTTAACTTTCAAACACAGCCTTGGTCTGCAAATGGGCATTTATCAAGACATTGTAAGCCCTACTTGAGTGCTAAAGGGTTAAAATGGATACCTTACCTTTACAAGCGTCGTTGAAATCCTTGCAACAGTCTTGCATATACGCACACTCCTCGTCGCAGAAACATTTATCTTTTTCACTGCCCTGTCCGTTCATTTTCGGACCATGTCCGAAACATGTGCCATTTCTGCCTGGACAACATTTATGAGCGGCACCACAACTCGACTCCACATCGGTAACGAAAAATACACACACAAACACCATCCACACGGATAAAACTGCACAAGAAACTTTCACTGACATCTTGATGCCTTTTCCTC
This sequence comes from Chaetoderma sp. LZ-2023a, assembly GCA_034401795.1. Classification (NCBI taxonomy): domain Eukaryota; kingdom Metazoa; phylum Mollusca; class Caudofoveata; order Chaetodermatida; family Chaetodermatidae; genus Chaetoderma; species Chaetoderma sp. LZ-2023a. The sequence continues at coordinate 148,038,047 of CM067370.1, read as the reverse complement.
AGATTACAAGAAGTTTCCTTTAGCAAAAAGTTAGCCCAGCAACCTAAACATACGCCGACGACTGGGAAACTGATACTTAAAACGGTCGGCTCTGTGGTAAACCAAAACTTTAGCTATCTTACTAGACAAGTTTAACCAAACTATTTTACATATCGAAACTCTTTAATAGTTTTAAGCAGCATAATCCAGTAAATGCACTCCAAAAGCGGTTGAACTGTAAAAGTAACGCTTTCCTTGGAATAAAGTAATTACTTACTCCCAGAGTAAGCTCATCAGCTTGGTCCGTTTAGACGCAGAGGTGAAGAAACGAGCTTTCCTCACTTTTAGTCCTATCTGTTCAAAACACGACTGCAAGAGCGCTTACCGGAGTGCAGAGCGAGAGCGCAAATGATTCTCCTGGCCTGATAAACTTCTCTTGCCAGCAGCACGCGCCGATTATTTGTCTGCCCGTCAGACCAGCAAGTTTCCGCTTTAGCGCACCGCTTAGTGGAAGGGACGTAACCGCCTGCGATCTGTGTGTGTGTGCAATCGGATGAGACTAGTATATGAACGCGCCTAAGTTCAACAAGTAGTTCAACAAGTAATTGAAGTCAATAGGTGGTCTTAATGCAGCTACTTTATATAATGGCATATTGATTTTGGACGTGACACAGTGGCGGTTTTAGAGTCCCCTGGCAAGTATGATCCTATCTGGTAAGTCTGGGATGGGTCCCCGTCCCATGCATTATAGGCAGAGGGTCCTGACCCCCCCCCCCCCCCTCACACCGCGTAAATAGAGCCTAAATTAAAAACTTATTTGCACCAAACTTGGGGGGTGGGGGATGGGGTGTGCATGTGTGTGTGCTAAATCGTGGGTCCCTGGCAGGTCGCCTGGTTTGTCCACTCTTAAAGCCCTTAATTAATACACGCGGCATTTTGAGCAGCTCTAGATTTATCTAAATTCATTTCAAACTTAAAATAACCGCGAAAATATCAGTATTTCTCTAATTGCCAACATACTATCATTTAGGGGAGGGCGGGGAGACTTCGAATAAGCCATCATCTTTTGACCAATGAGGAGCCTGATAATATTTTCATGCGATCCCCTTCCATGTCTATTGTACGCAACACGACACATTAAAGCGCGCCTTCAAGGTGAAGAAAGTTAAATTGTTTATTTTGACATCTCAAAAGGTTTTTTTCATGAATGTGTATGATTCAGATGTAGCTAACTACTTTTAGATCAGGAAAGGGGGGAATAGTGCTGTGTAACACTGTTGGGTATATATGATCAATAAATATAGTGACGTTAGCGATATTCTTTGTAGGTTTAGCAGTAATCGCCATTTTGTATGTCAAATCCACATGGGGAGAACTGGGACATAGGTGTCCCACTTCACCCTTATCTGTCCCACTTTACCCCAAAAATGTACCACATCATTTTTGTTACGTTGACAAAAACTGAAGAATAACTGAGCATCACTGTCTAATATGACTATAGTAGTACTTGACCTAAAGTATATATAAGTAATTCTAGAATGGCGGTATTCCTCGTGTATTATGGTCAAAAATGGATTTCTCAAATAATGTCCCATTTCTCCCCGACATACTCCAAAACCTTATATTTTGTAATCATTTGAGTACATACTTGTGCTCATTCAACAATGCATACATTGTTTAGAACATATTCATTCATTCATTCATTCATTCACACCCAGTAATATCATAGCAGGATTCAGAGCATCTGGAATCTGGCATTTTAATCGTGATATCTTTAGTGACAGTGCATTCCTGCCTTCATCAGTAATAGACCAGCCACTCCCTACGGTCACGGTCCAAGACAATACTGAAGAAGGACTGGACAATGAAACATCTGCTCAGAATGTATGTATATATATATATATATATATATATATATATATATATATATATATATATATATATATATATATATATATATATATATATATATATATATATATATATATATATATATATATATATATATATATATATATATTTACATTCTGAGCATCTGCTCAGAATGTATGTATATATATATATATATATATATATATATATATATATATATATATATATATATATATATATATATATATATATATATATATATATATATATATATATATATATATATATATATATATATATATATATATATATATATATATATATATATATATATATATATATATATATATATATATACATACATTCTGAGCAGATGTTTCATTGTCCAGTCCTTCTTCAGTATTGTCTTGGACCGTGACCGTAGGGAGTGGCTGGTCTATTACTGATGAAGGCAGGAATGCACTGTCACTAAAGATATCACGATTAAAATGCCAGATTCCAGATGCTCTGAATCCTGCTATGATATTACTGGGTGTGAATATATATATACAGCTGGCCCGTCCCCTGCTGGACACCTGAGTACACTTGAAAAAACCCCGACATACAGTCAGTACTGCACCTTGCTTTCTGACACCACATCATATCTTAGGGTATCCAAAGGCGTCTGCCTGCCAGAAAAGAAACTAATCGCGGGAGACAACGAGGTAAAGCAATGGTTGCCACATCACCGCCAGAGATGAAAAGACTACAGGATAAATTAGATGAGAACGCGTTGAAAAGAACACCAAAAAACAGCATCCACAGCAACCGGCAGCAAAGGCTAAACGAAAGTTAACTACAGTGCAGAAGTCTAAAGAAAACAGAATAAAGTTCCCATTCATGAAGTGACAATGAGATTTGGGGAAATAAGTCTTGTGTTAGGCCATGTTGTTTCCAATGACATAAAGGTGGGCGCATATGTACTGGTTGAATACATGCAAAAGAACCCCAGACTACTATGCAGGGGAAGTAATGCGCCCAATTGATGACGAAAGTGAGTGTGAAATAAACTTCCTCAGGAAATCACAAAAACTTGCCAACAAATTTATTAAACCAGTGGTACAAGATATTGCTACTGTTGAACTAAATCAAATCAAGGTTGTCCTACCAAAACCTACACGCAAAGGCACGACTAAACGTACCAAAGATGGTGTATTATTTCCAGTAGAGTTTGGGCGGCTGGATGTTCGTTAAGAAAGTTAAAACTGTGCACGCTCGTGTAATATTAATTTAAGTATGTTACAACTGGAAAACTGGCGTACATTTTTTAAACAATGTTACTGAAAACGGTTACTGAGCTTTTGTATCGAACAGCTCCCAGCAACATTCTTTAAAAAACGTAGGTGTAAACTAATAGATCTTTTACTGGGTCAGGAAACAGTAGGCCTACATAGTTTTGACATCAGTGTAGTAAGGGTAGGCCCTACCGTATAAAGTAAGCTTCTGCTATGCAGTTCATGTTCAGCGTTTGTTTGAGTCTTGCCTTAATTGACCTGAGAATTTAACTATAATAAAATTCTTATGGTAGTAAAATATATAATTATTGTTTAGTTGACTTTAATTTTGTTGCCAGTTCTCCCCTGGTGATGCCCCGCTTCTCCCTTGTTTGTCCCACTTTACCACAGAAATATACCTTGTAATTTCTGTTACGCTGACAAAACCTGATTAATGATTGAGCATCTGTGTCTAATATTACTAGTAGCACTTGACCTAAAGACTAGTCATATAACTGTGGTATCTCTCATGTAGAACACAGTCGCGGTCCAAAACAGATTTCTCAACTAATGCCCCCACTCCCCCCCCCCCACTCCCCCATATCATTAAATATCAAGTGAGGCGGTACACAACCAATGCATAGCATCCCTTGAGATGGTCATGGTGATCGAGGCAATGCACCATAGAAGCTAAACCTGATCTGACACGCCTTCGCAGTTATCGCCTGAAAATCGCTTTGCAAGGTGGCTATGCTGCATGGTGGCTGACAACCATCTGTTGTTCAGCATAACCATACAATTTGAAACTTATTCTCTTTCAAACTATGGTTTCAAACTATGGTTCACAGTCCAGACTAGGCGCTATACAGGAAGAAATAAAATAAAACTTTTTGTAAAATTGTCCCTTTTTACACTACGCCTGGGGCAAAATGGGACAGGTTGTCCCTTTTTACGCCAGTGAGAAAATACAGTAGTAGTAGTTCGTGTTATTATCAAACATTAGTTTTAGGAACCTTGTTATTGACGACGCACTGGCACTAGGATATAGCTCAGTCATCATTGGAATGTAATTTTTTACATTTTTACATTTTCGACCTGAGCGAGGTTCGAACACACGCAATTCTACCGCACCTGTTGCCTAGCGTTTTGGAACAGACTAGTCTAGCCACTGGCCCACTATCCAGAAGAATAAATTCCAGACTTATCACATCTCTAGGCACTCGCAAGTATGTAGTTTGTATTATTGAGTAGTAGTAGTAGTAGTAGTAGTAGTAGTAGTAGTAGTAGTAGTAGTAGTAGTAGTAGTAGTAGTAGTAGTAGTAGCGGTGGTGGTGAACAACAACGTGAATTAAGGACCAATGAAAAAGCGCGTCTATCTCACCCCTTACCCCCTCAGCGGCAATAACAGTACATTTTTCACATTTACCTATTACATTTATTAAAAACATCCGGCTTTTATCAATTGATAACAAAACCAACAAGAATTACTGAATTCTCAGCAGTTATTGATAACATCCTCTCAAATAACACTAAGTGCCAAGAACAAATCAGGTATATTTGTCGTAGAAATTTCGGATCAGTTACTTATCTTCTATATAGTAAAACAAAACCAAAGAGGAAAGTGATTTGAAAAAGAAGAAGTATCTTCATTACAGACATATCTTATCTTTTACCCATATACTATTTGGAAGAAGAAGATGCCAAGCAAAACCATCCTGAAAAGAGAACATAATTTGTCGAGACTTTGGAAGAGAAAATATTGTTAAATTCAAAGCCACTATGGCTAATACAAACTGGAATGATATTAATAACTGTCAATCATGTGAACATGCCTACAACAAATTCCATACAGATCTTTATGAAAGCCCTTTCCAATAAAAAAGACTACAAGATTTAAGCGAAATCACACAAAGCCGTGGTTAACTCGGGGATTGATAGCTGCATGTCATAAGAAGAACAATCTTTGTCAAAATTTTATTAAACACTACAGAGTACAATGAAACAAAATATAAACAGTATAAGAATAAATTAAACCAAATGAATCGAACAGCAAAATAAACTACTTTCATAGCAGATTTGACCACCAGAAAAATAACATCAAGGAAACATGCAAATTAACTAAGTCATTATTAAATAAACAAAACAGTAAATCAGAAACCAAGATTTATCTATAATAACAAAGTTGTAATTGAAAAGGAAGAAATAGCAACAAAATTTTATGAATATTTGATTAACATTGGTCCCAAATTATCGAAAGAAATCCAAATTAACCCTCACGCAAGTATACAGGACTATTTATTAGGCAGCTATCAATCTTCGAATTTTTCTAAACCATACTAACCCAGAAGAGATTTCTAAACAACTAATGCAAATTGTTACTTTATGGACACTAACTAACTTGGCCTGTAGCCGCCATTTTAGATAGATATTTGTTGACGCCATTATTTCAGACTCTATTGTCTTCGCCGGTGAGCAATTGTTCGTATAAAACCGTTCTCGTAACGCTAATGCTAGTCATTATTCTGCTGACTTCCATGGTGAGCACATAGTAAGCATAGCATAGTACAATACTAGTACTTTATTTCCTATGGTGCAAATAAAAAACAAATATATCTTTAACAAGTTACTGAATGCTGTTGTTGCCTATAGCAGCAACAGCTTTCCGTCAAATTGTTGTCAAAGTAATCAGCTGATAATACAATTGTCGCTTGGCAAAGTTTTGATAACAATTTGGCTGAAAATCGTTGATGAAACAGCTTCCAATCAAATTGTTCTCAAAATAATCAACACGGCAGTCAATGTTGCAAGACCTGCTGAAAATATTTCGAGCAACTTTATTGACAGTCATTTTTTACTCAGGCAGCAACAGCGTTGTCAAATTTTTCTCAAAATAATCAGCGGACTTTCTTTTTTGTTAGCTAACAAATGCCTACACATTAATTTAGGTCTATAGTATACGGAATCAAGACCGAGTCTCAGATATGCTAAAAAATGTTGTTCATTTCATTGTCAATCTTGTCAATTGGTGAGCGTATTATTCTATTCACGGTAGGCATGTCATCGGTCGTGCATGTGCTGGTGGACTGCTTGATCTTTGCGAACATATTTCACTCTGAAATACGCATACGATATAGGCCTAACTAATTGGGAATGCACTTGCTCGCAAACAAAACAGGACGTCCGCTGATTATTCTGAGAAAAATTTGACAACGCTGTTGCTGCCTGAGTAAGAAATGATTGTCAATAACGTTGCGCGAAATATCTTCAGCAAGTCGTGCAACGTTGACTTACATAGCTGATTATTTTGAGAACAATTTGATCGAAAGTGGTTGCGTTAACGATTTTCGTCCAAATTGTTATCAAATCTTTATTATGTAGTGTAACTGTAACAGCTGGAACTACAAAGGCAGCTCTAAACAAGCTCGATACCAACAACCGCAAACACCTACACTGGACACTGATGGTCAGACAGCATAATTTCCAACAATGCACTATACAAGATGTGTAATATGTCGCCGCTGTCTATAAAAGTCGCCCAGCAATGATGGCCCATGTTTGGCCATGTGCTAAGGATGTCAGAAGAGACACCAGCACAGAGAGCCTTGGAATTCGACCTACCAGGAGCCAGCAAATACAAAACCAGGAGAAGACATCATTACATAAATATGTGTGTTACGAGGTCACCTCAAGAAAGCAGGACGAGCTACACTGAAGTCAAGAATGAACCTGAGGAAGCTAAGGATTTTGGCTGAGGACAAGACACAGTGGGAAAAAGCGAAGAAGGACTGATTGCAGCTCTAGGAGGTCTCTACTACTACAGCTGCAGAATACAGTAATCATACATACAGAGCAAGTTTGAGTTTCATACATTTTCGTAAATTTTTCATGAAGTTATTCCACCTTTCGACTTATGAAATAAAAAAAATATTAGTTTTTCTTGGTGACTTTGTTATGAGAAATAACAGACCAAGTTCGAGTTTCAGGAGTTTGCGTCAATTTTGTATGGAGTTACGACCCCTTTCGACATGAAATGCAAAAATTATCCGTTTTCCACACTTTATTTTCGCACCCCTTCAAGGGATTCAACTGAGAATTGGTAGGTTGCTTTTTTGTAGGGAGATACAGAGAAAATTCGAGTTTCAGACATTTTCGTCAACTTTTCTTGGAGTTATGTTCACACACCCCCTCTTCTTATGAAATACAAAAAAATATTAGTTTACCACACTATTTTTCGCAGTCTTTCAAGATATTCAACCGGGAACTGGTATGTTCCTTTGTTATGAGCAATTACAGTTTGCATCAATCTTTGATGGAGTTATGTCCCCATTCGACTTAAGAAATACAAAAATATCAGCTACCGCACTTTCTTTCGCACGCCTTCAAGATATTTAAGGGACAATCGGTACATTGCTTTAGTGTAGGGAGTTACAGAGTTTCAGACATTTTCGTACATTTTTATGGAGTTATTCCCCCTTTCGTCTTATGAAATACAAAAAAATATTAGTTTTCCACACTATTTTTCGCAGTCTTTCATTTTATTCGACTGAGAATTGGTACATTGCTTGGTTATGAGAAATTACAGAGCAAGTTAGAGTTTCAGGCGTATGCATCAATTTTTGATGGAGTTATATCCCCTTACGGACTCATGAAATACAAACATATCAACTTTCAAGAATCTTTCGTTCTCCTTCACCATATATAACTGAAACTTGGTATATTGCTTTATGAGAAGTTACAGATCATGTTCGAGTTTCAGCTGCTTCTGTCAATTTTTAATGGAGATTTTGACTGTCAATCTCTAAAGATTTATATCACCAGTTAGGGGACATGTATTAATGCCATTAGAGATGCATGCCTCTGAACATTTGTACAGTGATGTTTTTGAATTCAAAGAATCTAAAGATAAGTCCATATATGTCCAGAAGGATGCACATCTTTTAGACGATAACATTGATTATTTAATTAATAATTTACCGGAAAGCCTCGTAACGAATGAGCATGGATGCGTTTAAGCGTACATCGAACTCTACCATAAAACATTCATGCTTATCCTTGCCATCAACACAAATACACTCAACATTGACATAACCGCAACCACCACCACCAACCCCACAACCACAATTGTCAGCATCCCCGTCAAAACCGTCATCAACATTTTCAAACGCATCATCATCGTCGTCGTCGTCGTCGTCGTCGTCGTCGTCGTCGTCGTCGTCATCATCACCATCTACATTACCTCGATATATATCACCACAGTTATTAAAGAGTCGCAAGCATAATTATGCCAATTGTAAGAATGAGGAGGGTGTTAATGGGAGACCCGTACAGCATTCAGATAGCTCCGACATCGTAGCTAATGATGGCAATGATGAGCCCTATAACCGTGTCACTCGTATCATTAACTCAGACATAGTTACGCAGGACGAAATTGACAGTATGTTCTCCATAACCGACACTCACGCAGTTCATTCCCGAAAATTAAAAAGAGTTTCTGAAAACGTTCACGCCATATTCGAAAGGATATTAGGTCAGATTTACGCTAACGTGAATGCTACTCCTCAAAATTACAGTATGGTAACTATTAACCATCCTTCTCTAAGTACGCCGATCCAGATGGATATTAGACAAAGAGCCGAGCTAACGGCCTCCTCCATTAGTGATGCTATATCCGAAGTCAGTCAGGCCCAGAGAACCATTTAATATGGACATTTTTCACATCGAAATCCCTAGCCCCTCTGGGTGGAACGCTAATCTTGCCAAATTATAACTCGATGACATTAAATTAGAAGCTCTTTTGAAAACAAGATGTATCACGGTTCATAATATGGATAACTTATGCCTGGTCCACTCCATCATAGACCGATTGAGTTATCTCAATGTGTTAAGGGTTTGCTGAGTCGATGTTATCACTGCGATCCGTGCGACTTAGGTTACGACCACTGAGACAAACACTCTTGCATGCAATGTTGTCATTTATGTAACGCTGCCCCTCCCTGCGACTCTGCAAGAATTGTCGTAGATGGTTTAAATGTGATCTATGTTATAACAATCACATCGAGTCTAAGATTTGTGATGAATTTAAAGCCTGTACCGATTGTTACAAGTTGCTTAAGCTTTGTGATTCGAGTGATTACATAGCTATCGTACATAACAGTCACGAATTTGCCTTACATCTCGTGATGGAATGCTACAAACACTCAGATTAAGCCTGACAGCGTAATCTTGAACGGTAACAAGGTGGTGTTCCTAGACATTGGTGGCATTTATTTTGAGGACAGTCTAGCATTTCTACCATTTCAGCTGCATAAGTTTTTCCTAATCTATTAGACAGTAATGAGTACATTGACTATGAGGGTTCGTATCATCCTATTGATGCTTATGGTGCTGACAGTAAGTCCGTGTCAGCTTGTCAGGAATTTGAAGAAAGCCTCTGTAAACAATGGCATTTTCAATCTCAGGAGTGCCATGAAACTTAGGGCAGATGTAAATATTCTACACATGGCGTGCAGTAAATTTCGGGACATGTTTATTAAGGAAACCGACATACTCCCTTTCGTACCTTCAGTAATGCTAATGTTGCTATGCAATAAGGTGTTCAGAGCGAATTACTTAGACGAGCATAGCACCACATGTGCATGGTTACACGCAATCTGGGTAACAAAAAACGTTATTCGGTAGATGCTTGTCAATGGGTGGGCTAAGTAGCTCATTCTAAGGGGGGGAAGTGGTTATAATGGGTGGCGAACCAGATGTGTGGGATAAATTCATAGATAGGTACTGCGTTGATACCGACGAGTATTACGGGTGTTACGTGCACGCATGCCATAAGTTTTTACCACATAGCAGTGCTACTACACGATCCTTTTTGAAGAGAATTTAACTTTCTAAAGTGCATCATCTGAGACGTATGTGGTCGAATATTAGGACCTATCACTAACCCGTATACTGCGTGATGCGCTTTATGGAGGACGTACTAACGCCATTAATTTTCACCATAAGGCCTCAAAGAACGAGTACATAGTGTACGTGGATATCACATTGCTTTACCCTTACATGTGTAAGACGCCAGATTACCCTTTATGAGTTCCCTAAGTCATCATTAGAGATTTCAAACAAGTAACTCGTGGTTTGCTGAGTCGATGCTGAGACTAACTCGACTCTAACTTTGGACTGATAAAATGTATATGGCTGCCTCCAAAAGATTTATTTTTTCCAGTGCCACCATACAGGTGTAATGCATGATTGCCCTTTCCCTTATGTAGTAAGTACGCTCATGATTTGCAGAGCTCTAAATGTATGCATGGCGATAGCAAACACGCTCTTCGAGGCATGTGGATGACTGTCAAGCTGGTGGAGGCTGTACGGACGGGGTATTGGGTCTTGGAGTTTATTGAAATTTGGCACTACCCTCAACGTTCTGAGACCCTTTTTAAGGGTTACATCAAGATCAAGATTTTGCTCTCTACAGAGCAGAAACACGCGTATAATCATGAGTATTTAGAGGTGGAAGGGGTTCAATTCAACAAGGGCTCTGTACGTACGAATACACATTTCAGGACTTTGGAAAAACAGGTTCCAAATTTGTTATGCGGTTATTTCACGCTGAACCTGTATCCTAAGCATCAATACATGCAAACCAGTGAGAGAATGTTGGAAATGCTCGCCAATAGAAAATTCAAAGTTAAACATGTCAGAGTATGTAGATATAGTACTCTCTTAATGTTTTATAACGATGTGGATAAATTCATACCTAGTGATAATCGGGCAAATGTATTTTGCCGCTTTTGTGGCGAGTTACACCAGAGTACACTTGCTCAAAAGCCTTGTAGCAGTCAGTACGTCCTGCGTTTACTATGACACAGATTCAATAGTATATATTCAATAGTGACATATACACCGACTAATTTCTGTATATCATAACAGACTTGATTATTTTACTAAGGAAGTATGCTCGGGTAGCGAAATAACGGAGTTCGTTCGTACTGGTCCTAATAGTTACATAAACAAACAGACAGCTAGATGGACATGTGCTATCAAGAGTGTGTGTAATGGGTCATCGCTAAATTTTAGGAGTAAGCGCATAGCTTTCGACACTTTGCTAGCTATAGTTGAGAACCAGCATCTAGAGATAATCGCCAGCTATCCTAACACAATCATTAAATCGAAAGATCACAAACTATTGAGTGTGGATACAGAGGAATGGTTCGTACTCATCTACAGTGATTGACGTCCAAGAATTTCTCTATGTATACATTGTATATAGATAATTAACTTTCCGACACACATTTCGGGCTGTAGTGAACATTATCAACAACAGCTGCATTAAACATCATCATATAATCATCATCATCATATCATCATCATCATCACCAACATACAGAAACATCATCATGATCATCATCATCATCATTATCATCATTGACACAAATATCGAACCTATTACCTGTGGTGAAGAGGCTATTGTTTAAATTATTTTATTCATCTATTTTATTCTTTTTAAATACTGGCACTAATAACCATGACATTATCCCTAATGAAACTTTGTTGACGACTTTTTAGAGTCATACATCATCATTCCTCTGACTGTTGGCTGCTGCTGCTGCTGCTGCTGCTGCTGCTGCTACAACGGATGCTTCTGTTGGTACTCTTAGCGCTTTAACAGAGTCACATATAGCTCGAAAAAGAAACTTCTACATGTCTAGAGAAACCTATTTTGAAAGTTCCCTAGTGAATGATTGGCTCATTAAGCGCTCCAAACGTTCGCTCACAAAAATTTTAAAATAGCCTCTCGACCATGCACGATTGCATTCTAGGAGCACCTCAATCGAATTCAAAAATCTTAAAGCATTAATAATAATAATAATAATAATAATAGTAATAATAATAATAATAATAATAATAATAATAATAATAATAATAATGAGTTGCCCTGTAGGTGGGGCTTAGAATACACCTTCCGCATCCTCTGCGTGTCGTAAGAGGCGACTAAAGGAGGTAAGGGTAAGGTAACCCTGACAGAAACCTCAAGTGCTGAAGACGGAGGTTCCAGGCCGCACGGCACACTCTAATAAACCATGGATCCACGCACTTAGCGCTTATGATCATGTCGATAGTCACTTACAGGACTGGCGGTATGATCAGCGAACGAAAAGAAGAAGAAGATAATAATGAGGATATTATTGAGAGAGCGCTCAAACATACATAAGGGATGTTACAATATTGTGACATCAACAGCATTGACGAATGCACGGATGCATGCCTGCAATCAATTCTAGAGCTCGACAGCCATAACATATTATACTAAATTATATTCTGCGACATTTAGCTATTAACATTTCAACCATCATTACATCATTTGATAGCTTTTTAAGCTTATGCCTGAGTGTTTTAAGCTTATGTCTTTTATTTATTTTATTTATTTTTATTTATTCTTTCATTAAATTCACTTCTTCATGATATGTTTCCACGTTTTAAAGCTTCTAGGTACCCCATTGCATGATAGAAATGAGACCTCTACTTCGACAGCTTTAATACTCTCTTTAACATAATGCTTCGACTAATATGCCTTGAAACCTACACAGTCAAATAAGGTAACTTAATCGTAACATATTATTATGGTTAACGCTAATCTCTGATGACTCTATGCAGATTTCAAGATGTATTAGCAAAATATTATGCTTGAGAGAGAGAGAGAGAGAGAGAGAGAGAGAGAGAGAGAGAGAGAGTTACCTCCATTGATATAGAGAGGGTTTCAGACGTGCAATTTTGCACGTGCACATCGTTAGACATTCATAAACTTCAAGACTGTTATTTTTAGAGAGAAATGTGTGCGAGACTCTTGTTGAGATTATCTAGCGAACCAAAAACCATACACATTTCTTCAAAAATAACATTCTCGCCTTGTGTGCAAATGTATATTTCTCGAGATCCTTCAGACAGAAGCCACGCTTATTGGTCTGTTATGCTTTAAAGTAGAGAGAGAGAGAGGGTTTGGAAATTACAGAGCTAGCTAATAAGCATCATGCATGCCCGGTAGATTGATCAGGCTTCAACGATTTGATACCTCTTCATATTAAAAATAATGAGGCCCAAGGGCCTGTGACGCGCACCTGGACCATTAGCATTTGAATAATCTGAATTTAAATAGTTGGATAATTTTTGGAAAATACAAGATTGCCATAAAAAATTTACCAATCAAAGTTCTCATTTGATATGTTGAAGTCAACCACCATAGGATAATTACACCCCATTTTTCGCTAAATGATTCTGGACAATTTTTGGAAAATCCAAAACAGTCTCCAAAGATAGCCCAATCAAAATTCTGAATATTTTTCTAGAACCTACCATGGTAGGATACTTGCAGCCAGATTTAGTTAAAATCCACCAAGTCGTTAAAGAGGAGATAGGTTTTGACAATTTCTGGTAAATCTTTCAAAAAATTTCACACAAAAAATTGTCCAAGTATAATTCTTGATAGAAATTCTGGAGCCTACAGTAATAGGGTGTTTAGGGTTTTCACCCAAAATATCGACCAACCAAAATTCTGAATATAAATTCTAGTGTCGACCACAATAGTATACTTCCATCCAAAATTGGTTAAGAAGATGCGTTTTAGCAATTTCCCAAAAATCTAAGATTTTCACCAAAAACTGAGTGATCAAAATTATGTATATACGGTCTGATGCCTATTACTACATGATCCTTACAGCCAATTTTTTGTGAGAATTTAGGAAGAGTATCAATTTGACAATTTCCAGTCAATATTTCACCCAAACAATTGATAAATCAAAATTCTGCATGAGAATTCTAGAGCCTATCATATGATCCTTCTAACCAAGTTTGGTTGAAAACGGTGAAGCTTTTAAGGAGAAATGTGATTAAACAATTTCTGGTAAATTTTTTATAATATGTAAGATGTTCTCTCAAAATTATGTAAGGAAGATCCAGAGCCTATCATTATAGAATCCTTCCAGCCACACTTGGTCAAAATTTGTCAAGATGGTATGGAGAAGGAATTTGACAATTTCTGGTATATTTCTAATAAAATGTAAGGTTTTCACCAAAAATTTGATAAATCAAAATTCTGAATGGAAGTTTTAGAGCACATGATCATAGGATCCTGTTGGCCAAGTTTGCTTGAAATCAGTCAAGTTGATAAGAAGACACGATTTTACAATTTCTGGTACGTCTTCATAAAATCTATGATTTTCAATCAAAAATTTACAAATCAAAATTATGAATGGAAGTTCTAGATCAGCCAAGCTGTTTAAGAAGAAGCAATTTGACAGTTTCCAGTAAATATTTTATACAGTCTATGATTTTCACCCCAAAAATTGATGAATCAAAATTCCTAATGGAAATTCTAGAGCCTATTATCATCGGGCCATTTCAGCCAAATTTGGTTGAGATTGCTCAAAATAGTAAGGAGAAGTAGCAATTTGACAATTTCCGGTAAATTCTTAATAATAAAATCTAAGATTTTTACCCCAAAAATTGATGAAACAAAATTCAGAATGGATGTTCTGGAGTCGTGCATCATAGAAATAGCTCAACTAAAAATTTAATGAATCAAAATTTGGAATGGACATTCAAGAGCCTATCACTGTAGGATCCTTTAAGCCTAATTTTTTTTGAAATCGGTCAAAAAGTTAAAGAGAATAAGAAATTAAGCAATTTCTGGTGAATTTTTAATACAATCTAAGCTTTTGACCAAAGGAAAATTGACGAACCCAAATTCCGAATGGAAATTCAGGAGCAGAGCACCATAGGAGCTTTTGACCCAAATTTGGTTAAAATCTACCTATTGGTTATGGGGGAGTAGCATTTTAAAGCAAAAGTTGATGGATGACAGATGAGAGATGGGCAGACAATGGATAGTCATCATGGCATACACACGCTTATCCTTTTATGCCAGGTGAGCTAATAATAACCCACATTCTGATCAATATTTTGAAACTAATTCGACTGGTCATTGTTTATGGCCATACGTCTCAAAGACCCATTAGTTTCATTTATAGATACATTTGAAACAGTGGTACAGTAATTCAAGTTTTCAAAATAGATCAAAATCGATTCAACATAGCGTCCAAGAGTGTTCAGACTCTGCAAAAGGGATTCAGTGCTGTTACACACTCATAGGGTTTATACTGAATTATAGGGTCCGCAACTGTTGCTGGCTCGCTAGTAGATTCCATAGCTGTTGCTGGTACTGTAGCTGTTGCCGAGGTTGCTATTAAAACAACACTTTAATAAAGCCTGCTTCCCTAGGGATATTGGCACAAAGATGGGAGAACTAAATAGCTTTGTCAAGCATGCAATGCCATGCACAGAAAGTTATGAGTCTCTTGCCATAGTAAATTGAAACTGGGCTAGATCAACTATCACAGCAATGATGAACGACTTTGAACTTCATTTAGGTACACTCTGATGTGAGGTTATGGAAGCACAAAGCGCTGAAGGTGTCAATGACAGAAGAGCGAAAATGTTGCCATAAGCTGGGAGAAAAGTAAATTTCAATGAAAACTCAAGCAACAGGGCATATAAGCATTTTTTGATTTTGTCAAATGACTACGCTCTCAGATCCAGGTCACAAAATAACTCCTACTATTATCGATGCAGCTACTCCTACTGTGGCGCCTCAATCTAAGTCGAGCAAATGGCACCGATCACTGACAGATACACCACCTATGTACACCAATAAACGTACCACCACTAACATGTCTCCTTTTATTAGACTGGAAGATATTCCATCCATATCCACAGGCAATATTGGCAGTAATGCCAACAGATTTGGCGCTTGGACCATCACTTATTCCGCTTCTTGAATCTACACCCAGAGACTGGTTTGGGTACTAATATCGTCTATCTCACTGGCTTACTTTTAAGTGAAATGGTAAACTCCCTTTTATCACATGGTTTTACTTTTGTTCCAGCACCTAAACCTAAATCTGATTTAGATGCATTTTTGCACAATGGTTTCATGGAAATTATTGCTTTTAATCGACGAATCAAATTGGCAAATTTCTTTAAAAATTCTAACAGTGAACTGAAACCATTCACTGAATGGTCAGGATGGGAAGCTGATACATCAGCCATAGACCCAGTGATTAAAGACACATTTAAGACCACCTTATAATGCAAAGAATCAATTACTGCAAAAACAGTGCACCAAAATCTGCCATCAAGTGACAACAGAATTCTGTGATGACAAAATATTGGCATCAAGTCAGCAGACAAAGGATCTGCAACAGCAATAATGTTGAATGATACTTTTATGAAAGAAGCACAGAGAAAGTTAAACATTCTGAAATATTACAAGAAACTAGATGAAGGTGTCAAGCCACACACTTTCTACCTTTTGCCGAAAATCCATAAGCTGACTGATTCTTGGCAAGACATGTTAAAACCACCAGGATGGCCTATTATCTCAGATGGCAGCTCAGAATCATACATGATTCATTGACTATTATCTACAAACAATCGTTACCCGGCACCCAAAATACTGAAGACATTCTTTCGAAACTAACACAGATCAAAATGCCTCTATTCAATTCATTTCTAGTAACACTGGATGTTGACTCAATGTATGCAGACATTAATATAGAAAAGGGTATAAATTCGGTCTGCAGGGTCTTAAGAAACGCGCTGATACACATTGCCTGGACAGAGAAAACCTAGAATTGCTAAAACTTAGTTTACAGGGTAATGATTTTGATTTTAATGGAGAGATTTGCAAACAGATTAGTGGTTGTGTTATGGCAAACGTTTCAGTCCAATCTTTGCCAACATGGCTTAGTGGGAAGAAGCGTTCCTACAAAAATGCAGCAAAAGCCCTCTCATTTTTATTCTGGCTACATACAAAAGATGAATTTACTGAATTCATGCAGACTCTAAACAATCATAATCCAGACATTAAACCGAAAGCAACCACCATTGATAACTCAATGGGCTTTCTGGATGTTACCATATACAAGCTTATTTTGACCATAAAGTATAATTTACATCAACAGACTCACACCAGAAGCTTCACAAAGAAGTCATTCCATGCACCTCACACTTTTGAGGGGTGAATAAAATCGCAAATTATCAGATTTCAGAGAAACTGTAGTGACAAGAAAGCACCAAATTCTGCCTCTTTGATACTATAGCCAGCTCTGAAACCTTGAGAATACACCGCTCGCTATCTATACAAAATTATGTCTGATATATTATGTAAGATAAACTTGGATCAATATAATAAAGTAGATAACACAAACATCAAAATTTGGTATAATCTACATGCACCTGGAAATGGTGAATCTCGAAAATTTGGAAAACAACCATATAGTTATACAAATTTATTCTAGATCAAGACAACTTCACTAGCTACCAAGTTTTAATTTCAGTCAGACCGTACTTGTGATTCTGAAAATGTCTTCTATCTACGAGGATGCAAATAATGTCAAAAGCAATATGTAGGCCAAACAAAGGAAAGTTTCTGCGTGCACAGGACTAGACACATTTCGGACATAGGATTAAATGAAAACACCGGTGTAGCTGCTCACTTTAATCTCCCGTGCCAAATAACTGATCAGGACATGGAAATTTTTCCCATCGAACAAGCACCTCTATAAAAACAAATAGGAAGAAACAGAAAATCACTGATTTTTTCGAGAAACCTTTTGGGTTAAATGTTTAAAAACTAAATGGCCTTCTAGATTAACCATCGATGAAGGGCTACCTGATAAGAATCCAGTAATGCCGTTTGTCATCACATACAACAAAAGCAATGTAGAACTGGCCATCAGCTTCAAAGAAGAGTATGCTAACTTATAAACCAAATCACAAACTCCTTTTTGTTCCCAAGCAGTTATTGCTTAAAAGAAAAATCATAGTTAGGACGAAACTTACATAAGCAAAACAAATGTACGTTTCTAATGAACAATGAAGCTAACTGGCAATCATCTAAGCGAAATAACAACTCTCATGTAATAAAATAAACAAAAAATCTCCTGTTTCAGTATTGGACCGCTATTGGCCCAGTAAGTTGTGTTATCATGGTTAAAAGCTACTACTTCTACTACTACTACTACTACTACTACTACTACTACTACTACTACTACTACTAGCACTAGTAGTAGCATTGTCTGAGTGCAGAAATTGATGCACTTTATGGATATATAATTGAATTTACCACATTCACAGCAGGAAACAAATAATTTTTTTAACAAATTGTTTTTCTAGTATGTTGTTGATTGAGGTAGTATATGAGTGTTGATTGCCACCATTTTAATTGGTTGGTTGAAAATGACCGTTTCACGATTTTTACTGTTTTAGCATTATCTGAACCCGGACACTTGATCTCAATCAATAATGCAGAATATGGTTGAAATAGACATACATCTTGACCTGAGAACTCACGTGGTTACAAGGGGCATGGGTTAATTGCCCATATATGGAGTGGGCAAAGGGGGGGGGGGCTACTTGTGGGCGATTTTGAACAGGGCCGACCACCAGAACGTGCTCATTTGACCTACTCATTATATGGGCAATTAGCCCCCGCTCCATGTAACCATGTGACTTCTCATGACCAATGAAAAGGTGCGTCTATCCCACCCCTTTACAACTACTGCTATTGCGGTAAATAGGTATTTTAAGGACAGATGCACGGGGAAATGGCTTAATCTAGTGCCGTTTATAACTGAATTTCAAGATACAAAGAAAAGTGTGATTGATTGGGGGAAAATACAATAGCCTTGTCTGGTGACGTTAATTGAGCCCAGGTGACTCGTGAAGAGAGCCATCTAATTTCCTGTTGTCGTAATAGAATCTAGATTGATGGCACTCATTGTGTACAGATACAAGCTAACGAAGGAAATAAAGCACACTTTCCTAATCAGTGATCAAATGCACTGGGCAATTGACGTATTCAATCATTCTGTTGCTCATAGAGTACATTCACTATAGGCCTATGCTGCTTAAATGTGTTCGTTAGTCCTAAAATTATTGTTTTTAAATTGGGAATTTAACTTTAAGTAAATCTGTTTGTAAATATGTGGTACCAACACCGCTAGCACCGCCGCCGCTGCTGCTGCTATTGGCTACAATCTATAATTAATTCTTGACAGTAGGCTAGTCTACATGACATGCTTTGAGCAAAACTAAAATTGTAATCAATACAATGCTCTTCTTTACTTTCTTTGACGATAATGCACACGTGACTCATTCTGAGTCGATACAGAGGTAATAAGGATGTAAAATATTAAATTACAGTTGCCTACATTATAATATTACTGGTAAAATAGAGTACGTTGTAATAGGCCTATGACGCATATATGTAGTGTTCTGAGAGTCTGCGACGATTCCCTTTTATTCGGTGACTGTTAAGTATCTCACTAGGTTTCCATTTTCTAATATTGCTGAGTTGATATCTCAAGTTTATCGATATGATTTGACACATATAGCCTATGATGAGAGCCATGCAATGTATAGAGAATCTGTAACGAAGTCACTTTTCATATCACTATTTATCTTTTAGCTTTAGCGAGTGCCAAATTGATAATTTTCAACGAGGTTCATAATAGTGATATGAAAAGTGATCGAGTTTGAGATTTTATTTATCATATAAACTGTAATTTTGAAATATTTGCCAATAATTGCTGATGTGACTTTTATCTGATTTCTCATTGTTGATTTTCGTGAAATCGATACCCGCCGCTGTGACGCACCACTACTTGATAACAGATACTGAATGCGCAGCAAAATATAGTGACAAACACAAAATCTGGCGATGTCAGCCGTAAACTACACTTTTCTTCTAAGACCACCGCAGAGCCACAGCCATCAATCGTTAATTCGCTGCCGACTGATAAACTGTCAAACGATGACATTTTGCGATGACGTTTCATGAATGACAAATCGTAGTAAACACATCGTAGTAAACCAGTACCGCGTAGCAATCCCTTCGCGTCACTCTCACATCAAACGATGTTTTAATTGGTCGATTTAAATGGGTTGCGCACCAAACAGCCAATGAAAATACTCCGTTGAATATGGCACGTGTGCTCATATCGAAAAATATGGAACGGGCTAGAAGGCTTGTTTATATGATAAATTATTATATGGATAATAGGAATCTTTGGGCCGTTTGGTGTCCAGATAGCCAAATACTCCGTCATAACCTGAGTGGAATCGTGTAGGGCCTAGCTAGGTATCGCATTCCAAATTTCGTTCGCATCTCTTCTAAATGTTTGACATCACTACGGATGTCTTTTCTTAACTATAGGCACCTACTAATGGACCTTTCTAAGCTTATGCATCCATCATAATCAACTACGTGACGTGTAAGATGACGCCATAATCATGACGTCATGAATGACTCGATATAGCCCGTCTTTAACTCTTAATAGGCAGACACGTTGTACAAATATTGTATGTCTTTACCATTTAATAAATATTCAATTAGAATATTTTGAAACTAATTTGACTAGCCGCTGTTGCTGCCATAATTAGTTTCAAAATATTTAACAACTTGCTCGTATAGTTTTCTGGCAATTGATAGTCAGGGAGTTCAGAGATCGATCGATCCCAACACGGACGAGGCATGGGTGGAGCTTAGATAAAGATGGGTGAGGCATAGCTAAAACTGGAACGGTCCATTGGCGACGTAATCATACGTCTTGTCAAAAACCCAGCCTCGGCGAACGTTTGATTCTGGGTTCTGCCAATATCTGACACAGACTGCCATCATGTGGAACTAGATTCCCTCAAAGGGCATCTACAGTTTCAAAATTCTCCGATAAAGGACCACACCCATGTATACTCCACCCACCCCGACCCGCCACGCGTGTGGTTTTCACAAGGGCCGCGAAACATTGCGATTATATCATACAATCTTCTAAACAGCGAGGCGATATGAAAATTAAAAATTTTCTACCATTTCGTAGCAAGTGTCGAAATTTAATTATAGAACAGCTATCATCAGATTTGTATGAGAAAGAATTGTATTTTGTAATTAAAGGGATATTCCACTGGGGGATTTTAGGCATCTGACGTAAAGTACTAATTTTCCGCATTAATTTGAGACCAAGAGCACAATCTTATGCCAACTAATAAAAAAGATATCCTCAATTTAAATTGCTAAAGTAACCAGTAGATAGAGGCGCCATTTTGGACAAGCAGCTGACGTCACCGACACACCTTCTCTCTTTGCCCGATCAAGGATAGCCGTAACCAAGGGAGGTAAATCTTGCATCTCGTGGATAATTAGCGTACTGCCTAAACAACTGACACTTTGCCACAGTGTTTTGAGGAAATTAAAGTGCAATTAATGTCCCGATGATCGCGCCAGTCATTGTAGTGCTAAATTGTCAAAAATGTTTTTCTTATGGGCAATTTCTATTTTTTAAAAACATTGAAGGGTTATGCCAGGAGCGTGTTTGCAATCAACCAGCTCCACCAAATTCTTGAAAAATATGTTAGTTAAATAAATGTTGAATGTAATTTCTCTGAAAGCTTTTGCTATTGCAACTTCTGCTTCCAGTCAAATTCCAGTTTCAAAATATTCAACAGGCAGAAAATATGGGTCAACATTTAAAATTTTGGGATCAATTAGTTAACTCTTTCAAGGACAGAAAAGCAGAAAGCTTAAAATTTACCCTGCATAGGCCTATTGTGTGAAACTAATTAGTTTGGAAGCTACTGCAACATAATTCCAGGAAAATTTAATTCAGAATATTCAACAAATTGGGAGTAAACGTTGTAAATGATTAATAACGCTGGATTTCAATAGTGTGAAAGCACTAAATTACTAATTATGTCTAGCGTACACTTGTCATTACTTACTAGCTGTCACCTACTATCGTCTACGAAGTAAGCCTCTAAGCGGTTGCCTATAATTGACCGACCGGGCAATCAGCGACATCGTTTCATTTTGGTTTGCAAATCCCATTTTACAATTGATGCAAGCAAATACGACGTTAATTGTCGAGTTTGATTCTGTTATATTAAAATTAAGTACCGCGCCTTTTGTTTTGAAATGCATGACACATTATTTATTATACAGACTATATGTTCTAAACTTGTGTCTTCCAAATTTAAATGTGGAAGGTATCCATCCAGTGCAGATGTTATGAAGCCATCTTTCAGTTATCCCCTTTTCATGCGGATGCTTCTGTGGATCCGGTGTCTGAAAATTGCCGTACCCTTTCCATGATCGTTTCTATTACTGCAAGCCCATGCTTGACATGCGGACATGATGCGATTTAACCATTTCACGCCAGCACTGACCTCTGCAATCGTCAAATTGAGGGCGCATGTCAAAAGAAGGCTATTTTGAGAATTTACAACTCAAACGACTGTCTCAGTAACCAAACCAGCCATTCCAGTGGTCAATTTTCAAAAATAGTCTTCGCTTGGCCTGCAAATGGGCATTCAATAAGGAAATATTCTGATTTTCCTGACAGAATTTGGTCATTAAAGGGTTAATTAATATTCGGCTTTCATAACGTGAAGTAAACAGGTAAATCTAAAAGCGCTGGCGATATTTTGCTGGTATGTCGTTGACGTCATAATCTCGCGGTTTCTCGCTGTCGTTGCGAGAAAATGGATGCGCCCAGAAGTCACGTTTTCGAGCGTTTTGGGCATATTCATTTTATTATTTCTCGGCAATGGAACAGTGTATTATATATTTTTTTGCGGCAACTATTTCGGATTATAGTATATTTTTAGTTGACTTATTCCCGATTTTCACTGGAATTTCCCTTTAATAAAGCAGTTTGGGATCCTTAGATATTTTAACAGCTTCAATTCTCCTATCGTTGTCTTCGCATCTTTCGCGAACATATATCTGGAAATAACCTTCACTTACGATTTAAGGGAATATATTGTAGCCTACGTATTCATTAAAAACATGTTCCCTAGTAACCAATAATATCGGATCTACGAAGTAACTGTGAGTAAGGGGCAATGCCGCCGGGACATGTATTACGTACATAGACAGTGTCACTCACTGCCTGATGGAATGAGACCATTACGTCTAAAGCCAAGCACAATCTCTGATCATTGAGTGGTCATTATGTGTGGATGCATGCACCATTAACTTCACGATGGCTAAGATCGATGCGCTTGATGAGCCGAAACAAAACACGCGACAATAATGGCCAATTATGCATATTGAATTAGCACCTTTCATTCTGAATAGGCCTACATAGAAATCTAGTTTCGGCAGCATACTCGGATGCCAAATATAAAATATGCTGGACTATTACTTCCAGTCAAAATTAAAGAAGAAATAACTATCAGTAAGGTTTTAACTAGGCATATATAAATCCATCAACTACATGTTTGCATTATAATGTGTACAAGATAGACTACACATTCTTTTGACTTACAATTTGGTAGAAGAAATGGCAATGCTGGAGAGTGTTGCTGTTCTGGTCGATAGCCAGCATTCAACGGGGAAGATTCAGAAACATGTTAACAGACAATTCATCCAAGAAACGACTAACCGTAACCATTACAGAAAACTAGCGACACATTCTTTATGATACAAGGATTATTATGTTGAATTCTTTGAAAATAATTTGACTGGGAGTTGTTGATGAATACGGCAGAAACATGTTCCAGTCTAGGCTAACTGATTTGAAAATATCAAACAGGATAACATATCCTGGATAGTTTTCCTGAAATAGAGACATATACGCGTTTCCGGGGTTAACGTAGTTACACCCCATACAGAGGCATACTGCCGGTAATAGCCGACATGTCAACCCCGAAACGTTGATAAAAACTGAAAATTATACGGTATGGGATGCTAGCATTTATTTGCAGAACAACGATGATATTAAATGTTGACTATTGTTCGACCCTGTCTTGGATGATAATCTTGACAGCAAAAGATGCTGCAATGGCAGCCACACACGACTATGCAGCAACCAGACTAATAATGAATGACAATAAATGCACGTCTTCGTCACACTATTCCATTAAATTGTCATCTCGCGGATATGCTATCTCCATGCGTATGAATTCATGTCAGGCTATTTTGGGTGTAAAGATGCGAGAGCTATGCTTCTGAGAACCATGCTCTCCAAATCTATTTGACTGAAAGTTGTAGGCCCTATCCTCAAAATATTTCACCCGAATGTTGTTTTTATTTACAACCCCTGACAATAACACGCGTCAGTGATAAGAATGCTTTAATGCCACTAAATGGATCTTTCCGGGTTTATCTATGCCCCGCCTATCTCTAGCTAAGCTCCACCCACACCTCGCTCGTGTTGGGATCGACCGATCTCTGAACACCCTGACTATAAATTTACCAAAAAAACTACACAGGTAAGCTGTTGAATATTTTGAAACTAATTTGACTGAGTGCTGTTGCTGCATAAGGCAGCAACAGCGCCCAGTCAAATTAGTTTCAAAATATTCAACAGCATGTTTATTAAATAGCAACTAATAACAAAGACATAATTCATACAACGAGTCAGACTCTTGGAGATTTGATGACGGTCTATATGGAACCCTTTGTGACGTAATGATTGTGACGTCATCATACACGCGCTGAGTTGATTATGACGTCATACGAGGTCAGATGATGGATGGATATTCTGGAAAGGTGAATTGTCGTGGGTGAGGTGGTGGGAGTTGGTGGTCAAGAGATTGACATCCGCGTGATCGATTGTGCGGGAACTGCTGCTGTTATCTAACTAAAATATACGCCTTCAGAGCTATGGCCTATTTGAGGGATTGATGGAAGGCAACTCTGCCATCAGTATTGTGTGCCTGATCTTAACGTCAGAGATTCTGAATGGATGTTCTGCGTAGGCTATGCATATTATCAAGTTATCATATAATGTAGTGCATCTGTATAATTGACAAGTCTTTTCTGCTGGACAATAATAACGTGAGCTCAACTAGTATCACGACAACACCCACCCATGCCCCATAATACTTGTACACGATTTGACGTGGGGCGGAGAAACTCCAAACAACCCAGAGGACTGCAGCCGCCATCTCAGCATAAATTGTGGCGGGGATAGAGGTCGAGACGGGGGTTTGGGTGCCGAATGATGAAGGACCATTCCTCAGCTCATGCTCCGCTACATGGAAACCTTATCTACCAGATGAACCTAGAGTTAGTCCACAAGAAAGAGTGAGCCTAATACACGCATGCAGACATTCTATATATATGTTGAGAAGAGTTGAGAGCGGATTCTATTTGTAGGAATAAGTAACTGCATGGAATCCGAGAAGGAGGTATCGGGTCGGAAAGCCGGTTGGATAGCATTATGGGTTTTTATTTTGGGTTTTGAGTTTGGACATGGGGCATGGTCTGGCAACACGCAGCGAGATTTTCAGCTGACTTTTGTATAGGTTACACCCACATACAGCAAGCAACCAGAAGCACACCTGCCATAACCGGAGCCGGAATGATTAGCCTGAATAACCAGATTATTTAATTAGCTGGAGCATCCAGTATTCTGGAAAAAGTTATTCAATTAGGCCATGCTAAACAGGGAGCTGTGGAACGACAATTCTTGTCTTTTGGTTTCTTCAGCAACCAGGATCAGGTCTGTTCCTGGATCTGACAGGGACAATATTTCCTTAATAGGTATACCAGTTAGGATTCCTCTGATGGAACAGATTTGTAACGGTGCGTCAGACCGGGTTATGATTCAGTTCCGTCTTGCATCCGTTTATTTTAGGAAAGTAACGTAGAAACACTTAGCATTTGAAAATTTGAGTTCAGCTCAATGATTATTGTGTTTGACACATAAACTCATCCAATTGGGTTAATACTCGGATGAAGCCATTCCCTCTCTCCTTTTAGACCATAAACCCGGTCTACACCTGGATGCATACCTCCACCTCTCTATCCTTTTAGTAACGATGCATTAGGTTAAGTAAGTTTAGGACCTAAGGAAAGAAGGAAGTCACCACGCCGACCCACAATTGGAAGTGGAGGGAAATACAGTCTGATACCTCCATAGGCAAAATACCATCACGAGACAACGATCTCAAATGATTTGTACATCACAAATGTTGCTGAGCACCGGTAGATAATCACCGAGGACAGAAGTAGTCCCACGGGGCGGCAAACCGCCTGGTAGTAAGTTAACTCTGACTACGATGCAACAAAGATTAGCCATATTTGGGCCCTGTCCACTCTCTGGCTATATAAATGGCGCCACTCACATTTCCCGAGATACAGCGCTGGTAACCGCACGTGTAGGGCCAACACAACAATACTGATATGCTCATATGGAAAAAACCCTTAATCTGAAATAAAGTACATTCAATATCAATAGAAAGTGTACACGACATCGGTAACTAGAATGTACTCGGAGGAAGTGCTCACTCGTGCCTTTACGTTCTATCTGGACAATGCACTTATGACCCCGTAGCCTATATATTTGACACTTTGAACTGAAACTCAAATTACTTGTAGCCCACCACAATATGAACGGATGCCTCAATTTTTGTCATTCTGCATTCTTGAATTTCCAAGTTATTATCAAAATGCTTTTTCGGTATGCACTTAATAACCCCGTAACCTAGATATTTGACCTTTTGACATAAGGCTCAAACTATCTCTAACCAGCCACGATATGACTGCATTATATGCCAAATGTGGTGAGTCTATACCTTCTTGCGGTCCGGAGATATGACGCGGACAAACAGACAGCCAGGCCAACAACCAGACAGACAGACGGACAGACAGACAGACAGACAGACGGTACCAACTGAAATACTCCCACCGCCCTTCGGCAGCGTGAGTAAAAACTTCAAGCATCAATAAGCAGGATGGTATTAACTTGTAGCATCCTAACGTTTTACGGTTCGTGTTAACATCTTTATTGGATCTATAAGCAGTGTAGCGTACAGCATGTACACGTTCATTCTACTCGTAAAACAACAGCTATTTGTGACACTTATGACATAATAGAATACACTACTTATAAATGTGATACTGAAAGCTCAGGTTGGATATGGGAATATTATAGGGAGCAGGTGGAACGAACAAAGACACATACTTGGGGTCAATGAGGGTTACCGCCCTCCCATCGGTTGTGGGGATGTGGCTTATTGTTCTGGAATCCCCTTCCCTCAGAACTGGTGAAGTTTAGATGCCGTCAGCGATCCTCTCGTGCATTTTGAAGGTAATATTAGTTGAAATCTAAATGGATCATGACCAACGCTATGGAATCCTACCTTTAAAATTAAAATTTAAAGTTAGAGCTAATCGGACCTGCAGTTTTCGAAGCATCCTATAGATCCAGAATTATGATCCGAGCCGAGTAAGTCTTTTTTATGTAATTCACGGTCAAAGTATGGAAACCTCAAATTCACACTGAGATTATTGTTGTGTTAAAATTTGAGACAAATCGGGTCAGCAGTTTTGAGATACACAAGCGCGGATGCACGCCTCATGCAATATCCGCGTTTCCATGTAGAAATGGTAATACTAACCGTGCAAACGCAGGCGGAAATACCTGTGGTCGGAAATCGTTTCGATTAATGGTTGAAAGCATTTCCGGTGCAAGCAGACTGTATGCGATAACACGTGTAGTCAGTCATCGTGATAAAATTAATATTATGTGGAGATCTCTGCGCTGGCATAGGATCAGGGTCTGTCTCGTCGCCCACTATGATAATCATTAAAATTTATTGCGAATTCGTGCTTTGATAACACTTTATCAATGTTTCTGAATTTCTTGATATTAGACATATAGTCGTTAAATCTTGATTTAAGTTACAAGTCTGTTTGGCCATGCGCATCAGCTCC
The DNA here is from genome assembly GCA_034401795.1 of Chaetoderma sp. LZ-2023a. Taxonomy (NCBI): domain Eukaryota; kingdom Metazoa; phylum Mollusca; class Caudofoveata; order Chaetodermatida; family Chaetodermatidae; genus Chaetoderma; species Chaetoderma sp. LZ-2023a. The sequence continues at coordinate 148,010,177 of CM067370.1, read as the reverse complement.
TCGTCCACCTCAATTGAGTTGAATCTAATGGATCATTTAATGTCATCGAGCTTGAATACTCCGAATCTGTAAATAGTGTGAATTTGGTAGATACCGCTATTATACTTTTCAAACAGTTATACTGAGTTTGTTACGACCTATTATTTCAAATAGCAACATGTTTTAATTCTAAGTTTTCGCCCATGATATTTCTTTTACAAACACCAGATTTTCTGTTCTCAAGTTTTCCTGTTTCTTGTTTATTTAATCACACGGAAATTATCTAAATTTAATTAATTTTATTTCATGTCCTTGACTATGATTTTTATCACATATTTTTATTTCATAATTTTCACCTGAGTTCATTTTATAGATTTAGTTATACAGACTGCCCTCCACCCCTATCAAGGGTGTCCATGCACACTCACCCTGCCATCCAATCCCTCTCCCATCCAAATCCACCTTGGAAGATTTGGGGGTGAGATCAGAAAATTTTGAAAAACTTCAACCCTGGAGAGAGCATTTGGAGTGCAGTGGGGGTGGGGTGGGTGGGGTGGGTGGGGTGGGTTGGGTTGGGTTAGGGTGGGTTAGTGTGGGGGTTGGTGGGGAAGGGTGTAGGGGGTGGGGTGGGTGGGGTGTGGTCCCTGGGTTAATACTCTGGAAAATTAGGCGGTCCTGGGATCCTCCCCCCCCCCCTTCCGGGGAGAATTCTGATAATTTAACTGTGGGAGGCCATTTCAGACAATACTTCTAATAAATTGGCATAATAATGTGTGGGTGGGGGACGGGTAAGGGTGGGTGGATGTTTAAGTTCTGACACACTTGTTTGCAGGGGCTGAGGTTTGTGGGGAGGTGGGAGCGGGGGGGGGATTCATTTCCCAACCACCCACCCCCACCCCCTGAATTGATGAGGATGAAAACCTCATCTCTTACCCCTACTGTGGAAACCCCTGAGTCCCACATCCTACCCCAAGTGAAATAAGGCAATACCCCTCCCACCCCACCCCACCCCTCTTACACTGCATCCAACACTTACACGCGCCAACAACAGTTCATTAGGCAACAACAGGCAACATAGACACACCTAGCAACATCTAAGTTTTTTTGATTATTTCGGTTTTACTTTCATTTCGCAACCTTTCAGCCCTGTTTAAGACTATATGCTCGGCCTCAACGTGGTGCAGGGGTGTAACCCACTGGGTGTCAATGCAGACATTTGGAGGGGCTAACCAGAGCATTATGCACAACGCAAATGAATGACACTTGGAGATCGAATCAAACGAAATGGTGCTCGCCCTGTGAGGATCCGCCAGGCAGGTGCAGCGCCTGGCTCCACGCCTCGAAGGAGCCCACCCTCAGCTACTGGAGGTCCCATCAACTCGTCTTGTGGAGCCAGGAGACGAGGATGGAGAGCTACTGGCCAACCGAAAGAGAAGACCAAACCCAAAGAGAAGCCCAGTATCAACATCATGCACTGGAACGCAGAAGGGGTTACCAACAAGAAATCAGAGCTCGAACAGTTCCTGTACGAAAACAAGACTGATATCTGCTGCATCCAAGAGACACACCTGCAAGAAGGAAAACCATTTAAGATCAGAGGTTACCAGATTTTCCGGTGTGTTCGAAGAGGAAGAAAGAAAGGCGGGGTGATCACCTTGGTCCGAAACAGCGTGAACGCCAGCCAGATCAAAATCTTTATGGAAGAGGCAGAATATATCAAGATCAAGGTACAACCAGCAACTCTGTGATTGACATTGTCAATTATTACTGACCTAATGACAAGAATCTCTCACTTGACACAATCCAGGTCCCGGACTGCCACTTCCTCATTGCGGGAGACTTTAATAGCCAGTCTCAGAGCTGGGGATACAGAACACTTGATAAACGAGGAGAAGACATTGAAGCATGGCAAGATGAAAAGCACCTTTTACTTGTCAACGATCCCACAGATCAGCATACCTTCTACTCGCGCCGGTGGCACTCGACAACAACGCCGGACTTGGCATCTTGTACAGAAGACATTCACAGAAACCTCAGTAGAGTGGTCGGATCGCAGTTAGGAGGAAGCGACCACCGCCCAGTCCTCCTCTCTCTTTCTGGAAGTATTTCAACAAGTTCACCTCAACATCCAAGGTGGAACTACAAAAAGGCAAATTGGAGTCTGTTCGGCATTCATTCCAATGAGCTTACCCAAAATATAGCAGTAGAAGGGAGAAACATCAACAATGCGGTCAAGGAATTTAATTCAAGTATCCTCAAGGCTGCCAACGAAGCGATTCCTCGAGGGTTCAGGAAAAACTACTGCCCCTACTGGACAACAGAACTGCAAGCAGCACATGATAAACTACAAAAGGCCAGAGAAGATGCAGAGGGTAATCCCTGTCATGAAAACCACTTCACACTACAACAAACTAAGGCCAGGTATCTAAAGACCAAGCTGGAGGCCAAAAGAAGAAGCTGGAGGGAAAAGACGGCAGGATTTAATTTAGAGAGAGACACCACAAAGCTATGGAGACTGACTAAAGCACTGCATGATGAGGGTGTCGGGGGAGAGAAGATTACTCTTGAAGAAGATGGACCAACACTGTCAGGAAAGATGGCTGCATATGCGAAGGCATATGCAAAAGAAAGCAACATTTCTATACCACGAATGCGTCAAAAAGAGGTTAGAAAAGAGTAAAAGTAAAGAACAGACACCAACACTCACGATGCAATGAAAGTTGACATTAGTTTAGCAGAACTGAAGAAGTCTATCCGCCAATTGAAGAAGAAGAAACTCCCGGGCCAGATGGCATTACGAATGAAATGATCCAACACCTTGGTAATGCTGGACCAATGGAGAGGTTCCCCAGTGCTGGAAGGAAGCCAGAATGACTCCTATTCTGAAAAAAGGGAAGAACAAGACGAAAGTGCTGAGCTACCATCCTATCAGTCTTACAAGCTGCATATGCAAGACCATGGAGCGCATCGTCAACCAGCGGTTGCAGTGGTACCTGGAGTCGGAGAACACTATAGTTTCAGAGCAGGCTGGCTTCAGAAGATACAGGAGCACAGAAGATCAAACAACACATCTTGCACAGGTCATAGAGGACACTTTTCGAGCCAAGAAGGTGATGCTAGCTGCCTTTATTGATCTGCAGAAGGCATTTGACAAGATGTGGAAGGATGGCCTCCTCGTCAAGCTCCGGCGCACAGGCATCGGTGGCAACATGTTCCGATGGACCAAGTCATACCTACACAATCGCAGAGCTAGGGTGCTGGTGGATGGACAATCTGGACATAATGGATTGCTGAGACAAGGGGTACCACAAGGCGGAGTATTATCACCAACTCTGTTCATACTCTTCATTAATGATAATGTAGCAGAGCTGCCCAATGGGATCCAAGCAGCCCTCTATGCAGATGACCTCGTACTCTGGCGCACCGAGGAGTACACAACGACTGCCACGTACAGAATGCAGCTCGCCTTGGACAGATTACAGCTTGGGCCAATCGTTGGTGTATTACCATCAACAAAGAAAAATCATCAGCCATGCTATTCTCACTGTCCACCAAAACCAAGGTTGGCAATCTGACACTGGGCGGTACTCCACTCGAGTACGAGGACCAGCAGACATACCTGGGAGTCACCTATGACAGAAGATTAACATGGAAGGAGCACATCCAGAACGCAGAGGCAAAGGCCAGAAGAAAGCTAAACATCATGAGGAAGCTGGCAGGAACAAAGTGGGGTGCCAATGAAAGGATCCTCAAGACCATCTACCTAGGTGTCGTACGACCACACCTTGAGTATGGATCCAGCTCATGGATGACAGCAGCTAAATCTCATCAACAGAACCTCGACAGAGTACACAACCAGGCACTGCGTATCATCACTGGTGGAATGAGAGCAACACCAATAGAAAAAATGGAGCAGACAGCAGGCATCCCCCACTTAGTAAAGGAAAGGAATACAAAGCACTGATCCAAGCTGCAAAGTTCAAATCGTTCAACAACCACCCGATGAAGATCAGGCAGGCACAGCTGTCATCAGGAAGACTTAAAAGATCAAGTTTTGTGAAAGAGACAAAAGCACTTCAAAGGAAACACCAAGAAATGTTGCCAGCACAAATAGAAGACCCAAACCACACCCTTGATCCTCCACCCTGGGAAAACAAACTAGAGAGCATAGCTATTCGCACCACAGTACCTCATCTCACAACCAAAGATGAACACAGTGATGTGAGCAAGAAGGCCCTGACCCTAGCCATGCTGGAAGAAATGTACCCTCAGGAGACATGGATAAGGATCTACACAGATGGATCAGCCAAAGATGCAATTAGGAGCGGAGGTGCCGAACTGCACATACAGTATCCCAACGGACAACATGAGTCAGCTGCAATACCGACAGGCAAACACTGCACAAACTACAGAGCTGAAGTCGAAGCACTGGTCCATGCAGCTAATACCATCAGCAGAACAGCAGACCCTATTGCACAGATTGTCTTTTTATCTGATGCCCGCTCCGTCCTTGAGGCTATCACCAAAGGTAAGCTGCCACAACTTGAAGAAGCACTACAAACCATCAAATGCTTTCGGATAGCATTGCAGTGGATCCCCTCACACTGTGGAGTCCAAGGAAATGAGGAAGCAGACAAGATGGCAAAGGTGGGTACAGAAGAGAATCAGACAGAAAACATGGTTACGCATACAGAGATGAAGACTATCATCAAGTCACTCTATAGAACACCTCAATCAGAAGATGCCTACCATCATCTCTCGAGGCCAGAGCAAGTGACCATCTTTCGTCTCAGAACTGGACATAACAGACTAAACCAACACATGTACAGGCGGTTCCACCTTACGACATCGCCCGCTTGTCCTTGTGGAGAAGCAGAACAGACCACAGAGCACATACTTCAATGTTGCAGTACGTATCAGCTGCTGAGAGAAGAGATATGGCCTTTGTCAACCTCTTTTCTTGAAAAGGTGTATGGGCCTGTGGAAGAACTGCAGAAAACCACAGATTTCATCTTGAGAACGGCTCTCCAAGTGTGATACCAGCGATCGAAAAGAAAAAAGAAGAATAAGCAACCTTTCAGGGAAGTACCGCATGGATAGAGGCTCAAATACATCTAGGTGTAAGCGGCCAATAAAACCAGCAACAACAACAACAACATCGTACAATTCACAACGTCTCGGCTCTAACTATGCCAACATGCACAAAATACTATACTGGGACAGAAGCCATTGATTTATATTTTGAGAAGCTACGACGATGATTTAGAAAAAGTGCTCAATAGGATCAAATAGTATCAATTGGGGTGTTTTTCATAGACGTGTGCTCCTAATGCACCCCGGGGCTGGCCTCTAATATTGGATGCCGAGATGGCGCGTTAAGGTGGTGGGGGCCCGGGTGCGGTGTGAGGGTGGGTGGGGGGGAGGGGTGGTGGGGTGTGTGCATGTGGATGGGTGGGTGGGATTGGGGTGGGCGCCCAGCCACACTCAAACCATGTAATAACAACAAGAAAAGTTACTTCAAAATTGCGCATTAATCAATATTGCTTTTGCCAGATATGGTTATAATGCATATTTTCTCATGCATTAGTTCTATCCGTTCAACTAATTCTTATAGACCTGGAAGAACTGAACCCTTACTTGGCAAACTGTAGCCTATCGGTGTTTACCTGCAACTTAGATGACAATGGATCAATTTGTGTTTTCAATTCATTTGTGTAGGCTAATTTGTTAATCTGTTGAAGCTGTGCTCAAGGCGTAAAATATGATATCGACAATAAAACGTTCCTCCGAGTTTTGAATTTTTCTTCCAATACGTACAGGCCGCGTCAATACACTGCACAATGCTTGGGTAATCCCGTTAACCGTTGTAGGGTGCAATATTTCATCAAGACTCATCCGCACTAATTAGATTGTGTTTGCCAAGTAGAACCCTAAGGCTTTGGACATTTTGGGTAGAATAACAACAAGGACAAGGATGCGTCCTACCAAATTTAGTCAAAATCGGTCCATGGGTTTTCGAGTAGATATTTGAAACGTCTCCTTGCGTTACCGGTACTATGGGAATCTTTGGCGGGTGTTTACCTGCAACTTAGATGACAATGGATCAATTTGTGTTTTCAATTCATTTGTGTAGGCTAATTTGTTAATCTGTTGAATCTGTGCTCAAGGCGTAAAATATGACATCGACAATAAAACGTTCCTCCGAGTTTTGAATTTTTCTTCCAATACGTACAGGCCGCGTCAATACACTGCACAATGCTTGGGTAATCCCGTTAACCGTTGTAGGGTGCAATATTTCATCAAGACTCATCCGCACTAATTAGATTGTGTTTGCCAAGTAGAACCCTAAGGCTTTGGACATTTTGGGTAGAATAACAACAAGGACAAGGATGCGTCCTACCAAATTTAGTCAAAATCGGTCCATGGGTTTTCGAGTAGATACTTGAAACGTCTTCTTGCGTTACCGGTACTATGGGAATCTTTGGCGGGGAAAATTCAAGATGTCCACCAACTTTGAAAGTGGGAACTTTGAAATCAGCATACCGAAAAACATAGACAAAATCCATTTCGGTTTCAAAATTAATCAAATAAAAATTTCCAATATGGCTGCCAAATCTGGTGTACATGTCTTTTTAGCATACTAGTTTCACTTAAACAAACTTGAATGAGCCTTATATTTCCAGAATTTTGGCCCCATTCCTTCAGCAGTAGTGTAGTTTTTGTTGCGAAAACTAGGTCATCAAAGACAGCGGGTGAATCATTTGGCCCATAAAGTTCCTTAGAACAAACTTGGTTAAGCCATTGTCATAGATGATGTTTCAATAGTTTCGATCAACCCCCAAGTAGTTTCAGAGAAGTATTTAAAGACTTGTCAAAGAATGACCAACCTCAAAGATGGCCACTGGCTAAATCGACCAATCACCTTTGTTTGAGCAAAGTTGGATCTCTATGGTCCAAGGACGTGTCCTACCAAATTTGGCTAAAATTAGTCTACTGACATTTTATATTTTCCGTTTGGAGTTTTTAACGGGAAAACAATCCAAGATCGTCGCCAACCAGTTGGCAGTTTTGAAAGTGGCAAATCTGAAATCGGTATATTAAAAAACCTAAACAAACCCATCAAAATCAATCCAATAAAAAATTCCAATATGGCTGCCAAAAGGCTGAACTCCGTTTGGTCGATGACGGCCATGATTTTAACATACTTGAATAAACTTGAATGACCCTTAGTCCCTAATCATGCTTAACATATCTCTGCCAGATCCCTTTAGCAAGTTGGGAGAAGTCGTTTTCGTGAAAATTAGGCCATCCTAAATGACCGCCGAAGCATTTTGATCAATCAAGTGCACTCAAACAAACATGGTTCAGCTCTAGATGATGTTTCATGATTTATTCCCTTAAGCTGTCTAGAGAAGATTTTTACAGACCTTTCTAAAGATCGGCCAATATCCAAAATGGCCATTGGCCGATCGTCCATGTTTGAACAAACTATCCTATGTCCCAAAGGATGTTTTCTACCAACTTTGGTTACAAGCTGTCCAGTGGTTCTCGAGGAGATATCTTATCTTTCCTATCTCTTTACCATGGGAGGCTTTAGCGGGGAAAAAACAAGATGGCCGGAGCTTATGAACTTTTCTTTTCATTCACATATTTGTACTGAATTGTCACGTTTCTAAGAATTACTCTGTAGGCAATAATTAACCATTGCATACTATTATTCATTGCTTTATCCATATTACCGCCGCTGCATCATTCATTATTATTACTATTTTCATCGTATAGTATTGACGGCGACTCTCCCTCTCCCTCCCCGTCTCCCTCTCTCTCCCTCTCATTCTCTCCCCTCTCCTCTCCCCCCCCCCCCTCTCTCTCTCTTTATCTCTCTCTCTCTCTATCTCTCTCTCTCTCTCTCTCTCTCTCTCTCTCTCTCTCTCTCTCTCTCTCTCTCTCTCTCTCTCTCTCTCTCTCCCTCCCTCCATCTCTTCCTCTCTCCCCTCTCGCCAACTCCCTCCATCTCTTCCTCTCTCCCTATTTCTCTCCCTCCCTCCCCATCCCTCACTCCCTCCCTCCCCCATCCCTCCCTCCCCTCCCGCGCTCTCTCCCCTCCTTCCTCCCCCCTCTCCATCCCTCCCTCACCCCCTCCCTCCCTCCCTCCATCTCTCTCTCCTCTCTCTCGCTCTCTCTCTCTCTCTCTCTCTCTCCTCTCTCTCTCTCTCTCTCTCTCTCTCCTCTCTCTCTCTCTCTCTCTCTCTTTCTCTCTCTCTCTCTCTTTTCCTCTCTCCCCTCTCTCCAACTCCCTCCATCTCTTCCTCTCTCCCTCTCTCTCTCTCCCTCCCTCCCTCCCCATCCCCCATTCCCTCCCTCCCCCATCCCTCCCTCCCCTCCCGCGCTCTCTCCCCTCCTTCATCCCTCCCTCCCCTCCCAACCTCCCCTCCCCCCCCTCCCTCCCTCCCTCGACTAAAGGGTGAGGTAACCCTGACAGAAACCTCGAGTGCTGAAGACGGAGGTTCCAGGCCGCACGGCGCACTCTAATAAACCATGGATCCACGCACTTAACGCTTATGATCATGTCGATAGTCACTTACAGGACTGGCGGTATGATCAGCGAACGAAAAGAAAAAAGAAGAAGCCACCACCACAAATTCGGGGAAAAATCAGCGTTTGCTTTAAATTTGAAAAGTTCTTGTATCCGCCTCCTCACGTTGGCATAGTGCCAAGTCACGGACATTGTCTCTTGGTCTGCTACAAACAACACGGTGCCTTTTGTGGAAATGATCTGTTTATCTTGAGGACAGTCAACAGAGGTAACTTGTTCAGCTATATAACCAAACAGGTTTTATTATCATGTACTCTGGGAAATGCCTCCCAATTTCCTGGTGATCTGTTATCTGTATGCATTCGCCTGCGAATACTCTTACCACGTGCACTGCGTGTCATGGCTTTTAAGGCTGGCATGAACATATTGGCCCCAAATTGTAATTTGCTGCTTTATGTATGGCACAAACAATTGCTGGGCGTATTCCTGAAATGTCTTTGCCGTACCAGGTTTAACCATATTGATTATAGCAGCACCGTCTACAAGCATCACATCAGCAGTTGGTGATTCTTTAGTGGTAAGGGACACCTGTTCCAAACATGACACTAAATCTGACTTGGTTCCAGAATTCAGCTTTCCAAACTAGAAAGCGATGGTGGAAATGCTTGATTCCAAAATCATCATTACCCACTTGGCACGATATGTACAAATGTGAAAAGTGAGAACAATTCTTTTTCGGGAAGTGGTCTTTTTTTGTTTATCCGTTGTTGAAACCGTTGGTGCTGGACAGCTAAAGAGTGGGAGGTTGCTATGCTTGATTGGATCAGAAAGAGGTTTATGTCGCTGCTCAAGCCTTTTCGTCGGAAAGGATTGGCACTGCTGATCGCCAAGGATTTCGATGTTCTTAACCGTGTCAACCACACTAGAGTTGGCAATATTGTGAGTGTCTAACACAAGAAGATACAAACAAGTTTCGAACCAGTTAATTCTATGAGACCTGCCCCCTAGTGTTTGGGAAGCGAGTATCTTACCACTACACCAGCATCCAGAGGATATAAATCCTCTTTCACCAGAGTAGCTTTCAACTACCTGTCTCACAACCACACGAATTGGCTGTAATTGATGGTGTACACTTAAGATATTCTTACTTTTACGCTTTTCTGAGATCCATTCTGCTATATCACTAGGCACTCGCTACCCCACACCCAAGAAGCCACCTTGTCCTCTAGCCAATCCACGGTCCATTGTGCTCCTCAAACTCATATATGGAAAAATCTATTTAATGCTAATCTATGTCGCATCCAAGACAAGGTCGATGACTTCACCGGATCATGTCAAACTGGCTTTAAACATAGAAACACCTGTGCAGACATTATATAGGCTCAACGCATGGTTGTGCCAGTAGTCATGTCCAAAAACTGGGATTTCCACAAAATGGACATGGACATGTCACGAGTCTTCGACACAATTAAATGCGCAAAGATCATAGATGTACTATGCCACACCAGTTGCAATTAAAATAAGCTATGACTGGTGAAACTACTGTTTGCAGACACCTGGTTGAGAGTACGAGTCAGGTCAGTGTGGGCTGTAGAGTTTGAGACATAATTCAGCTTTCCACAGGAAGATGGGCTATCCCCTGTGCTTTCACCTGTTACCTTGCTGCAACATTAAAATATATGTGCAGGAAGATTCCACAAGACCAAACAACTCCCCCATCCCCCTATATATAACTAATCGAACCCCGAATAGCTACGTCACTAGATGAACTTAAGGTGGTGTATGCGGGAGAACAACTCAATACTTTACTGTCTAACTATAGCGGCCTGTATATGTAGTGATTATGTCCAATTGAGCTGCAGCTGGTGAGTGCGTGTGTTGCGACAAAAGATGCCTAAGCAAGAATGAAGGGAGAGGATAGGTTTCTAAGTAATTTAGATGCAGCTGGGCGTCTATTAAAATGGACACTTAGAAGCCAGTGGTTCAATAAGAACGGTACAAAGAGAATAGCGGGAGCCGTGGATGAGGTGCGATAGAACTAAGGCGGTATATCATATGCAGTAATATACTAGAGATATATGGCAACGTATATCTAAAAGGTTCAGCGCTGCGACAGCGGGAGAGTGTGAAGAGGGAAGCTGTAGGAAAAGAGGGGTGCATTGTTCAGGAAGAGATGTGATACAAATATTGGTGCAAGAAACAGTTAAAGAATGATATCTGCGGCATAAAAGAGTTCAGAGGACGTTACAAACAGATAACATGAAAAGGCATTTAATATTTAATATTTAAAACAGTTCAAAGTTGCAAGCGGTTAACAGTCGTGAAAGGTCAGTGGTTAACAGCCGAAGGATGGTTGCACAGTAATGAAGTGCCAAGCAGTTCACGAGGTGAAGCCACGATTTGTAAACAAGAACATATAAAGACACAATTGTAGTCGCAAAATACGATGATGCAGGTTAACAGCAGTAGGCGGTTCTGCAGTCTAAGACGATGTGCAAACCGGTTTCATGGTGGCAGCTCACGAAGAAGTGAAGCGGTATTAGGTTACAGTCACGATAACGATACAATAAGATGAAGATGAAGAAAGAAGATGCAGTACCAGAGTTCTTATCACGGCGATGACATATAGGCGGGAGTGGCTGGCTCCTGCAGGGGCAAAAAGGTAGATAGAATAGCTCGCATTCTGGCAGCTGGATATGCGGTTTGCTGTTTTCATTCCCAGGCGCCGAGTAGTTTTTCGTAGCGAGTTGGTGGATATCTTCTTTGTTAGCTCGCTGCAGTACCTCTCATCATATTCTGGCAACTACTGTAAGCGGGACCATGTGATGGTGGTCTAACCGCTTAACGGAGAGGAGGTATTTTTAGGTTGTTACTAGCTTGAGCCTTAAGTGCTTCTGCAGCAGATTCTGAAGAGAAGACCTTTTGTTCTCAAAATATCTCGGAAGTGAGGTACTGTAGAGCGATTTTAAGGACAGCTTTAGAATAATGTCGAGGAGATGGTTCCAATGTATCAACCTTTATTTGGTCAAGGACCGAGCTGATAGTGGCGATGTCATGTCATCTTGGTGAGAAATGTCCCAATGTATATCGTGACAGTGGGACATGCGCTATATATCTATCTATCACCGGACACTGTACAGCCGGCTCACGAGTTTCTCCAGCAGTGATTTTGCACAGTTTGTTTTTATGCATAGTGCGCATGCGTAACATGGGAAACTTCCAGCGTGGAAGATGTGCATAGTTATTGCAGGACAGCTCGCTCGCTGGTTACTCATCTTGCGGGTCGGCTGGTGGCAGTACGAGGCAACACCCACTTATAAGCGAAGCCACGCCTCCACGCGAATACACTGGACTCGATACACTCAGATAAGACAAGGATGGACCTGAAGAAGCTAAAGATTTTGGAGGAAGACAATACACAGTGGTCAAAAGCGAAGAATGGCCGATTGCAGCTGTAGAAAGGATGTTTCTACTACTACAGCCACAGACTACAGCAGGCTAATCATACATACATAAAACTGCCCAAATCTCAAGATTGAAAGTACGCCACTGCTTACGGAGATGGCTTCTTAGAGTACATACATTAAAGATTTTCCTTGGGGAGAACCTTCTTCCCTATGTGATGGGGTGGGTGGGTGGGTGGGTGTGGTGGCGTGGGGGAGGGGTGGGGGGGGAGAGGCAATCTCTCTCAGGCATTCTGTCAAACTACCCTTGATATCGAACCCAGCAACGAACCTGCATATCAGCGGCCGATGTTCGGAGCTCGCGTGTGAAGCAATGTAATCAGATGACCTAACATAGTATTGACAATTGTATAAAATATCTCGCTAAGTGACATTTATAAAGTTCAAATTGACACGTTTACTAATAGATTTTACATGGAATTAGGAAATAATCTGAACATATTTATAATAATGATGACCTTTCCACGATGCTATAGCAGGAACAGTGGTTAGGGCTCAAAGAGAATCGAGCATCAACCCTTTAACTCTCACACACCAGAAACGACACAATCTTTGTGATGTAAGGATTATGAAATTTCGAAACTAATTTGACTGGGAGCTGTTGCTGCATATGGCAAGTGACCGTGACCATCTAACCACAAGGCCATTGTGTCACGCACTCTCATTATTTGGAGTCATGTGTCCAAGATGTGGTGCAGTGTGATTAAGCCCACATAAAATAGGAAGTTGCCTCTAAGTTGAGTTAAACGCAAATTAGACACCGCCGCCGCCGAATGATGTGGAGAGTACAGTTCGTTTTACTTAGTAAAGTTTAGCTAAAAAAGGGTTAAAGATTCAAAGTGATATAATTTCCGAAACCCTACTACCCTTCAGACTAGGTAGAACAAATTCTTTAAAATGCATGAAAAAGGTTCACTATTTTGAAACTAGTTTGACTGGAAGCTGTTGCAGGACGTTTTAATCAGATTAGTTTTTAAATAGTTAACCATCTTTCATGGCTGGTTGCATTGAAATTAAGATATATTGGGACTTGAGGGACGAAAGTGTTAAACAAACATGGCTAATTTTACAAATGGAGATTAATCCTATTTGAGAAGTAACCTAACTGGGATTTTTGTGATAAAGGCCTGCACCTGTATTCACAGTTATCCACTAGTGTAAACACACTGCGCTTTTTGTCCAGTATACCTCCATTGTTGTTCCGGCGTACAGGGCCGGACACGCATCTTTTGAAAAAGAATAGAAGGTCAACATTGGGAAAGTTAGAAATAAATAGAAAAATTAATTGACCACATATATGTCAATATCGGGAAATCTTAGGCTACCGTGTAGATACAGAGATTGCCATTCTTTGCGCTGATATTGACTTATTTTTTTACATGCAGTTACTTTTTTTTCCATTATACTGGAAAATCGACTTTAATTCCAGGCAACTATATATCAGGGTTGTTGAATAGTTCAAAATTAACCTTTCATGCCTGACTGATCGGCATGGTTGAAGGAATTACGGCCTAATTAATTTGAAATATGATGTAGTACGCACACCAATACTTTGCTATTTGCATGCACATATGAAAACGAGGAGGGAGCTCTATACACATGGTCGTATTCAGCCTTCAAGTGGTGGAGGTGGGGTGACTAGTCCATAAAAAATAACTGTAATTCTAGACCAAGAGGTTTGCGGTCCCCCCCCAGACTCAAACGTGCAGGAACGTACTTGGACCTTGGGGTGGGCTGAAGTATTGGGGGGGGGGGGACAAAAACCTAGCGATGCTATGGGAATACACTATGGGAGGAGGAAAAACGTGGGGTGGGAGCTTTCGCCCCTTCACCCAACCCCTGTTTGTAAGCCTACGCGCAGAGCACCACCCAAATATGAAATCTAGATGCCTGTTACCTCACTCACCACATGCGTTCTTGATACTTGCAAGTTGCATTACATTCCGTCATACGCCCTTCCCAAAAGTGCCTCGCATAAAAAGGAATAGCAATGCACCAGAATTAATATTTATAATTTAAAAAAGATTTAGATAACGCCGTACTCAGAATGGAGTTAACCCTTTTAATAATTAATTAACCACATCTTATTTTTAACGCTAACATACAGGAAAACTGTTGTCTTGAATATGTTTATATTAAATTGACGGGGAGACGTTGCTTAAGGCAACAACGGCTTCCAGTCAAATTGATTTAAAAGTATTCAACAGAATAACGTAATATCGTAAAGAATACTTTTTCAGGGATTAGTCAGTGACAGGGTTAATTAACTGCAGATATCCCGTCAACCCTTTCACCCGTACACACCAGATTAATCCTTTTGTGAGGATTGCAATATAGGTCCCAATATGCATATGAGTTTACCAAGTTTAGTACTACAGATCAAGTTTTAATGTTTCAGGATAACTTTTAAGCAATATAGAGTTGCTTTCTCCAAATGTGGGATTATTTCATTGGCCATATATCGCTTAGATTTCTCTTGACAGGAGCGTTAGCTAAAATGGAAGTCCAACATGGGTGGGACAGTGTGCTATATTTACACATTCAGATATGGAGCTACTTATGATCGTTTGATGAGCTGACCGACTCGCCGAGATGTACATACAATTTTATACCTATTCAATTATTTACGCTATCTGAGCGCGTTCACAACTGATCGCTGAATCAACGTGCTCCGCCAGCGTGAATTCTTTACCACCACCAACTCACGACGCAGAAAACATGCGAGATGAAACCGACTTCTTAACGTCCCTGAAGTACTTATGGTGACTTCAGAAAGGATATGTTGAATGGGAATCTACATAGGTGGTGCTACATCAGAATGTCAGATTATAGAGGAGTTTGTAACAGACTGATGATTTTGAGACTGGTGATGCGGACAGCTGTGCTAGGAGAAGTCACATTCTTTAAAATCAACGTCAGCTGCCATGATGAAGGGAATTGAATAATGGACAGTAGCATGTCAGTAGAAGTTATTTTTAATGGGCCCTGTTTAACCGGGACCCTAACTATGCGCTAACCAAACAATTATTTGTGCTAGTCACACTGGCATACAACAAATGCATTGCGGTCGTGAATCCAGAAGGCAGGTTTAGAGTTTACTCTATTCCGGAACGCGGGTACAAATTTCTATATGACAACTTGTTCCGCACACATTGCTAGTTGTCGTTTTAATGCTAATTATTTTTACTGTATTTGTTTGACCTACATATATTCTCAGGGAGAGGGGGGGGGGGGGGAGATTGTGCTGGATATCACATATTTGCTCAAAGGTCAGATGTATTGACACAGCCTTCTAGACAGATCCATGCACCATTCACATACTATCGATTGGCGCTGCTTTATGAGAGCCTTGAAGAAATAAGATTGTTAGCCAATACTTTATGTACCAACACAGGGATGCACAACAGCGAATATGGAACTAAATTGATGCCAATTTCTGTATTTTAATATGTAAATCATCCCTGAATTGCTAACTGATAGATAATGGTCAAGTTTCCAAGATCCCAGTAGCGTATGTATGGAAAGCCATACCGCTCTAACGAACGCGAAGACGGTGAACGCGTTAAAAAAACGAACGCGTTAGTATGCTTACACGTTCGAAATTAATCTGGGCGGAATGGCTTTCCATACGTGTGAATCATTAACAGATAATAAATACATGTCAATATTATGCCAGGAGTCTGGATCATCAACATATGGATTCATGGACATGTTACACCTATATCATCTCAATAGATTCACGCAGTTTGTTAATAATTAATTGATTGGCTGTGCTACCTGTAATCTATGAATCACTAACAGGTCGATTTACAGCCATACTATCAATGTAGTCTCTGAATCATTAACAGATGAATGGATTCCGGTTCATAGTATTAGTCTCTGAGTCATCATTAACCATTCCATCGATGAATTGACATGTAAATTTCAAGGCAACCAAACAGGAAAATTGGTGAATATTTTGAAATTATTTTGACTGTTAAAGTAATTTCAAAATATTCAACACAATAAGTGTAGAGTTTGATATCACAAAGAATATACTTTTACTGGGTGGGTGACAGGGTTAAGGGATGGATTCATGATCAAGCTACTCCTACCGTCTCCGAATCACTAATATATGTATGTACCACCATGACAGATGGACATATGACTATGTTACCTCAGCAGTGGATCAATGAATTCATGATCGTTGTATGTGTACTGTATCTAGTCTTTGCATGGGCAGCATGTCAGGAATTAATCCCGTAATGATTGAAAGACTGAATGGAATGATTGATAATGAATGGATATATGGCCATGCTACTGTAGCCTATGAATAATTAACAGATAGATTAATGACCACGTTTCACTATGTAGTCGATGAATCACGTACATGGATTTATAACCATGTCACCCAGTCATTGAATCATTAGCTTATGTATGCATCACATGCCAGATGGATTTATAACCATGTCACCCACTCATTGAATCATTAGCTTATGTATGCATCACATGCCAGATGGATTTATAACCATGTCACCCAGTCATTGAATCATTAGCTTGTGTATGCATCAGCAAGACAGATAAATTTATAACCATGTCACCCAGTCATTGAATCATTAGCATGTGTATGCATCAGCAGGACAGATAAATTTATAACCATGTCATCCAGTCATTGAATCATTAGCTTATGTATGCATTAGCAGGACAAGAAAATTTATAACCATGTCACCCAGTCATTGAATCATTAGCTTATGTATGCATCACATAACAAATGAACTTGTAACCATGTCACCCAGTCATCGAATCATTAGCTTATGTATGCATCACCACGACAGATATATTTATAACCATGCCACCCAGTCATTGAATCATTAGCTTATGTATGCATCACATGACAAATGGACTTGTAACCATGTCAGCAAGTTATTGAATCATTAGCTTATGTATGCATCACCACGACAGATATATTTATAACCACGCCACCCAGTCATTGAATCATTAGCTTATGTATGCATCACATGACAAATGGACTTGTAACCATGTTACCAACTCATTGAATCATTAGCTTTTGTATGTATCGCCACGACAGATGAATTTATAACCATGTCACCCAGTCATTGAATCATTACTTTGTGTATGCATCAGTATGACAGATGGATTTCTAACCGTTACCCAATCATTGAATCATTAGCTTATGCATGTATCAGCATGACAGATGGATTTCTAACCACGCCACCCAGTCATTGAATCTTTAGCTTATGTATGCATCACATGACAGATGCATTTATAACCATGTTACCCAGTCATTGAATCATTAGCTTATGTATGCATCACCATGGCAGATGGCTTTATAACCATGTTACCCAGCCATTGAGTCATTAGCTTATGCATGCATCCGATGACAAATGGCTTTATAACCATGTTACCCGGTCATTGAATCATTAGCTTATGTATGCATCACATGACAGATCGATTTATAACCATTATCCGGTCATTGAATCATTAGCTTATGTATGCATCACCATGAGATGGATTTCAAACCATGTTATCCAGTCCTTGAATCATTAGCCTATGTATACATCACGATGACAGATGGATTTCTAACAATGTCACCCAGTCATTGAATCATTAGCTTATGTATGCATCAGCATTGACAAATGGATTTCTAACCGTGTTACCCGGTCATTGACTCATTAGCTTATGTATGCATCACCATGACAGATGGATTTATAACCATGTTACATAGTCATTGAAGCATTAGCTTAAGTATGCATCACCATGACAGAGGGATTTCTAACCATGTTACTCAGCCATTGAATCATTAGCTTATGTATGCATCACATGACAGATGGATTTATAACCATGTTACACAGTCATTAAATCATTAGCTTATGTATGTATCAGCATGACAGATGGATTTATAACCGTGTTACTTCAGCAGGCACTTGATGGATTCATGGCCATTATACTCCTGTAGTCTCTATCATTAACAAATTGATTCAAGCACAGTAGGCCTACTGCAAGCTTCACTAGCATGATCTGTCGACTTAAATTCTGAAAACTTCCATAGTATGATCTTTCGACCTAAGTTTTGCAAGCTCCCATAAGATGATCTCTCAACCTAAGTAGCACAAGCTTCCATAGGGTGATCTTTCAACCTAAGTTGCGCAAGCTTCCTTAGCACGATCATTTAAACTAAGTTCTGCAAGCTTTCATAACACCTCTCAACCTAAGTACTGCAAGCTTTCCTAGCATGATCTCTCAACATAAGTACTGCAAACTTCCACACCACGATCTCTCCATCTAAGTACTGCAAGCTTTCCTATCACAATCCCTCAACATACATGTAAGTACTGCAAACTTCCACACCACGATCTCTCCATCTAAGTACTGCAAGCTTCCCTAACAAGACCTCTTCAACTAAGTACTGCAAGCTTCCCGAACACGATCTCTCAACCTAAGTACAGCACGCTTCCCTAGCGTGCTCTCTCAACCTAAGTAGTGTAAGCTTTTCTAACAGGATCTCTCAACCTAAGTACAGCAAACCTCAACCTCTTTCCTAGCATGATCTCTCAACATCCTTCCTAGCAGGATCTTTCTACCTACGTAGTGCAAGCTTCCTTAGTGCGACCTCGCTACCTAAGCACTGCAAGCATCTCGAGAATGATCTCTGGACCTAAGTACTGCAAGCTTTCCTAGCATGATCTCTCATCCTAGGTAATGCAAGCTATCCTAGCAAGATCTCTCAACCTTCTGTAGCAGAATCATTTGACCCATGCACTCAATCTTCTCTAGCGCGATCTCTCTTCCCAGCGTACTGCAAGCTTGCCTAGCAGGATCTCTCAACCTCTTTCCTAGCATGATCTCTCAACCTAAGTACTGCAAGCTTTCATAGCAGGATCTCTCAACCTAAGTACTGCAAGCTTTCCTAACATGATCTCTCAACCTAAGTACTGCAAGCTTCACTAGAATGATCTCCGGACCTATGTACTACAAGCTTTCCTAGTACGAGCTCTCATCCTAAGTACTGCAAGCTATCCTAGCAGGATCTCTCAAACTCTCTCCTAGCATGATCTCTCATCCTAAGTACTGTAATCTATTCTAAACATGATCTCTCATCATAAGTACTGCAAGCTTCTTGAGAATGATCTCTGGAAATAAGTACTGCAAACTTTCCTAACATGATCTCTCATCCTAAGCCCTGCAAGTCTTCCTAGCAGGACCTGTCAACCTCTTTCCTAGCATGATCGCAACATAAGTACTGCAAGCTTTCCTAACAGGATCTTTCAACCTAAGTACTGCACGCTTTCCTAGCACGATCTCCGCTAATAAGTACTGCAAGCTTTCCTAGCACGATCTCTCATCCTAAGTACTGCAAGCGTCTCTAGAACCTAAGTACTGCAAGCCTTCCTAACAGGATCTCTCAACCTCTTTCCTAGCATGATCGCAACCTAAGTACTGCAAGCTTTCCTAACAGGATCTTTCAACCTAAGTACTGCAAGCTTTCCTAACAGCATCTGTTAACCTAAGTGCTGCATGCTTTCTTAGCAGGATCTCTCAACCTCTTTCCTAGCACAATCTCTCAAACTAAGTACAACATTACAGGGTTCATACAGCTGTCAGACGTTTTCATTCAAGGACTTCAATGACTTATGGCTGGAATTTCACAATTTTCAAGGACTCCGCTTGTAGGTTGCATTGTCAGGAGATTCCCCATCCCAGCTTTCATCTTCATTTCTCACCCCATGTTCATTGTCCATCCAGCTCCGGTACCAGGCTGGACAATGAACATGCGGTGAGAAATGAAGGTGAAGGCGGGGATGCAGAATACGCTGACAATTCAACTTACAAAGGTAATGCAAAATCTTTTTAATAGATGCTCTGAGAAGACAATTACTTCCTTTTGACTGATGGTTCGTGACAACAGATTTGTACTCACTGAAAACAATTTTGGCTGAAATGTTAAATTCAAGGTCTTTTCAATTCATTAAAGCAATTTTCAAGTAGTTTTCACGGGAATT
This sequence comes from Chaetoderma sp. LZ-2023a, assembly GCA_034401795.1. Classification (NCBI taxonomy): domain Eukaryota; kingdom Metazoa; phylum Mollusca; class Caudofoveata; order Chaetodermatida; family Chaetodermatidae; genus Chaetoderma; species Chaetoderma sp. LZ-2023a. The sequence goes on along the minus strand of CM067370.1, from coordinate 147,990,198 downwards.
CTCAAATTCAAGGCTTTTCAAGGCACATGTCAAAATTCAACTACTTTTCAAGTTTGTATGAACCCTGAACTTCTACACCCAAGTACTCCACACTTCCCAAGTGCGACCTCTACACCTAAGTACTGCAAGCTTCCCAAGTGCGCCCTCTATACCTAAGTACTGCAAGCTTCCCATATGCGACCTCTACACCTAAGTACTGAAAGCTTCCCATATGCGACCTCTACACCTAAGTACTGCAAGCTTCCCATATGCGACCTCTACACCTAAGTACTGCAGGCTTGCCAAGTGTGCCCTCTACACCTATGTATTCCCAAGTGCGACCTCTACACCTAAGTACTGCAAACTTCCTAAGTGCGCCCTCTACACTTAAGTACTGCAAGCTTCCCAAGTGCGACTTCTACACCTAAGTACTGCAAGCTTCTATAGAACGATCTCTGGCTCTAAGTACTGCAAACTTTCCTAATAGGATCCCTAAAACTAAGTACAGCACTCTTCCTAGTACAATCTCTTAAACTAAGTACAGCATCTTCCTAGTACAATCTCTTAAACTAAGTACAGCAAGCTTTCCTAGCAGGATCTCTCAACCTAAGTACAGCAAACTTCCCAAGTGCGAGCTCTACACGTAAGTACTGCAAGCTTCTCTAGAACGATCTCTAGCCCTAAGTACTACAAGCTTTCCTAGCAGGATCTCTCAACCTAAGTACAGCAAGCTTCCCAAGTGCGACTTCTACACCTAAGTACTGCAATCGTCCCAAGTGTGACTTCTACACCTAAGTACTGCGAGCTTCTCTAGAATGATCTCTAGCCCTAAGTACTGCAAGCTTTCCTAACAGGATCACTCAAACTAAGTACAGCCCTCTTCCTAGTACAATCTCTTAAACTAAGTACAGCAAGCTTTCCTAGCATGATCTCTCAACCTAAGAACTGCATGCTTCCCAAGTGCGACCTCTACCCGTAAGTACTGCATGCTTCTCTAGAATGATCTCTATCCCTAAGTACTGCAAACTTTCCTAATAGCATCTCTCAACCTAAGTACAGCAATCTTCCTAGTACAATCACTTAAACTAAATACAATAAGCTTCTCCTAGCAGGATGTTCCAACCTATGTACATCAAACTTTAACTGCATTTAAACATTCATTCAACAGATTTCAGAATATTTGGTGGGTCCCCATACACATTTCCAAATTGGTGGAGACACCTGGGCAACTGACCATGAACCCTGAAATCTGGCCCTGTCACTAGGAAAATCGCATGATGTGGAGTACTGCAAGCTTCTCCAGCTGGATCTCTTGATCAAGATACTGTAAGCTTTGCTAGCAGAATATGCTAATCTAAGTACCATATGCTTTCACTAGTAGCATCTATCAATCTGTGTACTGTAAGCCTCACTAGCAGAAACTCTTGATCTACAGGGTAAATAATGTAGACTCATAGTAAGATCATTTGATCTAAGTTCTGTAAGATGTCTAAAAAAATGTCTTAATCCGAGTGTTTTAAGCTTCCACATACATAAACTATAGCAGAATCCGTTGATTCGAGTAGTGTCAGCTTTATTAGCAGGATCTCTGGATACGAGTTGTCAGCTTCACTGGCAGAATCTCATGATGTTTGTAAAATATGCTTTCACAGGAAAATCTCACTGGTAATTACCAATGGACCCGCCGTGGTCAACCTACATGCACATACAGACAGTATCGTCATCATGTGGCAGTCCTCCAGATAACATTACATACACAAATAAGTTTGACTTAATGTTGATGTACCCAAATTGAGGTAAGACATAAACTTACGTGAACTGTTGTCCACCAATGAATGCGGACAAGTATATATAGATGTGAGACATCAAAGTAAATAGCATGGTTGACTTGCATTTTATAGAACTCCGCAATCTTGTCTCATCAAAGAAAAGTCTGCGATATAGATATAGATACGACACATTCTTTATGTAATCTTTATCACCTTAAATATTTTGAAACTGATCTGACTGTAAGCTGTTGCTGCCTAAGGCCCACTTTCAATCAAATCCGTTTTAAAATATTCAACATTTTACGTGTATGTTTGATTTTGCCTATATGTTTGAGCGTATATAGGCCCGGAGTTTTTCTGATTTATTGCAATGTAACTCATGACCATCTTCATAGACTTTTATGGTTTTGTTAGAAACCCAAAAAAATACTAGATGTATAATTTGTGTGGGATATTGTTACTATGCACACTTTGTATGGGATACTGTTATCGAGCCAGTCATTCCATTGATACAGTTTCAAAAATAGCCTTCTCTTGGTCTGCAACTGGACATCTTCCAAGACACCTGCAGATATCAGTTTTGGATGGCTTGAGAGTTAAAGTACTAACACATGCTTCGACTCGGCTGACAGCATATATATTGAATGGAGATATTAGTTTCAAGATGGCTGAACTGGTGGGTGGGGGGGGGGGGGAATACTATGTGGTTGATCATGAGTTAAGCTGATATGGGTTGCATGCAGCCTAAGTGTAACTGACCAAGAATTCACCTTTCCAGAGTACCCACCCATCATATGACATCATAATGAACTGCGTGATGTGTACAATGACATCATAATGAATGACGTCGATAAGTACGTCACGAACACATACTTGAAGACGGTCTATGCGTTGTTGTAAAAATTGTTTGCTTTTACTATTTAATAAATATTCTGTTGAATATTTTGAAAGCTAGGACATTTGGGGGATCGATCAATCCCAACACGGTGAGGTGTGGGTGGAGCTTAGCTAGTGATGGGCGGGGCATAGCTAAAAATTGACAGGCCCATTAAGCGTCTAAGTACTAAATGTGCATTGTTCATTGTCAACAAATACTAAAACCTCTATAAAATGTAATAAATATTTTAATATGTTGACATAAATTTTATGAAGTTGGTACTGGCAAAGGCTCCCAACCAGTCAAATTAGTTTCAAAACAGCTTATGTGCATGTTTATATAGGAATTCAGATACTGGTCTTTCAGAGACAAGGAGTTAACCTGGTCTTTCAGAGACAAGGAGTTAACCTGGTCTATCAGAGATATAGAGCTAACCCGGTATTTCAGAGAAAGAGTTGAGAACAGTGAAATATGCCGTGAATGATAACATGCTACATGATTTATAGTTGCAAATTTCTCTTTTAATTACTGAAAGTCGACTAACGAGTGAGCCACCAACAATGGTGGCATGCCAACTGCAGCTCTGCATCGACCTTGTTAACCCTTTAACGGCCATACCGGCCTAAACCGGCATCTGCTATGGTCTTATGGAATGTCTATTTATAGGCCAGAATACACTTTTTGAAAATTTACCACTCGAATGACTGGCTCGTTATCGAGCCAGTCATTCAAGTGATAAATTTTCAAAAATTGTATTCTCTTGGCCTGTAAATGGACATTCAAAAAGAAAATATTGACGAAATTTGGCCATTAAAGGGTTAAATAACAATATAAAACAAGAAGCGATTGAATCAATCAACAGGGTACATACATGTGACACTAGTCATAACAATTAGTGTTATATTCCTGTTACTACTACTCAATGCTGTTTCAGACTACTAAACAAGAAATGTGTTATTTAGCAAACACCACTTCATTTATTTATACACTAAATCTTCCATCAAGATTTTTTCTCAATTTAACATAATGACTATATTCTTGATCAATCAGATATATAGGCAACATTTCCTTCATCATAAAAATCAGTGATTCTGTGATCGATGACATCATAAATGCTATTATTTAAACAACCACATTCGTAAACATACATGACTATATAGCCATATTCTCATACAATTTCAATAAATAATTCAGGACAAGTACAGCTCAGGAACATTGATGACAGGTTGGGAACGACAGAAAGCACTATAAAGATTAACACATCATACACCAGAATATACTAACTCATTCATATTAACAGCTATCAATAATAATAATAATTATAATAATAATAATAATAATAATAATAATAATAATAATAATTAATTTCGGTATTAATGACATTTTTCAGAAACTAAATTATCTAATAGTCAAAGACAATACATAGAAAGAAATAGGTCAACATGTTGAAATGTATCTCCATGACCCAAAAGGAAGTTATTAAAATACTTATACATATTAACGGAAATAATCATCATACTTGTCGCTATGTTTAACCCTTTAACCCTCAAATTTGTTCAAAAAATTTCTATTTGCTCATAAAAAATGTCCATTTGCAGACCAAGAGAAACATTTTTGAAACTGTACCACTGGAATAACTGGATCTATTATCGAGTCAGTCATTCCAGTCGTAAATTTTCAAAAATAGTCTTCTCTTGGTCTGCAAATGGACATTACTAAAGACCACCGCAGACGCTGTTTTTGGCTGATATGAGTGTTAACGGGTTAAACATTAACTTTATATACAAAGATAAACCACATCTTATGACAAACACCTGTTTAGTGCGCAAAATGAATGAACCTTTCTTTGGTGACTGATTATCACTTCATACACAAATTTTAAACAACTAATCATAAAATATACATAATGTTTTGAAACATGAAATTTTTTTTAATATATAAGTTATTTCTGTACATGGACATATCATCAATATTACTTATCCTTTACATCCTTCTTATACAAACAGCTAAAGATTGGACATAGAACATACGCACAAACAAAATACACACATTCTCTCAGAGTGTCCATTTGCAGAAAAAAAGAATGTTTTAGAAAACTACTACGATGACAGGTAGAGTTATCGAGCTGGTTAATGATGTGATCCAATTTGTCACTCAAGTATCTCACAGCATAATTAAAAAACACTTGTTAGCTGATGTCACAATCAAATAACAGGACCATCATGAAATATGCAAAAGTAGGATTTGGTGAATGCATAATGTAATAAACACTAGGAATTCAGGGTTCAATATTTTAAAATCTCTAGCTATGCCCGGCCTATTTCTAGCTAAGCTCTGGCCACTTTATAAGTGTATTTGAATCAGAGCTTAGCTAGAAATGGGTGGAGGACAGCTAGAAATGTTTTCCTGTATTTCAGAGAATATTCATCCCTTGACCTGCAAATGGACGCGTTTCCAATGACCACAGTACAAGCCAATTAGGCTTATTAAAACCATTTAAAACTCAAAACGATCCAAAAACGCCTTCTTCAGTCCTCTTGGGAAATGTCCATTTGCAGGTCAAGAGAAGACTATTTTTGAAAATTCCCCAGTGGAATGACTGGCTCGATAACCGAGTCAGTCATTCCAGTGGGGAATTTTCAAAAATAGTCTTCTTTTGGTCTGCAAATGGATATTTTCTGAGAAAATTAAAATTTTGTTGAACAAATTTCGGGGTTAATAGTCTAAATAATTTTAACTGTCTGCTCGCTGAATTTCTGCACACTACATTTTCCATGGGCTTTAAATCTGGATATGCTGAATATTTTGGAAACAGTTTGACTGAATTATGTTGGAGCCACCAACAACTTTCTTGTTGGTGGCTAAGTCACCAATTAGTCACCAGACAACTTTCAGTCAAATTCTTTTCTAAATATCCAACAGGTCCAAAGCTATTGCCCGTTGAAACTATTGTCTGGTAGCTTAGAGTAGTATGACAGTTAATAGTTAAAATCTGTTAAGAAAATAGATTCTAGAAATTTTCTCAGTCATTCGAAGGAAGAAATTTCTTTTAAAAAAATAAACAGACTGTTTATTACATTATGCATTCACCAAATACATAAAATTCTGACCTTTGCATGTTTCGTGATGGACCTGTCATTTGGTTGTGACAGCTAACAAGTGATGTATTTTAATTATGATGTCAGATACTTGAGTAATGGCTAAGCTATCAAGTGAAAGATTCCAATGACAAGTCTTCTAACGTCTCCAATTTATCTGCAGATGGACATTTCTTAAGACCACAACACAAACCTTTATTGTCCCACTAATATTCACTACTACACTAACTAAATTTAACGTTATAACTCATTATGTCACATAGCTCCAGTAAAAATAACTAATATTAGCTTAGCTCATAATGAAGATGATGATGATGATGATGATGATACTGTAGAAGAAAGAAAAGTTACATTCCATGTCGTCTATCTCAATGAGCAGAATAATATAAACAACTAATTTCATAACATTAACGGTAAAAGTGAACTGAAATGAAGAAATGTCATCAGAGAATACACACATTTATCTCATTTATATTTTGCCAAAACTAAACATTATTGATCTATAGAGCAGCGACAATGATATGACAAACTAACACAAAATTAACCACTTTCATTGTTAACCATTTCATGGTCAAGCCAGCCAAAAGTGGCCTGTGGTCTTGATGAATGAATGTCGATTTGCAGACCAAAAGAAGACTTATTTTTTAACATTTATAACACTGGCATAACTGACATGGTAAATTTTCAAAGATAGTCTTCTCTTGGTCTATAAATGGACATTTTCTGTTAGCGAATTAAAAAATTTTCTCTACCAACTCCGACCATTCTTTAACCCTCAAATTTGTTCAAGAAAATTTAAATTTTCTCATAAAATGTCCATTTGCAGACCAAGAGACTATTTTTGAAAATTTACCACTGGAATGACTGGCTTGGTCATCGAGCCAGTCATTCCAGTGGTAAATTTTCAAAAATAGTCTTCTCTTGGTCTGCAAATGGACACTTCTCAAGACCACTGCAGAAACCATTTTTGGCTATTATGAGTGTCACACAGTTAAAGCATTTCCACCTGTTCCTATTACATCAGCATAACTGCTACTCACTATGTTGTTACAGGCTATAGCAGCAGCAGCATTCCTTCAAACAGGGGAGGTACAGCTAACTGACGAAGGGCTAAACATTAACATCTTCAATTACTACATCTATTCTTAAAACGGTGGACACAAATCTCACAACATATGGATTGCTTTATCAGTTCATGTACCGTTTGTGTTGCTACGGGCTTCGCAAACACCTACTGAAGAGTTTGAATAAAATTTGACTGGACATTGTTACCAGCAACAATGTCCATTCAAGTGGATTTCAAAAAAAAAAAATCAGCAGAGAATATTCGTGTTAAGTTATCTATGAGCATGAGACATTCAAAGACTAACAAAGAAACTCAATACAGGACCGATGCTCATATCCACAATGCACATGCACTCACACGCATGCATACCCAGAAATTCACGAACACGCACACACACACACGCATATACATACTTTTTACTGACTTGTGTCATTACTGCAATTAGTAGTATCACATATAATATTTATAGCATAAAATCAAAACTGTTAATTTCAAAACTAAATATTTCAGAATATAATTATATTAATAATAGAAGAAATGATAATAATAACTATGTACATGGCCTTACAAGCTGTGAGCAAACCATATCTCATGCTATCCACATATTTCAGGTAAAAGTAAGTAATTAATTTGAAGATGAATACTTTAAGAATAAGTTATACAGTACATAATCAGATAACCATCAATAACAACACTATATAGTTTTAACATTAATCCAATTTAGGTCAAAATATCTGTCTATGACATATGCCTGGAGTAAATTAAGACTGCAAACAGGAAAAAAAATTAAACATATCTAAAATTACAATAAAAGAAAATTGAGAATCATAGTAATTATATGCATACGCAAATTAGTTTACAGTTAGAATGTCAAACATTGCATCTTAACATAATTCTGTTGAAAACATTTTAACCTTTCCCAGACCAATGTCAAAAAAATGATTGCTATAGCAATACTAAAATTAATACATTTTAATCCTTACAGACCTGAAGCGACAAATTCTCTATCATTTACAGAACATTCTGATGAATATTTTGAAACTAATTTGCCTATGGGAACAACAGGTTTTAGTCTAATTAATTAAAAAATATTCCATAACTTATGTTGAAGTTGACATACTGCAGTGGTCTTGAGAAATGTCAATTTGCAGACCAAGAGAAGACTATTTTTGAAAACTTACAAGTGGAATGACTGGCGCGGCTCGGCCATTCGTCATAAATTTTCAAAAATAGTCTTCTCTTGGTCTGCAAATGGACATTTTCTACGAGACAATTAAAATTTCTTGAAGAAATTCAACGGTTAAAGGGTCACTCAAACGAAATATATTATAAGCTAGGAATTTGATATGTCAGTGACCTATGGGCCAAATGTAACAAGAACTGTCCAGGCTAATAAAATGACAATAGCTGGTTACGCTCAAGTGCTCATAAAAACTGGTGATGACACTTATGTACAACAGTCGACAATGCCATTGGTAATTTTAAGAGCACAGGACATTTATGTTAAAAGGAATTTTACTGGTGCCTTTAATTCAACGTTCAATATTTTGAATATTTGTTAGTTTAAGGAATCTATCCAGTCCAAATATCATCTCCCATTTCATACACATACATGCATAATGTTAGTTATACTTTTAACCATCAAATTTGTTCAAGAAAACTTCTAATTTATCATAGAAAATGTTCAGTTGCAGACCAAGATTATTTTTTAACATTTACAATTGAAATGACTGGCTCAGTTAGCTGTAGAGCCAGCCATTCGAGTGGTGAATTTTCAAATATAGTATTCTCTTAGCCCGCAAATGGACATTTTTCAAGGCCACTACAGCTTTTTTGGTCAGCTGTTGTTTTAAAGGTTTAAAGTTCACGTGCACCAATGGAGAGCAATTTTCACATAATCGAGGAAATTTTTTGATTTCTGTGCAATTTACACAGAATGCAGTGTTCAGACCCAACATTCATTGCAACAATTAGATGCCGTAATATCGGAATCCATTGTCTGTAGTTATCAGTATTTCTCAAACAGAACAGAATGGCAACTGGTCATTTGCTAGCTATCTCCTGAGGTGTAACCCTATATGAGTGATTCACATCGTTTTAGATATGGTCCATTCAATGGTAGCTAAGTTCCACCCATGCTTTGCCCTGTCTTGGGATAAATCGATCCCTGCACACTGAATCTCAATTTCCAGAAAAATAAACTGGTAAGCTTATGAATATGGCGGCAGCAACAGCGCCCTGTAAAATAAGTTTCAAAATATTCAATAGAATGCTTATTAAATAGTAAAGAAATACAATTCGTACAACTTGACTGATTATTAAGCACATATGACGGACTAATCGTGTTATTCATAACGCAATTGATTATGACGTCAGGCTACATGTGAAGTTGTTGATATATGATGTTATATGATTGATCGATAAACTGGATTCTTCTATTGATCATAGTTCAATACTGTTCATTCCAAGTGTATCGATTTCAAGTAAACCATATAAGAAAGCTGACAATAATTTGTCTATTGTAACAGATTTTAGTCAAATTATTATCAATAATAATGTAGGCAATACAATTGAGTGACACTTGACACATATTTAGCTGTAACAACTTTCTGTGAAATTAATCCAAAAGTAATCGGCAGAGCTTTCAATTCGCACTTGCTAATGATTTGATGACTAGTTTGACATCAAGTTGTCGCTGACTAAGGCAGTAACAATTTTCTCAATTAATCAATGTGAGTTAATCCAGCAACAAGTTAAAAAGCCCAGCTTATTTTGGCCTGCAAAATGATATTCCTATGACACATCTGTACCGCCTGAGTTCCAGTAATGCACAGGTCTCTATAGGAGCAAACAAAAACCACCAATTTATAATTGATATTTAAGACTATTACTGCTGTCTTTCTATAACCCATTAAATCTGAAGTGGAACTAATTAATTTTTATAACTTCACAGCTCTTAGCCGTCTAAATAAATAAAAACAATCAACTACACGATACATTTTTTGGGAAGGTGTAGAAACTCAGGAACGGAAAATGGTATATATTATTGTATATATATGCAATGTTTTGTTTGTCTCTCAGAAACAACAGCAACAACACTGCATTTCTGGGAAGAACACTACAAACAGTTTGAGTTATCTTATCTGTACAATCCTGAGGTTTGTCATTGATGAAACTATTTAGAAAAATATACTCTTTCCAAAATTCTTACACAAAATCGTAACTTTACACACAACTGAGGTAAGCGCATACCATCAGCTTCTGTACTATATTAACAATCTTTCAATCACGAGAGCCAAGGAAGACAACTCAGCCTTTTAGAAAATGCTGTAAAGGTGGAAAATATTTGAGTAAAATTATTGCTGATAACATGTATCAAAAATCCTCATTTAGCGAACAACCTAAGCGTGCCTCGTTTATTAAGCCAGTCACATCAACAGCAAGAGATCTAAAAATATTATTTTCCTTGTCTTAATCTATTTCATCGCTATAATTCCTTTATCGCAATCTTAAAGCAACCATGTTAGAAACATGTTGAATCTTTTGAAGTGTTTGACTAAAAGCCAGAGATCCGGGCGCTTCCATGCGACTTCATTTCAAATAACAAAGAAAATATTTCTTACGTCATAAAAAATTTGTTGTGTTGTGATTGCAAGCCTACATACATTTTCTGTGGTAATTGGTTGGCTGTCTTGGTAGCAAGCAGTGAATGAAAGAGTGTGACGTTTTCAAACATACTAAGGCATTCCTCACTGTTTTTGATTTCTTGATTCAAGTATGACACAACGTACAGAATCATTAAAGGAAATTTACATCAACTCTAATGCTATATACATGTAAGTAAATGGGTTACATATATAAGCTTTCATCAAATGTAATGATATATGCATGGTCAGTTTTGAAAATCAAAATAATGATTAATATAATCGCATGAATAAAGGATACTCTGTGATTCCTGTACAGGAGCATGTGTTACTAGTTATTCAAATTAAACTAAGTTCAAAATAAGAAGAAAATCTACTATATGATCGCACACTACAAACATAATCAAGTATGAAATTCCACAATAGATGCGGATGAAAGAGACATACACACACACGCGCGTATGCATGCACGCACGCACATACACGCACGCATGCACACACACACACACACACACACACACACACACTCAGATGATATTTGTTATCTATTCAAACAAAATTAAGACATTTCAAAATTAATATTATACATATATCCTATCCTTCAATTTTTATTATAGCCCACAAACAATATTTTAATGATGAAATACCAATATTTTATCTATAATATATATTATACCATATTCAGGGAAACACATTTATGGAAAAGAGAAGACAATAATAAGATTATTAAAGACAATGACTTATAATAATAATAACAATAATAATAACACAGACAAGGTTGGAAGAAAAGCACTATTTACATGCATCCCATGACCCCCCCCCACCTATTTCAATGACATTAACCTTTAACCCTCAAATTTGTTCAACAAAATTTCAATTTTGTCATACAAAATGTCCATTTGCAGACCAACAGAAGCCTATTTTTGAAAATGTACCTTTCATTCCAGTGATAAATTCTCAAAAACAAGTCTTCTCTTGGTCTGCAAATGGACATTTCTCAAGACCACTTGCAGAAGCCGTTTTTGGCTGATATGAGTGTTAAAGGGTTAATTTTAGAAGAACTCAAGGTACACGCAGCAGAACCATCATTGAGCACAAACTGCAGTTTCAACTAACCATTTAATGGTCAAAATTAGTCAGGTGATCATTTTCATACACTGAGGAAAATATCTGAAAACCTACCACTGGAATGACTGGCTCGGCTAGCGAATCATTCTAGTGGTAGGCGCAATCTATCATTAACACTTTTATGTCGAAGCCAGCCAAAAACCAGCCTATGTAGTGGTCTTATAGAATGTCCATTTGCAGGTCAAGACTTTTTGAAAATTTACCAGTGGAATGACTGGCTCTATTATAGCGATTTCAGTGGTAATTCCTAAATTCTTCTCTTGGTCTGCAAATGGCCATTCACTAAGCAAACACAAGGAATACCTGGACAAAATTTGGCAAATTATAGGGTTAATTGACTTACCAATTTCACTCATTAACCATTTAATGACTATATTTGTTAAAAAAATTAAAATATTTACTTATTGAACGTTCATTTGCAGGCCAAAGAAGACTTTTTGAAAATTTTGGTTCGGTTATCGAGCCAGTCATTCCAGTGGTATATTAAAAAAAATAGTCTTCTCTTGGCCTGCAAATAGACATTTCTCAAGACCCCTGCAGATGCCGGTCTTGGCCGCTTCGTGCTGAAAGGGTTAATGATTTATGATCCTTCCAGTCAGTGAATGTGGATATTCTACAGCCATCAATTATTTACTGTGGCACATTCAATGAAACTGAGGCTAAATTATCAATAAATATCGCAACATTACCTCAAACAATGTACTTATCATACAGACAAAACTTATACAGAAATGATAGAGAATAGTCAGTTAAATATGTATTTACATTAAGAAATATATTATTTACAAAAATTATTATGTACAGTACAAAGTAATGACGCTTTAACCCTTAGCACACTGATGCCAATATTCTATCTTTTACGGTGTCGATAACAAAGAAACAAGTGTACATTTTTCAACAATTTTGGTGGAAGATGTTGCTGTCTATGACAGCACCGTCTTCCACCAAATTTGTTGAAAAATTAACAACAGTAAATCTTTTGCTTTAATTTGAAAATTTTAAATTTTGATGTCAGAGTGGTAAGGGTTAATAACGTCTGAACATACCACTTTATAAACATGACGCTACACATACCTATAACTTACGAACAAGGATAGAAATAAAATTGATTTCAAAACTAAATTTAATATTCTTCAACTCTTAGATGTTTTCTTAATACACATCGTCCAGTAAATTGATATGAAAACAAAAGTAAACCTTTCATCCCAGTGTTATAGATTACAGCGCAATAGTACAAGAAAGTTATTAAATGTTTAAACATTGTTCTTCAAATGTTTCCACTAAAATTATTTAAAAAACAGTGAACAAAACTGAAAAGAACTTATTATCTCTGGCTATGATGGGTAAAATATATAGTATTTTTACTGTTGCTGATTTTCTTTCTAACGATACACTGCAGAAAGAATGATTTTAGATTGTGCAATGGACACCCTTGATTGACTGTCTATAAAACGAATATTCTATATTATTGCTTTATCATGGTGGCCATTTTGAACATTACTTTCAGTCAAGCGATTTTCAGTTTATACTGAAATTGGAGTTCTATTAACCCTTTAATGGTCATACCGGCCAAAACCAGCATTTGCTATGGTCTTGTGGAATGTCCATTTACAGGTTAAGAGAAGATATTTTTGAAAATTTACCACTGGAATGACTGGCTCGATAACCGAGACAGTCATTTCAGTGCTAAATTTTAAAAACTTGTATTCTCTTGGCCTGTAAATGGACATTCAATAAGAAAATATATAAATTTTCTTGACCAAATTTGACCATTAAAGGGTTAAAAAGACTAATGTATCACGCTGATTGACCTTCAAATTGTAACATGAACAAGACTTCAACATTGAACACTTTAACGGCCATGGCATGAAAACTGGCGTCTGCAGTAGTCTGTTGCAGGCCAAGCGAACTGTTTCTGAAAATTTACCACTGGAATGACTGGCTCGATATTTGAGCCAGTTACTCTAGTGATAAAATTGTCAAAAAATAGTCTTCTTTTGGCCCGCAAATGAGCATTCAATAAGTAACTATTTTGATATTCTTTAGCAAATTCAAGCATTAAACGGTTAAGCATAAGAGCGGTTGGAATATTTTGAAACTAATTTGATAAATTAGTTTCAAAATATTCAATAGAATGCTTATTAAATAGTAGACATCCAATTCGTACACCAACCTTTAGTCCGTCATCAATTAAGCGTTTGTGACAAACTTAACTACTTCATTCATGATGTAATTGATTATGACATCATCCTACACATCACGTAGCTGATTATGACATCATCTGATTGACTGAGCAACGGGAATCCTCCATTAGTCATTCAAATGATAAATTGAATTATTTAAGTACGGTGTGCAAATGGACATATCACAAGACCACTGTGCAGAAGCGATTATTGACCAGCCTGACCATAGAGGACTAAATGGAAGTGTCAATGATGATAAATGGTACATAACAGGATTACTACACAAACAGAGCAGTAGCAATGTAACATTCTTGTTCATACATCACATTATTCTGATATGTATACATTTTCACATAGAAATGACAATTTGAAGAAATGATTTTAGAAAATCTTTCACTGAAATTACTGGTTTGGTTATCGAGCCACAGAGCTGAGTTTTCTAAACTTTCTCTTTTGATCAGCAAATCGCTATATTTCAAGAGAACTGTAAGTCATTTTAGGCCAATTTACAGTTAATATGCTCAAATATTAGGATATATCTTCTAACGGGGGGGGGGGGGGGGGGGGGGGGGGGGGGGGGGGGGGAGCTACCGAGACGATGTTAGCTATTCCAAAATATCAAAACAATGCTGGACTACACAATAAAAACCATTAACATATCTATTACCTTATGAATATATTACAGAATATCATATCTTAAGGGCACACCAAAACAATGACAATGACAGTAATAAAGATAAGCTATATACATATACAGTATAATATACGTCATTCTCATATATTTAAATCTGATTCAACAATAGAAAAGAGTGAATTTAAATAAATTAACACTTAAGTTGTTTTTCTCTATATCGTAATTAATAGACATTTATACATGTTAATGAACTGAATGATAACAATGGGCAATAACAACAGAGACATAGCACTAAACAACACCACCATTGTGTCTATTTATATCCATGAATGAGTCTATCACAATATGTCAGATACGCAGACTATGTTTAACCCTTTAACTCTTAAATTTTTTAAAAGAAAATTTTAATTTTCTCAAAGAAAATGTCCATTTGCAAACCAAGAGAAGACTATTTTGAAAACTTATCACTGGAATGACTGGCTCGGTTATCGAGCCAGTCATTTCAGTGATAAATGTTCACAATTAGTCTTCTCTTGATTTGCAAATGGACATTTCTCATGACCACTTCAGAAGTCGTTTTTGGCTGATATGACTGTTAAAGGGTTAATCCCTAATTTTCATAAAAAATATCAACATATTTGCCTATTGGATATCTATTTGCAGGCCACGAAGACTACTTTTAGATTTACCAGTGGAATGACTGGCTCGGTTATAGTCTTCTCTTGGCCTGCAAATGGACATTCTTTAAGAGCACTCCAGAGGCAATTTTTGGGCGACTTGGCCTTGAAAGTTTTAACATTGTTCATGAAATCCAACAGGGGGAGATAACTACTTAGAGGTGAAAATAGACGTATTATTAGCTTTCACCAGCTGGCTGCCTGTGGCAAGCATCCTCCATTTTTGTAACAGTTTAAAGATTTGTGTCATTTTCTGGATCATGGCCAAACTTGTGACAACTAAAGAGTTAATAAATATATTAACCCTTTAAAAAACAAGAAAATTTATATTCTTGCTGATTGAATACCTATTTATAGGCCAAGAGATTATTTTTGAAAATTCACCACTTGAATGACTGGTTTGGTCATCGAAACAGTCAGTTTAGTGGTAAATTTTCAGTCTTCTCTTGACCTGTAAATGGACATTCCTCAAGCCTGCTGAAAATCCAGGCTTTGGCCGGCTTGACCAGTAAAGGGTTACATAATTATGTATTTCGAGCCTAGACACACTCACTTAATGTAAGTAATCTGTTAGTTTTGTTTTTATCATACAACATACATAATCTCATTACTATATTTACACTATACTACACACTACATACACTGTCATCACTATATTAGTGGTAAACATTGCATCACATATTGTCTCTTCAGCAAACGTATTATTTATAACTTAATATCTGAACGAAAAAGAAGGGAAAGAAAATGATGCTAAGATAATTAAACTCTTTTACCACTAGTGCCAGCCTATGGTTTATTCAGTTCAATTTTAAACGATAAGTGGAGTTTATTTTACAAGCGGTAAACAGGTTAACACAAGGAGTGACATTCCGATTGTAACTAAATTAACTCAAGATGCATTATTCTTTATAAAAAATTTATATAAATGTCATGAATGATTCCTGTTCAACTGTTAAATGAATACCAATCACATCAAATGTATTGTACTGATTATGCTATATACAGGGTTTGTACCTCTTTTTGTGTTTGAAATTCCACGACTTTTCATGACCAACATTAACAAATTCCATTACATCTAAGAATTAATATCCAAGCGAGATCAGTTCATGACATAGTTCCATAAATTGTGATCCGACTTTATTTGGCCAAATGTAAGATTGCGTCTTGTAATAATCAATCCAAAGCCTTGTTCGATAAGCTGAACATGCCATAATTGACAGCGAAAGTTCTTTTATTTTGCATGAGTAACATTTTCCATTACTTTTGCAGGCCCGGAATTTAAATGTTCAAATTTCATCACTTTACAGGATTTCCATGACCAGTACAAACCCTGTATATAGAAGCATATTGTTCACTTCCAAGCCACCTTATCTGTATTAGAATTATATGCTTTTTAGCAGCATGTTAATGTTGAACTGTGGTTGTCGCCATTCTGTCTACATAGGCGATGGTGTGCGATGTCATGCAGTTGCGGGTACAAAACTTTCTTTGTCATGTAATAATGATCATGCTAAGGTTTTGAAACTAATTTGATTGGAAGCTGTTGCTGCCTAAGGTAGCAACAACTTCCAGTGAAATTAGTCTCAAAATATTTAACAGTTTATGGTTACATTTACACCAGATTGACAGACTACAGATGGCATGTCTATGATTGAGTGTATATACTGAAGAAGTTAGGTTTTTTCTGATTGGTTGAAAAGTAAATCACGACAGTATTCATAGCTGTTAAAGACTGGATATCTTTCTTTAAACTTATCATAAATTGATTAAATATGTAGAACTTAAATAAATTTAGAATTATTTGTTACTTTACAGGCACTAATTAACTAGAAGTGTAGCCGCCATTTTACGCAGATATTTATTGGCGCCATTATCGGTATAAAACAATTCTCGCTATGCCAATGCTAGTCAATGTTCTGTTGGCTTCCCAGAAAGCGCAGAGCATAGTTCAATACTAATTGTTCATTTTCTATGGTGCAATAGCTTTCCATCACATTGTTCTCAAAATAATCAGCTGATAAAACAACTGTCAATAGGCAACGATTTGTCTGAAAATCATTGATGCAACAACTTTCATTCAATGTTCTCAAAATAATCAGCAGAGCAGTCAATGTTGCAAGATTTGTTGAAGATATTTCGAGCAACTTTATTGACAGTCATTGCTGGCTTAGACACTAATAACTTTGTCAAGTATTTCTCAGAATAATCAGAGGGCTTTCAGTGTTGGTCACTTAAATGCATGTTGAACAGGCATCAACGTAACCCAGCAAGGCTGAAATTCCAGTATCTCGATTTCAAAATAATGATGCATCAACACTTTCTACTGGTCTTCCACTTACGCTAGTGCCAGATTCTTAAATAGAATGTTTCCTATATCATACAGAGTTTCACATAGGGCAATTGTAGTGTTGAAAGGTTTAAAATAAAACAATGAACCGGTTGTAAACACATTTTGTAGCACATGCATCCCAAGTTGACATATACATAATTGATAAACCATATCTTCTGACAATACATGTTTCATTGGAAATGTCCATTTGCACGCCAAGGGAAGATTATTCTCTGAAATAGACAGATCCATTTCTAGCCACCCTCCAACCAGATTTTGCGTGTCTTGGGACTGATTTATTTAATCCCAATTTCAAGGTAAATATAGCGGAAAGCTGACCAATATTTTGAATTTACTCTTACTGGGTGCTGTTGCTGCCTATGCTTATTAAATACTAAGTCCATCACAGACATACAATTCGTACACTTGACCGATTTTTAAATGTTCATGACGGAGTTACTTGAGTGACTGATTGGATCTCTCTATTTTTACTTCAATTAAGCTATCCAGCAGTTTTATTTATCACCCTTTATTGCAGGAATTCAGGATGAAGTTAAACATAATTTCAAGAATGTAAATCCATTGCCAGACAATAATGCTAGAGGACAGGAAGACCATGTGTGAAAGATCACAATTAATGCTCCAACAGACTAAGTAACATACAAATGAGGTAAAAAATCTATACTATTCAACTAATGCATGCACGCGTGGGAGTGTGGTTGGTATACATAGATGATACCTATGATGATGATGATGATGATGTGCTCGCCAGTCTTTCTTTTCATATGCTAAGTGTTTAGATAGTAAGCTTTGACGCAGCATGATAGGTCTAATAAAATCTTATTCAATTGTCATTTCACTCTCATACCATGAATTAATAGCTAATCATAGTAAAATATTGAAATTCGAATCTGGAACCCCACCAAAACAGTTTTTATAAAAAGTTCCTCTTAGTGATGCAACTGCGTTTATCCTATAATAGAATGATGTTATTTTATGGCTGGAATGACTAGCTCTGTTATCGAGCCAGTCATACCAATGGTAAATTTTAAAAGCTAATCACAAATGGCTATTTCTCAAGCGAACTTCAGAGGCCATATTTGGTAGGCGTAACCATTAAATTCCCACTTCACAATTCTTTTTTCTGTACAAATCCTATTAGTTTCTGAGCAGGGCAACAGTATGTTCATGACACCTATCAACAAGAAATACATAAATCTCTCACAATTTAATGGTCAAAATTGGTCAAGGAAATAAATTCTCACAGAGAATGTCTCAATGGAAACCTTTACAAAGCTTACCACTGGAATTATGCGAGCCAGTCATTCATTCTAGTGGTAGTTTCTGAAATATTCTCCTCTC
Organism: Chaetoderma sp. LZ-2023a; assembly: GCA_034401795.1. Classification (NCBI taxonomy): domain Eukaryota; kingdom Metazoa; phylum Mollusca; class Caudofoveata; order Chaetodermatida; family Chaetodermatidae; genus Chaetoderma; species Chaetoderma sp. LZ-2023a. The sequence continues at coordinate 147,971,452 of CM067370.1, read as the reverse complement.
CTGCGCTACAATTCAACATTTGCAGACACCACACAGAAGCAATTTTGGCTTGTTTCACCATTAAAGTCATAATTACAAAATAATTACAATATTTACAGCGTAGTTTTAGCACTGTGTGAATTATAAAGCCAATGAGTGATATCTATTTATACAGCTTGCTGGCTTCTCTCGATCTCATCCACAGTCATCACTTTCTGACCCTGTCCAGGGAGAGGCGGCATGTTTGATAGCTGTTTCTTCAACATCTCAACACCAAACCATTTTGCTAAGTTCTGTGTTGCGGCATCACGAGGCACAACATTAGGCGAGTCATTGGGGCTAGTCTTCATGTTAATAAGATTGTTGTTGCCATTGCGTAAGGCTGCAGTCACAGCCGCTGCTGCAGCAGCATTAGGAGACAGGGCTCCACCAAAGCCTGCAAAAATTAGGAATTAAATTTCTTTTATATTCTGTGAAAATGCATATAAATTTTATATCACGCTCAAAAGTTAATAATTTGTTAATATATATAAACCACTATAAATTAACAGCAGGATGTCCATCGAAGCCAGGTATATTGTGATGGACTTGTTCCACAGGCCGACAATACATGTTAGAATTTGTATCGTTTGCTACAAATTTTTCCAGTTTCAATAACTCTTAATCCTTGTCAATAAGATTAATACAAAGTTTAGGCTTTGTTCATATTTGTTGTGGGACATTCTGCTGAATTTAATCCATAATACTGACCATCAATACTGTTGCAATGATTCATTTGTGATATGGGTGAGCATTTTGGCGAGTGATGTTTTCATAACAATTAAAAACAATTTAAAACAAGAATTCCACGGAATTAAATGTCTTGCCCATCTCCTGTTTGTCACAGTGGCAATGACGTTTGACCTTGCGACCTCCGTGTTATTATGCTGCTTCGAAACATAGGTAAATATGTATCGAATTTTAGTTCCAAAAGGATTAACCAATCCCGAAATATAATTGATTTGCTGAATGGAAAAACTCAAGGTTGAAAAGGCAGAGGTTCAATAGAAATATTAAAATGTCCGTGACCTTTGATATGGTGACCTCCATGTCACCATCCTGTATCCTCTTGGTATAAGTAACCGTGTACCCAAGTTGTGTTCCATTAGGGTTAAGCAACCACGAAATATAACATGATAAGATTTACTAAGCCTAACAAGAGGCCCAACGGCCTGTGGCGCTCACCTGGACCATTTGCATTTAAGCCATTTCCATTTAAACAGATATGACGGATGATTTTCGGAAAATCCAAGACGTCTAGCAAAAATTTTACCAATCAAGATTCTTGTTTAATATGTTGAAGCCTACCGTCATAGGATCGTTCCACCCAAGTTTTGTTGAAATCAGGCTATTGATTGAAGGAGTACCGATTTTAATTGGCTAGGGAATAATTTCAGAAAATCAGAGATGGCTGCCAAAACATTGACCTATCAAAATTCTGAATAGAAGGCTACGACAATAGGATCCTTCCAGTCAAATTTGGTTGAAATTGCCCAAGCGATTAATGAGGGGTAGCATTTTATACAAATTCCCATTTATCGGAAAATCAAAGATGGTCACCATCAAAATTCTGTATACAGGTTCTGAAGCGTACCGGCCTAGGGTTCTTCCAACTGAGGTTGGTTGAAATCGGCCAAGCGGTTAATGTAAAAAAATCCAAGATGACCGCTGGGAAAAAAAAAATCGACCAATCAAAATTCGGTATACAAGTTCTGAAGCCTACTGTCCTAGGCTCGTTCCAGCCAGTCTGATTGAAATTGCCCAAGCAGTTAATGAGGGGTAGCGGTTTAAATCATTTTCAGCCAATTTTCGAAAAATCCAAGATAGCCAGAGAACAAATTGATCAATCAAAATTATGTGTACAAGCTCCGAAGCATACCACTTTAGCCAAGTTTGCTTGAACTCGTTCAAGCGGTTAAGGAGGAGTAAGCTTTTAACTGATTCACAGAAGTTTGCAGAAAATCCCAGATGGCCACCGCAAAAATTCACCAATCAAAATTCTGTATATAAGTTCTGAACCATACCAGCATACTATCCTCCCAGCTAAGTCCGGTTGAAATTGTTCAAGACGTTAATGAGGAGTAGCTTTTTAAAACGATTTACTGCCATTTTTCGGAAATTTAAAGATGGACACCGAAAAAATTGATCAATCAAAATTCTGTATACAAGTTCTGAAGCCTACCCCATAGGATCTTTCCAGTCAAATTAGGTTGAAATCCGCCAATGGGTTAATGAGTAGCATTTTGAAGCAAAGTTGACGGACGGACCAACGATGGATGGACAGTCGCCATGCCATAAGCTCACTTGGTCATTCTGGAAAACTTAACATGGAAAAATAACATAGATTTGTACAGGTCAGAATGACATTGACCTTCGACGTTGTGACTTCAGTTTCAACATGCTGCTTCATAACATTATCGGTAACAATGTATCCAAGTTTAGTTTCAATAGAATTAACCAATCCTGAAATATACGGTGATAAGTTTTGCTAAACGCTGTCATCGGAAAAGTGACACATGTCTTGCTTTCTGCTTTGCAGGCGAGACAAAAAAACCACTTTTCTCCAACCCTATCACTATGACGATATATACAACAGTGCTGTTATTTTATATTTATATATAGCAAATATCCCTCAGCTTTATTATCTGATCTGTAGTATTATTATACCTGGCTTCTGGGTTGGAATCTGTACTTGTTGTCCAAGGACACCAGGTGGCATCATGTTCATTGCGTGTGGTGTAGGTGATCGTGGCGGTGCAGAAACCATTCCGGCAGGTGGCTGGCCCGGTGGTCCAGAGTGTGGCGGAGGCACCATACCAGGGAAGACACCAGGAGTACGCTGTATTGCTCCCTGAAATCGTGGATCTATAGCCGGTCGCTGGGGCGGAGCACCAGGGGGTGGAGGCGGTTGCTGAAGAGCGGCTAGAGAGTTGAATTGGTTCAGTTGATTCAACTGATTTAATTGGTTTACTGAAATAATAAGTAATATTTGTAAATGAATACTCAATTTGCACAGATCCATTGCAGACAGAAATTAATCAACAATTATTGGCTTTAGCAGAAATCTATCAGATTGATGGAACATGAAATAGGAGATCTATGACCTTGATGCTCAGCTTTGTAAAGCTTATGCCAATGGCCTTACATGAACTATAAGTTAGAACTATTGATGAAACAGGTAAACTAGTTTTGATATATATGCTTCAGAAATCATGTTACAGTGACCTAGTTTGCAAAATTACTAGCAGCATATGGGTAAATGTGTTGATCTGTAAAGATAAAAGCCAATAACTCTAACATGATGACATCAGCTTAAATGATGAAATAAGCTTCTTCACTGTAGGAAGGTTACTATTAACCCTTGTTACTCTAATTTAATTTAAAAATTTAAAATTTTGACAGTGACAAAGGTTAATAGTAAACAGCAACATCATCCACCACAATTGTTGAAAAATGTACACCAGTTTCTTTGTTATTGACACAGCAAAAGATAGAATATAGACATCAGAGTGGTAAGGGTTAATTACAATTTGTCAACACCTTTACTTTTAAATTAACTCCCAATCCTACATGTAACAGATCATTTATTGGACCTAATTTGCGTACCTCTTGCCGCGGGGCTCATATTGTTCTGCATCATCTGTTGCAGTAGTAATGTATTAGCAGCTACTGCTGCGGAATGCATATTCACAGGGACAGGTGAATGAATGGGCATGCGACCAGGCAGTGACAATGGATTCATCATTTGTGCAGGTGTACCACCAGCTCCTATACCACGTCCCATAGCTGCAGGCGTCAACTGACGTGGAGACTATATAAAGAGAAATGCTTTACTGTTGAATCCATAATAGATTGCAGGAATTTCCTCATGGGGAGAGTTTTCACTATGTCAATTATCTAATTTAAACAAATTCTGCCTCTAATTTCAGTGTGTGTGTGTGTGTGTGTGTGTGCCAAATTCTGCCTATAATGTCAGTGCGCGCGTGCGTGTGCATGTGTGCGTGATTCATTAACCCTTCAACCCTCAAATTTGTTCAAGAAAATTTCAATTTTCTCATAGGAAATGTCTATTTGCGGGCTAAGAGGTTTATTTTTGAAAATTTACCATTGGAATGACTGGCTCACTTATCGAGCCAGTTATTCCAGTGGTAAATTTTCAAAAATAGTCTTCTCTTGGTCTGCAAATGTACATTTCTCGAGATCACTGCAGAAGCCGTTTTTTGCTGATATGAGTGTTAAAGGGTTAACACTTAGAAAGCTGAAATTTTTGATTCCTAGATTTTATCCCATGTCAAGACAGCCGATTTTTATTTTGGAAACTACGTTAGTGTTAGCTGTTGCTATCAGTATTAACAGATTTCAGCAATTTGTTTACAAAATGGACCAGCCTTTTTTCTAGTGACTCTGCAACAATGACTTTGTAGATAAGTGTGGTACTATCTGGTAGCCTGAAATTCATTTAATATGTAAACTAACTTAAATTAAATTACCACTTTTAAGTAATTTATGCTCGTCATAAGACACATAATTAATTTTATCTACCTGGACCATTTGTTGTTGTTGCTGCTGCTGTTGTAGTCGCTGCTGTTGCTCCAAAATCTTATTCAATTCAACATTAGTGAAACCAGTGCCAACTACAGGCCGATGTTGTGGTGATGTGTATGGGTCTGCTTGTAGAGGAGGCTGTTGCATCTGCTGTGGCAGAACATGTCGTACCTGACCGGCGACCATGATTGGTTGTCCTAGAGAGGCAAGAAGAGACATGGGTCAATAAGCAGTCAACAGTACACATTCCTAACTGCTACTCTTCAGCTTGCCACATATACTTTCAAGGGGGAATAGACAGAATATTATTTGCGCACTTGAGTCTTTGCAACGTGGTCTAAAATATTGTTCATGATTTGGATGAGAATGGCTAGAATCAGTGAAAAGCATGGCATAACAATAGAATGATCATCCTGTAGCTGAGTGGCCCCACGTGATACAATAAATTACTAGCATGTCAATGAAATAGAGTAACCTTGAATGGGCAGTGAGCATTGTCATGAAACAAGTAACCATTTAACACTCAAACCAGCAAAAAACTTTTGTAATGGTCTTGAGAAATACCAATTTGCAGACCAATAAGCCTATTTTTGAAAATTTACCAATGGATTGACCGGCTTGACAACTGAGCTAGTCATCCCACTGGTAAGTTTTCAAAGATAATCTCTTGGTCTGCAAATGGAAATTTTCTATGACAAAATTGAAATTTTCTTGAATAAAGTTGAGGGTTAAATGGCTGATATAGAACGTCAGTTAGTTTAAGCAAGGCATTGCAAGCAATATAAATCCCCTCCATTCCCGCCTTTGTTGAAATGACAAGCAAGGAATTTTGATATAAACTGATGGAATTCGAACTTGCCCTCCTTCCGTATTCACATTACTGAGTGGTATGTCAAAGGTTGTTCAAATCGGTGTAGGCAAACAGTCATTGTCCGGAAAGCAATCAATACGAACATAGGTATGAACGGGCATATACCTATATCCCCTCAAACTTCAAGGAGATAATAATTACTGATCCATGCACTGCATTTCGCAGAAGGTACAAGGTTCAATAGTGTGGATATACTAAGGAATTGGTGTAGGCAAACAGTCATTGTCCGGAAAGCAATCAATACGAACATAGGTATGAACGGGCATATACCTATATCCCCTCAAACTTCAAGGAGATAATAATTACTGATCCATGCACTGCATTTCGCAGAAGGTACAAGGTTCAATAGTGTGGATATACTAAGGAATTTCATAGATCAAGGCACTGTACCAAATCTTAAGCTAAGGTCCATGTTAGCAGAAAGTCGGGACAAAGAGCTCCCGCTGCTTGCCAGTATAATGAAAACAAAAAACTAAATTCGGATCCAAACATGTGTCAAAAAAGATTTTCAGATGAAAGTCATGCATCATATTAGAAGTTAAACTGATTGCAACATTTTCAAGAAACTTTCCCAATAAAATGAAAACAGAGGAATCATAAAATCCAGATCTGTATCAGAACGTATACAATGATTTTAAAAGCCATATACCAAATCTGAAGCTAATCTGATCGTAGCATTTTTGAGATATGGTTAGAATGCGAATGTCACACCATACAATGATTTGTCACACCATGGCAGTAGCTCATCGGTCTACAGAAAAATAAGCTGATTAATAAACATGTTATATCTGCTCAGTCTTTATGTTTTTACACATATCTATTACTATTTGAATTCTCGCATGTTTCTTTATCCTAGGTGCCTAAAAAGGTATGTACAGTAGTCTAGAATGAACTGTATTTCCCCATGTAACTGGTATTCATCTAACAACAGTTTTCAGCAACACCATTTTTTAGTTGTCTCCACAAAACAATCTAAATCTGGAGCAATGTGTGCAGAAATGAAAGCATTAATAGTAACCTTTAACAATAGGCCTTCCAGATCCCAGAGCGGTTATAGGTTGCTGTGGTGCTGTAGCAGCTGCTGATGTATACACAGGTCCTGCCTGGCAGCTGTCCTTCATCATGCCTTGACCAAACAGTGGACGACTGTTCATATTTGCCAATATCTGATTACTCATTGTCGACATAATTTGCCCATGTAGTGCTGAGGGTTTTACCAATGGTGGTCCACCAGCATTCTGAAAGAAGGTGGGGATTTTAAAGGCTTGTGAGATAATCTTAAAGAACATTAATTATAATGATTATAAGATAACTGCCTTAACTTGTAGCCAGTATCTGACCGCTAAGGAGCTAAATTTTCTTTTAAAAATGCTAAATTCACTTAATACTATGCTACTGAAAATTATTCTATGGTGCAGCAATTATTCTAAATTAACCCTTTAACCTCAAATTTATTCAAGAAAATTTCCATTTTCTCATAGACAATTTCCATTTGCAGGCCAAGAGAAAGACTATTTTAGAAAATTTGCCACTAGAATGACTTGGCTAAATAACAAAGCCAGTCATTCCACTGGCAAATTTTCAACAATTTGCCACTGGAATGACTGGCTTGGTTATCTAGCCAGTCATTCCCGTGCTAAGTTTTCAAAAATAGTCTTCTCTTGGTCTGCAAATGGACATTTCTCAAGACCACTGTAGAAGCCATTTTTGGCCGTCAATATGAGTGCTAAAGGGTTAAGAATTTGGATAGCTACAGGAATACTTATATAGCGGCTTTGATGAGCTATAATTCTAATACAATGACAAACTAGAAAATCAGTGTCGCCAAAGGATACACCTCGCAGATACAAAATTATTTTTGTCGAGTTGAAAGGCAAATTATTTTTGATAATGATTTTGTGCTGGTTTTGCTACGGAAATTGGTGACAAACTACTTCACCTTTAGAAAGGGTATAATAATTATAAGTTCATTTGATTCCTTACTTGATGGTCAAGAGAGTTTGCACTGCTTGCTCCACTAGCGCTGTTTGAGAACATTTCTGGTGTTGCTGTTGTCATAACAATCTCAGGTAAAGCTGCTGCATGTTGTGATTCACTGGAAGGATGAATCGGGTCAACTGGCTCATTCACAATAATTGGGTTTAGACCGCTGGTCGCACCTGAAACAGGAATGTTGCTTGTACAACAAGGAGAGAACTGAATTGAAACTATCACCTTCAAAAGTAAGTATTTATAATGTTCTAACTTCCTAAACATTAATCCGATATACTGTTACCAAAGTTTTATGGTAATCAAAAGCATCTCTTTAATGGCATACCATTGCAAATCTCCATGCTTTCAACACCGCCAAGCTCACCACAGTGGCGGCGAGGTTGCAACAGGAGGGTAGGGTGCAAAGCACAATGTAAACATTGTCTTATTATTCGCAATCATATGGACATGAACAATTTAGTTGATTTCCGCCATCTTTGGCATTTACATCCCCACCACCTTCCCCCATGCCACACTCTCCCCAACCCTGGGGACGGAGCTTAATGTAAACATTGCTTCACAATCCACAATCATATTAGCAACGCATATACCACATTTGGCTGAATCCTACCAACTTTGCCGTTCTGCCTACATTCTACCAACACACTCATCCCAAACTCCTCCCAACCCAACACACACACACCTTCACCCTGGTGGCAGAGTCTGCTGTACACATTATCTTGCAATCCACAATCATATCATTGGGAACTTACATAGAAAACTTGGTTGAATTCTGCCAGCTTTGACTTTCTGCCATACCCCAAACCTCCAACACACACTCACTCTAACCCCCTCCCAACACACCAGAAACACTTTCACCCTGGTGGCAGAGTTTAATGTATACATTATCTTGCAATCCACAATCATATCATGGGGAAGTTACATAGAACCATTGGTTGAATTCTAACAACTTTGACTTTCTGCCACCCCAAACCACCCACCCACCCGCCTCACCATCACCTCCAGCCTGCTCCAACTTCAATCTTGAGGGCTGAGTTTAATGTAAATATCGTCTTGCAGTAGGCTATCATAGGGGTAACTCATAAAAAATTTGATTGAATTCCATCAAACTGTTTCGGAAGCGATACCTGGATGGAGTCAATTCCAATATCCCCTCCATTTTTTCAAAATGTGTGGGGATAAAAAAATAAGTTTTAATAAGATATCCAGTGCAAAGCAGGTCTTCTGACATATTTCAAGTGCTTTCGACGGAGAAGCCTAGCAACACTGATGCATTTAATTAAGAAATTAAATAACATGGAGGTCACATTGAGGCATCCATATACCACGTTTGAAGCATGTTTTCTACAGATATCATCCAGAAACTAGATTTACTATGAATTTTAAACTTTTCAGTGGATATATAAAATACTGATTAAGTTGAAATGTAATCTCAAGTGCGCTCTTGTCATGGTATTGACATACTAATTACCAATCCAAATCTGTATACACAATTTATTCAAAACCGTTCCAATTTAGCTACAGTACATTAATACCATGATACTAAAATTACAAGTTAAAGCTTAAAAATTTGAAATTTCAGCATCTCGATTTCAAGACAACTATAGAGAAAAGCTATTGATTATTTTGAATCTAATTTAAAACCTCCCAGTCAAATTAGTTTCAAAATATTCAAGAAAATAATTTTTACATCATAAATAACTTGTTGTTTCTAGTCTGCGAGAGTTAAAGGGATAATCCAGAAACTGAAATCTTTCACAACAGTTGATCAAACAGAGCTTTGTGAACTACTAGTGTGTTACCTTCAACAATGTTCTTGACCTCTTCGGAATGTTGACTATCAGTGCTGTCCATTTTGACCAGATGTCTTCGATGATGATGATGATGATGATGATGATGATGACCATTATGGGTAGCACCACCAGAACTCTCTACTTCATCTGCAGGTTATAAAAGTCATTAATGCCAATGTATGGAATTATTTAACACTTAACGAAGCCGGCCTCGGTAGTGGTCTTGAGGAATGTTCATTTGCAGGCAAAGAGAATATTATTTTTGAAAATTTACTACTAGAGTGACTGGCATGATAACCACATTAGTCATTCCAGCGGTAAATTTTCAAAAGTATTTTTCTCTTGGCCTGCACATGCATTATACAGTGGATTCCTAAGAGATTTCTTTGATTAGAAGCGTTTACTCTGCAGAAGAAATTCCTAACCGCCTTGAATATTAAATGATTAAGATAGGACCTATCTCAAATCATGGTTCCCAGCACTTTATCAAAACAAAATTCCCTGATATTTCCGTGAGAAATTTCCAACATTCCATGAGAAATATTTTCACTTTACCATGGTCGTTGGAAAGTCAAGAAGTAGTTGCAGCACAGAAACTAAGATACTGATAAAATATACAAGAGCGTGGTAGCATGTGCATACAAGAATTGTAATTTATTTCCTTTTTCAGCTAATGGACACAACTTGGAAACATGACACAAGGCCCCCATACGTTAACCCGGCAAAATGTGAAAAACACTTCTGAGTCATTGTCAAATTCCCTGAGTTTGCCCTGATTTTTGGTGTTTTTTCCCCAAATTCCCTGAGTTTTCTGACTGGAAAAATGGAAATATATTTTCAAGGTTTTCCCTTATTTCCAGAGTGGCTGGGAATTCTGCAATTAGACCATTTGTCCTCAGGCACACCCTATAAAACCCACTCTCTGATATGATTAGTCGTACCCTCAGCTCCTTCAGAACGAGATTGCTTTTCTTTTTCCTCAACTTTATCCGAATGCATTTTCCGAATCACAGATGTTGGCGTAAAATTTGCAGGAACATTAGGCTAGAAATATAATAATAATAATAAGAATAACAAGAGGCCAAAGGGCCTGTGACGCTCACCTGCACCATTAGCATTTGAAACATTTGCATTTAAATATACACGATTCTTTAGATTAAACAAGATGGCCACCGGAAAAATTGACCAATCAAAATTCTGAATGAACGTTATGGAGCCTATCACCATAGAATACATCTAACCAAATTCTGGAACCCTCTACTACAGGATCCTTTCAGCCAAATTTGTTTGAAATCGTTCAGAATGGTAAGGAGAAGCAGCATTTGGACAATTTCCGATACATCTTTCATAAAATCTAATATTTCCACCCAAAAAATTGATGAATCAAGATTCTGAATGGAAGCTCTGGATCCTACCACAATAGGGTCGTCTTTCAGCCAAATTTGGTTGAAATCGCTCAGAATGGTAAGGAAAAGAAGCAATTTGACAATTTCCAGTACATTTTTCATAAAATCTAAGATTTTCACCCAAAAGAATTGATCAATCAAAATTCTGAATAGAGTTCTAGAGCTTACCACCATAGAAGCCATGTAGCCAAATATGGTTGAAATATGTCAAGCAGCTATGGAGGAGTAGCATTTTGACCATTTCTGGTATTTTTTCCATAAAATCTAAGATTTTCACCCAAAAAATTGATCAATCAAAATTCTGAACAGAAGTTCTAAAGCTTAGCACCATAGAAGTCATGATTTTCACCCAAAAAATTGATCAATCAAAATACTGAAAAAGCGTCTGGAGGGTACCACCATAGGATCCTTTCAGCCAAATTTGGTTGAAATCGGTCAAACCATTAAGAAGAAATGATTTGACGGACAGACGGATGCCATGGCATAGGCCACGTGAGCTAATAATAATAATAATAATAATAAAAATCGGACTGCTCCACTATGCAACCCCCCCACCCCAACTCAAAAAATCCAATTAGATTAATGTAGTGTGAGAATTGTGCTATTAGTCTGTAACACAGCCTCCCCACCCCTCAGTCCATACCCTGACAATATAACCATGCCTGCAGTATCCATAGCTATGATTGTCTGACATTTTATGACAATGAGATTGTGCTCTTACAATATGACAATGCCTGCTGCGATTGTATGCCACTATATGACAATGGGTTTCCTCGCCATAGCAACACGTCACACATTAAGATTGCAATGTGATGTCATATTACTTCTCGGAAGTCGCATTCTATTTCTCATGCCTAACTGTCCATCAAACATGGCGGGCGTTTAGCGTCTCACTACAGAGACAGACAGACACACAGATTTGTGGCTGGTATCTGAAGTAGAGTCTGTATAACAGTTTAACAGCAACCATTACATGTCTGATAAGGTTGATGAAGCTCGAGTCATCGTGCCACGTTTAGACAAAATGTCACAGTTAATGTCCAGTTTTTGCTAAGCCCCTCCCACCTCCACCCACACCACGCTTGTGTTGGGATCGATCGATCGATCTCTGAACTCCCTGATGATCAATTTCCAGAAAACTATACAGAGCTGTTAAATGTTTTGAAACTAATTTGACTGGCTGCTGTTTGCTGCCAACAGCAGCCTATCGACAGTTTCCTGACCTGACCAAATATAAATGGAAGATCAAGTAGACCAAGGATTACAATCGAGCCTTATTTACTATACATATTATTTTACCTTATTTGGCACAGGTGAGGCAGAAGAAAATATTACAGGACCAGTCATTCTGGGAATTCCCTGTGGAATACCCGGCATCCCTTGAGAAATTCCTGGCATCCCTTGAGAAATTCCCGGCATCCCTTGAGACATTCCTGGTATCCCTTGAGACATTCCTGGTATCCCTTGGGAAAGTCCTGGTATCCCTGCTGACACCATCATCAGAGGGTTCGGTGATTTGGCTCTAAAGTATGAAAAAAAATACCATTAATTTATTACATGTATATATAAAATGGCCAGTGTGGAACTGTACATATTGCAATTCATGAATCCATTCCCTCACTCAATCATATGACGTCATAATCAACTACATGACGTGTATGCTGACGTCATAAGACGTTATGAATGATTCGATTAAGCCCGTCTTTAACGCGTAATAGTCTGACACATTGTACGAATTGTATGTTTTTGCTATTTAAGAAACATGCTGTTGAATATTTTGAGACCAATATGACTCGACGCTGGTGCTGCCATAGGCAGCAACAGCGCCCAGTTAAATTAGTTTAAAAATATTCAATAGCTTACCTGTAGTTTTCTGGAAATTTAGTCAGGGAGTTCAGAGATTGATCGATCACAACACGAGCGAGGTGTGGGTGGAGCTAAGATAGAGATGGGACGGGCATAGCTAAAACTGGAAAGGACCAGTACTTAGACAGTTAGTCTAGTGTTAACTGTAAAATATTTTCTTAGTCAACAAAGGGTGAGGCAAGATTCTCCTGCTAAGATGCAAATTTCCAGGTTTTCTAGGAATAGCGAGAACCCTGCCAGCCTCTATATTAGCCTATATACGCACTGAATGATCATGCTGGGGAAATAGGAAAATAGCAGCGAATTAGGCAATATAGCAAAGGGAAAATGGATATTTTCTTGAATAATTTTAGCCAATAAATCAAGGGATTAACCTATTTCTCTATGAATCCAACAAAAGGTATGGGCACGTCAAGCGTTTAAAAAAAACTAACATTCTACATTTCCTAATTCGCAGATAAGATGTCGCACAGTATTTGGATAGCTCCATTTAGGTCGAGTTGTACTAGCCTTCACCTCGGGTTCAACAATAAACGACAATTATTTCAAGTCATAGCCTAACTCAGTGATTATTTTGAAAACAAAGACTGAATCTGTGTTTACAATCTATTCATTAGGTTTCATATTAAGCCTCTTTAAGTTCAGCTTTTGGGAGTTCAGAGAGAAACAAAGCTTAAAACAGAAACTAAAATTGGTTGATGTTTTAAATTGTAATACTAAATTTGATACATTACACAAACATTTGCTCTTATTTAGAAAATCCTGTGCACAGGTCTGTTCTGGCAAGATCTCCAAAAATAAATCACCATAATGGATGAAACCAGTTTTAGCAATGCTACGCCCATTCTTGATTAAGGTCCGCCCATATTTTGTCCCTGTTGGGATCGGTCTAACACTACTAACCAGGTAAATATTTTGAAACTAATTTGACTGGGCGATGTTAGGCAGCAACAGTGAGCGCTCAGTCAATTTAGTTCCAAAATATTCAACAGAATGTTTATTAAATAGGAAAGACACATTTCATACAACTATTAAGCGCCTATGACAGGCTTCGATATGTCATTCATGATGTATTTGAGTGTGACGTCAGTCTACCAATGACGTAATTGATTATGTCGTCATATACTACCAAAGATCGACAGCTCCTCACCAATCCACCCCACCCACCCAAAACAGACACAAACAGAAAACTACAGAGACCAAAATTTGTCTGCGAGTCTATCCGCACTGGGCTCATGCTTAAAGACGTCATCACTAAATACTGGCCAATCTTGCAAGGCACTGAACGCTGCAGGTTAGCGAATTCCTTGCTAGGAGCAATTGAATTTAATGACAATGAACATTGAAAACTTTTACCTTTCATGCTGCTTCTTCATGAAGCGTTCTTTTTGGTCCTCTAGTTGTTTCTTAATTAGAGCATTCTGCATAATAGTCTGAGTATGCACAATCAACTCCTGTGGACTTGGCACTCGTGAGATTGCTGGGGGACGAATACTGGATGTCGTCTATAAACAGTAGAAAATACACACTGATTAGTGGTGATGCATGTGGATGGAGTACTGCGACATCAATCTATCATGAGGCAAACTATAGACATGATTCATCATTAATTTAACCCGCAAATTTGTTCAAGAAAATATAATTTTTGTCACAGACAATGTCCATTTGCGGATAAAGGGATGAATATTTTTGAAAATTTATCACTGGAATGACTGGCTCGATTATTAAGTAATTCAAATGATAAAAATTCAGAAATATTCTTCTCTTGATTTCCAAATGGATATTTCCCATGTCGGTTTTGGCTGACTTTTGTGTTAAAGGAAAGGAAAAGGGAAGTAACAAATGACGTTTTTTCGTAATTCCATACAATATTAGATAATCTACCACTGGTAAAAATGGAAGTGAATCGGAATTATTTGAGAAAAATCTAGGAGCGCTTCACTTGGGAACCAATTAGTGACATCGCTGGTGCTTTGCACACCCGCGCGCCAACTTTGTGTGCTGGTATTCCGTGTACTCGAATATAACAAAAGCAAACTTGAATAGTTTCGTAAGCGGTATGAATACTATTCTCTATAGGCGCCAATGTAGAGTGATTAACTCGCTACTGTTAATTCACTATTGATCATTTGAAAACATTATATTTGAGTCAATTTTTCTGGTGGAAGCAACAAGTTTCAGTCAAAATGATTTCAAAAAACACTGCTGGTTTCCAAGGTCGCAACATGATGCCTACTAAATATTTTTGAAATTTGTGTGACTGAATGTAGATTCTGTCTCCGGAAACAATGGCTTTCCATCAAATTGTTTTAAGATTAGGCAGTATTTTGCTTATAGGAAGTAGTGGCTAACCAGCTTAAAACGAATGTAACTCAGATTAGAAATTCACTAATTGGTTGCACCAGAGTGACATAAATGGTATTTATCTGCCTTTTCTAATTCTTAGAGCATAACTTAGTTCCCTGGTCCTTTCCTTTAAACAAAACATGCTTAGCAAGAAAAAGAAGAGAAAAAATAGGCTGGAAATACAATCAGCATGTAAGAAGCATGTCAAATGGCAAATGTGACGATTTCAGTAATAGACAAATTTGGGTCAATAAATGCACAAATTTGGGACTGAAGCAAAACAATTTATGATGGCCAATGGTCAACAAATCAGATTGAGAAATGTTAAATTCCAATTAAGCAAGCCACAAGACCTATCTTTCAACTTTATGTGACCACCTTTTGATGGTCAATCATACATTGTCCACTGTAGATGGGCTGGACTGTACATTAAAGAAAACACATTTCAAAATGAACGTAAGAGTTCCAGTTCGAACGGGGTGGTGTGGAGATAAAGGCAGCATTCAAGGGATTTATAGATTTGTTTGGTCGCAGACGTTAGTTCATGCCACCTACCGTAAGTTGTGTAGGACTGAGGTTGCACATTGAGCTTTGTCCTATCTGTGCAGGATGGACTGGTGATGGTGCACTCAGATGCATTGGAGGTTGCTGACTAAACACTGAAAATAAAACATCATCAACATGTAATAAAACATCATCAACATGTACACTAAGTGACATGTGCTTATTTAACCCGTTAACACTAAAATTTGTTCAAGAAAATTTAAATTTTCTCATCGAAAATGTCCATTTGCAGACCAAGAGAAGCCTATTTTTGAAAATTTACCACTGGAATGACAGGCTCTGTTATCATATACTCTATGATATTTCCTAAATATTGACCTAGCTTCAATAATACTCAGAATTAAAAACAACACCCCCCCACTGGGCAGGTTACTCAACTGACAGTTCAGCGGATGTGCGGCCCAAACTCGCGCATGCGCGGGGCTGTCTCATTCTATTCCAAAATATTGGCGGACCTAATTGCAACATAAAACGCGGATAGACCGAGCCTCTGTGGGGCGGAGAGGCCAGGATCGTATCAGGGTGGTAAGTATCAACTCTCTCGTGAAAAAATAAATCCATGATTCCATTTATTTCACATCAAGAGTATACTTACCACCCTGATACTCTATGATATAGCCAGAATTCGGCGGGAGTGAGGCGAAGGTCAGAAGAACGGCTCATCCATGGAAGAGCAAGCTCTTTTGCTTTTGGAGCACTAAAACATCTGAAAATGCGTATGTAAACACAATCAGGAAATGATTTTGACATTGGATAACACGACCGATGTTGAGAGTAATGACCGTTTAACATCTGCTCCACACACACACCCCACCCTCTTAAAGAGGGAGCGATGACCTCAATGTCCTATATGCTCCCTATGTACTCATGCTAAAGTACTATAAGACATCGGACGAAAGCTTAATTTCGCATACTCTCAGATGGAACCACAAAGAACACAAAACCATCACCATTTTAGTAAGTAATAAAGAACGTGACAAAAAATAACCATCACCAAATATAGGACTAACCTATTTTGACAAGATTCCCTTACATAGTACGGAAAAGCGGGGGTTCCCCCACTAAATTTCACTATGTGAGTCAACGGCCTTATATACAATATTTACAAACAGATTTAACGTTTATGTAAAATCTATAACGCAAGCGGATTTGAGGTGTCACGGAGGTAATGATCTGTAAAACTAGCCTCACAGTGCCATTGTGCTACTGACATGTCATCCACCGGCACTCCGTTAAACAGAGCCATGGATGTCACTACTCCACGGACACTGTGAGCCTGGGCTATGTCAACTTGTTTTCCTGTGGCGGCTTTGTGGCAAGGCTGGATGCATTCCACAATCCACCTAGAAATATTGTCTTTAGAAGCTCTCCCATGGGGTTCAATGTAAGATAGCCATAAAGAACTAGGGTCCGTCCGCCATTCCTGTGTACGTTGTTTATAACACGTTAATGCACAGACTGGACACCAAGCCTTTGAATTAGGATCAAACCTAGACAAAGCGGGTAAAACTATAGGCTGACCAGGATATTTCAGACTGGTTTTTCGCCATAAGGTTAACGCTAGGTAGAAGCCGAAGGCCTTCCCCTGTAACCACAAAACGGTCTGGCTCTGCTGACAAAGCATGTATTTCAGTTCTTCGTCTGGCTAAAGCTGCAGCAATCAGAAAAACTGTTAAGCGTCAACATTTTCATGGAAATGGAGCTTAGTGATTCAAAGAGTTTATCTGCTAATACTTGAAGTACTAACAATAAACTCCAAGACGGAATCACTGGAGGATTCCTTGGTCTTAGATTACCCATGCCTTTGATCAAAGTGTTTAGATTACATACTTCATCACTTCCCCTATTAGCCAAGCAAGGGATAACTGACATTTAAAGCTGACTGGTAGCCAGCAATAGTTAGGCTTGAGGCCATAGGCATCAAAAAGGTGACAGAGGAAATTGGCTACTATCTGAATAGATGCTTTCATTGGATTAATACATCTTTTTGAGCACCATTCAGCAAATCTGTTGAATTTATAATTATATGCTCTGGAGGTTGACCTCCCCCCCCCCCCCCCCCACCACCCTTCTGGCTTTTGCCATAAATATGGCTGCTTGGTCACAAAAGCCCTTCTTAACTGCCGATTCCTTGACAACATCCGCACAGTCAATTGGAACATTGACAGGTTGTTGTGCAAGGCCGTGCCCTGGAAAATTATGTTGTCCATCAGAGGCAGAGGAACAGGATTGCAGACCAGAAGTTCCAGCAGATCCGTATACCATGATCGGCTTGGCCAATCTGGCGCGATCAGAAGCACTTGGCATTCCTGCTGCCTGATTTTCTGGAGACCTTTTGGAATCGGGATTGCTGGCGGGAATGCGTATGCATGCATACATTCCCTCCCAGCTGATAGCTAATGCATCTATTGCGATAGTGCTCGGATCTGGAATCGGAGAGACGTACATCGTCATCTTCACATTCTTGTTCCTTGTGAATAAATCTGTTGGGCTTGCCCCAGGGGTTGAAGACGGTCCGCCACATTGATTTAGTTGCCATTCCGTGGGAAGAATGCTCAGAAACCTGAATTCCCATTGGCTGCCCTGGAATGCAAATCTCAGGAACCGACGAAAGCTCTTCGCAATGGGAATGTGAAAATAGGCATCTTTTAGATCTATTGATGCTGTCCACATTCCCTTCCTTAATCCTGCTAACACCGTTCTTAGTTTCCATTTTGAAATTTGGTGCGAGGATAAACCTGTTGAGAGGTTTGAGGTTGAGAATTGGTCTCCACCCTCCAGTGCTTTTTGTCACTAGGAACACGGTTGAATAGTAACCCAGACATTTTTGTGCGCGTTGAATTGCGTGTTTTAGTATGAGGGATTGAATTTCTTCCTCTATACACAACCGTTGGTCTGGATCTCTTGGATTTTGAGTCCAGATCGGAACCAGACAGGCGCGATGGCCGATTTGAAATCCATTCTGGATGGTAACCGACTGAAAGCCATCGCAAAACTGAGTGGGCCTGAGTAACCCGCTCCCACTCTTGCATGTGGAAGGCCAAACGGCCTCCCACGGGTACTCCTAAGGATTGAGGTGGACCCGAGAAGTGCAAGAGAAGCCCTGTCTCTGGTGGCTGTCCTAGCATCACTGGTGTGATCATTGTGAGAGCTGACCCATCAGGTTTGGCTGCCATGACCAGAAAACCCCGCTCCTAAACCAGCGCCATGCACACCTCGGTACACGGGCTGCCTGGTAGGTTGCGCTGGAGGAGCCTGCGCTGTTCCCCACCCTGGCGTACGCTGGCGTTGCTGTGACTGACGCTGCATAGGTGGTTTACCTCTGACAAGGCCACCACCACGTCTAGCCTGCTGAGGGTGGAAGGCAGGCGCGCTGCTCGAACACGCTCCCTGCGGAGCACTTCAAACTGCTCTCGCAACGCCCTCTGGTTGTTCATCAGGTTTACGGTTTGTTGGAGGTGCAGGCATCCTTCACCTCCAACCAACCCACCCTGGACATGCCATCGGCGTCCAAAGAAGCCGGGTATACAGGTCCTGCGAGGAGCACAAATTGTCAAGGGCAAAAGTGTGCCTCGCCCGTAAACTCCTGGTTACGGATCTCCTCATGCAGTCCAGAGCCAGGTTAATGCCCTCCTGGATGGCTCTCTGGACTGAAAGAGGAGAAGCTTGGCGGGCCACGGATGCTGCTGCTAACCCCTGTAGCAGCTGGGAAACGTGCGAGAGCCGAGATGGCTCCTCTCGTACTTTCCTCTGTGTCCTGCAGTGCAGAATTGGCGTTGCGCAGAGCGCTAGCGCACAAGGGTCCTGTGTCAGACTGGGACCCAGGCTGCGTGTCTTCGCCCAAAGTCGCACAGTCATCCGTGCAAGGCTTTGGGACAAAGCCATACTTCTGATACAGATCAGACCTTATACGACAGCGCTGTGTCAAGTCGTGAGGGGCCTTCGCAAGGCGTCCTTTCGGCTGAATGGACGTCTCTGCCGCAGCGAACATATCAACAACATGCGCCACATACGGCATGGTGCTCATCACCGGTTTCCCTCCCAACCACAGGCGCTGGTCCCACTGGGAGGCCGGTGGATCCACCTGGAGTTCTGGCTTGATGCTCACCAGCCATTGGCAAGCATCCAGCCAGTCCTCCTCGGTGGCCACCTGTGAATGTTCGACGAACATAGGGCCTTCGTCGTCCTCAACCACATTCACTGGTGGGGTAATGGCCAGAGCTGAAGATACTCCTGGGTAGCCAGGGAAACCATACGGACCCCCAACGGCCGGCATAGCTTGCGCCATCGCTATTCCAGGAGCCGGATCTACGACGTCATGGGGGGGGGGGGGGGCTAAATGCATGACGTTATAGTCCAAGCCTTCCTCACGGTAACTCTTGGCAAGCCGAGGGATACAGTATAGACGGCCATCGGCTCCTAGCCAGCCTAACTGCTGAGCCGTGAAACCTACTCCCGAAGAAGTAGTTCCATGGAAAAGGTTACCCATAGGCCCCCATTGGGCGTTTCCGTGGCCATAACAGTGTCCTCTTCTTCCTGCACAGAAAGATTAGACGCCAAGCTTGAAAAGGGATCAAGCTCGGCCTGGGCAAGAGGGGTATCATGTGAGGTGCTGATACTCTTAGACTGCTCTAGAGCACTCGATAAGCGAGTGCCCGAGGCCATGGTTTTCGCTCCCGGGTCCACGGGCGAGGCACGCATCAGCGCCGGACCAACAGGAACCGTCTCTGGGTCTATAACGAAAACTGGCTTGATAAGAGAACCAGACCCAGAGACGGGAACACTCTGTCCCGGAGCAAATTAAGAAGACAATGACGAACTTGAACTGGGAAGCAAGCTGCGAAGCAACTCCGGGACAAGATCTGTGATTGTTTTCTTCATTTCTCCCATCATTTCAAGACGGATGGCCTCCATGTCTGGCATCCTGTGGGGGGGGGGGGGGGGGGAGAAGAGAGAATGCGAAAAAATTACTTCTTATGGTAATAATTCCCTCAGCAAACTCAATTAGATGGACTCAGAAACCAAGTATAAATAGTGTTCAAATAAAGGATACCCTTCAAATATCAGCTCATGTGTCTTAAACATAAAACAACATGCGTTAGCTAATATATAGGCCTCCCCCAAAATGAGCTAGCCTAATAAAGACGTATACACGAGTTAGCGCGAATCCCGGAAACACTAAAGTACACCTGACGGCTTGGGCCGGGAGCATCTTCCGGTGACATGGCAGCATCAGACATACTAATATCAGTCAAAATCAAGTTGCAAAACAACTTAACGCTTCAAAAAGATCAAAAGCAAAAGCACGGCTAGAAAGCATGTTGCAATGGTAGGTCAATATTTTAAGAAGAGAATGAGACGGGTCCGCACATGCACGAGCTTGGGCCGCACATCCGCTGGACTATCAGTTGAGTAACCTGCCCAGTGGGGGGGGGGGGGGGCCGGGTTTTTTTAAATTCTGAGTATTATTGAAGCTAGGTCGCTATGTAGGAAATATAGAGTACCAGGGTGGTAAGTATACTCTTGATGTGAAATGCCATTATGCCGATAACGACATGTACATTGCATTGAACAAAGCGGCTAAGATTAACTGAAAACCACTCTTAAGTCCTTTTTGAATGAACGGGTCATTCATAACCTTAGCGCCTTGCAAAACTGTGAAAAATCTTGTAAACAAAGCAACTTTCATTAATAATTCATTTAATGGTAAAAAATTGTCCAAAAAATCTGAAAATTTGCTGAGTGAAGACTATTTGTGAAAATTTACAGCTGAAGTGACTGGCTCGATTACCGACCTAGTCACTCCAGAGGTAAATTTTCAAGAATACTTTTCTCATTACCTGCAAATGGAGACCAGTGGTCAGTTTGGCCGGCTTGACCATTAAGGGGTTCAATTCTCTGTAAATCAGAGACATGGTGCATTAGCTATATATGGTAATGCAATCTTACTGATAGGTGATGGCACTCTAGGTGTTGACTGTCCCTGCTGGAGGAACTGCTGTGGCTGAAGCGCACCCGGCAGTGGTGATGGCGATCTTAATGGTGGCGGTTGTAGCAAGTTAGTTATAGGCGGAGTCTGGTTTGATGGTGAAGGTGGCTTTGTGATGATAGTTGGCTTCTGTTTGAGAAGTCCAGCGAGAGTGGCTGCTGCAGCCACAACTGAAGTGACTGGTGTTTGTGAAGCGGCTGACGACATGTCAACAGGCATCTGCGGTGGCTGTCCTGGCAAGGCATGAGTGTGTTGCTGCAAGGCTGGGTTAGACGGCGATAATTGATGAGAAAAATGTCCCAATGCTGCCATCTGCGGGTTCATTGCTTGAGGGAAAATTGGACTAGGTCGTGTTACAGGCGTTATGAGAGGAGGACGTAGTCCCAACATAGCAGCTGCAGCAGCAACAGGAACTGTCTGCTGTGGTGGAGTAATTTGTGGTCTTGGAACTACTGTAGGTTGAGGTTGCAGGAGAGGAGTCATAGGCTGGGGTATCTGTATGGGAACTTGTTGTTGTTGCTGCTGCTGTTGTTGTTGTAGGCCTACCACCTGTGCAGCTGCCACAGAATACTTCAATGCTTGCTGCTGAAGGTGAAGTTGCTGTTCTTTGTTCTTCATCAAAGCCTGAAATGTAGATAAATAACATTATGGTATAGTTTTATCTACATGTATACTCATATACAATCATGAATAACCAGCGCAGAGACAAGACGATAGACTTGCCTATAAAAATAGTTTACAGAGTACCAGATAGTGCTTGCTGAACACACAAGCTCTTAATACGCCTAAGGGCCAGTGTCTTATCTGGGACATCAATATTTGAATGTAAACACAATTAGATTATAAGAGATGGATGGACAGATGGATGTACTGAATGACTGACCCACAAAGCAACATGCATTTCCCTACTATCCTAGCCAACCTTCCCATGAAGTTTTGTCACGATACTTAAAGCAACATTCAAGTTATCAAACGAAAATGCAAAATTTGCAAGGACGAATGGACACACTCAGAAAGATGGATGGATGGACAGACAGATGGATGAACTGTCTGAGCCACAAAACAATCTGCAGTTCCCTAATACGTCACGATATTCCAAAAAAAAGTAGTTACCGAACGAAAACCCAAAATTTGCATGGATGTCCGGACACAAACTCAGAAAGATGGATGGATGGACAGACAGATGGATGGACTGACCCACAAAATAATGTGCAGTTCCCTACTACAATAGCCAACCTTCCATTGTAGGTTCGTCATGATACTCCAACCCAAAGTAGTTATTGAAGGAAAACACATAATTTGCATGGATGGGTGGACACAAACTCAGAAAGACAGATGGATGGATGACTGTACCACAGAGGCCCTTCGGAATGTGCATTTATATATACATGATTCTTTACATTAAACAAGATGGAGAAAAATTTCACGGGAGAAATCTACCAATCAAAATTCTGAATGGAAATTCTGGTACCTATGATCATCATTTTAAAAATAAAATGCAAGATATTTACTCAAAAGATTTGATGAATCAAAATTCTGAATCCAAGTTCTAGAGCCTATGATCATAGGATGTTTTTGGCCAAATTTGCTTGAAATCAGTTAAGTTGACAAGCAGCCCCAAAATTTGAGAATTTCCGGTAGATTTTTAAGAAGAGGCCTAAGGGCCTGTGATGCTCACCTGAACCATTAGCATTTGAAGCATTTGCATTTAAATATACATGATTCGCTACATTAAACAAGATGGGAAAAAAATTCTCACTGGAAAAATCTACCAATCAAAATTCTGAATGGAAATTCTGGCGCCTATGATCATAGGATCATTTTAGCCAAGTTTGGTTGAAATTTCACAAAGTAGTAAGAAGAAGCAATTTGACAATTTCCAGTAAATTGGTCCAAAAGTCTAAGATTTTCACCCCAAAAATAGCTCAATCAAAGTTCCGAAAGGAAGTTCAGGAGCCTATCACTCTAGAATCCATCCAACCAAATTTGGTTGAAATATGTCAAGCAGCTATGGAGGAGTAGCATTTTGAACATTTCCGGTAAATATTTAATAAAATCTAAGATTTTCAACCAAAAAATTGACAAATCAAAATTCTGAATGGAAGTCCTAGAGCCCATCACCACAGGATCTTTTCAGCCAAATTTGTTTGAGATCGCTTAGAATGGTAAGAAACAATTTGACAATTTCTGGTAAATATTTCATAAAATCTAAGATTTTCAACCAAAAAATTGACGAATCAAAATTCTGAATGGAAGTTCTTGAGCCTACGACCATAGGGTACTTCCAGTCAAATTTGGTTGAAATCGGCCAAGTGGTTAATGAGGAGTAGTGTTTTAAAGCAAAAGTTGATGGACGGACGGTCGCCACAGCATAAGCTCACTTGGCCCTTTGGGCCAGGTGAGCTAAAAAGGCAACAAGGCATTGGCCAGTAATTACAGACCAGTGAGTCTAACTTCAGTCGTGTGCAAAACTATGGAGTGTTTCGTCAGACAAACTTATGACTTACATGTAAAGTATCAAGTCAGATTGTCAACATGGATTTGTCAATGGCCGCTCTGGTATAACACAACTCATAGAAACATTGGACTACTGCACTAAAGTACTTGACAGTGGGGTACCACTTGATGTTATCTATTTGGACTTCGCTAAAGCATTTGATAGTGTTCCACATCAAAGATTATTGAGTAAGCTGAAGAGCTATGGCATCCATGGCGAAGTCTTAAACTGGATACAGGCATTCCTCTGTAACTGTAGACAAAGATTAGTGGTCTGTCATACCCAGACTGGGCTCCCGTACTCAGTGGGATAACACAAGGCAATCTTGGGACCAACATTATTCATCTGTTTGATTAATATGCCGGATGAAGTACACAATATGATCAAGATCTTTGCGGATGACACAAAACTGTTTTCAAAGATCTCGACGTTGGAAGACCACGACAACCTCCAGGGCAATCTGAATCTTCTAAAAAAATGGGTCGACAACTGGCAACTGAGGCTTAATGCTACAAAATGTAAAATGATGCATTTGGGTAGTACAAATGCCACATACAACTGGATGATATAAATCAAATAATCCCCCCCACCCCCGTTATTGAACGAAAACCACAAATTTGCACGGACAGACAGACACAAATTCAGAGAGAAAGGGATGGACGGATGGAAGGACGGGCTGACTGACCCACTAATTAATGTACATTTCCCTAGAAACATAGCCAATGTTCCCATGAAGTTTCCTCACAATACTCCAAAGATAAAATTATTGTACAAAAAACCAAAATTTGCATGGACGGACGGACAGAAATTCAGAGACAAAGGGATGGAT
Source organism: Chaetoderma sp. LZ-2023a (assembly GCA_034401795.1). Classification (NCBI taxonomy): domain Eukaryota; kingdom Metazoa; phylum Mollusca; class Caudofoveata; order Chaetodermatida; family Chaetodermatidae; genus Chaetoderma; species Chaetoderma sp. LZ-2023a. Next base: position 147,946,736 of record CM067370.1, on the reverse strand, counting down.
AGACAAAAGGATGGATGGACGGAGGGATGGGCTGAGTGAGCCACAAAATAATGTACATTTCCCTAGTACCATAGCCAATGTTCCCATGAAGTTTCCTCACAATACTCCAAGCAAAGATAAAGTTATTGTACGAAAACCCAAAAGTTGCACGGATGGACGGACACAAATTCAGAGACAAGGGGATGGATGGACGGAGGGACGGGCTCACTGACCCTCAAACTAAGGTGTATTTCACTACTACCATAGCCAACCTTCCCATGAAGTTTCGTCACAATAATCCAAGCAAAGATAAAGTTATTGGATGAAATTCCAAAATTTGCACGGATGGACGGACACAAATTCAGAGACAAAGGGATGGACGGACGGAGGGATGGGCTGACCGACCCACAAACTAAGGTGCATTTGCCTACTACCATAGCCAACCTTCCCATGAAGTGTTGTCACAATATTCCAAGCAAAAGTAGTTATCGAAAGAAAACCTGTGTGTGCGACGGACGCACGCATGGACAGACACAAGCGAAAACAATCCCTCCCTTTTCGCTAAAGGAGGGGAGGGGGGGGGGAATAATTACACCATGCAAGAAAAGTCTGAAGCTATAACCCTGGAGGAAACTACATGTGAGAAAGATCTTGACGCCTATGTTGACAGTGCATTTAAGTTCAACCAACATGCCGAAAACAGCAGCGAACAAAGCAAATAAATTAGTCGGCATGATCCGCAGGTCCTTTGACTTCCTAAATTCAAGCACATTCAGTCTACTCTTTAAAAGCTTAGTACGAATATGGAAACGTCGCCTGGTCGCCTCTATACAAAAAAGATAAAACATCCTCGAAAATGTTCAACATAGAGCAACAAAGACCATTCCAGGGCTAAAAGACCGCCTGAAATTCCGTTTGAGACCACCTGAAATTCCTGAAACTGCCTTATCGAGGCTTACAAATACACACACTGCATATACAAGGTTGATGCCAGTAGCCTGCTGCCATCCGACAAATGTGACCGAACCCATGGCAGTAGCTTCAAACTTCACAAGCAGCGATTCAACACTGACACCAGAAAATGGTTCATTAGCATTCGGGTAAACAACCACTGGAATAGTCTTCCAGATACTGTGGTAACCGCTCCACCACTCAATGCCTTTAAACGTCAGCTAGACAAATACTTTGACAACGCGGCTTACACAACACAGTTCCTGATCCAACCCGTCCGCACCAAAACACGTTTAGCAGGTACACCAAATCGACGAACAAGAAAGTGAAGACCTGCTACAGGCTGTCTAGCCTATCAAGCAAAAGAGGACTATGTAACTATGTAATGCTTACCTGCAAGAATTCATTGTTGGCTATTTTCTGTGACATCTGTTTCGTCATTGGGATTGTGCCTGGTGCTATTGGCATTGGTGATATTGATCGATTAGGCATTCCAAGTATAGGGAATGACTGAAAAAAAGCAAAACAAAAATTACTATCCGAGGTTAATGAAATCTACGACAACCTACCTGCGAATGGCTCGGCCAGTCATTCCAGTGATAAATTTTCAAAAATAGTCTTCTATTGGTCTGCAAATAGACATTTTGAGAAAATTTAAATTTTCTTCGAAAAAAATGAGGATTAAAGGGCTAAGCCTAAGAATTGAACACACTTTAAGCGAGCAACAGCCATCAGGGGCTCATATTCACGACTGATGACATCAGGGGCTCATATTCACGACTGATGACATCAGGGGCTCATATTCACGACTGATGACATCAGGGGCTCATATTCACGACTGATGACATCAATGGTTCATTGACCCACTTCGTCCATTTTCACGTACCAAAAGTACAAGATTTACTGACATGGTTAGTCAAATCAGGAACTAAGTCTTGAGCTTGGTTTGTCGTTACAAATGGTTACTGGTTTGAATATATCAAGATGCCAGCGCCTAGCTCAACTTCAAAACCTATTTTAATGGCGAAAACTAGTCAATACTATATTTATGGTTCAAACCAAGTCAACAAATTCACTGACCGCGTCACTCGCAAAATCGCAAACTAAAAGACAACATATTTCCCCCGGAAATAAACTTAGTACAAACACATATCAAAAGTTTACATCATTAACTCTAAAGGATCATAGTAAATGCAAGTCCTCTACATGTACCAGGCGAGCTAAGCTTTCTTCTGTGTCACAAGATTTCAAAATACACATTGGGACAAATCATTTTAGCTATCATCCAGAGTTGCCCTTATGCGTCCTTTTGCGCGTATATACGCATAAAAATGGCAGAGGGACGCATAAAAATTAACCCTATGCGTCCCTGAGGACGCAGTGAAAAAGTGTAACAGAAACTGGTAACTTTGCGTGTGCTTAATCATAGATTATATTATCGCGTGTGTTAAACTTATTTGTGCAGGTTTTTACTTTAAAAAAGATACCTAATGCATTGTGTGTTCAATAAAAACGGACTTACTGTGTTGTTTAAGACTATGATTTGTTGTATGTTTTCTTGCACAACTCAAAGTTGTTAATGCCCATAAATCATATTCAACCACCACATTTAATTGTAAACACAATCCCCAAATCATCCTTAGTATTCCATTTGATATAATTTTGATAAATAATGAGTTTAAAAGCCCGATGTTAGTCGCCTTGTTTGGCCTACAAATTGCAAAAAAATACCCGTCATGTTGTTCTAAACGTCAGTGTGACGTGTCAGTATTTGATTGGATAACAGCGGAATCTCCCTCTAGAGGAACTCACGCTTGAGAAATCCAATACAACTGATCAAGCGTATACAAACGTGTCTCGGCATCTTAACCCTTTCACAGCTCAGAACATTGGACAGATCACAAAGTTGTTATAACTAATCTGCTGAATATTTTGAAATTAATTTGCGCATGCCTACTTGCCTAAAGCAGCAACGACTTACAGGCAAAATATTTTTTTCTATTTACTTATCAAAATATCTAAATGGATGAAGGAATATATGGAAGATATTGTGATATCTTTTACATTTGAATGGTCATTTGACGGATTAGCGGCGGTGTCTTTGTATTGCTGTTTGAATAATGGTATCAATACGCGCTATAAGCCGTCTTTTATTTAGCAATAGCGGCTGATTGATTGACTGATGGATTAGTGTTTATAATGTTTAACAGTACTCGATCGTTAGGTGTTCTCAATTTCTCAACTAAAAAGCCCATCCTAGCAACGCTGTTCAACGATATCGTCGATCTGCAGGTAGGCATACGTTAAAATAGATTTTTTCCAAACAGCATATAGCTCAAAGCTCCCCGATACAAGCGTCCTTATTGGATACACGCTAATGCGTTATCTATGCTTCAACCAATCAGCAATCACGTTACATAGTTACTCCCTATGAATTAGACATATCCGGTTATTGGCTGATATATTTTCACTAATTACGCATTTTAATCTGATTTATACAGATTATTTTTGATAAATTATTGTTTTGTCTGATCTTAGCCTATGCATTCCACTATATTTAGTCATTCCAGTTACATTATAAAAAATACGCGCGCATTATATCGAAGTAGGTTAAGCCGTCCTTGAGCAAACTCGCCACAGGTACTCGTAATTTTTCAATTCTTCCAAAGTCAAGTTAGGGTTTTATAGTAAAACTAATGCAGTGCTCTTAGCTAATTACTAATGTAGTGGTCTTTGGAAATGTTAATCATACAAGGTTGTCAATGTACATGTAGGTTGGTTGGTTTATCAGACAACAAACAAGTACAGTGCTTTAAGTTATTGTTTATTGACATGCAGTTCAAATGTTATTAGTTAAATATACAATGGCCATTTCAATAGATCAATTTTAGCCACCATTGTAGATCACAGAATACATATTTTTGAAAATTTACCACTGGAATGACTGGCACTGTTTAGAGCCAGTCATTCCGGTGTTAAACTTTCAAAAATAGGTGTTTTGGTGATTTACAACAGTGGCCAAAAGTGTTAAGTGCTAAAGGTTAATAAACTATGCATAGTTAATATTCTCTATATATACATTAACAGTATTTACACAATGTCATAACTAGTGCTTTCAACATGTTTAATAAAGTGCTTTATAATTAGATCAATGTGTTGTGTTTATTTTAAGAAAAAAACATGGGACCGCCATATTTCAGATGAGGACCCCATGGGACCCCCAGATTTTACAGTGATACCCCCAAATATGAGTGTGGGGTCCTTGGGACCCCCAAAAATCAGATGTTGTGGGCAACACTGCTATCATCACTTGTCTTCATTGTACCATCCCAATAATTAACAGTTCTTCATCATGTAATATACTGTGATATTTTTTCTAAATCCAGATGGGGGCATCGGTTCCATATAAATGCATCTGAAATTAAAATGTGATGTCTACTGTAGCGTTTCATAATAAATCAATGTACCAATTTTCAGTTCAATATGTTGAAGGGAAGCGAAAAGTTTGGAAAGTGGATATTTTTTTTGTAATTCTTAAGTAAACTGAACTGCACTCGTCTGAGGTATGCCATTGTGTTCTATTTGGCCAATTCATTTAGTGACCAAATGAACTAGTCCAAGGAATATGCCAACACGATGATATACATGACCTACATGTAAACATGACTCAGATCTCAAACTCTGAGTAATCCTAAACAGTTACAAATTTGGCGATTCTACCTTCTCAAATTGAGAAGATATGCTGTGGATAAACAGACAGACAAGCATAGAAAATTCAACAGAACTACATCATAAAGAATGTTATTTCTGGTCCGTGACAGGATAACCAGTCATTCCGGTGGTAAATTTTCAAATATAGTCTTCTATTGGTCTGCAAATGTACACCTTCTACGAAAAATTTTTTAAAAACAATTCAAGGGTTAAAGGGTTATTAATAAGTGGGAATAAATCACAAATTCTGATTCACGAATTTGACAGTTGACATAGCAACCACAAACATGAACTTGGGTCATCCTGAACTCACCTGAAAAAGCAAAAATTTGTTGAAAATCTAAGTCTTCTTTTCACAGGTAATCCTATAGAGATGTTCCTGGTCATGTGACAAGGGAGATAATTCTTGATTAAAGAAAATAACCATCAACAAGAAAGATGGTTATTTTTCCTTGACCAAGTGTTATCTCCCTTGACACATATGATATGTAAGTTTAATAAAGTAAGTTTAATATACTGACCTCTAAGATCTTTAAAGATGGATAAAAGTTATCTATTATATAACCAATTAAAAGATGACAAATATGATGAGAATATTGCAACAAGAGGTCCACGAGGCCTGTACCACTCACCTGGACCATAGGCATTTCAAGTAGAATGGTCATTAACAATAAGTAGAACTCTAATGAGCTGAGCAGACTTGTAACAAAAAAACAGAGGCAATGTTTCTTTATGTATCAACTTCTCTTTTGTACAAGGTTTAATGGCCCGTAGTCATCAAAATCAGATCTCCCAAATTTCGGCCCAATCTGTTCAGTGGCTCTGGAGACGAAGTTGATTTCATGAAAACCAGGCTATCCATTTGGCAAATCAAGTTCCCTTGAACAAACTTGGTTCAGATCGTGCCCTAAATGATATTTTATGAATTTTGAATCAATCGCTGAAACAGTTTAGATTTTTCAAGACATTTATAAATATAATTGAAATCGGACCAGCAGTTATCAAGACATTTTAAATTTCCATTGCTTTAGTATAGGAGCTTTTTGCAGGAAAAATATCCAAGATGGGCAGCAACCCATTTATCTGACAGATTCGAAAATTGTAAATTTGAGATCAGAATACACAAAAACATTTAAAACCAATTTCGGCGTTAAAATCCATTAAATAAGAAAATCCATTATGGCCACTAAACACGTAATATTTTCGTTGACCCACGGCGGCCATGTTTTTTCCCAGATCAAGTTCCCGTGAACAAACTTTATCCAGTATCTAAAAATGGCCCTTATTCCATAATCTTATGTTCCAAACTTCGGCCCGATCCCTTCAGCGGGTCTGGAGTTGTTTTCGGAATAAATAGGTCATCCAAGATGGCCTCCAAACTATTTAGTCAATCAAGTTTTCTTGAACAAAATTTGGTTCAGCTCTTGCCCTAGATGATATTTCACGAGTTATGAATCGATCCCTCAAACAGTTTCGGAGATGTTTAGACATTTCTAAAAATCGGTCAAATTCCAAGATGGCCGCTGGCCAAATTGGTGGATCAGCTCCATTTGAACAAACTTGGATCAGTATGTCCTAAAGATCCTTCCTGCCAAATATAATTGAAATCGGCCCAGTGGTTCTTGAGAAGAACTGGTTTAAAGGAAAAGTTGATGGACGATGGATGGACGGATGGACACAAGACGGACGGTCGCCACGGCATAAGCTCACTTGGTCTTTCAGGGCAGGTGAGCTAATAATACAATCTCATAACACAACAACTTGTGGTGGCCAGACAGATGGATTCTGGTGACGGATAAAAGGGCAATACTAAAGAGGACTTCAACACCATTTCTAACGCCCATATGTTGACCAATTTTTAAGGGGGTAAGAAGTCTGGTATACGTTTTAAACAAGGCTTCCGAAAGCTGTTCTCGTCTTAGAGAGTACCAGCTAAGAGCAAAATTTCCCTCAAAATGAGCACCAGCAATCGTATGAAAGTAAATAAAACTGAGGTGATATTGCATTGCTCTAATACTTAACAGCATTATTTACCTCTTACTATAGTACTTTGATAAAGGTCTTTATAGTATATTTACCGGCTGTTTTTGTGGTGGTTGATGAATGTCTTTAGGTGAGGTTGTTGCTGCTGTTCCAGCTCTCATTAAACTGACAAGTTTGTTGAATGCAGCCAAGTTTTCTTCTTCCATGTTCGGAGTTGAGACGGCTGGACCACCTGGTATCATCGGTGGTGTTGCCATCATGGATACAGGCGGAGTTGGAGCGGGCCTAGGAGTAGACATAGCAGAAGGCGGAGTCGGCGGCACGTCCGCTTTACTCCTATCAAAAGGTGGACCAAACTTCATCTGGCGCAGATCTGCCTCCAATTCTGTGACAGTTTTAACAGCCTTTCCCGACACAGCTGCAAAGTAAGATGTTAATAAATTCAACCATAAAATCCAGGGATCTCAATTTTAAGGTAACCATAGAGGAAAACAATTGAAGGTTCTCAATTGACGGAGCACGCTTCCAGTAAAAGTAAAGTAAAAATATTCAATACAAATATTTCTTATGCAAAACATTATTTTTCACATTTGGTCGAGTCTGGTTAAAATGATTAACGTTATTATTAAATGCACATGCCTAGTTTTATAAATAATCGCAAACTATTTGTCATGTTGCAAAAAGCGGTTGTTGTCCTGGACATTAACCATTAGCACTGATGTAAAAAATTAAAATTTTCACATTTAAAGTAAAAGATGAAATGGTGTTTTTTTCCAACAAATTTGGTGGAAGATGATGCTGTCATAGACAGCACCATTTTCCACCAACATTGGTGAAAAATGTACACCAGTTTCTTTGCTATTAACACAGTAAAAAGATAGAATATTGACACCAGATGCTAAGGGTTAAGGGGTCAGTAAGACCACTGTACAAATGAACATTCTTAACAAAATCATCTGCACAATTTATCAGAACAATACAATACACAATGAATCAATGATCAAAGTGGCATCTCAAAATATATGGAAATACCAGACGCTGTAGCGAGCGAAGTGCGGTTGCCACACATCATTTAGATTCCCTATGTTGGCGGGAGATGCAAAGATAGCAAAAGAATCTCTAGTGCTATAGATGTTCTGTTGTGCATTTTGAGGACATGGTGGCACTTTTGTTCATTTTGTCTAAACTCATATCTAGTCGATCTTCATAACCACTCAAAGGACCTTCTAGCAAAGTACACCAATTTTTAAATACTGGACAAAGTTGTCGTTGCCTTAAGAGTAAGCAAGAAGCCTTACTGAGCAACAACTTGCAGTCACATTGCTTTTCAAATCTTAAGCAAGTGTCAATTGGAAGTATTACCGATTATTTTTAGAATTGGACTAAAGGTTGTTGCAACTAAAATTGTCATTTAAATAATACTGTTCTCAAGTGTTACTTGATCGCTTTGACAACAGATTATTTTGACAATTTGACTGAACAGTGTAACTACCATAAACAAAGACGACTCGGGTAAATTATTGTCGAGATATACAATGGCCTTCTTGCATAGTGCACACATGGACTGAACAGTATTGCACTATGAGCTGTCGAGCTCCTGAGGTGAATAGGTCCTACATGCTTACACCATAGAATACATGTAACTAACAGATGATTAGTTGCACAGATCGCGTGACACACTTGTTTGAAGATTCTTAGTCAGAATAGACAATATAATTGACTCAGTTTAGTAGTTGCCATGGGTGTGGCCACCGAATACAGCATTGCCTAAAACTTAAGCTTACATGACATTTCGATAAGACAACCAGAGAAACATAAACAAATTCAACAAGAGACCATGTGGTGGTCACCTGCAACATGTCTTTGAACAACACAAGAATCTTAAACCCTAGTAAGATTGGAAGTCTAAACCATAGATTTCCAGCAGTCTAGTTGAAATTGTGTGGTGAATTTGATTAAAATCGTTCCAGTGCTTACTGAGTATTTTTTTTAGATGGACAGCAAAAGTTGTCTAATCAGATTTCTGCAATCTTGTGACTCCGTAAGAATTCTGAATTCCCTGAGAATACAATTTTTTTAAATTTACCACTAGAATGACTGGCTCGATAACCGAGCCGATCATTCTAGTGATAATTTCTCAGACTGCTTTCTCTTGGTCTGTAAATGGACATTCAATTTGCAAATATTTAAATTTGACCACTAAAGGGTTAAAGACATACAGTCTTTTAATACATGTGAGCAGCCCTAGATGATTATTTGGTGACTAGTACTTACTGAGTGGTGACATTCCAGGGGTTGATTGCTCACTTGATGACCGAGAACCCTTCTTGCCAAATATTATAGCTTTTAATTGCATCTCTGCATCCATTATAGATCCATTGCCTAATGACCAAAATACAAAATAAGTTAGCATGTATGTAGTGGCTGAAAATCAAAGGCATATTTGAATGTATATTTGGAGAAATGCAGTAGAATGAAATAAAAGAGCATAAAAAGGTAAACACTTTCATCTCATAGTATCAAAGGTAGACCTGGATACTCGATGTAAAAGCAATCAGAAAAAAATACAGGGTGAGATAGTGATATTGAGTGTTTAAAATAACCGTTAAATGGCGGTGAGATAGTCCACCACTCAGGCCTGAACCAGACTCTCCGGTTAACATGTCCAGAGTGCTAACCACTACACCAAGCTGACTTTCGCTTGACAAGACAAGTGTTGGTGTGGATTTCATAAAGATTTTAAAGCTAAGAAACTTCTAACTTTAGCAAATTTCTATGGCAACCAGCCACTTTTAGCCATATCAAATTTCAGTTGACATAAATTTGCTCCAATGAGAAGTCATCTCAACTCCTGAAACTTTTATTAAATCCTCCCTGGTCACATGCCCTACGATCAATGTGTTTTAACTCTATAATGGGAAGGATTGATCACGAAAAACAACATTCTTGCTTAGTGAATGACCATTTGCAGGCCAAGGGACTTTTTTTGCAAATTTACCAAAGGAATAACTGGCTCAGTTATCGCACCAGTAATAAATTTTGAGTCTTTAGATCTTGACCTGGAAATGAACATTCCTAAGATCATTGCAGCCATCAGTTCTGGCCAGCTTGACCGTTAAAGGGTTAATGGTACCGAGAATAAGCCATAGTTTTAGGGGAGGTAAGTTCACTAACTCTTGTTAGGTAGGGACAGAATGCTTGCTGCCAAATATGATTGAAAACAAGCCAGTGGTTCTCGAGATGGCAGTTTATATTTTTCAGACGAGATGCTAGTCAGAGGGGAGAAATTTAGCTGAAACACAATCCCTAGGTAAGTCTGGTAACAAGGTATTGAAATATAACACTTAACACCATTCAAAGACAAATCTGTGAAACAGTAAATTCTTTATGATATAAAACTTATTCTGTTGAATATTTTGCAATTAATTTTACTGGAAGCCATTGCTGCCTATGTCAGCAATATAGGCAGCAATGTCTTTCCGTCAAATTAATTGCAAAATATTCAACTGTTTTCCTGTATCAGTATGGTTACCTTGAAAATGAGGTATGGGGAATCCATCGGTGAAAGGGTTAACAAAAGAATCTACATTTACACATGCACAACAATGACACCGTGTGTACCTTTGTCCAGCAGGGCATTAGGATTTGAAAGCAAAGCACCGATCAATGGATGAATGTCAGATTTGTGTCCTATAGCACCACCTATCACACCTGTCTTCTCTGCCAGATTACTCGATGTCATCGGGGTCATTGGTGTGAAGATGCTGCTGTTCTCTATTGGCTGAGTTGGAGAAGGAATGATAGGGCTTTTGGAGCCACTGATAAGTTCTGAAAGGTAAGTAAATATGCATGCATGTATGTATGATTACTGTATTCTGTGGCTGTTGTAGTAGAATTATTATACAGCTGCAATCAGTCCTTCTTCACATGCTAAGAGAATACAATTTTCGAAACTACCATTGGAATGACTGGCTCGATAACTGAGGATATATTAAATGATGAAGTGGATATTGCATGATGAATAACCGAACCAGTCATTTCACAGGTCAATTAAAAAGTCTTCTCTTGGCCGTCAAATTGACATCCAATAAGTAAATAATCTTATTTTCTTAACAAAATTGACTGTTAAAAAGAGTTCACATTTACATCTAAGCCTGATCATATTTACATATATGGCAAGTCTTTTCCAACTCAGACTTGTCTGCAAGTCTGACATCATGCACACACAATTGACCACGATGTATAAACTGTTATTATGCCATAATAGATGAATCCAATCTATCACAGTATTTCCCATGGCATCTAAATTTGGCAGGTCCAAATGACCTTACCCACAAATCTCGGGGTCCCAAGCTGAAATTCGGGGATCCCAAACTGAAAATCTGGGGGTTTTCACTGCAGTTCTTCCATGCTAGATTTTGTGGGGTTTCTTACAAGTGTAAAACCTATAAAACTACTTAATATTTAATAAACACACATGTACATAATTTTCAGGGGTCATTGCTTTTGGGGTCCCAGATTGCATTTTGGGGTATATACCCTCCAAAAGACGCTTATGAGAATCCTTGACATCACACGTAGGCTGATGTTACAATCGCAATTGACAGAAATACTGTTATAAATTTGGAATTGTTTGCCAGGCGTACACATTTTATGTATTTACTCTTTAATAACATAGGCAGCAAAAGCATCCAGTCAAATTAGTTTCAAAATATTCAACAGCTTACCTGTATAGTTTTTTTTAGAAATTGAGATTCAGTGACTTCAGGGTTCGATCGATCCCAACACAGGCAATGTGTGGGCGGAGTTTAGCTTGGGAAGGTCGGGGCATAGCCAAAAGTGGATTCATCTATTGTCTGTTTATTTCTTGTTGGCCCCATAATAGTATTTTTAATTTCAAAACTCTTTAACCCTTACAGACAAGAAATGACACATTCTTTATGATGTAAGGAATATGCCATTCAATATATTGAAATTAATTTAACCAAGTTGTAGATCCATATGACAGCAACAGGTTCCAGTCAAATTAATTTCAAAGTTCTGGTCAAATTAGTTTCCAAATTATTTAACAACTTTCCTGTATAGGTGTCTTCAACCTATAACACGGAAATTTGAAGTTTATGGGTAAGACACAGGTGGAGTAGGAAGTAAGTCATCACATAACAAGCCTATATATAAATATCCTGAATAATATATTAGTACTATGAGTGTTCAACATGACTTACCATGCAGGTAACCAAACTCATCATTTAGAGAAGATCTTCTACTGTTGTTGCGGCTATTACCACGGCTACCATGGCTAGATGAGGGTTTGAACCACTGTGAAAACCTACTACCAAGCGCACCCGCCACATCCATTTCTGCTACTGGTATGTCCTGTGAAAAGATTTGATCAGTTAGTCTTAGCTACTACTACAGTACATTTAAATCCTGTTAGCACATTTCAAAATTAATTTCATATTTTTGATCAGGAGTTAACTCTTTGTAATATCGACAGACTTCATTGAAATATCACAGTGTATTAATGTGAATCCATGGAGACTTGCTAACATTATGCTCCAGATGACAGCTTTCATATTATCGTCTTTGTTAGGTGCGTAATGACAGACAATTTCACTGATCTTCAACACGATGCTCAGGTGTATGTTAGACCTTTAGTTGTCAAGAAAATCAAAAGCGATTGTACGTACATTTGCAGGCCAAGAGAAGGTTGGCTTTGAAAATTTACCACTGGAATGATGGACGCAGTTATCGAGCCAGTGATTTCAGTAGTGAATTTTTTAAACACAACCTCTTGGCCTGCAAATGGAGTCCTCATGACCACTGCAGAGGTTGGTTTTTGACAATTTTAACATTAAACTGTTTCAGAACACTCAAATATTGGTTGCCGAGCTGTGATGAGGGATTTTTAAACTGTCCACCCGATATTCATGTTGCATGGCATTTTGTGGTAACGTTTAAGAGAGATGATTTTAAAGATGTTTAGAATGCACCAATAAACAATGAGGGCAGTAGTATCACAGGCACAATTAGAAATTAGTGGCCGTTCACGCATTACAATCATATATAGGAACAGGTCACCGAACATAATAATAGCCGTATAATCATCAATGGTGAATATCAAACAGACAACAGGCCCAAGGGGGCCTGTGTCACTCACTTGGAAAATGGGTTGTGGCCAGAATTGCGACCAGTGTTTCAAGAGGCAGATTTAAAATTAGCATATCCAAAACCGTAACAAAAAGAAATTCATCTTCAAAATCTATCAAATAAAAACAAAATCCAATATGGCTGCCAGACGCTACATTTTGCCCTTTAACCAACTTCAATCGTCCTTGTGAGTTGTGCATTATCTTATCTCCCAAATTTTGGTCGGATCTGTTCAGCAGCTCTGGAGAAGTCGTTTTCGCGATAGGTTATCCAAGATGGCGGCCGAAGCATTTGGCTCCTTTGAACAAATTTGGCTCATCTGATGTCCTAGATGATGTTTCATGAGTTTTGAATCGATTCCCTAATTGGTTTCAGAAATCTTAGATGTTTCTAAAAATCAGCCAAATCCAAGATGGTCACTGGCCAAATTGGCTGATTGACTTCGTTTGAACAAACTTGCATCAGTATGCCCTAAGGATGATTCCTGCCAAATATAATTGAAATCAGCTCAGTGGTTCTTAAGACATTTAAATTTCTTATTGCTTTAGATGGGAAAATGATAAAAAATGGCTGCCAAAACGTTTATCCGTCAGTTTCGAAAGTGTAAATTTGAAATCAGCATATATATATATATATATATATCAATCCCCCAATTGTTTCCGAGATTTTTAGTTTTCTAAGAATTGGCTAAAATTCAAGGCGTCCGCCAGCCAAATTGGCCGATAGGCTTACTTTGAACAAACTTGGATCTCTATGGCCTAAGGATGCTTGCTGTCAAATATGATTGAAAACAAGCCAGTGGTTCTCGAGAAGGCATTTTACGTTTTCCATTACCATCGTATCCAAAGATTTTTTTGGCAGGAAAAAGGATGAATGCCAAATCGTTTCTCCCAACAGTCTCGAAAGTGCAAATTAGAAATCAGCATACCCAAAAACGTATATAGAAACAATTTCGGCTTCAAAATCCATCAGATAAAGAGCCAAATACGCTACATTTTGATTGGTCCATGGCAGCCATGCTTTTCACATGTATCAACTTCCCTTGAACAAACTTATGGGCCTTATTTCCTAATCATATCTGCCAAATTTCATCCCAATCTGTTTAGAGGTTCTGAAGTCATTTTCGCAAAAACCAGATCAGCCAACATGGCCGTCGAAGCATTTGGCCAATCAACATGATCAAGTTACCTTGAAAAAACTTGGTTCAGCTATTGGCCTAGATGATGTTTCATGAGTTGTGAATCGATCCTGAAGATTTTCAGACATTTCTAAAATTCAGCCAAAATCCAATATGTCCGTTGGCCAAATTTGCCGATCGTCATCGTTTGAACAAACTTGGATCTCTATGGCCTAAGGATGCTCCTTCGAAATAGCGTTGAAATCGGCCTAGTGGTTCTTGATAAGTCATTTAAAGAAAGAGTTGATGGATGACTTTCAGGTGAGCTAACCAGTCTTTGATGAAACGTAAGCTTTTCAGGGAGGAAAACGCTTGCAAATATAGACACATGTCGCAGAAATGAAATCAAGACACTTCGTTTCCACCTAATATATCCACAGGAAAAAGAATCTCAAATGTAGGTTCAAAACTCCCCCGAGATCTGGCTCGGACAAAGATTTTTGAAGAATTTTAATCTTTTCAGGGAGGCTAACCATCGCAAATACGGATGGGTCTCGCCAAAATGAAATCATGACAATTCTCAACACAAGCGGCCCAAGGGGCCTGTGTCGCTCACCTGGAGCATTATGCATTTTTGTCACAATTGTTAGTGGGTGGTTTAGGAGTAGTCTTCTAAATGAGTTTGCGGACATTTTTGCAAGTCCAATATGGCCGCCAAAAATGCTCCATTCTACCAGGTTTTTGACGTAGCGCCTTCCCTTGAAAAAACTTTAATGGCACTCAGTGCCTAATCATATCCCTCAAATTTCGGCCCAATCTGCTCAGTGGTTCTGGAGTCATTATGGCAAAAATTAGGTTATCCAAGATGTCCAGCAAACCATTTGGCCCATCAAGTTCCCTTGAAACAAACTTGGTGCAGCTCTTTCCCTACATGATATTTCATGCATTTCGAATTGATCACCCAAGCGGTTTTGGAGATTTTTAAAGACATTTTAAAGCGGCCCGTTTTTTTACGGATCAACTTCTCTTGAACAAAGTTTAATGGCCCTTAGTCCTTAAATTATATCACAAATTTTGGCTTGATCGCTTCAGCGGTTCTGGGGAAGGAGTCGTTTTTGCGAAAACAAGGTCATCCACGATGGCCGCTGAACCATTTAGTCAATCAAGTTCCCTTGAAACTTTGGTCAGCTTTTACCACAGATCATATTTCATGAGGTCTGAATTGATCACTCAAACGGTTTTGGAGATTTTAAGACATTTCTAAAAATCAGCTGAAATCCAAGATGGCCACCGCCTAAATTGGCCGATCGGCTCCGTTTGAACAAAATGGAATCTCTATGCTCTAAGGATGCTTCCTGCCAAATATCGGCCCAGCTGTCCTCGAGAAGACATTTTAAATTTCCCATTGCTTTAGTATGGGAGCTTTTGGCAGGAAAATGGTCGAAGATGGCCCCCAAAACCGTTTATCCGACAGTTTCGAAAATTGCAAATTTGAGATCAGAATACCCAAAAACCTATACATAACCAATTTCGGCCTCAAAATCCATCAAATTCAAAAATCCAATATGGCCGCCAAACACGTTATATTTTGATTGGCCCACCGCGGCCATGTTTTTTGACGGATTATCTTCTCTTGAACAAACATTAATGGCCCTTAGTCACTAATCATATATTCCAAATTTCGGCCTGATCGCTTCAGCGGTTCTGGGGAAGAAGTTGTTTTTGCGAAAACTAGGTCATCCAAGATGGCCACTCAACAATTTGGTCAATCAAGTTCCCGTGAACAAACTTGGTTCAGCGCTTACGCTAGATCATATTTCATGAGTTCTGAATCGATCCCTCAAACGGTTTTGGAGAAGATTTTTAAAGACATTTCTAAAAATCGGTAGAAATCCAAGATGGCTGTCGACCAAATTGGGCGATCGGGTTCGTTTGAACAAACTTGAATCTCGTTGCCTTAAGGATGCGTCCTGCCAAATATAATTGAAATCGGCCTAGAAGCTCTCAAAAAGAAGACATTTAAAATTTCCCATTGCTTTAGTATGGGAGCTTTTGGCGGGAAAATGATCCAAGATGGCCACCAAACCATTTATCCTGACAGTTTTGAAAATTGCAAATTTTAAATCAGAATACCCAAAAACCTATATAAAAACAATTTCAGCCTTAAAATCCATTAAATAAAAAAATCCAATATGGCCGCCAACCATGCTATATATTGATTGGTCCACGGCGGCCATGTTTTTTGATGGATCAACTTCTCTTGAACAAACTTTACTGGCCCTTAGTCCCTAATCATATCTGCCAAATTTCAGCCTGATCCCTTCAGCGTTTCTGGAGGTCATTTTCGCTAAAACTAGATCAACCAAGATGGCCGCCGAACCATTTGACCAATCAAGTTCCCTTGAACAAACTTGGTTGAGTTCTTGCCATGGATAAAAATTTCATGATGTTCCTTCAATCCCTCGCGCGGTTTCCGAGATTTTTAAAGCCGTTTCTAAAAATCGGCCAAAATCCAAGATGGCCACCGGCCAAATTGGCCGATCAGCTTCGCTTGAACAAACTTGGATTCCTATTCCCTAAGGATGCTTCCTGCCAAATATAATTGAAACCGTCCCAGCGGTTCTTGAGAAGTCGTCTTAAAGGAAAAGTTGACGGACGGACGGTCGCCACGACATAATATGCAGGGATGTGCCCAGGATGGGCAGCGGGAGGTCACACGACCACCACTCATCCGTGTCCACCCGCCACTCTAGACAGATTCTCCTCTTTTAACACCTCAAAATGCAGGAAATGGCTTCTCAGAGCATCGAGTTTTCAAAAGGCCCCCCCCCCCCCCCAGCCTAGGGACTGGGATTGCTCGTCACTCATTTTTTTCTGGGTGCATCCCTGAATATGTCCACTGAAAAATAATTTCAAATCTATGTTCAAAGTTTTTTGTGATCTGGCACGGACAAGAAATCTTTGACACATTTTAAGCATTTCAGGGGGTTAACTCATAAATATGGATGGATCTCGCTGAAACAAAATCATGACACTTAGTCTCTACAAAATATATTCACTGAAAAACCTTTCAAATGTAGATTCAAAATATATATGGCCTGGACACAGAATTTTGGGGCATAAGTCTCACAAATATCGACGGAATGAAATCATGACACTTCGTTACACCCTAATATGTCTACTGAAACAGAATTTTCAAATGTAGATTAAACACTTTTTGAGATATGGCCTCAACACAGATTTGCTCACAGACGGGAAAATGCCATACGCCATCACCTCTTTCAAATGAGAGTATAAAGATTGGCAGAGACTTCATTTGGTCAAAAGATTGGCTATCTAGATTTTCTATCGCTGCCCTGACTGGTACCTTGTACTAACTATTCATAAGCAAAATCTACGTTCTGTGGATTATCAATCTTTTTTTTTACCAATTTCTAACACTGATGGACAGATAATGGATAACAGACCTACATGCGACACATTGCTCACATACTAGATTCATGGGAATTCAGGACAAAGACAATAAAAAATATAAAATATTCTACCTGAAGTCCTGGAATGGTGTCCATATTAAACAAGTCATTGAAATCAAACATATTAATATTTTGTGGAGGTGTGTGTTGGTGCTGGTCCTGATCGGAATGTTGAACTGCGTCTGGTGAGCTCGATTCAGTCGTCTCAATACTGCCATTACGATCTTCAACTTTCCGACCATCTACAAAGTAAAGAAACAAGTCTTGTATACAGCTAAATATTTTGCCTACAGGTCTTCCTGATGTATGTCCTTATTTCGGATAAACATCAACGCAACAGGAAACCAGACCTTCAGTCAGTCAAATATATGGTGTCATAATGAATTATGTCTCCTGTATGTGGATGTCATAATCAATTACGTCATGAATGTTGTATCTGTCTGTCATAAACATTTAAGAGTCTGTCAAGTTGTACAAATTGCATATCTTTACTATTTAATAACCATTCTGATGCACATTTTGAAACTAATTTGACTGGGCCATTAGGCAGCAACAGCACCCAGTAAAACTAGTTTCAAAATATTTAACAGCTTATCTGTATGAATTTTCTGGAAATTTAGATTCAGGGAGTTCAGTGTTCGATCGATCCCAACACAAAGCATGGGCGGAGCTGAGCTAGGAATGGGTGGGGAGTAGCTAAAACTGGATTCATCCATTGTATGAATAATGGTTATTTTGAGATTGAGAGTAATTTCTTCATAATTCCTTTTAAATGAGGTTATCCAAGAGACAAGACCAGAAGTCTATCAATCAGGTTACCTTGAACAAACTTCAACCAGCTGTTGCCTAATGTGGTGTTACTTGAGATACACATCAATCTAGGGTTGCACGATTATTCAGTTTATATAATCGCGATCATTTTGAAGAAATAATCACGATTTTCGATTATATTGTAAATGTCATTTGCATTACGGTGGGTGAACTGAACAAAGTTTTATTCAACAGAACTAACTATTTAACGGTGAATATTGGGACTAGTTCGACCGCTAGTATTGATAATATCGGAAAAGATCCTACAAACTTTACTTCGAATGAGAATTGCTAACATAATGCTAAAAGACTAAGACCACCTCCAATCTGATTGCCAGATAGCAATTGGTGTTCAGAAATGCTATTAATCACTATTATAAACTATTAGAGTGAGTCCTAATTCTGGACACAATATCGATACAAGTCCAAGACAACCCAATGTAAGCGACCAACATAAAATGATCCAAAGTGGAATCAAACGTGCGAGAAAATGTGCTTGTACACCCAAGAATTAAAATGCAGGAGACGGCTTCTTATGCTGGCAACAAAATAAACCTTTTGCGTTTGGAGGCGCATGACATGGTCTCACGAGATTTCATATGGTAACAGGAGTTTGAGACAGGATTAGATCGCATTGATCATAACCCTTCCTGTTATCAAACTCATACACATTTTACCGCATTATTCAGATTACATTTAAAGTACAATAGCAGGTTATCATCACGCAATGATAATATATAGCGATATCCGAGTCCAGGATATTTATATCCGAGTTCTCGCTCTGAAAACTGTTGACATTTCTTAATCTTATTTAACCTGAGCGGATTACTAATATCATACGATTTATAATTTTTTCATGGCGACATTTTATATCAAATTCTGATGTAATAAACAGCCTTTATTAAAGGATACTCAATAGTTAGGCGCCCGCATTTAATAATTTCACTTCCACGATGTTTTTCAGGTGTTTATTAAACAGTCGTAAGGCGGCAAGAATTTGTACCAGGAAATTGTTAAATTTTCGTGGTAGTGTCTATTGATGTCAAATTTTTCTTGAAATATACCTAAAATAAGCCCACCCCCTTTCTCAGAGATGGTTGTTTGGAAATTGAGCACCTCTTGTCCTAATAGAGTCCTAGGCTACTAATAGACAATGTATTTACTTTACATTTTGAAAAACAACTGTCTTGGAGATTGAAAGTCTTTGATTATTCGATTATTTAGTTTTGTAATCGTCTACGCTCATATTTCAAAGAATAATTGTAATTAATCGAATAATCGTGCAATCCTACATCAATCGGTCAAGTGGTTTCAGAGAAAATCTTTAATACAAAACAGTGCACAATCCAAAATGCCTGCCAAACAATTGCTTCATTCGAACAAACTAGTTTCTCAATCTGATGTCAAGTGTCAAATTCGTATTCAGTTGATCATCCTTTTCACTGTCGAAACCTGTCAACTTTGATTGGTCGCATGTGGCAATCATGAATTGAAATGAATTGCCATTGAACAAACCTAAATGGCATTTAGTCCCTAATCATGTCTAACATTTCATCTCGATACCTGGTTGTCGTTTTGTGAAAACTAGGTTATCCAAGATGGCCACATGGTAAATTGACCAATCAGGGTTTCTTTATCTTGGTTCAGTTCTTGCACTACATGACATTTAACGACAATCAGCCTAGCCATTTTGGAGAAGATATTAAACTGTTTTTAAAAATAGGTGCAAAATCTAAGATGGCCACTGACCAACTCGACCAATTAGCTTCATTTGAACAAATATGGATTTCTGAGCTTTAAGGCTGCTTTGAGTAAAATTCAGTTGAAATGGGTCCAATGGTGTTTGTAAAGTCGTTTACAGGAAAAACTTGATGTACAGACAGACAATGGATGAAATACTGCTGGATGGTTGCAATGGCATGGCATAAACTAACTTGGCCTTTCCATAATTAATTAAGACATACTTTATACAGTGTGTCAGATGAACTAAGACTTACTAGTAGCTGCAGTGTTATCAGAACTACGACGAAGATATTTAGCTCTCACATTCTCTTCTCTACCCTCTTCATCAGGCAGCTGTGCTTCGTCGGAAACGTCATCGGCATGAATGGGTGACTCTTCGGGGTGTGTTTCAAAACCTCGTAATTCAATCCGATCAAACTGGCTTGTCGGTCCCTCTGTAAACCACTCCGGCTCTTCTTCCTGTCTACTATTGTTGCGCCGACCTGCACATTATTTTGGAATATATAAGATTATTTAATCAAGAAATGTGCTGGTACATGGTTTGGCCTATTTCCTACTCACTATCACGAAACGTTTTTAAACAGAAAAAATTGCAACAACTTTCATTTCAAATATCTTCAACATACAATACAGCTCAGAAATAACAAAATAAAATGTACTGTTGAATATTTTTGGAAAACTTCCCAATCAAATTATGTTCAAAATATGCAACAAAATATTTCTTACACCATGTTCAAAATTGTATTAACATGTTTCAGTTTTTGTTTTGGAACCATGTCATGTTAAAAGGATAACTAAATTCATTTATTGATAGCTATTCAGGTGATCTAATGTGCCACTCATAAGCTATGCAGGTAGTTTTAAGCTTTTTATCATGCCGCTAAAGAAAGATATTCAGGCCTTAGTAGGTAAATGTTGCTACATTTCTACAGCCTATATTTATGATGGCTGCCCTGATTTACTTTTCAACCAATCAAAAAAACCAGAGCGTGTCTGCCTCGGCGTATACGCTCCGTCATAGAGGTGCCTGCAATAGTTTGACAATGTGGAATAAAAGCAAACACACAGATAACCTGTTGAATATTTTGAAACTAATTTGACTGGAAGTACAACTTGCAGTCAAATTAGTTTCAAAATATTAAACGAGATGAGTATTATATATTAAAAAATGTAATGCATTGGCACTTACATGACATCAAGCATTATCGTTTGAGAGAAAATGGCCACGATCACTGTTCAATACTTACGGGGTATTAAAAAGCAGATAATTGTGATACAGAAATGGGAACGTGACATGATATGAATGATCTGGAATCTATAAACCATAATCTATCAGTGCAGTATAACATTTGAGATGAGATTAGCATCCCTTTAAGCTATTTCTGATCCGTACTGTAAGAGTTATCTTCCTTTAATACCCATCTAACATGGTGAGAATGAAGTGTTGTAGTCAAAGCTGTGCTAACCGTGGTATGGGTGTGACTGATATCAACAAGGCATGGGTGTGACTGTTAGCAACGAGGTATGGGTGTGACTGATAGCAACGAGGTATGGGTGTGACTGATAGAAAACGGGTGCATTTTTTATGTAATTGGCGGATTCAATAATATTAAAGCGATGCTAATCTCCTCTCAAATGTTGTATTGCACCGATAGAATATGGTTTATAGATTCCATATCATTCATATCCTGTCACATTCCCTGATCTGTATATCGCAGTTATTTATTTTGTAATATCGAGTAAATGTTGAACCGTGATCGACACCATTTTGTCTCCTCAAGCTATTGTGTGTGATGTTATGTCAGCTCCAAAGCATCACATTCTTTATTATGTAATGCTCATCCCATTGAATATTTTGAAACTAATTTGACTGGAAGTTGTTGCTGCCTATGGCAGCAACAACTTCCAATCAAATTGGTTTCAAAATATTCAACAGCTTACCTGTAGGATTGCTTTTATACCACATTGCCAAACTATAGCTGGAGCCTCAATGACTGAGCGTATATACCGAGGTAGACACTAGGATTTTTCTGATTGGTTTTAAAGTAAATCATGACAGCCATCATAGGGTGTAGAAATCTACCAACATTTAACTACTAAATCCTGAATATTTTTCCTTAGCGGCGTGATAAAAAGCTTAAAATTACCTGTATAGTTTATGACCGGCGTGTTAGATCACCTGAATAGCTATCAAGAGATGGGATTAGTTATCCTTTAAAACCCCTTACAGATTATTATGCCTTTCACACTTTCACGATCAACATCGTTAACTTTGATAGTCCTGTACTTGATGCTAAGCAAGATTACATTTCTTGTGTCCCATTCAATAAACACTTGCACAAAATATGAGATGCATGTTCATTTTGTTCAATTTACCCAGCATACAATCCTACACAGTCTTCATATCTACAGCAAGTTCCAACAGCTACATGCTGATTATTTTAGAATATATAGACTAAAAGCTGTTGCAACAACAATTTGCATTTAAGTTTGAATCAAATCTGTAGCAAGTAGTAATCGGATTACCTAATTATTTTGACAATAAGCTGACTGAATGCTGATGCTGTCACTGATAGTAACAACTTTCACGCAAAATATTGTCAAAGTATATAAAAGCATTCTCATAATTTCTCCCGTAAATTGACACACAGAAATGCAGGTTGTAGAGGGTATTGCCGTGAATGCTACACATTTACGCTTTCAGAGCTGGCTGACAAATAATCATTTTCATGTGCAGACTGGAACTTTTTGTTAGAAATCTTGGCCTATATGGGCGGGCAATAGACTCAACGAATATTGTTACGAATATGGAGTCAGGGCATTGAATGCTGGGTAGAATTGCATGTTGGGTAAATTGAAATCAACAACCATCTCATATCTCGTGCAAGTGTCTATTTAATGAGACACGAGACCTTTAACGATGTTGGCCACTGCATATTTAACTCACCCTGAAAATGCTGTCATATGCATATTTGAAACAAGGCGAGTGTCACCTATATAGTGCATACGGACTACAGAGGAGGTGAGCAAGTGGATTACATTCTGAGTATTGCAGTGTGCCATTATTTTGACAGTAGATTAAAAGCGGTATATGAGATTTTAAGTTCTTAGATTGGCCCAGTGTTTAGAACTTACCACCATATGATCGAGTGTACTGCTGGTCTCTCTGCAAAATAGCAAAAGTAAAAAAATCAGATATTAGCAAGTTCACTGATTATTCTAATTCCATTTGATAACTGGTGCACATTTTGGAAACAACGTTGATGATGTACACGTAAGCTGTTGCCACATGTTGTGACCAGAATAATTCATTGCACCATTGTTTCCAAATTGAACACCATCTAGATAACTGATTGGATAATAATCTGATAATGTAGACCCTCACTTTTCAGCTTAGAAACAATAAACACAAACAAACTGAGGCATGCACACACAAAAACAGCCGAGGGCAGAAAAAACAATTTGTTTATAAGCTTAGATGCGCATTAGCTATTGGCGCAATTATGGTACTAACAACAAGAGAGCCAAGGGGCCCATGTTGCTCACCTGGAGAACCATGCATTTTTGTCGCAATTGTTAGTGGGTGGTTTAGGAGTAGTCTTATAAATGAGTTTGTGGACATTTTTGCAAGTCCAATATGGCCGCCAAACACACTACATTTTGATTGGTCCCCTGCGGCCATGTTTCTGACATAGCTCCTTCCCGTGAAAAAGCTTTAATGGCACTCGGCGCCAAATCATATCTCCCAAATTTCGGCCGAATCCACTCAGTGGTTCTGGAGTTGTTTTGGCAAAAAATAGGTTATCCAAGATGGCCGCCAAACCATTTGGCCAATCAGGTTCCCTTGAGCAAGCTTGGTGCAGCTCTTGCTCTAGATGATATTTCATGCGTTTTGAACTGATCCCACAAGCGGTTTTGGAGAATTAGATTTTTAAAGACATTTCTAAAAATCGACCAAAATCCAAGATGGCGCGAGAACAATACATTTTAAATTTCCTATTGCTTTAGTATGGGAGACTTTTGCGGATAAATGACCCAAGATGGCCACTAAACCGTTTATTCGACAGTCTCGAAAACGGCAAATTTGAAATCACAATATGCAAAAACATACATAAAGCCAATTTTGGCTTCAAAATCCATCAAAATAAAATCCTATATGGCCGCCAAACATGCTATATATTTTTTTATTGATTGGCCCACAGCAGCCAGGTTTTTTGACGGATCAACTTCTCTTGAACAAAGTTCAATGGCCCTTAGTGCCTCATCATATATAACAAATTTCGGCCTGATCGCTTCTGAGGTTCTGGGGGGAAAAACTTGTTTTTGCTCAAATGAGGTCATCAAGATGGCCACTGAACCATTAGGTCAATCAACTTCTCTTGAACAACCTTAGGTCAGCTTTTGCCCTAGATAATATTTTATGACGTCTGAATTGATCCCTCAAACGGCTTCGGAGAAGATTTTTACACATTTCTAAAAATCGGCCGAAATCCAAGATGGCCACCAACCAAATTGGCCGATCGGCTTCATTTGAACACAATGGAACCTCTATGCCCTAAGGATGCTTCCTGCCAAATATAATTGAAATCGGCCCCGTAGTTCTCGAGAAGACATTAAAAATTTCCCATTGCTTTAGTATGGAAGATTTTGGCGGGAAAATGATCCAAGATAGCCACCAAACCATTTATCCGACAGTTTTGAAAATTGCAAATTTTAAATCAGAATACCCAAAAAACTATATAAAAACAATTTCAGCCTTAAAAGCCATTAAATAAAAAAAAAAAAAAAAAGGCCGCCAAACATGCTATATTTTGATTGGCCCACGGCGGCCATGTTTTTTGACAGATCAACTTCTCTTGAACAAACTTTCATGGCCCTTAATCATATCTGCCAAATTTCGGCTTGATCCCTTCAAGATGGTCGCCAAACCATTTGACCAATCAAGTTCCCTTGAACAAACTTTGTTCAGCTTTTGCCCTAGATCAAGCGTTTTCGGAGATTTTTAAAGATGTTTCTAAAAATCGGCCAAAATCCAAGATTTTTTTTAACAAACTCGGATCCTTATGTCCTAAGGATGCTTCATGCCAAATATAATTGAAATTGGCCCAGTGGTTCTTGAGAAGAAGTGGTTTAAAGGAAAAGTTGACGGAAGATGGATGGACGGACAATCGCCACAGCATAAGCTCAATTGGCCTTTCAGGCCAGGTGAGCTAATAATGGGTGTACCAATGACGATCTGGCTATTGGGTCTTGTGCCATTGAAAAAATAGACACACTGACAGCTAATTAATTGTCCTTGGATTATTTAACAATGGGTGCATTAATACCAAATTGATTAATGGTTCTCCGGCGTTGACATGCGAGATTGGTTAATGCCGCACTAGATCAACATTCCTGAATAAATTCCCAAGTGATATATGCCTAACAAATTCTGTGTAAATCAGTAGTAAACTATACAAACAAAATGAATTAAAACTTTCATGGTGAAAATTGTTTAAAAATTTTTAATATTTACTCATTGCATGTCCGTTTGCAGGACACGAGAAGACTATTTTTGCAAATTTACCACTGGAATGACTGGCTCGGTTATCGAGCCAGTCATTCAAGTGGTAAATTTGCAGAAATGGTCTTCTCTTGGTCTGCAAATTGATATTTCTTAAGACCACTGTAGAAGCCAGTTTTGACCATTAAAGGGTTAAACCTTGTAATAAACATCTAATCTCAAACACTTAATTATGAACAAACTATTTATTAATGAGAGCGTCTATGTACTCAAGCCCAGGTAGGACCAAGATGTCTTCTGTGAAATCCTAGCTCAAAATACCCGAGCACATACAGACAATGACAGATCCAGCAAGACACAGTATTTTATCATGAACTGAATATAAATATCTAGTCAACACTCACTCTGTTATCTCTGAAGTCACGTCGAAATCCCGTCTCCCTATCGTGAACAAGATTTCTGCGATCCACACGTTGGTCACCACGATCAGAACGTTCAAAATGTCGATCACGAGACCTTGGGTCATGCTCATCTCGACTGTCATATCTGTCTCGTACACCTCGGTACTCCCATTCTCTATCTCTTTCTCGTACTTGATCATGATCAATGATTCGACCGCTACCTACCCGTCTCTGGTCTCTCGGATCTCTCTGGTCTCGTAGGTCTCTCGGATCTCTTGGGTCTCGTCGGTCCCTAGAAGCAGAAATAAATCTATTCATTGCATACTATATCAAGATTATATTGATCCATATACACATTTGACAGGTTAATTCATTCCATGAATCAAAACTAATTTTCGGACAGTTCTTTCTCAAAATACATTCACAATTTTAGCTGTACATGTACATTAAGCTTGCACGCACATTCTCTGACAGGAAAGGATGTTTTTTCATAACTGTTTTCTTCATTACTTTTCGGGATGAACTGACAGTTCACGTTAAATAGCTCTATACACATATAACCATTATTACTTTTGCACGGAAGAATGAAGGAAATTTCAATTTCCCTTTCTCCGAGATCTAACAATACTCACCATTCTATTACTTCTGATACAGCTAGCCTGGATAGCTGGGCCCTAGGACTAGACTTAGTAAGGTTTACCGACTCCTGGAACCGGGTACCTGGCTCCCAACTGCCGAGTACCCGTTTGCCATGAAGCTCATTGTTTGCATAGCCACCAAACAAGAGATACCCATGGCTTGCCTCCGTGGGGCTGGGAGGCTGGGTCCGTAATAGAATGGCGAGTATTGTTAGATCTCGGAGAAAGGCAAATTGAAATTTCCTTCATTCTCCTTCGATCAATACTCACCATTGTATTACTTCTGATATACACCAGATTTAGACAGTAATCTAGTGGGAAGGGGCAAGCCATCAATTGCTACTTTTGACCCTTGGAGAAAGAGCTAGACTTAAACTTGATTAATGGAGACCTAAAAGAACCATCAAGTTAACGGAACCGAATCACATTCGCAACACTGCACCCCTCCCCCCCCCCCTTTTTTTTTCTCCTAAGAAAAGGGAGAGACCTCTCGAACATGCATCTCGCCTGAAACATAAATATGCCAAGAGGGTTAACTGCTCTTTGCATATATACAGCTGTGCAAAAGTTAAGCACCACCCTATTTTTACGCACATGCGAGGGTATATTCATGTGCTATGAAGAAAGCAATAGCATAAACATTTATGTACCCATCCATCTTAGTGCAAGAGGTAATAATGCAACTAGAGGAATGCTGATTATGATGGTGGGGAAACACTGTATGTTTTTGTTTGAACTTGAAAACGAGGCCTGAATATGGTTACGTTGACACAACTGACAACTATTGCCCTACAGTTGACACACGTGGCTAGATTGTCATTAATGGTGTCTGAAAACGAAGTTTAACATCTGTGCACGAGTTTGAGACTGTCATTATTAATACCGGGTATATCCACCTTGTGCCTGGATGACGGCCTGGACACGACGTCTCATGCTGGTCACCAACCGACTGATACGCCATTGTGGTATTCGTTGCCATTCAAGATGGAGTGCGTCTGTTAATTCCTGTAGGTTCTGCACAGGAGGATCCCTCCTTCTCACCATGTTTCCCAGAATGTCCCAGATATGCTCAATAGGGTTCATGTCAGGGCTCCTTGCTGGCCATGGTAGGGTTTCGATGGCATTCTGGCGGAGGTATTCATGCACAGCTCTAGCACGATGTGGTCGGGCGTTGTCATCCATGAATATAGGGTGGGTTCCAGGTGCATGATTTACAAAATGAGAGACCATCATGCCCCGCATCTGAAGAAACCGCCTCACCTGAATGTGGTTTCCCAATCGAAAACTTTTGAGGATGGCTAACGGACACCACTCTGGGCTCTGACGCGTAAACCCTGCCCTCCTCGAGATCGAATCGCATTCCTAAATAAACTACCTGTTGAGTGGGCGTCAACTCGGATTTCTCCTTGTTGACTATCCAGCCTAGATCTGAAAGTAACTTCAGAGTCAGAGCTGTATCCACATCTAATGTGGCTGATGTGTCTGCTTTGATCAGCCAGTCGTCTATGTAGGTGTGAAGCGCCACGTTTTCTTTTCTGAGAAACGCTGTCACCGCAAGGACCACTCTGGTGAAAACCCGTGGAGCTGTCGACAGGCCAAATGGGAGGACTACAAACTCCCACACTTGATTCTGAAACGCAAATCTCAGAAACCTGTGACAACTCCTGTTCATTGGAATGTGGAAATATGCATCTTTCAGATCGATCGATACACACCACATTCCCCTCCTTCAATCCTGCCATTATCGACCTCGAAGTTTCCATATGAAACCGAGGCGTATGGATAAACCAATTTAATGGCCTGAGATTGAGTACGGGTCTCCATCCCCCTGTGCTCTTGGGGACAAGGAACATGTTTGAATAGAAGCCTGGAGTGTTCCGGTTTGCTGGTTTTATTGCTCCCTTCAGAAGCAAACCTGACACTTCATTTTGAATGGCTTCTAACTTGTCTGGTTCCCTTGGTACGGGTGTCCAGACAGGTGCCAGACAGATTCTGTGGTGGAAAATCCCACCACTCTGGCATGTACCCCTGGGATAACCATCCCAGGACCAGACTGTCTGACGTCACACCTCGCCAAGCCTCGACGAAACGCATGAGCCTTCCACCCACTATAGACGCATCAACGCCTAATGGGGGTGTCTAGCTCGCGATCCGCTCACCCCCACCCCCCCTCTCTTGACGAGAGAGAGTGAGAACCATTTTGGTCTTGGCTTGGCACCGCTGTTCCTGTCGCACAGGTGCGGTCCAGGCAGATACGAAGGGAGCCCTCGTACCCTCAGGTACGATCCGCTCCCTTCTTTCCGCCCTTTGAGGACTTACCCTTCCCCTTCCCGCCTCTCAGGAGCAACATCGGGGAGGGTAGGGGCCTCCACAACCTTCTTGGCCTTCTTTGCCGGAGGCGGCTGAGAATACCCAGTACAGCAGCACTAGGCTTAGCTTTCGCCTTGCTTTTGTGCTTTTTCTGCTTCTTAGGTTGCCCGGTTAGCGGCTTGGCTACAGCCCATAGTGCGTGCGCTTGACGCACTAGCTCTAGCTGCAGATTAACCGCCAACCGATTCTGCGCTATGCTGGCCGTGTCTTCTAAGATGGCCCACGCTTGGCCACCAAAAGATGCTAGGGCCTGTAAGGGGCGTCCCAAGAAGACGCTCCCTGACAGCAGTAGCTGGACGCATATGGTCAAGGACCATCTGCCTCCTAGACTTTGTCACACGCGCTTGCACCCTTGCCAATGCATCCATAGACAGCACCAGGCTGTCATTAACGCATGAAAGCGCCACAGGTGGCACAGGGTGGCCTGCCCCCGCTTCAGCCCACACCGACTGAAGAAGGCGATAAGAGTGGTTGACAGCACTCATTGCTGCCCTCAGGTGTACCTGAACTTTTTCCACCAATGCCGGGGCGGGGCCACCCGCTCCAGCACTCTGGACACCCATCGGTCATCCTTGGTGACTGTCGGGACAACACCATACCTGTCATATTCCCCCCGTGGAATACAACCTCGCCCGCACCTCCCTGGAGGCCGCAGGAAGCTGGCCCTTGGTCAGGAGTTGTTTGCTATAAATAGCATACAACAACTCCATAAACATTGGATCCAGTCCAATAGACTGAATCCGGGCTGCGGGCAAGATCCCCGTCCTAATCGATGCCACCGATGTACGGGGTGCATCCTCCTCGGCCGTGGTCGAAACCACACACGGGTCTACCCTGGCTAGCCAAGCCAGAGCCTCTGACCAATCTGTCTCCGAGGAGGACACTCCCGTGAACACGTCACCCGTTGACATGTTCACGGGCCCTACCAGCAACGGCCTCCCGGCTAGGAGCCATTGCTGATACGCCAGGAACTCCGGTACCGTATGGTTCCGCCACCACCCCATGGAAAACACCAGTCCATGGAGTAGACCCGCACAGAAAACTGTGCGGACCCGTAACGGTTGAAGAACCGTGGCCAAACACGGGCGCCAACGGCACCCCATGTCTGACCGCCGGACCAGGCGAGATAGGCGAGTACCATGCCTGGCCAGCCACCCATCACTGTGTTGGTTGGCGGCAAACCAACCATCACGGGACCGGTGCCCGGTACCGGAGTGGCCTCAACCACGGGCGGAGCCGCTGCCCTGGCTTTCGCCAAGGCAGAGAGATGGAGGACGGTTCCGTCCAGGACGGAATCGACCTCCATGCTCTCCACCCACGCCATCACAGGCCGCAGCAATGTCTCTCCCTCGGCTTCCTCATCTTCAGAGCCCGAAGAGTCGTCACTAGACGAGGAAACTAGCGGACGGCTCCCATGCCTGACGGACCGGCCACCGCTACTGGACCACCCGGAGGTGGCCGCAGAGAGACAGAGCCCATCAGGCCGGAGCCCGATGGGACTGCCAGGGGGCCGTACGAGACAGCTCCCTCAGTGGCTAGTTCAGAACCCTGTCCAGGGTCTGAATCAAACACGGGAAGAGACTGCCATACAACTTTTGGCAGCAGGGATGACACCAACGTGGGCAGAACGCTATGCAAGAAACCTTGCATAGCAGGACCAAACCACGCCGGCGGTGCCATCTCCGCCACCACCGGTTGCAGACGTGGAATGCCCCCAAGGGCCGAAACGGACGCTCCACGATTTGCTTTCGGACTGCCTGACCCCGCATCAGACCATGCCAAGTCCTTCTGGGCAAGGAACTTAACCATCATGTCGACCGACCACACTGCGCAAATGTTACACCTACTGTCACGATTACATTTTGTACAACGGAAACAGACATGGCCCTTGAATAGAACTCTCACAAATTTATGGCACTCGTCACATGATGGCAGGGCTGGCTTGGCCTATAAATAAGCACAAACCTACAATAAGCAAGCGGAACAAAACAGGAATGGAAGCAATTAAAGTACGCAGCACCCAGAATCAGATGCATGAATTAATGACACATTTTCTTCACATAAAAATCCGAGCAACACGGGTGTGACGTCACCTGTTCGGATCTTACGGAGAACGACGTCAGCCGATTTTTGTGTTAAAACACCGTAAAGCCAACACCTTATTTCATATCTGCCGATCGCCTGTTGGGGGTTTAAAGGAAGGCGATCAATCTGGCATATTTCATTATTAACACACGTACTAGATTCTTTGGGGTCAGAAATTGGAACATGCGACACAGACAAAATTTTGAAGAGCTAAGTCTTTTAACTATGGAATAACTAGGAAATATACGCCCCGGTTATCATCGGCTTGATCCATGGTAATCCAATATATTCCTTAGAGAGCGCACAAAGCTATCACAATTACACAGAAAGACTTAAATAAACTCAAGACTCCAACTGCACAAAAAAGCATGTGTCTCTTGTTGCTATGCAAAAAAGCATGATCTTCATGGCAAACGGGTACTCGGCAGTTGGGAGCCGGGTACCCGGTTCCAGGAGTCGGTAAAGCTTACTAAGTCTATAGTCCTAGGGCCCAGCTATCCAGGCTAGCTGTATCAGAAGTAATAGAATGGCGAGTATTGAACGAAGGAGAAAGTGCAAACACACGCACGCACACACTGTTAAATGCCTACCCATAAGACCCCCAAGGCCTGAACTAATATATCGTATACATATATGCATACAATTTCAGAGCCATAACAAAATAGGTTGCAGTCACATTTAACACTTTATCCATTACATTTTATGAAGAAAATTCCTCGAAGAAAATGTCAATTTGCAGATTATTTAGAAAAATTTATCACTGGAATGACTAGCTCGATTATCGAGCTAGTCATTCCAGTGGTAACTTTTCAAAAATAGTCTTCTCTTGGTCTGCAAATGGACACTTATCAAGACCACTGAAAAAGCCGTTTTTGGCTGATATGACTGTTAAAAGGTTTATCTAACCATCGCCACAAATGGACCTTTCCTTTTTTATCAATGCCCCGCCCATCACTAGCTAAGCTCCACCCACACCTCGCTGTGTTTGGATTGATCGATCCCCGAATGCCATAGCTATCAATTTCCTGAAAACTATACAGGGAAGCTGCTGAATATTTTGTAACTAATTAGACTGGGTGCTGTTGCTGCCATAGGCAGCAACAGCGCCCAGTCAAATTAGTTTCAAAATATTCAACAGAATATTTATTAAATAGTAAAGACATACAATTTGTACAACAATGCATAGACTGTCTTTAAATATGCGTTCGTGACGTACTTATCGACGTCATACTATACATCACGTAGTTGATTATGACGTCATATGATGGGTGGATGCTCTGGAAAGGTGAATTCAGGATTAATCCTTTAAAAGCTTTATTTAACAAGAACAACTTTAGACTAAAGGCGTACATCTGCAAGTCGAGACATTTTTTAACTTTATGACTGCTCCAAGCCACCAGACAATAATTTCACTGGCCATTAATTCTGGCTTAGCCACCAACAACTTTCAGTTAAATTGTTTTCAAAATATTCACTATATCCAGAGATAAGCGCCATGAAAAAGTCTGCAGAAACTCAGCGGGCACAGTTAATGTTACCTAAATCACAGATTAGACACTATACGCTTGATGGATAGGTATATCTTGCTATTCTCTGCTTCTCGTAGCACTCAAACACAAGTCCTGTCTTTAGGGATAAGATCAAAACCATACTAGTATTTTGAACATAATTTGAGTTGCCACTTAATGGTTACTCCAACTGGTTTCAAAATATTCTACTTACTTGTCTCTATCAGTATCACTGCTGCCCTGCCTTGTCAATCGTGATGAAGTCTGGCTCACATGACAGCCTGTGGTAAAACTTCCTCTTTGAGGACTCAATACTATGCCAATATCTTTGTCTTCTTTTATCCTTTCCTTGACCTCTGAAAAAACATTATAACACTGTTAAGACATATTTTTCCTCTTCCACAATTCGTTCTATAACTATATATGCCAATAAGCAATATTATTTCCTAAGAATAATTAAATACAAAATATTTTTTCATAAATATGAGTGGAATAAATATGGACAAAATTGCTGAAATGAAATATGACACTACGCCTTCAACTATTAAATTCACTGAAAACACAATTTTAAATGTAGGTTCAAAACTCAGATCTGGCCTGGAAACAAATTTGCTAACAGACAGACACACAGTCTGAGACAGACCTGATGCTCTACGATGTACAAGGACATCCCGTTCCAATTCAACTGGACGAGTCTTTCGCTCGCGAAAACGTGCATCACGAGCAGGTGGCTCTCTTTGGTCGATGATTGTAAGAGGGGAATTGCCACGTGATCCTCCACCAAGCTCTGGATGCAGTGAGCGAATCCATATATCCGGCGACCAATAACCATCTTTCCTGTAAACGAAAAGTAAAAATGACAATGTCTGAAAAGATTAATTCAATCACCACTACAAAGCCCATGATACATTTATGATCTAACGAATGATTTATATTGAATATTTTAAAGATAATTCAGGGCTTCAAGTAAAAGTATTAAAGTAATCAACGTTTTTCTAGTTTCTCAGTCAATCAGATGATGTCATAATTGACTACGTGACATGTCGCCTGATATCATAATCAATTACGTCAAGAATGACTCGATTTAGTCCGTCTTAAATGCTTAACAGTATGTCAGGTTGTACGAATTGCATGTCTGTACTATTTAATAAACATGCCGTCGAATAATTTGTAACTAATTTGACTGGGTGATCGATCCATCCCAACATGCGCAAAGCATTGGTGGAGCATAGCTAGAGATAGGCGGGGTATAACTAAAACTGGATTCCTGCAATCAGCGATGAAACAATTAACACTAATACTCAAATTTGTTCAAGAAAATTTATTTTCATTGAGAAAATATCTATTTCCAGACCAAGAAATTATTTTTGAAAATTTACCACTGGAATGACTAGCTCCATTATCGAGCCAGTCACTCAGTTGTAAATTTTCAAAGAAAGTCTTTTCTGGGTCCGCAAATGGACATTTCTCACGACCACGATGCAGAAGTAATAATTTTTGTCTGGCTTGAGTTAAAATGGTTAACGATCAAAGTGCTGATATTGGTATGGTTGCACGATTTTTCGATTATTCGATTAATCGTGATTATATAATTCAAAATGATCGTGGACGATTATAAAATGAAATAACCGTATAATCGCCATGTTGAGATTTTTGACAAGACACTTACGCTTGTAAAATTCTGCTGGCGTTACCAAGCATGGAAACAAACATCCGGCTATCAGCCGAATGTGTGAATGATTAAATAAACTAAATAAATAAATAACTGATTTGTTTGTATTGACTCATGATTAGTTTTAGATGAATAAAGATTGTTTTCTTGGCCGCTATTTGTCATTGTTATTGTAATCACACACGCTTATCCCGCGTTCCCCATTCTCTGAATAGTTATGTGCTAACGGTTTTCCCAAAAAAGTTCCAGAACTGATACCATGGAAATTCAACGTAAAAATTCTCACCGCCTACACCTATGTTTAATGTATACCTCAAAACATCACCGGGGAAGTGAAATTATTTGATTTGAGCGCCTAAATATTGCGTATCCTTTAATAAAGGTCGTTTATTACATCAAAATGAATCCACAATTTGATATAAAATGGCGTCGCGAAAAAAATACAAATCACGTGATTCGCCTCCAAGTGAAGAGTTTATTTTAGAGCGAGTACTCGGATATAAATATTCTGGAATCGGGGACTCGGAACTCGGGAATTTCTAGATATTATCATTGCGCGATAGGAACTGAGCATTGTACTGATCTGAATAACGGGTACCCGTTTGATAAACTCCCGTTAGCGTATATCTCGCGAGAACACGCCGCCTCCCATCGCAAAAGAGCCGCTGGCTCGCCAACTTAAGAAGCCGACTATATTGTCATTCGTAATAATTCAATTTGGATCATTTAATGTTGATCGGCGTTACAAAATTGATGCACATTTTCTCCCGTACTTGTTTGGTACATAAATTTGGTCTTGAAATATATTTATAAGGAAGCTATTTAATCACGCCAAGACTGTTTTAAGCGCATTTTAACTACAAAAGTGTGGAATAAACTTTATATCGTGAACATACGTGGCCTACTATTAGTATTAATCTAATAGGTGGTCGAGATTTACAAATCCGAGGCCTGTATTGACTTCTAGAGGGGCCGGAAATGTATCAGGGCAGAGATCGGTCAGAAGTAGACACACCCTGTGACACGATTGTTATTATTATACACGCTATTCTTACAAATTATCTGCTGAGTTAGTGGGTGGGCTGCTAATACAGTTTTGCCGTTTTGAAACTGCTAAGAAATCATTGGAGCTCATATGTCAAAGTTAGGGGGTGGACTTCTATTAGAGCATAGGCTACAATTAAACGAAATACGGTACCTTCCGTTTTCCTGCTAGAAAAATCTTGATACATGCAATCAGCAACAGGGGTATTCTATTCTGTCCATGTATATATACCCATGTGCCTAACCCATAATCTTACAATCTACAGTAGCATAATAACGTCCTCTAAGCAGCATTGACGTAGTTAATATAGTTCATGATTAATCGTATGATCAAGATTATTTTTCTTAAATGATCGCGATTATGAAAAGTGAATAATCGTGCAACCCTAGATATTGGTATCATCAATCTTATAGAGAAATCTCATGACCTGCCAGTCCAGCGATGTATTTTAACAGCACTTAAGTTATCATCAGTAAACGCAATATTACGTAATTAATTAGGTCACCATAACCTTGACCTCTGAACGCTTGGTGCAAAATCGATAGGGTTCTTTAGATCACCAAGGAAAAGCTCCCACGCCAGACTGATAACGACCCCTTCAAGTGAACTCAAGTTAGCATTCTAAAACGCAATATTACGTCTACCATTTTGGTCAAGCTTCTTTCAGTAGAACTAGAGTTATTATCTGGAAATGAAATAGAACTTCCTTAATTGGGTCACTGTGAATTGACCTTTTGACCCCAAAATCTCTAAGCTTCTACAGACCCTCAAAACTAACTGACAACCCAAGTTTGGCGAGGATCGCTCCAGTAGAACTAGTTACTCAACTGCACAGATATCCAGACGAATGAACATACGGACAAAGAACATGCTATCTATAGTTGGGGGGGGGGGGGGGGTGGGGGGGCGCACGCATAACTACTCGGCATGACACTCATACATGACATTACAGGCATTACCTACAACGAAACCTCTACAAATGGTATGATTTGATTGAGAATTCAAGCCGCTTTGTGGGACACAAGATGCCCAAAGGCCTGTGCAACACACCTAGGTCATCAGCCAATCAGACTTTTCTCTTTATATATATAAGATCGGAATCGGATTGGTTACAGCTTGAGTTGCTTGAAATTATTCCAGCAGTTAATAAGTAGCAGTCTAAAACAATTCCCCAGACATCTTAGATCCAAGATGGCCACCAGTTCTAGTGCTTACCAAGTACAACTAGGATTCGTCAGCCAAATGTGGTCCAAATCATTCATGTAGTTAGTGAATAGTAAGTAGGAGTCTTTTAAGTTTTTCAGAACCTTTGGAAAATCCATGATGTCCAACTAAAAATAGACCAAACAAATCAAGAAGCCTACCACCATATGATCCTTCTATCCAAGTTTCATTGAAATGTGACCATTGGTTAAATTAAGAGATAACATTTCAAAGAATTTGCAATGTTTTTTTTGTAAAATCCAAGATGGCCACTGAAAAAAGTCCCCAATCAGACTTCTCACTTGCAATCCAGCCATGTTTGGTTGAAACTATCCAGAAAGTGCCTATCCAAATGAGCTGGGTATCCTATTACCTCTGAACAGACAAATCACTATCATTTAGTTTTAAAACATTGGTGGTCACAACAGAGATTCGATTGTAATTATACTTACGCAAAATGATCTTCTGCTAAGCAGTCAGGCCTTGTTTGAGATGCATCTAGGTTCCGAATGTCCAGCAACTTTCTCTGAAAATAAGAGGTTCTTAAGTTATTCATGCGAATATTTTAATAACTTTTTAATAGAAATTGAAATGGTACTGTTATTTAACAAGAATTTCACCAAATTAGATGTCTCTCCTGTCCTCTTTGTCAATAATGATTTGCTAAACACAAAAATTTAACATTGATGCCGTTAACATTGTCAGAAAAGTGATACATATGTCCCATATTCTACTTTGCAGATGAGACAATAAGCTGATAAGATTTGCTAGTGACCTTGACCTTTGAACTGGTGATCTCCCCATCACCAACATAAATCCTCATGGTATAAGTGAACATGTACATTGAGGGTTGAGCACAAGTGTAAAGCTGAAACTCGAACTTGATCTGTAACTTCTCGTAACAAATTCAACAGAGCTGGGCGATATTGGCTTTTAGAAGACGATAACTATATCTATGAAAATATCGCGATATCACGATATATAGTCTAGGCGATTGGGCTTGATGATAAGGTGTATTTTAAAACTTGTAATAATTGCCACGAAAACTCACCCTCATCGCGCTCACAGCTCATACACAAAAAGATCATCTACAACATTACTGATGGGCATGGATTAAATTCATCTCCAGATTCTCGCGTGAATATAAGCAATCATAAACATTGTATTTTATGCCGTTCTCACCTTTTTATTCAACTTCCTAGGTAACAAATATGTTGTAAAACCGACATTCACCATTTGCAAAGGGGAAATCCTAAAGCTTAAATCTGATTGGCTAAAATGGCATTGGGTCTAGTGTCACGTTCAACTAGCCAAATATAGCTAATCATAGATAATTATTTTACAGTCGAACGCATCATTTTTGACTTGCAAATAATCTGCTACAGTTATCTATAGTTCACCAGTTGACCTTTTATTCCATCCCCACCACCACCACCACCACCCAAGGCCAATTAAAACTTGCCCATGCTTAGACATCGGTGTGATCATAGAGGTCTATCGCGAAGGTGAGGATAAAAACTGAAATGTACTGTCAAAATAATTTGCCTAATTTAAACTGATTAATTTGAAAGTAATTTGATGGAAAGTTGGTGTGACAGATACTAAAATCTTGATTATTTTCAAACTAATCAGCTGGTCTTATTTTTTTTGGGGGGGGGGGGGGGTTAGATTTAATGCATTCAGCATAACAGTCCCTGCCGTTGTCGATTCTTGGATGACTAATGCTCCTAAGCACTGTGTTATAGGGGCACGCGTGTTGTGTTTAGTGTTGAACAGATGTTAAAATT
This sequence comes from Chaetoderma sp. LZ-2023a, assembly GCA_034401795.1. Lineage (NCBI taxonomy): Eukaryota > Metazoa > Mollusca > Caudofoveata > Chaetodermatida > Chaetodermatidae > Chaetoderma > Chaetoderma sp. LZ-2023a. The sequence continues at coordinate 147,908,607 of CM067370.1, read as the reverse complement.
GAAAGGTCACATTTGCGGCTTCCTAAATTCGGATATATCTAGATTGTAGGCCTATTCATCATGAACGAGTTTTGTCATCAAGCCATGAAGCCAGTTTATTAATATTGGCTGTTGTTGATCTTGTAATTACGTCATCAGATTGGAATGTGAACAGGGTATTCCAATTCATTTATCCGGACACGTCAATTTGTTGTTGGAAGGCCAGAGAAATTGATAAATTACTGATAATAATGCATTTCACACAATAAAAGTGAAAAAATTATTTTACTTAGCTTCATAGAACTGGGGGTGGTTAAAAATGTATCAGATATATTTTTTCATGCGGTAATATTTTATAATTTTTGCCCGTTATTCGTTAGAAAGTTACAATTTCAAATGAATATTTTGCGTCGTAATATTTTATCTCATCTATTACGAGAGCCTGTTAGTTAGTGCAGTTTTATAATAACCACCCACCCAAGTAAAGAGGGGCCGACGAAATGAGAAAATACTCAACCCCTAAGAGCTGTAATCACTTCTTATGGTGGCAGGTTGCTAGATGAAAGAGCTATGGTCCTCAAGTCTACGGTGAGCTCATATTCTCAACAGTGTTGTCTATTTAGTACTGTTATAATGGTGAAGTTGGACCAATGTGTGGATAACTTACAGTTGGTGGTTTAGTAATGACGTCGTCAGAATGGCATGCTGAGTGGATTTTCTGATTTGAAAAATGAAAGCGAGGCTAAATGTAGTGTATCTATCAAAGTGGCTGACATTTTATATTTCGTAGAAATAGAAATAATCTGCGGATACGCCAGGATTTATTAACATAAAACATGGAATAATAAAGACAGCATGAAAAATATATGCATTGATTTGGTGCATGGTCCATTATAGAGCAAGAGACGGACTAGTCAGATCTGTTTTATATTGATTTTATAAATACAACAACTGGAGATATTCAGAAATCAGCCGATAACGATAATATTGTGATGTTCTCGATATTATCGAGAAATCATCCAGCTCTAATTCACAATGACCTATTTCTAGCAGCATCAAGTTAGCCTTAATTTAAAGCCCTGCTCCTGCTGTATTCACACAATATACGATGTTGTACAAGCCAAAATTACATGATAGCTAAATTGCTAGTAGCTCACCCTGCCGTACTGGTACTTAGGAGATACTTTTTCTGTGCTCGCCTCACAATCTTTATAATTCTCCTCATCAGAATTGCTGACTTGTTTATCAATGTTATCCTTGTCAGTGTCCTTTCTTGCTACTGTAGTTGATGAGCCATGCCGATCTTTGTCCATGCTAGATTTCTGAAAATAAACATTCAATGCTTTATAAACCTCAACTAGCGTTTCTAATTAATATTTATTTACCTACCACATTATGCTTGAAAATTATCAAATTCCTACTCATCCAGCCACATATCATATATATATATATATATATATATATATATATATATATATATATATATATATATATATATATATACACCTGTGCAAAAGTTAAGCACCAGCAAAAACAATAGAACGTAGAAACATGATGGTACAACTAGGCTGCCATACTTTTTGTCCCCGCGTTAGCTGACATAATTCCAAGTACGAAATGCACATGCATGCATGACTTCACGCCGCTTGATGTCCGTGCGTGGCGGGAAACAGCACACGTGTTCAGTTATGTAAAAGTCCAGTTTGAGGTGTAGAACATTACATACAGATTTAGGCGACAAGATTAGGAATTTTGTGTTCATGACCGTGGTTTATTTGTACAGAGAGAATTAGCTCTTGATTGTGAACCGCTATGGCAAGACGAAGGTTAAGTGATCGTGTGAAATGGCAAATCATAGGCATGCATACCACTGGTATGTCATGCAGAGAGATTGGCAGACAGCTGAACATTAACCATACTGTAATCAGTCGTTTGATTGCAAAACATGGGCAAACTAACGAGGTGAAGGACAGGCCTAGATCTGGAAGACCGAAGAAGACTACTGCCCGTGATGATCGAGCCCTAGTACGCCTTGTTAGGAGATCTCCATTCACCAACAGCAGAGTGCTCAGCCAGCAATGGGAAACGCGCAATAGAGTGTCAATGTCTACCGTCAAAAGGAGACTGTATGCTGCTGGCATGAAAGCTAGGAGACCTGTCAGACGTCCTCTCCTCACTGCACACCACAAAGAGGAGCGTCTGAGGTGGTGCAACGAAAGAAGACACTGGAATATGAGATCCTGGAGACGGGTACACTGGTCCGATGAAAGTCGGTTCCTGCTTCATGCCACAGATGGTCGAACTCGTGTATGGAGGTCCAGACGCACGGCGTACGACCAACGTAACATCATGGAAGAAGTTCCATTTGGTGGAGGTTCCGTTATGATATGGGGGTGCATCTCATTTGATTGTAAGCTGGATCTGTTGACTGTACCTGGAACACTAAATGGACAAAGATTGCAGGAAATGTCAATTTCCCTTTCTCCGAGATCTAACAATACTCACCATTCTGTTACTTCTGATATACAGCTGGCCTTGACAGCGGCTCTAGGATTATAGACTTAGAAAGCTTTACCGACTCCTGGGAACCGGGTACTCGGCTCCCCACTGCCGAGTACCCGTTTACCATAGAGCTCATATTGTTTGCATAGCCACCAAACAAGAGAAAACTATGGCTTGCCTCCGTGGGGCTGGGAGGCTGGGTCCGTAACAGAATGGTGAGTATTGTTAGATCTCGGAGAAAGGGAAATTGACATTTCCTGCATTCTCCTTCGATCAATACTCACCATTCTGTTACTTCTGATATACACCAGATTTGATCAGTAACCTGGTGGGAAGGGGCAAGCCATACATGCTAATTTTGCCCCTTGGAGAAAGATTTTAGACTTCAAACTTGACTAACGGAGACCTAAAAGGACCGTCAAGTTCACGGAACCGAATCACATTCGCGTCACAGCCCCCCCCCCCCCCCCCTTTTTCCTCCTAAGAAAAGGGAGAGAACCAACGAACATGTATCTCGCCTGAAACACCAATATGCCAAGAGGGTTAACTACTCCCTGCATATCGCTTGTATTAGCCTGGGAATGAGCATGAATATATAAGATGAATGAACATGATACATATACATAATACAAAAAACTCTCACTTGTTGAATTACCTTATGATAACAGGACTTCAGACGTACCGCCTACAACCATTCACCGGTTCGGCCATCAGTGACACAATCTGGTTGACATCCTCTCGCTTGACCATGCCTGCTTTAGGTTCTTTTCTTACCAAAGTGAAAAAAGGGGAAAATCAGTGTGGTCACTAACTATCGTTTCAAAACAGCTAAAGCGAGTGGATTGGCCGAGTCTGACACATCCCTCATATAGTAATCCGTAAATGAGGACTCAGTGCCATTGTGCAACGGCCATGATGTCCTCTAACGGAACACCATTGTAAAGGGCGGTCGAGGCGGCTATTCCTCTAACATCGTGTGCCCTTACGCCCTGCACCTGGTGCCCAGTCGCCATCTCATGAGTAGTCTGAATGCATTCGACCACCCAACGAGAGATAGTATCCATGGATGCGGCGCCATAAGGCTTTTTATGGCAGATCCACAGATGTCTATCGTTCGACCGTAACGAGTCAGTCCGTTTCTTGTACTTAGTCAAAGCACGGACCGGGCACCAGACACTGGCATCACGATCAAACCTGGTTAACTTCGGTATAATGATCGGTTTGCCGGGATATCTCAAAGATTGGTTCTTTGACATAAATTCTGCTCTTGGCAGAAGACGCAGACCTTCTCCAGAAACAATAAATCGGTTCCTCTCTGCCGAAAGCGCATGGATCTCACTGCGCCTTCTAGCTGAGGAAGCTGCCAATAGAAAGACCGCCTTTAGAGTCAAATGCTTTAGACTAGCCGAACGCAACGGTTCGAATGGGTGCTTGGCCAGTACATTAAGCACTAAAGATAGACTCCAGGCTGGAATGACTACCGGTTGTCTCGGGCGGAGATTGCTCATTCCCTTCAACATCACGTTTAACTGGGCCACCTCTGGACTATCCCTGTTGGCTAGACAAGGGATAACTGATGCCAAAGCTGACTTGTATCCAGCAATTGTGACGGGAGCTAGTCCTGTAAAGAACAGCTCACAGAGAAAGTCTGCTATTTGCTGAATAGTGGATTGAAAGGTATCAATACCCTTTTCTTCACACCAGTCTGCAAATCTGTTAACCCTGTTGTTATATGACTTGAAGGTTGACCTCCTTCTCGCAGCCGCGATGAAATCAGCAGCCTGTCGAGAAAAGCCTTCCGACGTGGAACGTTGTTTGACAACATCCACGCAGTCAATTTGAACATTTCGGGACGCTCGTGTAGGAAGCGTCCCTTGGCCTGGGAGATTATGTTCGGAATCTCGGGCAACGGCACAGGATTTTCCACCAGCAGATCCAGAAGATCCGTGAACCACGCCCTGCTCGGCCAATACGGCGCTATTAGCAGGACCAGACACGGCTCCTCCCTGACCTTCACCAATACCTTCGGAAGAAGAATGGTGGGTGGGTACGCGTACGCGTGCATCCCTCTCCAGCTTATCGCCAGAGCGTCTGTATCGACGGCATTTGGATCTGGAATCGGCGAGACATATGTCATGATTTGAGCATTTTCCTTTGTGGCGAACAAGTCCACGTTGGGTTTGCCCCAATGCTCGAAGATCCGTCGTAGAACTGGAGGGTTGAGGGACCATTCTGTTGGCAAGATTCTCTGTCTGCGAGACAAAGCATCCGCCAGAATGTTCAATCGGCCAGGAATATGAGCTGCTTTCAAAACAACCGAGTAATTCCTGCACCATTGAATCAAGTGCCACACCCTGATGCACAGGGTGGGCGACCTGGTCCCTCCTTGCCGATTTATATATGATACTACTGTCGAATTGTCCGACCGTATCAATATCACCTTGCCCCTGATCATCGGAAGGAACTCTTCCAACGCCAGTTCCACTGCCATCATTTCCAACAGATTGATATGCAGCTGACTCTCCGGGAGAGTCCATGTGCCCGAGACCTGGTGTTCTCCCAGGCAGGCACCCCACCCTTCCAGCGATGCATCCGTGTAAACGGACAGCTGGGGGTGGGGTAGGTGCAGCGAAACCCCTATTAGGAGATTCTGACGCTGTTTCCACCATAGAAGATGCGATATTATCGGCTCCAAAACTGGCACCAGTTTTGACAGGGGTTCTGTTCTCTGTTTCCACAGAGACATCAGATACAACTGGATAGGTCTTCGCATTAGAGCAGCGTACGGGATAACCTGCTCCATGGAGACCATCATGCCCAGCATCTGAAGGAACCGCCTCGCCTGAATGTGGTTTCCCACTCGAAAACTCCTGAGGATGGCTAACAGAGACACCACTCTGGGCTCTGATGGGTAAACCCTGCCCTCCTTGAGGTCGAATCGCATCCCCAAATAAACGAAATGTTGAGTGGGCGTCAACTCGGATTTCTCCTCGTTGACTATCCAGCCTAGATCTGAAAGTAACTTCAGAGTCAGAGCAGTATCCACGTTCAACCTGGCTGCCGAGTCTGCCTTGAGCAGCCAGTCGTCTATGTAGGTGTGTAGCGCCACGTTCTCTTTTCTGAGAAACGCTGTCACCGCAAGGACCACTCTTGTGAAAACCCTCGGAGCTGTCGACAGGCCAAACGGGAGAACTGTAAACTCCCATACTTGATTCTGAAATGCAAATCTCAGAAACCTGTGCCAACTCCGATTCATCGGAATGTGGAAATATGCATCTTTCAGATCGATCGATACACGCCACATTCCTTTCCTCAATCCCGCCATTACCGACCTCGGCGTTTCCATCTGGAACCGAGGCGTATGGATAAACCAATTTAATGGCCTGAGATTGAGTATGGGTCTCCATCCCCCCGTGCTCTTGGGGACAAGGAACATGTTTGAATAGAAGCCTGGAGTGTTCCGGTTTGCTGGTTTTATTGCTCCCTTCAGAAGCAAACCCGACACTTCCTTTTGAACGGCTTCTAACTTGTCTGGCTCCCTTGGTACGGGTGTCCAGACAGGTGCCAAAGACACATTTTGTGGCGGAAAGTCCCACCACTCCGGCATGTAACCCTGGGATAACCATCCCAGGACCAGACTGTCTGACGTCACACCTCGCCAAGCCTCGACGAAACGCATGAGCCTTCCACCCACCATAGACGCCTCGACGTCTAACGGGGTTGTCCGGCTCGCAGTCCGCTCCCCCCCCCCCCTTTCTTAACGAGAGAGAGTGAGAACCATTTCGTTCTAGGCACGACGTGTATAACTGGCACCGCTGTTCCTGTCACACAGGTGCGGTCCAGGCGGATATGAAGGGAGCTTGCGTACCCTCAGGTACGCTTCGGCCCCTTCTGTCCGCCCTTTGAGGCCTTACCCTTACCCTTGCCCTTCCCACCTCTAGGGCGGTCAGGAGCAACATTGGGGAGGGTAGGTGCCTCTACAACCTTCCTGGGTTTCTTCGCCGGCGGCGGCTCCGAGAACCCAGCCGAAACAGACGTCGCAATAGGCCTGGCTTTCGCCTTGCCCTTATGCTTTTTCTGTTTCTTTGAAGGCTGTCCCGTTAGCGGCTTGCCCACAGCCCCTAGTGCGTGCGCTTGCCGCACTAGCTCTAGCTGTAGATTTACCGCTAACCGATTCTGCGCAATACTGGCGGTGTCCTCTAAGATGGCCCGCGCTTGGCCACCAAAGATGCTAGGCCCTGTCAGGGGCGTCCCAAGAAGACGTTCCCTGACTGCCGTAGCCGGACGCATATGGTCAATGACCATTTGCCTCCTGGACTTCGTCACACGCGCTTGCACCCTTGCCAATGCGTCCATTGACAGCACCAAGCCGTCATTAACGCACGATAGCGCCACAGGTGGCACAGGGTGGTCTGCACCCGCTTCAGCCCACACCGACTGAAGTAGACGATAGGAGTGATTCACAGCGCTCATCGCTGCCCTCACACCCTCATCGCATAGGGCCAGGACTTCTTCCTGGTGTACCTGGGCCTTATCCACTAGTGCCGGACCGGGACCACCCGACCCGGCACTCTGGACGCCCAGTACCCATCGGTCATCCTCCGTGACCGACGGGACTACACCATACCTGTCGTATTCACCCCGCGGAATACGACATCTTGCCCGCACCTCCCTGGAGGCCGCAGGGAGCTGACCCTTGGTCATTAGTTGTTTACTATAAATAGCATCCAACAAATCAATGAACCGTGGATCCAGTCCCACTGACTGGATCCGGGCCGCGGGCAAAATCCCCGTCCTAATCGACGCAACCGACGGACGGGGCGCATCTTCATCGGCCGTGGCCGAAACCACAGACGGGTCCACTCTGGCTAGCCACGCCAAAGTATCAGACCAATCTACCTCCGAAGAAGATACCCCCGCAAACACGTCACCCGTTGACGTGCTCACGGGTCTGCCAGCCATGGCCTCCCGGCAAGGAGCCACGGCTGACACGCCAGGCACTCCGCTACCACACGGTTCCGCCGCCACCCCATGAAACACTCCGGTCCATGGGGTAGGTCCGCACGGAAAACCGTACGGACCCGTAACCATAGCCGGACACGGGCGCCAACGGCACCCCATGTCCGGCTGCCGGACCAGGCGAGATAGGTGAGTACCACGCCTGGCCCGGCACACCCGTTCCCCTGACGGCTGGTGACAAACCAAGCCGCGCGGAACCGGTGCACGGTAACGGATTGGCCTCAGCCGCAGGTTGAGCCGCTGACCTGGCTTGCGCCAAACCAGACAAATGGAGGCCGGTTCCGTCCAGGACGGAATCAACCTCCATATTCTCCACCTGCGGCTTCACGGGCTGCAGCAACCTCTCCTCCTCGGCTTCAGACTCCGAAGAGCCGTCACTAGACGAATAAACCGTGGAGCCGTCCTGGCGGACGGCTCCCACACCTGACGGACCGGCCACCGCTACTGGACCACCCGGAGATGGGCGCAGAGAGACAGAACCCGTCTGGCCGAAGCCAGACGGGACCGCCAGGGGGCCGTACGAGACGGCCCCCTCGGTAACCAGTCCAGAATCCTGTCCGAGGACAGGATCCGTACCAGGCATGGGGAGAAACTGCCCCCCAACCTTTGGTAGCAGGGACGACACCAGCGTGGGCAGAACGCTATGCAGAAAACCCTGCATAGCCGGACCAAACCACGCCGGCGGTGCCATCTCCGCCACCTCCAGCTGGGGACGTGGAGCACCCCCACCGGCCGAACCGGGCGCTCCACGCTTTCCTCTCGGACCGCCTGACCCCGCGTCAGACCCAGCCAAGTCCTTCTGGGCAAGGAACTTAACCATCGTTTCGACGGACCACACTGCACAAACATTACACCTATGATCTATATTACACAGGGCACACCTAAAACAGACATGGTCCTTGAACATTACATGGACAAACTTATGGCAGTCGTCACATGATGGCGGGGCTGGCTTGGCCTATAAAATAAGCACAAACCTACAATAAACAAGCGGAACGAGACACGGATGGAAGGCAGACAATTAATTTTCAAATATTTTGACTCATAAATTAACCGTAACCTCCCCGCACCCCACCCCGCCACGTTACAACAACGATCGCATTGATTATGACGACAAGTACGCGGCGGGCACAACACACCCATAATAGATCCTACAGGATGTGTAACGGCTCCAGGAATCATATCGCATAGCATTCAGGGTACATTTACTAATCAATATAAATTATACTCCTAACGAACGCAGCACGATATGTGAAGAAAACAACAAAATGTATAACAACTGCTGTCTCACACGGTAAAACCGCAGACCACACATCTACTCAAGAATTTTGAAACCACCGATCATTGCAAACCGATCGTGATCGCACGTAAACTTGATCATTCTAAAGTTTCCGGTACCATTTTTAGTACGCAGCACCCAGAACAAGATGCGCGAATTAATGAAAAAATTTTTCTTCACATAACCATCCGAGCGACCGGGTGTGACATCACCCGCTCGGATTCTACGGAGAACGACGTCAGCCGATATTCGTGTTAGAAATACCGTAGCAAACACCTATTTTCATATCTGCCGATCGCCTGTTGGGGTTTAAAGAAGGCGATCGTCTGGCATATATCGTTGTTAGCACACGTCCCAGATTCTATGGGGTCAGAAATTGGAACATGCGACACAACGAAATTTAGAGACCTAAGTCTTTTAACTATGGATAATAAAGAACAATACAACCTGGTTGTCTTGGGCGGTATTCTCCATAGTCCTTAGTTATCCTTTCAGAACACACAAACTATCACTGATTAAAGACTTAGATTATTTTAAAACACTAAAATCCTTAATGCAAAAAGCATGTATTGCTCTTGTTGCTATGCAAACAAGAATGAGCTCTATGGTAAATGGGTACTCGGTAGTGGGGAGCCGAGTACCTGGTTCCCAGGAGTCGGTAAAGCTTTCTAAGTCTATAATCCTAGAGCCGCTGTCAAGGCCAGCTGTATATCAGAAGTAACAGAATGGTGAGTATTGATCGAAGGAGAAATCAAGATTCCATACTGGATAGAGTTGTGGTCCCTCATTTTGTAAATCATGCACCTGGAACCCACCCTATATTCATGGATGACAACGCCCGACCACATCGTGCTAGAGCTGTGCATGAATACCTCCGCCAGAATGCCATCGAAACCCTACCATGGCCAGCAAGGAGCCCTGACATGAACCCTATTGAGCATATCTGGGACATTCTGGGAAACATGGTGAGAAGGAGGGATCCTCCTGTGCAGAACCTACAGGAATTAACAAACGCACTCCATCTTGAATGGCAACGAATACCACAATGGCGTATCATTCGGTTGGTGACCAGCATGAGACGTCGTGTCCAGGCCGTCATCCAGGCACAAGGTGGATATACCCGGTATTAATAATGACAGTCTCAAACTCGTGCACAGATGTTAAACTTCGTTTTCAGACACCATTAATGACAATCTAGCCACGTGTGTCAACTGTAGGGCAATAGTTGTCAGTTGTGTCAACGTAACCATATTCACGCCTCGTTTTCAAGTTCAAACAAAACCATACAGTGTTTCCCCACCATCATAATCAGCATTCCTCTAGTTGCATTATTACCTCTTGCACTAAGATGGATGGGTACATAAATGTTTATGCTATTGCTTTCTTCATAGCACATGAATATACCCTCGCATGTGCGTAAAAATAGGGTGGTGCTTAACTTTTGCACAGGTGTATATATATATATGCACACATATGCAAGTTTACACACGTGTGCAAAAGTATATTTGCTACGCGTTCATACGAGGTTTTGGTACCATAAGTAAATTTGTAGCAAATTCCCTAAATCACTCATTTGTGTCATTGCCATGGACAGGCTCAGACTGGAAAGGTTCTGTAGGCATAGAAAGTTACCGTATGTCCTTAGTTTAGGACTTATTCTGGGTTGTTCAATTGCCAGAGATATCAGAAGAAAACCTAGGTCAAAGGAATGGTACGACAATGATGTTCTGCATGCAGCGCTTTGAAGACACAGACTGGTTAGAAAACTTTAGAATGAGGAGGGACATATTTAACTTTATTTGTGGAAGACTCGAAGATGAACTGTCTCCTTTGAAAAGGTCTGATGAAGAACCACTGGATGTCCAAAAGAAGGTAGCAATTGCCATTTACTGGCTCGCATCATCGGCAGAATACAGCACAGTCGATAATCTCTTTAGTGTTGGGAAGGCAACTGTATGTGTCTGTGTTCATCAGGTGTGTGAAGCAATAATTAAAATCCTACTGAATGAATATGTCAACTTCCCTGAGGGAGACGCCTTGGATGATGTGATTCAAGGATATGAGGAAAGATGACATTTCTTAACTCCACAGGATCAATTGATGGCAGTCACATTCCCATCATCGCACCCAAACAGTCACATGCAGATTACTTGATCAAGAAGGGTGTTTATTCCCTGATCCTGCAGGGAGTTTGTGACCACCGATACATGTTTACAGACATTAACATTGGGTGACCAAGTCGGGTTCACGATGCACGCATGTTTGCCATTTTTTTTCAAGCCGATAGTGGTACCCTTTTCCCCACATGGAGCAAGAGGATTGGTGATTCCAATATGCCAGTGGTACTAGTTGGTGATGTGGCCTACCCGTTGAAGCCATTCACCAACAGACCCCCAGTACCACAGCTCAGAATACATTCAACTATCGTCTCAGCAGGGCAAGGATAACAATATAGACCTCCTTTGGGCGGTTAAATGGGCGCTGGCGATGCTTGCAGAAGAAACTGGATGTCGACGTGAAGTTTGCTTGCACAGTGATTGCTTGTGTTGTCCTACATAACATGTGTGAGAGTGTCAATGAAACCTACAGGGATAAGTGGGATGAAAACAGAAGATGCCACAGATGAAGAACACATGGACATACAGGACGGAGGTGACGAACCTGTCCGCTGTGCAAAGGCCCTTCGCGATGAGATTGTAAAGGCTTTCTTGAAGAATAAACTTTAAACAACTCAGTGACAGTGAAACTTTCAACGTGACATTAGTCAAAGGTGGTGATATTTTATTCAAACCAAGTTCCTTTTTTAATTTATTTAAAGTTATCATCTCCCAATAAATTAAAACCTTTAACCGTACTCACATTTTTGTATGTATATAATTATTTTATATGAGACAAGTGAAATTTGTTGAACATTTGGAAAACAGTTTGAAAGATGTTGATCTCTAAAGAAGCAATACCTTTCAGTCAAACTGGCATCAAAATGTTCAACAAATTTCACTTGTTTCATTTAAAACAATTACATACATACAAAAATGTGCCTAAAGTTAAAGGTAGGGCTGGGCGGTTTGGCCCAAAGGAAAAAACCGGTGACGGTATCACTAATTAAACCGGTATTAACGAAATACTGATTTAAGGGGTTAGACCGATCGAAAATAATTTGAAATATGAAAGTATGGCATTTTCATTAGCTACAGTACATGGATTTTGCGATTTGACAACTGACGTAAATTGCCACGAAATTAGAACGGTAACTACGTACGACTGCTGACTTTGACACTATCTATCTCAAAATAGTAGTTAAAATAAATAAAATCTGTTTCATGTGATGTCATGAAAATAACACTAACTACTAAAATGTTGATTTTCAACACTGTTATTTGGTCACTATTTTCGAAAGCGTACTAAGATCTAACACATCTAAGTAGGAAACCGGATATGAGAGCGCATTTAGACTATGAGTAGAGTAGTACTGATACGGTTAGAGTTCGTATAACCACCTATAGTATGATCTAGTCTAGTAAGTCACATGTTTGTATTTGAGTACTCGGTGTTCTTGAGATATCCTCAATAAACTGTTATTCACGTGGGTGAATGTCATTCACACATAACTAAAGGGTAGTCATTTTCTGGAAATCGCACCAAGAACTCTCACAAAAAACTGTGTTTGACTATTTTTCAAGGTTCGTGTGTCATATAATAGAGATTATGATAATTTGACAACATAGACGCAATAATTCGTGCAAATCTAGCTTAAATCTACTTAAATCAACACTCCGTAATCTGGAAGATATACGAAGACGAAAAAGACCGGTCCGGTCCGTAAAACAAAACGATGTGATTCTAACTCTATTGAGCCATATACGATTTACAGGAATTTCATTCATAAAATCAATAGTAGTGAATATCCCTGCGGAAGAATTCATGAATCACCAATCACATTATGCCTGCTTGTATTTGAGAGGCTAAGGTTTATTTTGCTTGCAACTGCTCTGCCAACGTAAGAAGTGACTTAATAATGTTCATTTCTCGGGTGTTCAAGCAATTTGTCTCGTATGTCTTATTCCATGCTGGATCATTTTATGTTTGTCGAAATCTAAGGGAAATAATGACATGTTTGGATTGGGAGTTCATTGTATAGCGTCATTGTTTTTGTAGCATTTCTTGAATTTTTTTGTATCGTGTCACATTTGGAATCCTAATTAAACATAGTACAAACTCAATTTGAAAAAAGGATTATTTGTTACAAAGAAATCTCGATTTTCGAATTATTCAATCTTACCCTGAAACTGCAGAGCTTACGTCATGTAAAATTCACTGCTGGCAAATCAAATCATATTTGCCGTGTCGTCCTCGGCCGATTTGTTGGAATTTCACCAACACCCTTGCTTTCCCACGGCTAATAGTTATAGATGACTGTATTTTATGGCCCTATTAGCAAATGGTTACCCACTAGATGATATTAAACTGCAAATTTAGGACAGTCACCAGATTTCGCGCAATGGCGATCTTACGGACGGTTTTAAATTTTTAAATTTTCGTAATGGTCTTTAAACCATCGCCATAAAAAAATGTGAGACGGTGTGAAACCGGTATACCGCCCAGCCCTAGTCGAAATGTGTATCAGTCACTTTGACCTTTTGACCACCAACATCATTGTGTGAGGCTGTGTCTAAACTAAATATGAGATATACCATTAAAATTTGACTAAAGGACGTAGTTTTTTGGTCAAAACACATATATGAGATATACCGGTACACAGAAAAGTTGAGCTAACCAGAAAATGTCAAAGTTGAAGGTTACAGTGACCTTTGACCTCAACGTCATTGTGGTGTGACGCCGTGTCATTATGAGGCAAGTTTGGGTCTAGTATGATTATTAAACCAAACAAATATAAACAGAAAAGTTGAGCTAAATGTAAAATGTTAAAATTTAAAACAGGATTTTTACCAAGGTCATAGTTACCTTGACCTTTTGAGTCCACGGTCATTATGTGATCCTGTGTCATTATAAGGAAGCATGTTCCAAGTTTGGATTCAGGATGATTAACCACACATGAGATAAAAAAACAAAAGATGAGCTAAACGCAAATTGGCCACCGCCGCCGCATGACATGCAGCGTATCGCCCTAGCTCGCGTTACATTGTAAAGCTGAGCTAAAAATGATCTCGGAGGTCGCGTCTTCGCTCACCTTACCGCGTCTGGTGTGAACAAGACGTTCATGTGAAAATTTGCACAAAAAAACCCATGTTCGTGGTCGCAGTCGCTGTAAAGAGCTTTAGTCCCTAATCATATCTGCCAAATTTCGCCCCAATCCGTTCAGCGGTTCTGGAATCATTTTCACGAAAACTAGGTCATCCAAGATGGCTGCCAAACTATTTGACTAATCAAGTTCCCTTGAACAAACCTAGTTCAGGTATTTCCCTAAATCATATTTCATGACTTTTGAATCGATGCCCCCAGCGGTTTCAGAGATTCTTAGACGTTTCTAAAAATCGGCCAAATCGAAGATGGCCACCGGCCAAACTGGCTGATTGGCTTCCTTTGAACAAACTTGTATCTCTATGCTCTAAGGATGGTTCCTGTCAAATACACTTGAAATCGGCCCAGTGGTTCTTGAGGACATTTTAAATTTCCCATTACTTTAGTACGAGAGATTTATCCAAGATGGTCGCTAAACCGTTTATCCGACAGTTTTAATCAGAATTGTGGTTTTGCAACCACAGAGCTCGTCTGTTGATATAATTCTAAATATAACGGGCATTTGCAAAAGGTTAACTATTATGATTATATAAAATAAAGTAGCGATATATATTCATTACTAATGCTATTTATGAAGGCCTCATAGTTTATGAGTTATCCCTTTATCAGAGCTAAACAGAAAAGTTACAGAGTATGTCAAGCTAAACAAACCAGTGGATATGCACGGTAATTAAAGATGAAGCTTGCCTGTTTGACTTATTTCTACAGTTCACTATTCCAGTTAAGGAATTGGACAGTGTACAAGAAAACGCAGACAAAACCCAGAATTCGCCAAAAAAGAAGTTGAACTGAAGCAAAATAAGCGAAAACATCCAAACTTTCGATTAAAAGAGAATGAGCATAAGCAAACTAAAAGAACAAATCCAGGGGGTGGGTGTGTGTGTCAGAACAAAATTCCAAGTGTCATACACATCCTTGTCCATAGGCATACTCATACCCAAGGCTCTATCCATAAAGGAGCTAAACACAAAACGACCAGACGACCCAGAGGGTCTGGTCTTATGTTTTACTAATTACATACACCTACCTCCTTGCATTACTATTGCTCTTTCCTTCTCTGAATGTTTGCTGGGTGTTGTGGTTACAGAGTGACAGAAGGCTTCTTCAGGTATCTCCATACTTTCTCTAATGATGAGATCCATAGTAAATCACTTGAATGCTATATCGCAGAATGAGGCAAGAAGAGGGTTAATCCAATACCCAGTGCCACTGAGTAGGTCATTAAGCACAATGACAACCTCATTGGCTGATAGCTATCACATGACCTTGTTGGTAGCAACCAAGACATCATTCCTTTGACGAATCCAGTCATAGAATCCAGCTTTATGCAGATTCATGAAGAGGCAGATGATCCTATCACTACTCTGAATATCTGACTAAAGCCGAAATTAAAAATTAACCTAAATTCTCTACATTATATGACGGGACATTTCTTTCAGAAATACCCAAATATGTTGAATTCTGACCTATCTGGTATAACACAAAGGCTGAAGACTATAATGAATATCTTCCCTGAATATGACTATACTAATAAAATATGAACATTTAAATGAAGCCTCAAGCCACCCCCCACCCCCAAAAAAAAAATTTGACAGGGGAGGCTTGAGATGGGCCGTAATGCAAGGTATATGTAATTAGTAAAACATAAGACCAGACCCTCCGGGTCGCCTGGTCCTTGTTACTACATTACAACCAATCTCCTTGCATTACTACTGCTCAGATACAGATTTCAACATTGCTCACAAAGCCCGGAAGGAGGCACTTTTTTTGCGCAAAATTGATGCAAAAAATAGAATGAATACGAAGTTAGTAATAACAAGTAGAGCAAGATACTACAAATGCCAGTAATGCCTCAGAATTACTCTCATAAGTAACCCTAATAGAAATGGTACAGAAGAAAGGAGAGCAGAAAGAAGGACATTAAACGACCCCAGGAATACAACAGAGAACAGATGATCATGCAAGAATGAAATGAATAAAAATAAAGTGTGATGAAAAAGATGATATGAAAGAAGTGAATACACACATGAGAAAGAATTATGAACTCACACTCACCCCAAATAAAATTTCTTATATGAACGAATATGATGAAGGAAGAGAAAATGATGATGAAGAAATACGAGTCATGGTCCCCGAAGCTACCGTCTGAATATTTTTATAGAAGGAAGACGGACCAGAATCTTCAGGATAGAAATTAATAAAAGTATTCTCCGATTTCCAGTTAGCAACTTGCACGATATCATCAAGAGAAGATCTATAAAAAAGGGCACAAGATGTGGCAAGGCCCCTAACATCATGGGGCTTAACACCAACTGGTGAATTGTTCCCAGGAGAAGCTAATTCATGTCAAATTTTAATAGTATCAACGATCCAATGTGAAATAGTGGTTAGTGGCAGGACGATCAACACCTGCAAACGTAACCCAAAAATATCTATCATCGGATCGTTTGCAAGCACAACGGAATTAGTAAATATAGAGCCCTAACAGGGAACCAGACAGTCATCTGGAGATAAAGCAGAAAGCTTATGGAATATGATGGGTTTACCTAAAAACTCAACTGAGTTTTGGACAGAAATTCTGACCTAGGATAGAGGATAATGCTAATACCCATAACTTGAAAACTATCCCAATCAGCAGATAATGCATGAATTTCCGAGAGACGGCTAGCTGAAGCTACTGCTAATAAAAAGAATGCTCCGAGAGTGAAATGTTTTAAACAACAAGATCCTAACGGGTCAAAGAGTTTATCAACTAGAACCTGAAGTACAAGGGATAGGTTCCAAGATGGAAGGGGTTACTGAAGGTAGGATGAGAATTTCTCAAAACCCTAGAGATCGTGAAATGTTACTGATCTTGAACCGAAGGATTATGTAGACATGTGACAAAAGGGTCCAGGCAAAAACGATAGGACCTAACAGGGTTAACAGACAGCTTCTGAGAAGGAAGAAAGTTTATGAATTATAATGGGATTTACCAAACAATTTGACTGACTGGGTTTTGGACAGAAATTCTGCCCTGGGATAAAGAATAATGCTATTACCCGTAAATTGAAATCTATCCAATTCAGCAGAAAGGGCATGAATTTCAGAGCGACGGCTAGCTAATGCTTCTGCTAATAAAAATACTGCTTTGAGGGTAAGATGTTTTAAACAAACAGAACCTAAGGGTTCAAAATGTTTCCCAGCAAGAACCTGTAATACAAATGAAAGGATCCAGGAAGGAAGGGGTTTCTTAAAAGGTGGATGTGAATTACCCATACCTTTAATGAGGTCGTGAAATGAATTTTTGTACTTAGACCGAAGGGTCAAGAAGACATTTGTCAAAGGAGTTCAGACCAAATCGATAGAAACTGACACTTAACCGAGAGCTTTTTCTGATAGAAAAGGAAACCAGAAAATCTGTGACCCGAGGCTTCAGAGGGCAGGATAGAATGGTCTGACCCCTTTTTTTAAAAACTCAAATTGACCCTTATAAATGTTTCGAGTGGAAGTTCTGAGGGATTTCTCCAAATGTTCCTGAGATCTGACTGTAAAGATTGACTAAGGGGTAACTCAACAACTTCCAGACCGAAAGATTTCTGGATTCTGATGGAGAATCCTGCCTCTGTTCTGGGACAATAGATTGTGAGAGACAGGAAGTAACAGAGGGAGATCTACAAGAAGGTCTAGGAAATCCGGATATCAGGATTATGTCGGACAAAACGGAGCTATTAACAGGACCACACAAGGATGTTGCCTGATCTTTCAGAGTACCAGAGGAATGAGAATCGTGGGAAAAAACATAAGCAAACATGTTGTCCCAAGACTGAGCTAGAGGATCTACTGAAATAGTCATGACTTCCGGAAAGGGACATGTGAAGGTGGTTATCTTTCTGTTCTTGCCAGAAGCAAACAGGACTATGAGTGGACGACATAACCCGAGAAAAACCTGAGAAAGTAAAAAAATAAAAATAAAATCACAAGGATACTTGACCAAAATTAGTTGAAAATACCAGATAGAATCTGACACGCCAAAAAGCCCAACCACCCTGCCCCGGACCTGATAAGGAGCCAAAGCGAAGAAAACATAGGACTGACCAGAGGTGTGGACCCGAACCCGGGAAAGGACCTGGGGCCGGGGCTGGCAAAAACTCAAAACCTGAAATCTCCCCAGCGGCCAAACCCGGACAAGGTCTGGTCCCTTAGATAAAATCGGGCACCAATCGGCCAACATCCAGACCTGGCTGCCATACCGGGGAAATTGATAATCCAGAATGACCGGCCCCGCCCCGGAGCAAGGTCGGGAAAACTGGAGCCTGACCAGATAGGTGTGGACCCGGACCCGGAAAAAGACCCGGGACCGGAGCCGGCACTTACAACTTAAGATGATGAAACTGGCTTGGTAGAATGGATGTGAGATCAGTTGCATTGGCAGTGATAGGTGGTGAGAAACAGGACCGACGTAGACCCGCTCAGGCGCAGGCTGCGGAATGTTGAATGGTGAAAAACAGGACCGACTTACGACCCGCTCAGGACCGAGAGAGGATAAACCGAACTCGGGCCACATGGGCGCAGGCTGCGGAATGTTGATAGACGAAGAATGGTCTGATGTATCCTGGAATAGTATGACTGGCTTATGAACAGGCGGCGAATGAGGCGAAACCTCTGAAACAATGTAAATCAGTGAGTTGTTATTTATTAGATTAAGAAAATAGGCGCTTCTTGGGAACAGACAGCTCCAATGCGTAACAATCAACTACATCAAGAGATGAAGCATTGGTAACTGACTGGTCAAGGATAATCTTATTGATCCTACTGTCAATAGACGAGTCAATATTGTGAACTTGTTTCTGGAAACATTCCATAGATAGTACAATTTTTTCAAGGACGGCTGAATCCGCCATGGTCTCGGGTTTGGCCGTTATGACATTCTGGCAGATTGTGACCATGACCCGCATATGTACATTATGAACACATGTGTCCGGCATGTTCTGATTTTATGAATTTATGACAACTGCCAGAAGGACCTCTAATAGAATGATTCAGATTCTTTTCTTTGATCTCCTTCGGAGACTTTCTCAAATCTGAGTTGTAATAACAGAGATTTCATAGAGTTTTAAAGCTCCGAATATGACTCAGGATTAGCCAGCGCTAATCCCAAGATTTATTGATAGGGACCCTACCGATCTCTAATTTTAAAATTATTTTGGTTTTCTTTGAGAGAGAGTACGTTATTGATTCAGTAGCTTATACATGCTCATAGTAGGAAAGAGCAATAGTAATGCAAGGAGGTAGGTTGTAATGTAGTAACAACTTAACCGTTCTGCTCTAAAATGTCTAAGTCCAGCTAAACGCAAAACTTAACGTGAAATAACAGAGTCTGTGAGTGGAAAATGTAGGGGATAATGTTATAAATGGATTGTAGTATTAATATTTATGTAGTAATAAGGCTGTATGTCAAGTTTGGTGGCTGTATGCCTGATAGGATTGCCATAGCAGAGCTAAACGCAAAACTTAACCAAAATTGGATGACGCCGCCGCCGCAAAGCCGTCGTGCCCGGTATCGCATAAGCTCTTCTGTTCGCTGAACAGATGAGCTAAAAATAGCAAATCTGAAATCAGAATACCCAAAACCATATACAAAATCAATTTCTCCTGCAAAATCTCTCAAATAAAAATATCCCAGAGACGCCAAACATGCTATATTTTGATTGGTCCATGGCGGCCATGTTTTTTTATGTATCAACTTCCCATGAACAAACTTTAATGGCCCTAATCATATCTGCCAAATTTCAGTCTGAACCGTCAGTGTTTCTGGATAAGTTGTTTTTGCTAAAACTAGGGCATCCAAGATTGACGCCGAACCATTTGGCCAATCACTTACATACTCTTAATGAGAAGAAATTCTTCCTGAGGTTTGTCCTTCCTCTCTTCTGATACACTTTAAGGTGGTGACCACGAGTTACTGAGTCCTCTTGCATGTGAAACAGGAAGGGAAGCTCACGGTCATAGAGCCCTGTTAGCATCTTAAATGTCTCGATCATTTCACCCCCTTCGTCTGTACAACATTGTTGGTAGCCTCAATACCCGTAAGCGATCACTATATGAGAGGTCTTTTAGAGAGGGTACTGGCTTAGGTCTCAGGTAATAAAGGCCGCCAGTAAAAAAGGAAAGGCCACCATGATGTGAATTATTGCTTAGTGTTATCTTTGATGGCTATATTTGCAGTGATTGTTTGTTTATTCCAATTAAGTCTCTAATGATTAAATTATAAATGTTGTTTATGTGCATGAAATAGTATACGCGCATATGTAGTATACGCGTGTTTTTCGCGTATGTAATGATAATGTTATGGCTTAGACATAGGGTTAGAAGACGTCCGATTATTCTCATTTCAAATAAATATGTATTTGTCTTTCTTTTCTAGGTATGTACAGATACACGTTGCTGTCCTGAGACAAGTCGCTCTTTAGTCTCCATCTCGAATATTTTGAAACTAATGGTTACCAGTGGTTAATTATCAAAAAAAATTATATCATCGTCATCACCGCCATCATCATTATGATCATTGAATGACATATATATATATATTCCTTTATAATATATTTCATCATTGTCCACATCATCACCACTACCATCCAGGATTGGGGCGCAGCCCTTTGGGCTTAGAGCATGACTGGGCTAAAGCCCTTTTTCAAAGGGTTTGCAAATGTGCTTAAGTCCTTTAGTTCAAAAAGGGTGTTGGGCTTGTGCTTAAGCACATAAAAATACCATGCCCTTTTTCAAGCCCTTTTTAAATTTTCACCTTGAATCAATACTTATAGTTATAAAATTATTGCTCTTTACCATTATACACATATGTTGTTGCTACATATTACAGATAAACTTTTGCTGCTTATTTTGAAATTAATTTGACTGAAAGTAAGGCAACGGTATGTTTAGACAAATCATTAGCTAACACTTAGCAGCTTTCAAAGTCTACCTAAAACACTTTTTGGTGAATTCAGAATGAGATGGCCTAATTACATGTAGTCATTATTTTAAGAAAATGCCCACCCAACCATGTTAAATATTTGGAAACTAATTTGACTAGAATAAGCTGTTGCTGCCGTAACAAAATTATTAACAAAAAGGTCAGCATGATATTTTGTACATCATATGTTTTATGTTTTATCTGGCCTGTCATGCCTGTAGAGCTGCTAAACATTAACCCATTTTACACCATATCCACTTTACTTAAATAGTTGTTACACGTTATATCTCAAAAAGCTGTTTAAAAGGGAGACAAATACAGACATCTCTGAATAGCTTGAAAGCAAGTTACATCTGTTGCAGTCAATTTCCTTTCAAAATGTTCAACGGGGTCAAGATTTAGCAACATTGAAATCAACATTCTGAAAATTCAGCTTATCTGGTCAATACAAAAGAATGAATTTCACAATTCCCTGCTACCATATCACTTAGGAGATATATCCAGTGTGTCTTGTTATTACACAAATGTAGGTAATGCTAATGAATAAGAATGTTCTTTTAATGTAAGATATAATATAATTAAGATAAAGATGTTAACAATAATAATAATGACAACAAGTGTTATTAATTAATTAATTATGTTAATGATCACAATAATACAATAGCATAGGGCCATACCAATTTGTTGTGATAAAATTGGTCAGGTTTAAGCATTAATGATGATGCATAAATATGGTATGATATGTATTGTAATCAACCATGGCAAGCACATCCACCCCAACCCCCACCCCAAACATGTTTTACAACAAACAGTACATGTTAATTTCTTCATATGTATTTTTATGTATTGTAAGGTATGTGAATGCTTTTTATTGTTGTCCTCTTTGTGTGCCTCTTGTTTGTAATGTAGTGTGATATATATATTTGTAAGGGGTCCATCATTTTATAGGCATTGCCTTGGATGGACTGCCTGTAATATCTGTTTAAATGTACATAAACCGTGAAATAAATAATATTGAACTTGAACTTGAATGTAGGCTCCCACCACTCCTCACAATTCCCCTCTCTTGATCTATTTCTGCCACTAGATAAGGTCCGATAAAATTACTTCTTTACAATGTAAATTATATTCTGTCAAATATTTTGAAATTATTAGTGCAGCTGATGTTGCTGTCATCAACAATGGCTAAATGTCAAATTATTTTTTAAATATTCTGCAACTTTAAAAAGTAAGATATTTTTCAAGAAAATTGTTAACCATTTAATGGTAAAATATGGTCAGAAAATGCTGATATATGCAGACCAAGAGAAGACACTTTTGGAGAATTACAACTAGAATCGATCCAGTCATTCCAGTAGAAAAATTCAAGAATTAACCTTAAATTTGTCCATGGCTGGGGTAACTGTAACTTGTAACTGACTGTAACATAGATACATTCTTCATGTAACTGAAGTAACTTGTAACTGAAGAATTTTTTTAGTTACAAGTAACTGAAATTTCAGTTACTTTTCAAACTTTTGTAACAAATTCATTATGACTTTCTTCATTACTATTATACATGTGCCACTCCAATATCCCAATTTCAATGTAATCATTCAGGTAAGATGTTGAATATATTGTGAAGCTAATTTTAACTGGAAGATGTTGATGCAATGGGCAGCAACTTTATTTCCAAGCATCAGTGATATTTATTTTTTGAATTTTCAGTCTAGTGGTAAATTTCCAAATACTAATCTTGTAACCTGCAAAATAGATTTGCTGGGGCAAGTTAGATTTTCTTAACCAATCGTGACCATTAAAGGGTTAAACCATTCTATATCTGTATATGTGATATGTAGGTCATGCTATTATTCTAAAAATATGCTTGTTAGTAATGATAATCTGACTGAATGTTATTAGTATATCAGGCAGCAACAAGCTTTAATCAAAATCTTTTACATTAACCTACTTTGGAAACAGGCTGTTTACTAAATCATTATAGAATGTAGTTACTTACCTTTTAAAGTTCAAATTTGTTTTTAAAAATCTTAGTTTACTCACAGTAAATGTCAATTTCCAGACAAATATAAGATTATTTTAGAAAATTTATCACTGGAATGTCTGGCTTGGTTATTGAACCAATCATTCCAGTAGTAAATTAAAAAAATAATAATCTTATTTGTCTGGAAATGGACATTTCTTAACACCACTACAAATCCGTTTTTTCCAGCTTTAGTGTTAAAGGGCTAAAAGGATTAAAAACATCAAATCTTGAACTGCAAAGAAATTAAAAATCTGCCACAGTATGTGTTAACAGCATGTCCTGTTCTTTTCTTTATATGGTATTGATTACGCCAGCTTAGAACATCATTGCTCAGCAACTATACTCCAGCTAAGGTCAATTCACGTAAGTGCGCTGATAAAGATCAAAGGACAATGCCATTGATAAATGTCAAGACATCAACCATATATATAGGCTGTGGAATGAAACTAGTCAAGCTTTTGAAAGTAAAATTAGTTTAAAGTACTGAGCAGATTATCTGATCGGAATGTATTTGTCATTGCAACATATATAAAAGTAGTAAATTTTTTCAAAATATTAAAGTTCCTATTTTACATTTGGAAGCTAAGTTTACTGGAAACTTATATTGCTCCATGGTAGATGGTGGATTATCTTACCATAGAAAGCCCTCAGGAAATCTGGATCCAACTGATCCAGCGTAAGAATACCACAAGAAGAGTTACTGACCAGTTGAACTACTCTAAGGAAATCTGTTGAACATTTTGAGAATAATTTCACTGAAAAATGCTGATACCTACAATAACAATGTTTTCAGTCAAATTAGTTTCAAAACACTCAACCATTATTTCTTACAATAAAATCAATCTTTGTTATCTGATCTGCATGGGTTGAAAGGGTTAGAGGAAGAAATATACATGTATGCACATTTTTACAATGAAAGCATCTTATTATTTTGGAAACAAGTTTAATGAAATTTGTTATTGCATATGGCAGCAACTCAATTCAGTCAAATTGATTTTTTCAGCAGGTTTTATATTCAGGGTTCATACACCTTCAGCAGAATTAAATTCCATACCTTTTCCACTCAATTTCAAATTTTCCAGACCACATCGCCATAGCAACAGGAGGAATTCTCATTATTTTCACTCGATAATGCGCCAACATTATTTTCACTCGATAATGCGCCAACATAAGAGACCTTGCGATACGAGAGAGCCTCGATAATGCGCCAACATTATTTTCACTCGATAATGCGCCAACATAAGAGGCCTTGCTATACGAGAGAGCTGTCGGGCAGTAATAATATTTTACCGCGACTCCGAGCAAAGTTGGGATCATCTACGGTTGGGCGATATAAAATTGCTACGCTTCTAAATGATTCTGGTACTATCAATGTGAAAATGTAAAATATTCTTACCTTGAACCAAAGAAATCTGTAACTTTCAGCACTGGCATTCGATGAACTTCTGGCAGTGTCTCACGGTTTTTTCCCCCGACATGTGGTTAACAAGAGCCACCTCACCCATATTCCCGATGTCAAAGGACTTATTGCAAACACTAGAGCTGGGCGGTCTGATGGTAGTACCGTGAGGACCGCGGTATACCGTGAACCGATGCCGTTGACATTTCCAAATACTGTGAATACCGTCCATAATGTTTGCGCAATATTTGTGAAATATATTCATAAAATCTGACTTGACCAAGGGTAAATAGGTGCTAATATTGCCAAAAATACAGGCATCCCTAACTATTAGCCGAGTTGAGGTGAAAGGGTCGTTGTAAAAACAAACATCAAGACATCAATTACAAAATAATGACAGGCAGAATTATCAATTGTCAAACGTACGTCTTGAAATTCTCACGGTAAAATTGCTTTATTTAAAACATCTAAACTCATTCTCTGGCTGTCCGCCGTTAGTAATTACACTATAATATATTCCCTATTCCCGTTTCTATTATTTGTAATTTATTACTCCAAGCATTTTATCACCGAACAAACACGCTAGAATAACAAAATAACATACAAACTGTGTGCTATTCAAACACAAACAGCGATCTCGGAAAGACGTATCTGATTGGTTGTTCATGAACTAGACCGTGGGAAAATACATTACAATGCTGAATTTATCAATGAAAATTTATTAAACGTAGTATTTGCTCGAGCCGTTTTGATAACGTGCTAATTTATTAACAACGAGCAGCGTTGAAGTCGTTATTTTATTATTTTTCTGGCTTGTTTTACGAAATTTCTTTAAGGATTAAATCCAGTTTAAGTAACGACACCTAAAAATTATAGTGTTTTAGTTTTTGTAATTCATTTTTCAACTGGCTACACGTCGGAAGTTCGCGGAAATAGCTTTTTAGATGCATTGTTCACGTGAAGCATGGCGAGTAACGAGTCTGTACATCGGGTACTCGGTAATTATCAGAAGCTTTGGAATCGGCTATATTCAATGTCGTGTTATATGTATGTGTATAGGCCTGTTTTCGCGAGTAACAGAATATACGACTCCAACAGAAATAAAAGAGTACAACACTTGCCCCGTTTAAATACTCGCGGATTTTGTCTGGACTCTGTTTAGCACAGCGCTCGACTGCCAAAATAAAATTTGCCGTTTGCTGGGCGCACGCATTAATAGCAAGAACAATCCAGATTGAAAATAATGCACCCAATGTCTCAAACAGCGGGTTATAGTTAGCGAGTCAACCACACCCTTTGACCGATATTCCCGTGAATGATATTACGTCAATAAAAATAGTGACCTAATAAAATCGTGAAACTAAACAGTCGAAATAGTCCTGTTTTTCTTCTCTAAATCAGGAAGCCGATTTATTTATTTTACCTATATTTACCATTGATTGGAGATGAAAGTGAAAAGGAAATAATAATAATAATAATAAGTGAATTTATAACGCGCCAAACTCCACGCAAGCATGCTCGTAGCGCAAGACAATGAAATGATAATATAAACATTAATTTAAATTCTGGTACGCTTGTTTAAAGAGATGAGTTTTAAGATTTGATTTGAATGTTGTAAGATTTTTTGACAATTTTAGATGAATAGGGAGGTTGTTCCATTCAGTGGCGGCCGAGAAAGAAAATGTTCTAAAGCCGTATGAATTCATTTTGTATTTTGGGATTTTGAGCATTTGCTTGTTTAGGGATCTAAGTGACCGGGTTGGTTGGTATGGCTCGACTAATGCAGAAAGGTATGTAGGTGCAGTTCCTGAGACACACTGGTAAGCTAGACAGAGGATTTTAAATTGGATACGTTGAGCAATTGGCAACCAGTGAAGCTTATGGAGAATCGGAGTGATGTGTGCATCTTTTGCCTGGCGTGAGATTATTCGTGCTGCTGTATTCTGAATAGTTTGGAGCTTGTGGATGTTTTCTTTTGCCATACCAATACAGAGACTATTGCAGTAGTCCAACCTAGACATTACCGTCATGATCACTAATTTTGTGGTAGCCTCTGTGGTAAGATAATTCCTGATGTGTGCAATGTTCCGCAGCTGCAAAAAGCACACTCTGCGCAGATAGAAAAAATGGAAAAAAACTGTTCTAATTTCGTGGCATGCCTCAAGCTCAGATGACGGTATACCATGGTACCGCGGTATTTTTTCATGGTACCGATACCGTCATGTAAATATCAATACCGCCCAGCTCTAGCAAACACTAATTTGGCACGCGAGTTTGATGTGTTGTCCGGTAAAATCCAATCATTATATTTATCGTTAGTTTCCCAAACACTAGAATACTTGCACGTTCCCATGTTTACTGTATCACAAAAAACGCCAAATTATTTCATTGTTTTGACTTCTCACACTCCGTACTATTTGACAGACGACGGCCGATTCGCTAATTTTTATTGCAGTGTAATTGAACATGTTCAGACACGTATTGCTCAACAACCGCGAGATGTTCCCGGTAATAGGCGGGTTTCTATTGTAAGACGCGACTGGGACCCGATCGAATTAGATTCTCGCGAGACTGACGGAAACGCGAGACTTCGTTCGTAAACAAAAAAAATTTCCATACCAGTTGGCCCAAAATTGGAATTTCCATACTTTTTCCAGCCTTGGAAAAGGCTTTCCTAAATTTCCATACTTTTTCCAGACTTCCATACATGCGTACGAACCCTGCATTCAGACCTAAATCCTTTACGACAGTTGTTTCTACCAGGTTAATATGTGTATCAACAGAGTTTATGAAGTATGAATGCTTAATATTAGCTGTACCTAGATGCATAGTACAGCATTTGTCAGCATTGAATTTGATTTGCCAGATAGAAGACCATTTCGTTACGCGATTTAAGTCATCTTGTAGTTCTATTGCATCAATTGATGATTTTTTGTAGATGTCAGACTTGAGAGGGTAATTCACTCGAGAGATTTGTTTATATGCTTTGACCTTTGACATTACCCATATCCATAATTCGGCTATATCGTCAATCTCTCCCCCTTCTATTGTTAACGCCATACACAAAAAGCCTGGTAGGGGGGAGAGATTGACGATAATGCCCATAATTCTTTGCTACCCCGTAACTCTGAGATAACTTATTAAGCATGAAATAAATAATTTTGAATCTTGACATTAAATTATTAATAACAATTACAATATAAATTCTTAAATTTTTTCTTTGCAATGTCGCAAATATAGACTTATTAATTAAAGTAATAATCCGCCCACAATGAAGAAAACAATCATTGTTATCTGGTTATTGACCTTTATTTTATTAGTCAATAGTCACAACACTGAATCTTGAATCTTATCTCGATCAAGTTGATGTACGAATATTGGACACTTCAACACTCACCTATTTTGTCGAGTCGTCTAATTTTTCGCTTTGGTCTTGATTTTAGGGGAACAGAAGAAGAGTAAACCTAACACATTACTATACTACATTACTTATTTACATATAGGAAAAGTGTATGATGGACATAATGAACATTTATGAACAGAAAAATCAGACCTTTAGCAGTTTTAGGCGACCGATCAAAAACACCAGCAAAATGTTCCGAGGCCCGGATTAGAGCATGCGCGGAGGGAGTTGACCCCGTAATTTGCATGCAACAAAAACATTCATTACATAAGCAAATAATATTTGTGGAGCAAAATGTAAGCATGAACTAAATAACCATTGGAGTGCTGGGAATGCATTATACAATTGCAATTTTACAAATAACGTGCAGAATAAGAAAGAAAGATTGTTAATAATTTTTGCAAAGGAATTATTTCCGGGTCATTTATTTATGAATAATCCTAAAATGCGGAATGGTGAAACCGCGGAACAATATTATGACGTCACTTAACAGATGACGTGATTTGTTTACGGAAGAAAAAAACGTGTTTTTGGTTAAGTCCGATTTGATTTGAACAGTTGGAATAAAGCGGATTTGATGTGTAACGTGTTTCTGACTATGTTTAGCATTAAGAGCCAAAGATTCATTCACTGTACGTGCTACACCAATCTGGAACCCGCAATTTGTATGCAACAGAAACATACAAACAAATTAAGCAACATTTATATTTGAACTTGCCATTATTTTGTCATTGGCATGTTATCATATATATTTTACTTCTAACTCTGAATTCCCAGTCAAATTGTTTTCAAAATATCAAACTGACTTTATTAAATTGGAAACACATACAATTCAGATATGTATAATAAACAAAAGCTTTTATTAGAACTTGTCATTGTGTGCTACCAGGTTATCATTTATATTTTACCACAAACCCAGAATTCCCAGTGAATTTGGTTTCAAAACATTCAACTGACTTTATTAAATAGGGAACACATACAATTCATACATTTGAAAGAATTCAATGCCCATCATTGATCTAGATACGTAATTTATTATGCACTTTGATAACAACGTCGTATACCTGAGTGACAGACATATATGATCAATGCATTACCACCAAACACCTATATATCCCTCCATATGGATTCATGTAAAACAACAATGGGCAAATCTAAATGAAAATGCATTTTCAAGTTCTCCTCAAAATTCAGCTTGACCTATCATGTTTATCCTCGTCAAGGCTAATATAAATATGAATATAGTATCTAATCTCCTCCTCTAAATCCAAATTTAAAACTGCTGTTTATCCACAGAAACTGGTGTCAATTAATCACCTATAACTGTAGCTCGCCGGGTAGGATCGGGCCGTTCCGATGTCTCATGTCGACTCGCCGTGCCGTAAGTGCACAACGAGTAATGACACTGGTTAGCATCCGGTCTCGGGGTGACGGACCTTGAACGAGACTGCCCTGCGGGAAACAAAAACTGGCTCCTAAGGCTGGTGGAACTCAATCATTCTGGTGGGGCCGTGCGACCATTGTCGCGAACATTAAACACAATGGTCGCATCCCAGATTTTGTGTCACCAGTATGCCTGTCCATAGCAATTTCGTGATCTATAGACTTACAAGATTTGATTTGGTGATATAAAAATATAAGTCTATACAATGCGTTTACTTAACAAACTGAAAATATGCTAGATAAAACTACAGTAAGAGCATACGAAAATACAAAACATAGAGGCAGGTAGATGAACTTTTAAACATGGGGCTCCCGGAGGTACCACACAGACTCGTAGGTCCACAGAGGTATCCCTGCAAGGGAGGCTCCCGTACACGAGACATAGCTATTTAACTTAATATAAGTTATTATACCTCTAAGCTGAAAGGAAGAAGGCTATCTCAGACGAAAAAGTGATGTGCCTCACGCGGGCACTGCTCCTAGTGCTAGTTTGAGTGAGGAGTATTATCCTGGCGTGGACCGTGGTCGCTGAATCCTTGCGAGAGGCAAGTGCCTCGCACGAGCCTCCGTCGCAGGAAGGTGTCACCACGGCTTAAAGTGGGAGAAGAATAGTAGGCAAAAATGGGCCCACTCTAACATTTCAAACAAAAATGCTGTAGAAAGAAAAGACCATACCTAGTGAGATTATGACTATAGGGGTGCGTACTGTTTTACGTGAAGACGGAACGGAAGGTTCCCGATGGATTCCTTCATCACCGTCTTATGTGATTCCTAATATGCTGAGTTAGTAGTTGCCGCTTTATTTCTGCGGGCCCTCTGCTTTGCTTAATTCCGTTTAGTTGTTTTCAGAACAAGAATTAGTTTAGGCCGCAACTGGCTAATATCTACCTAGCTATTAGACACGGCTGTCACGGAGAACAGATGCCCGAGGAAATCAATACTGTAGACAGCGCTCATACATGTTTCTTAGCGGGATCTCTGAACTGGGTGAGAATCCGGACATTCCACTTCGCACCCACATGAAACATTACAAGACATGGTTTACATTTCACGGAAGCATTATTAGGCCATATCTCCTATCATTTGGTGGGCGTAAGAGAGACGAATGCTCACCGTAAATATCCTTCCCATAAGGGCATGGAAGATCTGAATCTGTGGTGCGGGAGGATTGTCAGTAAATAAAATAATAATTAATACATGTGTTTTCGCAGTGCTTTCCTACATTGGCTTAAGGTGCTAATTACTAAGTATCCGAAGATACATGGGGAAGTGTATGTGATACCGCACCCTAGCCATCACCGCTCGGAAACCCCAATAGTTTCCCAGAGTCGGATCAGCCCATGGTGCGAATAGGGACATCCAAACAATTAAGAAGCCACAAGGCTAGGAGGAATATGAAGAGAGACAAACTCTTGGAGTTATGGGTCTTACCGGAGTGCGGGGATAGATTATCGCACTGCCGGAAGAGAAGAATATATTACACAGTATGTAATGAAAAAAGTGTCTCTAATCATTTTGAACCTATCCTATCGAGCTGAATAGAAAAGGTTTAGTCGGTAGCATGCCAGGCTAAACAGAGTTATAGCACGGACAGCGACCTCAGTGAAAAATTGTTGGTGGTGGGAGAAAATACTGCATATATAAATGTTGCTGTATAGGGTTTCCTATGTGCACTACAGTGCTATATTTTCTATAACTTAAGCAAAACAAGTTAATTGACGGCCACTGGCAATATACATACATAATCTAACCAGAACAAACAATACAGTGTCAATGATTAAGATATATATATATATATATATATATATATATATATATATATATATATATATATATATATATATATATATATATATATATATATTAATACAGGTTAACTAACCTACTATAGTGTGGTTAGCAACACATTAAGGAAAATGATAATAATTATCTACAAATACAGAAATTATAGCTATAGGTCCTAAGACCATTACGGTTCCTTTTAGTCATCGGAGCCGTTAGTACGGATATGAGATAATTAACAAAACCTATATAGCGAAATAATTAAACTTATAGCTCTACCCAGAGGGGCGTGTTCAGGAAACGAATCCTAGACGGGCGGTGCGTACCCAGCTTAGCTGGTACGACCGGTACCCGACCGGTCGATCCGAACTACATAACCACCAAAAACCGTGTTTTTATGTATTTGGATTGTTTGTTTCCATATGTCAATCAAGTTCCCCTGTTTATCTTGTAGCAAACCAGTCAAGACCAACCAACATACTCTGTGATTGTTGTGCCAACTGGGTGCACCTAACTTGCTCCAAACTATAACTATATATGATTATGAATTATTAGAAAATACTGAAGAGCCATGATGGTGCATCGAATGTAGTAAAAGCCTTTTCCCATTCAATCACTATGAACATTTTATCGATTTTATGTTGACCATATTAGGTGCAAATTACAATGATAGCTACTTGAACACTAATATACACACAATTTCAAATATGTTTATAAATCCATTCCAGTTAAATACACAACTACAATGCACATTTTCTGAAGCCGATACTGAAGATGGAGAAATTGATTTTCAACAGCCTGAATGTAACTATACACTACAGAATGAATTCAATGAAAAATTATCAAGAATACAGCATCTGTTCCCTTTTCGGCACTTTATATTAACACTCGATCTATTTTAAAGAATTATGATAAACTTAGTAATTTCCTAGATTCTAGTGTTCGTGAATTAAGTATTGTATGGATTATTGAGACATGGTTGAAGCAAGAGTCTCCACTCAACTGAATTAATATGCAAAGCTACAAATTCATTGAGAAGTTCAGGCCTATTAAACCTGGAGGTGGCTTAGGCTTTTACATAAAGAACAACACAGTATATTATGAGGGAATATTTGTCAACAACAGAAGAATTCATTGAAACTATATTCATTGAAATTCCCGTGGAAAAATCAAAGAATAAAATTATCGGTGTCACCTACAGACCTCCTGGAAGGGACAATGATAATTTATTGAAACCTGAATAATTTCTATACCCAAGATTTTTTGAATTTAGTTAAAACATTTGGCTTCTATCCATTTATATCAAAACCAACAAGAATCAGTGATAATAAGGAAAAATTAGTTACCTCTCCGAATCATCCCGGGATCGGGACCAACTTTTTCGGAAATAAGAATCAGTGAGTTCATAGCTACTGTTGGTGTAGTGCGGATCGCTCAGTCGGGTACAAGCCAACCCGTGTTGCCTGGGTACGAAACGACCCAATCTGAGACGCTCCAGCCACATCCCCGTTGACATAGGTTTGTGCATGTAGTCCACTGAGAGAACACTCAAATAATTAGAGTCTGCGAAACCGCTCAGTGCGCGTGCTCGTCATTCAAGATAGCTCACGCATGTCGTGTGTATTAGTGTATGGAGAATGGCCGTCTTACTGCTTGGACGTAGCTACTATAATTATATTTGCACAGTGAATCCTAATTATATCTTAAAGACTAGCTGATAGGTACCACGGCGGGTACAGGGGGCGTGCATGTGAAACATTGCCGTTTTGATGTGATATATCGTTAGCACTGTATTAGTTAGTTGTGTATATGGCAAGTAGCCATCTTAGTTATTATGTTTTGTTCCCATATAAAAACTCTAGGACGCAGTACGCTAGATAATACTATACAGAAACATTATATCTGCATCGCTATATTCCCACAGCATCAATTGTGCACTGAGGTCGCTGATCCTGCTCCAATTGCCTGAGCCTGACATGTTACTGACTAAACCTGACTATTCTAGCTCGATAGGATAGGTTTAAAGTAGTTAGAGACAATCTCTCTATCATAAGCGCTTATGATCATGTCGATAGTCACTTACAGG
The DNA here is from genome assembly GCA_034401795.1 of Chaetoderma sp. LZ-2023a. NCBI lineage: Eukaryota > Metazoa > Mollusca > Caudofoveata > Chaetodermatida > Chaetodermatidae > Chaetoderma > Chaetoderma sp. LZ-2023a. The sequence goes on along the minus strand of CM067370.1, from coordinate 147,875,481 downwards.
ACTGGCGGTATGATCAGCGAACGAAAAGAAGAAGAAGATCTCTCTATAAGAGACACATCGTGTACGTCTCTTTTCCGGTTGTAGTGGATATGTAACACCACGCACCGGCTAGGTTGTGTAAAATTGCACAATTACCTTAGGGCCTCTTATTAATATTGAGTGATTGTCTCTTTCTACGCTCCTCCAGCCACAAGGCTTAATAATTGTATGAACTCCCAATCGACATGTTAGCAGGATCCGACTCTGGGAAACTATTGGGGTTTCCGAGTGGTGATGCCGGCTTACATACACCTCCCCTAGTATCTTTGGATACCAGTTAGTTTAGATTCCCCCACCAATGTAGGAAGCACTGCGAAAAGAAATTATATTATTTATATTGTACCACCAGCCTGCAGTGCATCTCTGGGCTTTCTGGAACTTAACACTAATGATAGGTAATATGTTAATTCTATAGCACACGGGTGACGGATAAGATGCCGATCTCCATCCAACTCATTGTAGTGTCCAGGTTAGGTCTTAGAACCCACCACGCACTCACGGGAAGGCCACTAGCGATGGATATCTGTCTCTTACTCCCCACTGTAAACGATATTGCGCTTTCTAAATTGCTTTTGTGAACTGTAAACTTGTCCTAGTGATGTTATATGTGGTTGTGAAACAGGGGTGACTGGATCGGCATATGATTCGGGAGCTATTGCTCCATAAAATGTATGCACGCTGTCTGTCTGAGCTAGATGCTATGCGGGGTGACCTTCGGGAAGCTGGGCATCTTCGCCAGTTAGCGATATGTGTCTAAAGATAGGTAGGAATCATTGCCACTTGCGTCCAAAGCTTAGAATCTTATCTAATAACCAAATGGTAGGTTAGAATGTAGCAGAAGGCTTGCAAACATAAATCGGCAACTACCAATGCAGTATCTTTGAACCTACATAAAACGGGGACCTGTGAATTCTTCGGAAATCATTCGACCCGTCTTCACATAAACCAGTGTGCATCACATTAATTATGGCTTCACTAGGGGTTGACCAGCACGTAGCTTTTTGTTTGAACAAAAGAGTGGCCCTTTTTGCCAGCTCTTTTTCTCTGCTTCGGTGTTGAAGGCATTTTCCTGTGACAGAGGCACACACGAGGCACTTTCCTTTCACAACAACAATGTTTTATGTGTGTTAGGGGTGTAATTAGTTTATATTAAACTACCAAGTAGCCTCGTTGCGATGCTCCCTTGCGGTGATACCTCTGCGGATTTACGGATCTGTGTGGTACCTTCGGCGAGACCATGTAGAAAGAGCACCAGATGGCTCTATGTACTGTATTATTTGCTCATTACTGTCAAACGAGTAGCAGTGTTTGTATAATTATTAATTGTGCCCGTTTAATTATATCATCATGTCCAGACCTCTAAGTTAGTAATGGACCGTCATACAGGTGACACCATCAGTTGGGACGAGACCGTGAGGTTCAATCTCTGCGGCAATGGTCACATGGCCCCACTGGAACGTGAATGTTCCACCGGCTTTAAAGGCCTGTCTTTTGTACCTTCCGGAGAGACACGATACAGGATCTGCAACATCTAGAGCAGCAGCTAACCAGACCTCCCGTGCATCCTGTACATGCGGTGTGGTGGGGTGGAGTGACATGGCGGACCAGTGCGTACACCCATGAGCTACAAGTGGCGCCCGATGTGGGGCCCAAATGAGAAGTGAACCAACGCCAACTCTCAACGCACACATGTTTCAGTCTCCTTCATCAGACAGTCAGCTCTCCCTAGACATGTAAGTAGCATCATATGATGGACGAACTACTCGCATAGCCCCATGAGCTACACCCGGCAACATTGTACACACCATCGGCCTGAGGGAGGAGTCCAGTGGGTATGTGCCAAGAAAGGCTACCCGGACTATTCCACCAGGAAGACAACCTGTTACTAAAGTTAAGTAGGCCATAGGCCGTTTGAGGCAATAAATCCCTATGTGTCTGGACCATATAACTAAAGGTTGACTTGGCTCCTCTGGAAGGACCAACAAAATAATGTGGCAATGACTAAAACAGTGTCTAGAATAAGAGGTGATAGGGTCGGATTCTGTTGAAGCCAGCACTCCACCTCCATGTAATACAGCACGCATCCCTTAAGAACTATATAACATTAGGATAATATAATATACATTATGCATTGGTTTAAATGGGGAGTACAGCTTCGGCTATGCTCCCGCCTCTGATTCAGCGTTTTAGGCATTTTCCTGTGACAGAGGCCCGCGTGAGGCACTTTCCTCTCGCAAAACCAACTTAAGGCATTAATTTATATTAGATTATTTAGCCGCATTAGGGTGCCTCCCTTGCAGGGGTACCTATTGTATGATTAAGGATCGGATCGATATCTTCGGCAAGATATAATAACAGTCCATTACGTCTCCTCTTTATATTTAGCCAACGATCTGATATTGTTAGCAATATAGCTTTGTCATAAGCCGGTCCTCGACTCCCCGGCATTATGTCATTTTGTCTTTTTTGGTAAGACACCATGCAGCGTCATTCCGGCTACACCAACATACTAGATGATATGGTTGTGTTTGCTGTAGGTGGCAATGGTCGGCCGGCCCCACAGGAACAATGTCGTTACCCCGACCCTGTGGGTCGGATTTTGTGGTCACCGGTGGCACGCATGCCCATCCCTCAAACCCAGAGGCTAGCTAACCAACATCGTCAGGCCAGTGGTGAAACACCGGATTCAGAAGAGGAATTTGGCAGGTGATGTGGCACTGGAGCTACAAGTAGCGCCCGATGTGGGGCCCGATTCAGTGAACCCTTTACCCATCTATCTCGACTGTTATAGGTGCTCTTCTGCCCTGATGATTACTCTCCAGAAATCTATGGAGAATACTTTGATGGCTGAACAGTGCGCGCTGTAACCAGTCACTTACCTAACCAGCAGGCCCCCACCTGCGGGATCATCTGCACACCAACGACATGGCTATTCGCCGATCAGTGAGGGTGTGTTTATAGACGCATTCTCAGCAGATCTATCATTCCTAACACTGTCAGATGTTCGTAACTGGCGGGAAACCCTGAGCCAGATTATGAACGTCAGCTTATCAGTCCAATAGTGGACACATATAGACATCCTACTGCTCCATTCCCACCTAGCATGTCGGTAGGACCAAGATCGCAAGTACAGCTTAACACCCACTGGGCCACGTCTACTCTATGTTACACATCATCACCCATACGACGTCGCACATCACCATTGACACAATATGATTATAGGAACCTGGACCTTGCACCAACATGGGTAACCAGAAGTCGGCACCTACACGCACCCCCACCCATACACATCGCACATCACCATCAGCGCGATATGATTATAGGAACATGGATCTTGCACCAACATGGGTAACCAGAATTTGAGCGCCTACACACACCCCACCCATACACATACAACATATCGCCCATGATCGTCACCAGTACCCCCGCCATATAGAGCACGCACCACACAGAGTCACTGATCCACCAATAAGGATCAGTGACAAATTGCATTACGAACTAGCGCACATACACAGCCCTATCCCCATATGCAAACATACAGAACCGACTAGGCAGCCTAGTGCCACACACCATCCGCAGGGGTATGATAGGTCTGACACAATGACTCCAATATCACCAATTGCACCGTCCAATATCAGTGCATGATAGATCACGCACTCCACCACTGCCACCACGTTCGTTACCATCACCAGCTTTCTCCGCACTCATCCCTGTCCGCCCATCTGTACCAGGGTTGCAATTATGAAATTCCTGACCACTTGCATTTCCACTTGCATTTGAATCTCATGTATTTGCATTTGCATTTGTATAAAAAGGGATGCATTTGCATTTGAGTTTTCAAATCCATTTGATTTTTTTCAAAAGCACTACTTTTCTCATTTTGCATTTCTTTCAAAATCGATTGGATCTTGGTGCTATTGTAAATAGCAGCCACAGCACTTCAAAAAATTCAACCAAATTATTTGTTATATCATAAAAATGACTTTTCTGTTGCTAGAAATTAGGAATTTAATTCTCTGTGATTTATTTTCCAACTTCACCATGAATGTCTTAGCATGTAGCTCTCAGACACCAATATACATAAATATGCAAAATCATGTATATTTTGAAATTAGTTTGACTTAAGTCAGTTGAAGTCTTAGCAAGCCAACAAATTTTAATTAATTTGTTTCTGAGATAAGCTACAGCAACTTATTTCTAGTGCATAATAAATATGATCACCTTATAAAGAATAAATAATGGGTGCCTCCATTCTCTCGTCCAATGTGTTGACTCTTTAACACATGTATACAAACAATACCACTGAAATAATTGGCTCAGTGATTGTCTTCTCTTGGCCTGCAAATGGGCATTTGTAACGACCACGAGAAAGGTTGATTTTGGTCGGTTTGGGCACCAAAAGGTTAATGAAACAATTGGAGTAAACGTTGTTGCTGCTTTAGTCAATACGTTAATTTTCATAAAAATTTATAATATTCATATGATCATCTGTGTTAAAGAACCACAATCTTTTAGCCCCAAAACACAGGTGGTCAATCGAGCACTTTTGATTACAGTACACTCTACTCAACCAGTACTCTCTATATTCTTTGTCACACCCATCTGCAACACATCATTTCCACAAATCAGTGGTAACCCTTGCCACTCCGATGCCAGAATTTTAAATTCATATTAAGTTAAAAGATGATCTGCTGTTTCATTATTCGGCAAATGTGGTGGAGGATGTTGTTGTCAAGCCTTACTACAGCAAAACCACTGAGGCAATAACAAGCCAATGGCTTATGCCTCGTAAAATGATGATGATGATGATGATGATGATGATACAAAATGCTTTCAAAGTAATTAGCGTGAGCTGGGTAATATATCTCTGGTTGCCCAATCTATCAATAGGGTAGCGTGTTGTTAACTCCATTCATTCAGAGCTATCTTAATCTATTAGTTGTCAAGATTGACTTTTTGAATGTCCATTTGCATTATAAGAGAATACAATTTTTGATAATTTATGACTGAAATTACTGACTTTGTAATCGAGTCCGTCATTCCAGTGGTAAAATTTCAAAGATTATCTTCTTGGAACGCGAATAGACAGTTACTAAGATCAATAAATAATAAATGCTGAAAATTCTGTTGACATGGGTTAATTTGCTGCTCGCCCATTGTGATTAGAAGCGCCTGTGATTCAGTCTTACTATAAGCACATACTCAGCCATGTGTGACTAAGATGATCTCAGACAAAGTTAGCATTTAAAAATGTTAATCTTGAAGTGCCAGTGTTTTAGTCCAGGTCTTGAATAAGCTGATGAACATTTAGATACAAATTTGACTGGAAACCTTGACCTACAGTTGTTAGTCAAATTATCTTCAAAATATTCAATAGAATATTTGTTATTTTCATACAGATATTGTATACGCTGCTAACTATTTTGAATGTGTTCTGACTGAAACCTGTTGCTGCCATAGGCGCAGTAGCAGCTATCACTCACATTCCTTTCAAGATATTGAACATAATATTTGATAATTAATTTGAAAGTAATTTGACTGACACATGTTGCTTCCATAGGATGCAATAGCAATCAATAAAATTTCCCTTAAAAATAGTCAACATAATATTTAGGAATCTGAAAATTCAATGCTTTAATGGTTATCCATTAATGGTGAAATAAGTATTATTTTTTCATAGTAAAGTTCCATGTGCAGATAAAGAGAAGACTATTTTTGAAAATTTTACACTGGAATGACTGGTTCAATAAGCGAGACAGTCGTTCCAATTCTTCTCTTGGTCTGCACAAAGTTTTACTGAAGATAGTCACAACCAGCAGATACATAGATGGCAGATGCATACTCAGAATTTCAGTACCAGACGTGTGCCCAAATATTCAAATGCATTTGCAAATACATTTTCATTTGCATTTGCACTTGCATTTGAATAAGTTGCACACATTTGCATTTGCATTTGAATGCAATGGCGCTAGGCTGCATTTGCATTTGAACCATTTACACACATTTGTATTTAAATGCAATACACTGCACTTGGACCCAAGCCTGATCTGTACCACAAGGCTTCGCGCCCATTACTCCTTTCCATAGCACTGGCCGAATCATCCTCCCACCTGAATTCAGTGGGGAGGGTGACTGGGAAAATTACAAATCCCAGTTCGAGGTCATAAGTCGGACAAACTGGTGGACAGACCAGCAGATGGGTGAGTATCTGGCGACCAAACTGTTGGGCAAGGCACTCCAGGTCTTGGCCGACCTAGGGTCAGATAGCACGCCCACGTACACAACTCTAGGAAATGCACTGTCTGAACATTTTGGCGATACCGCCTTGGGAGAGATGAGTGTGCTTCAGCTTAAAAACTTACGTCACTGACCCAGTAAAACTCTCACAGAACTTTCAAGCAGAATACGGTGCCTAGTTACTAGGGCCTACGCAAACACCAACATGGAGGGAGTCGAACACCTCCAATTTGACACATTCATAGACGTCCTGAGTGTGGAACCTGCACTAAAAGAGAGGTTGTTCCTACTGGAACATGGCAGTCTCCAAACACTAATGCCGACTGCTGTCCATATCAAGAACTTCCTAGAGCAGGAGAAAAATTCCCGCCACCAAAATCATCCTATCAATGAGTTAGAATACACCACGCCCACCACCACCTCTACCACTAACACACAACCATCCGCCAACCACACACACACACACACACACACACACACACACCCACACACCCACCCACCCACCCACCCACACACACACCCACACCCACACACACACACACACACACACACACACACACACAGAAAATATTGTTTTTGCCAGAGGAAATTGTCTCGCGCAGGCCTCCGTCACAGGAAAATGCCTTTAACGCCGAAGCGGAGGAAAAGAGTTGGCAAAAAGGGCGACTCTTTTGTTCAAACAGAAAATGCTAAGTGCTGAAAATCCTAGTGAAGCCATAATTAATGTGATGCACACTGGTTTACGTGAAGACGGGACAAACAATTTCCGAAGAATTCCCAGGTCACCGTCTTATGTAGTTCCAAAGTTACTGCATTGGTAGTTGGCGCTTTATGTATGTGAGCCTTCTGCTACATTCTAACATACCTATTAGTTATTAGTAACGAAAACAAGCTTTGGGCGCAAGTAGCAGGGACTTCTACCTAACTTTGGATACATTTATCTGTTGGGCGAAGATGCTCAGCTTCTTATAGGTCCCCCCGCATAGCACAGTTCACATAAGCAATTTTTAGAAAGTGGCATGTCATTTATGGTGGAGATGGAGAGATGGATATCCCGTGAGGCCATGGTGGGTTCTAAGACCTCACCCAGACACTACAATGAATTGGATGGAGATCCGCATCTCGTCCATCACCGCATACTATGGAGTTAACATTTGACCTGTCGTTAGGGTTATTTTCCAGAATGCCCAGAGGTGCACTACAGGCCGGTGTCACAACACATTTAAATAATATTATTTCGCAGTGCTTCCTACTTTGGCAGGGGTCCTAACCTACTAGTATCCGAAGATACGGGGGGGGGGGATGTTTATGTAAATCAGCACTTTAACTATCACCGCTCGAAAACCTCCGATAGTTTCCCAGGGTCGGATCCTGCTAACGTGTCGATGGGAATCCAAACAATTAATAAGCCTTGCGGCTGGTGGATCACGGAAAGAGACAATAACTCAATATAAATAAGAGGCTCTAAGGTCACTGGACAATTTTACACAACCTTGCTGGTGTGCGGGGCTACATTACCACAACAGTCGGAAAAGAGGTGTACACTATGTGTCTCTTGAGGAGAAATTGTCCCTACCCACTTTAAGCCTGTCCTATTGAGCTGAATAGCCAGGGTTAGTCGGTAACATATCAGGTCTCAAACAATTAGAGCATGAACAGCGACGTCAGTGTAAAATTGATGCGGGGGGGGGGGAGATAGTGATGTGGATATATAATGTTGTTAATGTATTACCTAGCGTACTGCATTCTAAAGTTTTTATAAATAAACAAAACATATTAACTAGATTGGCTACTTGCCAGATACACAACTAACTAATATGATGAGAACAGTGTATATCACAGGTCACTAGACCTTACGGTGCTGTTAGTTGAAGCACCCAAAGTAAATAAATATAATATCTACAGTAAGAAACAGAAAATATAATAATGCAGTCCTAGGACAGGTAAGGTACCTATTTGTCATCAGTACCAAGTACAGAAATAATTAAATGTTCAATAGTATAGTTACTTGAGTACCTATTGGTTATCGGTACAGTAAAAGTTCAAGAGTCAGTGAAATTGATGCGCTAACATGTAAATAGCACGCGATGGCATGATCTTTGATGCAGGGATGATTTCCGTATGCAGGTTTCTGCAACCTGGTCTCCGCAGGCTGGTCTTCGCAAACAGGTTTCCGCAGGCAAGTCATCGATGCGGCACATTCTCAGGACAGTGAAACAGAACGAAACATAAGATGTCCATTAGATAATCATACAACTGATACAAGATTAAAACAGTGGTTGTAAAGTTACCGCCTGGCGATGGTAGTTTGAAAGTTGAAAGTTGTCTATTAACAAAGAGGACTACTATTATAAGTTACTATGTATGTACGATAACTGGCACATGGTGCGGGATACGTAGCATAGCTCTTTGCGGCACACCAAGCAAAGTCCCACCAGACTGTGGTCGAAAGGTTAATTAATCACGCGCGACATGCAGCACGGAGGTTTGAGTTCACTTTTCAGCGTGGTCGGCAGATCTGGCGAGTCATCCACCAAGAATCACTATCAGCTCTACATTCCGTAGAATCACATTGTCAGGCCCCTCTGCAGAAAACTTCTTTAGGAAAGTTCCGTAAGGGAATTATTCTATTTATTTAATTATTGCCCTCGGATGGCCGTTCGGGAGCTTTCAAAATTGTAGTATCATGGATGTCCTTCCAAGACTGCCCACCGGCGCAGGAGCTCTCAATTCCAAATGGCACCACTGCTATATTGGCACCGCAGTCGGTTAGCGGTTCTCCTGCATCTAGCACTGCACTGGTCCAGCAGTCTTGCTGATGGGTCAGCTTCCACGCCGATGATGCTCTTGATCTTCGATTTTTCGTCCCTTTTATACTACTCGTGACGTCAGAGGCAGGCGCTTCAGCCAATCAGTGGGCGAGCAGTAGCCAATCAGCATGCAGCCAGAAGTGGTGACATGGGAATCACGTGGACAGCACATTCCCCATTCAGTAAATGTATACACACGATTACGACGACGTCAAGAGAAATATTTTGAAAATAATTTAACGAGAATTTTGATGATAACTCAGCCATTTCTTGTCCGATTTTAAAATGGTAAAAAGTTATGTAATCCTCGTTTTATTCCGGTCCTGATCTGTACCAAGAACAATGCGAATCGTATGATTGAAGAAAATAACAAGTACCAACTCGGTACACTATAGGCATACACTCTCTCCCAATTCCGACACGTGTTGTCAGGGAAGCTCTGACACGTGTGCATGCGCTCCACACATTCTAACGGACTTAGCCGTTTTTAACGAAAACCTCTCTCATAGGGCTTATATACGTGTACTATCCTACTCAGGGGGCGTGCTTGGAGTGAATCTGGCCTGGCTGTCCCATACCCAGCCTAGCTGGGACGGTCCGTATCCATCCGGTCGATATATGCTACACCATCAGTTCCACTGAGGATGTGGCAACCAAGGCCCTGGACACAAAAACAGCAACAATGGCTACCGTGAGAAAACCAATGCATGGTTAGAGGAGATCACAGCCCAAATGGCTTCTCTAACCAACTTACTAACAATGCTATCCACCACGGCCGCTGCCCAAAACACCACCTGCACCACTTCAAAACCCGATACCTGTTTTGAGTGTAGGAAGTCTGGATATTGGAGGGAGAGGTGTCCTAAACGACGCCCCTCCAATTCTCCTGTCTCAGGCCATACCACGCCCACACCTGACAAGCCATTAAAACTAAGAGGGGAACTGAACAAAGAATCACTGACAAGCGGCGAAGACAGGTTGGTCCTTTCCTCACTCAGCCACGTATAGCACTCGCCAAGGCAATCGCTAAGCGGGCCATTTATATATGACCGATCCCATTACTAAGGGTGAAGATAACGATGGCATTAGCCTCGAAACTCTTCCTCGTACACAGCACAAGATGATCTATACACCTGTGCAAAAGTTAAGCACCACCCTATTTTTACGCACATGCGAGGGCATATTCATGTGCTATGAAGAAAGCAATAGCATAAACATTTATGTACCCATCCATCTTAGTGCAAGAGGTAATAATGCAACTAGAGGAATGCTGATTATGATGGTGGGGAAACACTGTATGTTTTTGTTTGAACTTGAAAACGAGGCCTGAATATGGTTACGTTGACACAACTGCCAACTATTGCCCTACAGTTGACACACGTGGCTAGATTGTCATTAATGGTGTCTGAAAACGAAGTTTAACATCTGTGCACGAGTTTGAGACTGTCATTATTAATACCGGGTATATCCACCTTGTGCCTGGATGACGGCCTGGACACGACGTCTCATGCTGGTCACCAACCGACTGATACGCCATTGTGGTATTCGAGTCTGTTAACTCCTGTAGGTTCTGCACAGGAGGATCCCTCCTTCTCACCATGTTTCCCAGAATGTCCCAGATATGCTCAATAGGGCTCCTTGCTGGCCATGGTAGGGTTTCGATGGCATTCTGGCGGAGGTATTCATGCACAGCTCTAGCACGATGTGGTCGGGGGTTGTCATCCATGAATATAGGTTGGGTTTCCAGGTGCATGATTTACAAAATGAGGGACCACAACTCTATCCAGTATGGAATCTTGATATCTTTGTCCATTTAGTGTTCCAGGTACAGTCAACAGATCCAGCTTACAATCAAATGAGATGCACCCCCATATCCTAACCGAACCTCCACCAAATGGAACTTCTTCCATGATGTTACGTTGGTCGTACGCCGTGCGTCTGGACCTCCATACACGAGTTCGACCATCTAAGGCATGAAGCAGGAACCGACTTTCATCGGACCAGTGTACCCGTCTCCAGGATCTCATGTTCCAGTGTCTTCTTTCGTTGCACCACCTCAGACGCTCCTCTTTGTGGTGTGCAGTGAGGAGAGGACGTCTGACAGGTCTCCTAGCTTTCATGCCAGCAGCATACAGTCTCCTTTTGACGGTAGACATTGACACTCTATTGCACGTTTCCCATTGCTGGCTGAGCACTCTGCTGTTGGTGAATGGAGATCTCCTAACAAGGCGTACTAGGGCTCGATCATCACGGGCAGTAGTCTTCTTCGGTCTTCCAGATCTAGGCCTGTCCTTCACCTCATTAGTTTGCCCATGTTTTGCAATCAAACGACTGATTACAGTATGGTTAATGTTCAGCTGTCTGCCAATCTCTCTGCATGTCATACCAGTGGTATGCATGCCTATGATTTGCCATTTCACACGATCACTTAACCTTCGTCTTGCCATAGCGGTTCACAATCAAGAGCTAATTCTCTCTGTACAAATAAACCACGGTCATGAACACAAAATTCCTAATCTTGTCGCCTAAATCTGTATGTAATGTTCTACACCTCAAACTGGACTTTTACATAACTGAACACGTGTGCTGTTTCGCGCCACGCACGGACATCAAGCGGCGTGAAGTCATGCATGCATGTGCATTTCGTACTTGGAATTATGTCAGCTAACGCGGGGACAAAAAGTATGGCAGCCTAGTTGTACCATCATGTTTCTACGTTCTATTGTTTTTGCTGGTGCTTAGCTTTTGCACAGGTGTATATAAGCGCCTCTGTCTCTTTGGTGGCATATCCACCAGTGTTACTGTTGACACTGGAGCCTCAGTCACTGTTTTCAATAGATGGCTATACACGAGCATCCCACCTCATAGACGCCCACCCCTTAAGTCAACAAACAGATTCGTACGACCGCCACTGGTGCTGACATACCAGTGGCAGGAATAGTTAACATCGTAATCCAGATAGAGGAGATGTAATTCATACAGCGAGTTGTCATCGCCTCTATCCAAAATGATGCCCTTCTTGGTGCTGATTTCCTCAGTGCTAGTGAAGCCATAATCCACTGCCGCCAACAAGAATTAGATATACATGACCGTCACATACCCCTATGACCATAGTCATCAATGTACAACACATGTGTATTGATATTGGCTTCTACAGTCACAGTTGAGCCGAGACGAGAGGAAATCCTTTGTGTCACTGTACCACACCATCATCAAACTACACATACAGCCATGATAGAACCTAACCCTGAATACATGCTAGTTTCCCAATACAATAGTCCACGTGTATTGGTAGATACCACCGACAAGGATCAGATATCATTTAGAGTATTTAATGGCACAGCAGATACTATCACTAGCGAACAGGCGTTCGCTGTGGCCATTTGGTGGAAGTCATATTGGTGAAAACACACCCTCCCACACATACATGTACACCTACGGCGCTGTCTGATGATAGCCTACCATAACACTTACATGATTTGTACTTGTGTGCCACAATTGGTCTCACCAAAACACAAAAACACGAAGTGCGCCATTTACTACATAAGTACCGGGACAGTTTCTCCTCAGGTGATTTGGACCTAGGAGAAATTCAACTAGTACACCACTCCATTGGCACAGGGAATAGTCGGCTGGTCCGGCAACCCATACGTCATCTTCCAATACATAAGGAAGCAGAAGCCCATTCAGCAAGTAACCGATATACTGAGAACAGGCGTTATAAAACCCTTTGCCCCCCCCCCCCTCCACCCCTCCCCATGGGCCATCCCCATAGTCCTCGCAGGTAAGAAGGACAGGTCGTTATGCTTTTGCATCAACTACTATCACCTTAATGATCTGAGTGTGAAAGATGCATATCCATTACCATGTATCGATCAAGCTCTGGATTCTTTAGCTGGAGCCAAATGGTTCTGCACATTATACCTTGTGATTGGTTATTGGCAGGCGGCAATGGAGGAGGCCAATTGCGCGAAAGTAGCCTTTACAAGCAGAGACGACCTGTTCCAGTTCCATAAAACGCCATATGGCTTGTGCAATGGCCCAGGTACATTAGAACACTTGATGGAGCAGGTACTGACCAAATTACAATGGCAGATCTGCGTATGCTATCTACACGATGTAATTGTCTTTGGCTCTTCGTTTGAGCAAACCTTGACCAATATGGACGAGGTGTTGGAACGGTTTCGTAACGCCAACAGCACAAGCCAAAGAAATGTCATTTCTTCCACACAAAGGTTGAATTCCTCAAACATGTAATCCCAGCCGATGGAGTGTCTACTTGCCCTGGACGAAGACAGGTATGCTGGGCTCTCATCGTGGCTCTGGGGTGAAACACCTAGTGGCTAACCACAGCATAATGCTCTATCACAACATGACCACATCACATTATGCATATCAAGATGGTGCTCGTCCTTTGGTACACCAGGGAGGGAGGGTGCCTGGCCCTAAGCGGCCCACCCAAGTGACTGGCGGCCCCACTGCGACTCGAGGAGGCAGGAGGCGTAGGAGGCGGTTAAATGCTACTGGCCAAGCTCTAACATCAACATCAAGGCCACTTAGAATATGCCAGTGAAATGCTGATCGAGTAAGGAAGAAGAAAACAGAACTACAACAAAGACTTAAGGAAGAGGATATAGAAGTGGCATGTATCCAAGAGTCGCACCTCCATCCTGATCAGCGCTTCTTTATTCGAGGGTACCAGACCTTTCGACATGAATGCAAAACAAGAAACAAAGGTGGAGTGATGAGATTAGTAAAAATTGACATTCCAGCCATAGAAAAAGTGATAGAGACTGGAGAAGAAGCGGAAGTCCTGCAGGTGAATATTTCTCTTGAAAATAGATCCATCCAAATTGTGAACTTCTATTGCCTGCAAGATAAAAACCTTTCGCATGATAATATCTCTGCATCGGAAGAAAACTGGCTGATAGTTGGAGATTTTAACAGTGATTCGCCAAGCTAGGGTTATCAAGAGATTGACAACCGTGGTGAAGAAGTCGAAAACTGGCAGGACGAGAACAGACTGATAATGATAAACAAACCTGATGTCCCTACTACCTCCTACTCTAGGAGATGGCGCTCGACAACAAAACCAGATCTAGCATTCTCAACAGAAGATTTGCACAGAGTTGCGCAACATGAAGTTGGCAATCAGCTTGGAGGCAGTGGCCACAGACCCGTTAACATCACACTGGATGTAGACAGGCAACCTCCACTCAGCAAGCCTGTGTCATGGTGGAATTACAAGAAAGTTAACTGGTCACGTTTCCAAGAGCTATCGGATGAGTTTTCACATAGTGTTCAGACTGAAAATAACATAAATAAAGTAGTTGACAGCGTCAACAATGCCATCAGTCTGGCTGCCAAAAACAGCATCCCCAGAGGGGCCAGGAAATCGTTCAAACCATACTGAATTTCTGATCTACAATCCCTTCACAATAAACTGGAAGAAGCTAGAGTTAATGCAGAAAGGAGCCCTGGTGAAGAAAACAACACAGCCATTGTCCATGCTAAAGTAAAACTGCAAGCTAGTAGGAAAAGCTGGCACGAGAAAACAGAATGCCTCAATATGGACAAAGATGGTAAGAAACTGTGGAAGCTGATTCGCCAATTAAATGATGAAAAAGCACCAACATCACAGATTAGTCTTTGAAAGTAATGGTACAACACATACTGGAAAACGTGCAGCTAATATGATACTAGATTATTTACAGACTGTTGGAGAACTAGCCATAAGCCCAACCAGAGAAAGCAAGTGAGGGCAGAGTTTAAACATTTTCCGGGGAACACAGACTGCATTAACATCCCTTCTCAGAATTAGAGCTAGAAGCAGCACTCAAGACGCCGAAGAAGAAGAAGTCACCTGGCCCAGATAACATTACAAATGAAATGCTGCTGCACCTGGGCACTGCTACCAAGCGGAAGCTACTGGATGTATACACAATAAGCTGGCACACAGGTGATGTACTACATATCTGGAAAGACTCCATAGTATACCCGATACTGAAGAAAGGAAAGAACAAGACTAAGCCTGATAGTTACCGTCCCATCAGCTTATTAAGCGGTGTGGGAAAGCTTATGGAAAGAATGGTGAAATCCCGACTGATGTGGTACCTTGAAGAGAACGACATCATTGCCAAAGAACAGGCAGGCTTTCGCAGATGCATGTTGACAGAAGATCAGGTTGCCTATGTCGCCCAGGACATTGAGGATGCTCCTCACATGTGTTAGCAGTCTGGGTAGATCGGTTACTCTATCCACCAAAGTAGTCAGCCAATCTGCCCATTCCAGAAGAAGAAATACCAACATACCTGGGAGTCACTTTAGACAAGAAAGATACATGGAAAAATCAAATAAACAATGCTGCATCAAAGGCATGACAACGATTAGCTCTCATGAAAAAGTTAGCTGGTACGAACTGAGAAGCAGATGAGACAACCCTGAAGAAAGTCTTCACAGGGTGTGATCGCCCTGTTCTGGAATATGGTGCATCAGCCTGGTCAACTGCAGCCAAGTCCAATCTCAGCAAACTCTCCAAAATACAAAATCAAGCTCTTCGTATCATCACAGGTGCTATGCGATCTACACCAATTGTTGAAATGGAAAAGGCCACAGGTCTCCAACATCTCGAAGACAGCCAAAATGCCAAATTGATTCTACAAGCTGAGAAGTTAAAACGACTTGGTGACTGCCCAATGCATGCGAGAATGCAGAAACCATAAAAAAGAAGACTCAAACGTCAAAGTCTCACAAGCCTTTCTAGAGACCTAACAAAGAGATTGCACTCTCTCCAGAATATTGAACCCTCACCACTCTGTACTCATAACCCAGTGCCACCACACCTGACTCAACAAAGCTTTATCATCCGAAACTCCATATATGGCATTTCTAACAAGAGCTCACGCTCCATTATGGAACTAAGAACCCTATCACTGGAAGTCTTAAATGAAAAGTATCAACAAAATCAATGGGTACGTGCCTTCACTGATGGATCCGCAACAGAAGCAGTTACAAATGGTGGTGGAGGTATTTTCATCAACTATCCATGTGACAGTCAAGCAGAGATTGCCATCGCAACAAGCCATATCTGCTGCAACTACAAAACAGAATGTAAAGCACTTGAAAAGGCTGCTGATGTATTAACAACAAACAAACGATCACAGGGTGCAGATATAGTCTTCCTCACTGATGCCCTCTCTGTATTACAAGTTCTCAACTCTCAAAACTTGGAATTAACTGATTTGACTAATAAGTTACAGCAATTGTCACTCAATGCCAGAACTGTTATTCTCCAATGGATCCCATCTCATTGTAATATCTCAAGAAATGAAAGAGCCGATGTTCTAGCAAAAGCAGGGCCAACTAAAGAACAACACCATGACCGCTGCACACGCAAAGAGGTGATCAATCAAGCATTAAAGAAAAAAAGGAGAGATGAGCATCCAGAACATGAATCAGCAACCATCCATAATCAGCTGTCCAGAAGAGAACAAGTGATAATCTTTCATCTCCGTGCAGGACACTGCAGGTTGCATGCTCATGTACAACAAACTGAAGATTGGCCTATCTGCAATGTGACCCTGTGGCACCAGCCAAGACACAGTTACACACATCATACAGGATTGCCCATGTTTCAATCAGCAGCGGCACAGCTACTGGCCATCAACAACATCCCTCAATGACAAGCTGTGCGGGGATACAGACAACATGGCTATCACAGCCAGCTTCATCCAGATATGCGACATTCAAATGTAGTCAAATGTGAACGCAAGAAGAATAAGAAGAAGAAGAAGAAGAAGAAGAAGAAGACGAAGAAGAAGAAGAAGAAGGAGTGGCTACTCAATCCGAGAAAACGTAAGCAGTTGCCGAGTGGAAGACTCTTGTTTCAGTAACCAACACCAGGAGCTATCTCAGCCTCTGTCAGTACTATCCGATACATTCGTCACTTTAGTGAAATTGTGGCTCCTTTGTTCCAAATAACTGCAAAAGGCAGACCATTCGTGTGGACGAGTGAGTGTTGAAAGCTCAACTAACCACTGCACCAATTCTTGCCCACTCAAACCATAACCTCGATTTCATTTTGGACATGGATGCCTCTGCTTTTGCAATTGGCGCTGTTCTATCCCAAGTCGCCGAAGATGGAACTGAGCAGGTATTAGGGTACTGATTGCATACATTACATAATGTGGAAAAGCGTTACGTGACCACTAAGTGGGAATTATTGGCTGCTGTATACTTTACGAAGTATTACAAACACTTTCTGTACCCATTTACCCTACGTATAGAGCATGCCTCCCTACAATGGCTCAGGAATCTGAAGAACCCTGAGGTTCAGATAGCGAGGTGGCAGGAATCCCTGCAGGCCTACAGCTCCACAGTCATTCATCGACCTGCAAACTGCATGGTAAAGCAGATGCCCTCAGCTTAGTTGGACTTGCGGGTGAAAGTGAAATGGCCGAAACTGTTACACACGATCTACAGCCAGGCACCATCTTTGCAGAACTTCGTTGCGACGGCTGGAATGTGGCAGTGCTCACCAATGAACAACAAACAGATGCACATACAAAACATATATACACATGGAACCAGGAGGGGTTGCACCCTCCCAAGGAATTGGTTAGTTCCTTGTCGACCACGGCAAAGTATTATTACCAATGTTATGCAGAATGTCATGTCCACAATGGCATTCTGTATATCAATAACTGAAGCGTAGTCCCCGAGCGCTTTTGAGCCATGATACTTGAACAATTGCATGACAATGCTGGACATTTGGCCATCAAACGTACTACAGAAAGAATCAAAAGCCTATTCCATTGGATCAATATCTGTGATAGCACAAAGGGAAGGGTGGCCAAATGCATACCCTGCCAATGCCGTGCTGTTGGACAAACACACTCTGCACCTTTACAGGTTAGAATTACTGGTGCACGGTGGGAGTGAGTGGCTATCGATGTGCTCGGCCCCTTAAACATTATGGATGAGGGCAACAAATACATCCTCATGCTACAAGATTACTTCAAAAAGTGAGTAGAGGTATTTGCTTTGCCGGACCAAGAGGCGACCACATTGGCTGATGCCCTGCCAGCAATGTTTTCTACTGTTTCGGCATACCATATGAGTTACACTTGGATTAAGGTAGCAATTTTGAGAGCCATTTGATCACCAAGTTCTGCAAACTATTCCATATAGTCAAAACCCGTACGACGCCCTACCATCCATATGGCAAAGGGATGGTAGAGAGGTTTAACAGAACCCTAGCCATCATGTTGACCAAGGAAACACACCTTGACTGCCGAGATTGGGATCTTCGGCTCCCATATGTTCTCATGGCATACTGCACTTCTGTACATTCCAGCATGGGCTTCACCCATGCTAGGTTAATGTTAGGCCACGAGTTAGCCTTACCCTTGGATCTAGCCATGCCTAGAATCCATGTGGAAATGAACTCACCATCTCGTTACGTTGAACTCATGCGCCAATGGATAGAACAAGGCCTTGTGCTCATCAGAGACACCATTTCCACTGTACACCGATGCCAGAAAACCTGCCATGATCGGTGTATACATGGAAACCCCTATGGGGGCCGGAAAGATGGTTTGGGTTCGCAATACCAGACGTTCTACAAATGTACCTAGTAAGCTGAGTTACCCGTGAGAAGGTACCTATGTGGTAGTAGGTAAGAAGTCGGATGTGACCTACATGATCCACGCACCGGATGACCTCAGTCATCCACTTTGATCGACTTATGCCCTGTGTTGGCGCCAATCCAGAGCCTGAGCTCGAGCTTGGTGATACGCACAACATGGCCATCCAGACCGATGTGTCTATGGAGACAGATATGCCTGACATCAACCTCAAGCGCGACGGCGGTAGTTCGTCCCCTCTCCTACCAAGCCAAGAGTTGGGCCAACCATTGGTTAATGATGAGGATGATGACGAGATTCATGCTCGCCCTCTCCCTCCTCAACTCGGGTACTGTCCAAGAAGAGGGGTGGAAGAGTTGTTCCATCTTCTTCTTCCCATTCTCATCCACTTCATGCGATGCCCCCGATTATCGAGATGACGCAGGCTGAAGCAGAAGCTATTCCCTGCAGTTCTGTTTCTGGCATAATAAAATAGCTGGCATGGAGGTGAGAGGGCTCAATGAACCCTTGGCCTGTTATCATGAGCAAGTGATCCGCGAAACTCGGCACCAACCTATCCTTACACCACTCCATCCAATCCCCATTGTCGTACCCAACCTTCACCAAACGACACCCTCAACCCATCCTGCCATATCAACTTCAATCCTAATGGCACTCCATCCAGTAGCCATACCAACTCCCCCTCCAGATGGCACCCTCTCAAACTGCGTCGAGTTTGGATATCACGTTTCCCTTTCCCCTAACACTCCACTCAGCTGCTGGGGCTTCTGATATGAGAGAACTTACATTCCATGGGAGATCGCCCCCCCCCCAATGCAGCAGCCGCTCTTTTGGCGACTTGCGATGGTCGAGTAAGTGGCCTGATTAGTAAGTTCTCGAATCGCTTATTCCCTGTCCGTCGGAAGTATGCGACTGTGCCAACTGTTGTGTAATGGAAGACTACATCCAAAACTCCAAGGGCAACTCTAATCATTTTGAACCTATCCTATCGAGCTGAATAGAAAATGTTTAGCCAGTAGCATACCAGGCTAAACAGAGTTATAGCATGGACAGCGACCTCAGTGAAAAATTGTTGGTGGCGGGGGAAAGTGCTACATATATAAGTGTTGCTGTATAGTGTTTCCTACATGCACTACAGTCCTATATTTTCTATAAATAAGCAAAACATATGAACGGATGGCCACTGGCCATATATATATATATATATATATATATATATATATATATATATATATATATATATATATATATATATATATATATATATATATATATATATATATATATATATATATATACATAATCTAACCAGAACAGTCAATACAGCATTAAATGATCAGAAGTATAAATCTTAATACAGGTTAACGAACCTACTACTGTGCGGTTGGTAAAACACCTTATATGAAATGAAAATAACTATGAACAAAAACAGAAATTATAACTAGCGGTCCTAAGACCGTTACGGTACCTTTTAGTCATCGGGACCGTTCTTACGGATACAATATAATTAAAGAAATACATATAGAGAAATAATTAAACTGTGAAGTATAGTTACTTGAATACTCGGTAGTCATTCCTAACTTAGGCTACCGTATTACTGAAATTGATACGTCATTCCGTAGTGGACGTGTGTTGATGCATTCTCAGGAAGCTGGAAAGTTCCCGCAGGTTGGTTCCTGCAAGCTGTTTTCCGCAAACAAGATTCCCACAAGAACACTCATGGCGGGGGCACATCACTCAGCACTGTAAGCCTAATAGGATGTCTAACAAGCAGTCAGCAAAAGATATGATAGTACTACTGTGGTGAAGAAAGTTCCCATACACCGATGGCACAGATGGAAGTTGTAAACAACCCGATCACAAGCGGGGGTTGTCAGATGCGAATGAAGATACAAAACAAAGCTTAACGGTGCTGGGTACGTCAGCCAGCTCTGAAGACGCACTGGGCAGAGTTCACTTGCTGCGATCGAAAGTCAGAAGAACCTACACGATATTAGTGCAGTGACAGTTGAAATACCACTTTTAGGCGAGTCATCCATCAAAGAACATCCTGCCTCTACATCTGTAGACTCACATATTCAGGCCGTAAAGGCCTCACCACAAATTTGTGTTCCGAAGTAGATATTGATATTCGTGAACAGTAATCAGAAAGTTCCAAATTACTCCCGTAAGTAGGGAGTTACAAAATCGTTTTAGTGCGGTGGGTTGGGCAACTGCCAGCTACGGGAGAAAAACCCGACACAAAGCGAAGTAATACGCGTATTGTCTGTCGCGTTGATAGTAGCTGGTACAGATCCAACCTGTTCGGCCCCTGGCCGAGGATGCTCTTGATCGCATCTCCTTTTATACTCCTCGTGACATCACAGGCGCAGGCTCCAACCAATCATCGTTTGAGCAACAGCCAATCAGCGTGCAACTAATGATAGCGCAGTCGAGTATTCTAGAACATTCTAGAAGCTCTGCGCCCACATGGTTACGACGTCACAGCAATATTTTGAAGATAATCAAGACGGGTTTTCCGTAGATAACTCAGCCATTTCTAACCGATTTTGAAATGGTTTACAGATTTAAAAAGCCCGTCAAATTCTGGTCTTGATCAATGCCAGATTCAACGGGAACAGGCACTCAATAAGGATTACTTGGTACTATCTCGGTACACTACAAGTGCCATTCTATCTCAGCGTAAATCACGTGCTCCATCAAAAATAGCATTTAAGTGCGCGCATGCGCATTATGCACTTTAACGAACTTAGTCGTTTTTGCAACGCGATCTCTCTCATGGGCCCATATACGCTTATGGCTCTACCCAGGGGGGGGGGGGGTGTTCAGGGAATGAATCCAGGAAGGCAGCACGTACCCAGCCTAGATGGTACCCGACCGGTCGATCCGAACTACACCAACCCCTCCTAGTTTGACATCTATGGCAAACGATCACGCATGGTGGATCGATGCACGGACGTATGCTAGGCCGGAATTATAGACTTCCAGGGTAGGCGCATGGCCGGAGAGGAGTAGTGACGCAATAGACACGTATTCAAGGGACAGAGCACATAGAGGTGCCAAGAGGAGGGGGAGGCTATAACTTTATTTAGCAAATGATTCTAAACAATATCTCTCATGGGTGTTCTCCCTGAGTGCGGATACTCATTATCTCCGCAGAGAACACCCAAGCTACAACGTACCACAATTTAAGTTTAAATATATAATATAATAAAAGAAAACAAGGTATACACAAATGAACTATGCAACATACCCTCATGGGGTATTTATTGAATCACTCCGAATGACTTGCGCACCCCGGGTAAATAAAAGTAACACATATTTCTTATTATTTCTTTAAAAAATATATTTGCAGCCCATTATAGCGGGTCCGCAACGGGCAGCTCTCGCTGGCCCCATATCCGTCCTGACATCTAAGACAGGAAGAAAAATAATAAGAAAAATAGAATATATAATAATAATAACTTAAAACTTAGTTTATCAGGCAGCCCCAGCGTAGCCGAGACTGCATGACAGGATTATGACATTATTGCACTGCGGGACGTTGTATGCTTTACGTCGCACACAACGTTCTTACAACATCGGAGTCCGCAGTGCTCATTTCGTGTGGGACACAGCCAGGCACTGAAGTGTGCGGCTGTGTCGGATAACCGTAGTCATCTCAGGGACGGGATTCAATTGATCTAACATATATAATAAGAAGAAAAGTTTTTCAAAAATAAAGTAATAATTAATACATTTCCACGAATCGCACCATTGATGTTTCTGCTGCATCACAAATGATCACACCTCTGCTGCAAAATTTCTGGGTCCCGCGACTGACAGTGGTTGGTTGCGGTGGATGCACTATCATTGCTGAGATGCGTTCACTATTACTGGCTCTGTCGGAAATATCTGAAGTGATGGTGGCGGAAATATGCACGTCCATTATGTCTCTCACAGTTACTGCCGGTTCTAATATATCCGTCCGTAAGGCAGCGGCGCTACTAGTGGTTGCTAATGTCTTTGATGCTGTGGTGGTGGTGGTCGTCGTGGTGGCTGCTGTAGCTGTCGTGGTGATGGCGGTGAGCTGTACCGTAGGCTCAGGCCATGATGCAGGAACGGATATGGCAGGAGACGACATCTTCCGAAACTTAGCATATTTTAACAGACGATTTGCGGTGACGTTAGGTATGGGCTGAATGTCCTGTGTGTAGGCGATTCGTCTCTTTCCCACATATGGACGTTCCAGCGTAGTTCCCTTTCTGATTGCTGGCCCAGAAATGCTAGGAGGTGGATGCTGGATAATACGGGTCGGAGCTATACTAATCGCCGCAGGCTGCGACAGTCCTGGTCCCTCGTCTATGGTCAGTTCTGGCGGAGATGGTGACTGCGGGTAACTTGGAATGTCTATTTCCGCAGGTGGCATAATCACTACCGAAATCGGCTGACTGGCTAACACTGTCTTAGACACTACGGTTGTGGGTGTAGTGACTGTAGCCGGATGGCTAATAACTGATGCGGGTGCTACCGGACTGGATTTTGCGGGAGACTTTTGCTTATTACTCTGCTTCAGGACCGGTGTAGATGAATTAACTGGCGTAGCCATTTTCTCGGTCGGAAGAACTTTGACCGGGAACCGAGATTCAAAACGGGTGGCTAAAATGGCATGATCCTCGTTCTCTTCCCCAGGAACTAATGTTACTTCTAGCACATGGTGATGATATCAGAGTGCGTGGGTCACCCTGTAGCAAGTACTGGTGTAGAGATACTGGCACATCACACAGAAGGCTGACTGGAAGAGATTATTAACATGAAGGGTGCGGTCGGATTTTCTCGTAAAAGTTCTGGTACAGGGCTCTCAGCTAGCTAATAATGAGCTGCACAGGAACCGTTTTGGAACGGGTACCGATTCTTCTTCAGACGAATCCGATAACGCTAAATCTTCAAGGAGTGACATCTTGTTCCCGCATGGTAGTTGGCTGCGGGAACCTTATTCAAAACCTAATGCCCTATCTCTTCATTGTTTTTAACTTTCCAGGCCAAGTATAATAATGCAATAGTAATAAAACAGCAGAATTTGGTTTGTGACACAAAAGAAGCCTAATGCTATCTCTTCTTCCCGGGTGTCGAGTTTTGACGGGAAGACAAAGTTTTAGAGCGCGCTTCCTCCTTTTATACTGTTTGGTGACGTCACAGGCGGCGGATAACCACTCCTAAAAGTTTTAACAGGTGATTCGGTCATTCTTATTTGAAAGTTTCCTCTTTTTCCGACCTAGACGTCTAGGGATTAATTATTCCCGTATAGAGGGAGTACTTTTAATTATAGGAAAAATGGCTTGTTAACCTTGTCTTAATTTCGCGCATTTAACGGCCTTCGATCAACATAGAAACGTGGTACTACTTTTTCTTTGCGGTGTCTCACCTTTTAATTAGCGTGAGGCTGTTCTCAAGCTTGGAAGCTTATAAACTTGCCTTTTTTAATTTTAGGCTGGAGCGCTCGATGGGTTATGTGGGAGCCAGATGACATCAGCGGCAATTACCCGGACTCACCTTCCACTCCTCCATCACGCTGTGGTAGTCACGTCTTTGGGCGGCTCTTTTGTTTAAAGCGTTTGATCCAACTTCGTGGCTCTAAAAATCACGTGTTTGATCGGAAACATATGTGCTGTTTATGGCGACAGCCAAAATGCTGTTGCTGAGGTGCAGTCTGTTGTAGATGCGAGAGATAGAAATATATGTTACATCAAGATCGTTATAATGTCCCCTATTTGCGCGAGTTCTTTAACATGCGTCTTGGTATGTGTCTGTAATAGGTAGTTCCCAGCCTGTGCCGATTATAGACTGGAACGCAAGGAAGAGAATTTTTGAAATTCTCTCTGTAATTATACTGTCAGATTTTTGATGCTGCTTTACCAGCCCATGCGTTAATGATTTGTAGCACGGTAGAGCAGTTGTGTTCTTAATAAAAAAAATTAACAGTAAAGTTGTGAGTAATTTGATGTGTGGTTTAAACAGATCTATTCATGCGGTATATCAACGTTACTGATCCTGTCAAGATAGCCGTGTTTTCCGAGCGGGAGGGCTGGTCAAGCATTCTCCTCAATGGGTAGAACTAGCTCTATCCCGGCCTAGACCAGACACATTAATACCATTTAATAATGGTTAAATTACAGTACAACTAGAAAAGTGTGTGCCACAGTTATTACAATTTACAATGCCGTCGTTCAGAGATTGTGAATACAGTCAACCTGAGCGTCTGTGTTTCTGACATGTTGGTGATTTGAATCTGATATGCGTGACTGGTTATCTGTGGATGATATTTACGCTGTGGTGAAGGTGATGTGTTTATGGCCATCAGGTGCGGGAGTGGGGAGGGAGTGGCGGCGTGAATGTCAAGTTTATCGAACCCTGAGGGTATTTCACTCCGTAATGGCCGAGCCCGTGGGCGGGACAGAGTTACTTTAGAGTGCAGATGACCTGTCGGATGCTGTCGTAACTTTGATCAATCCATTGTCAAATTCAACTTTTCGGTGGTAAAACCCTACTTGTGACTGACGACAATGCGGGCATCTTGCTCTCTTAATAATATCGACTGTTATTACGTGTAGATGAAGTATGTAGATTTAGCTGTTTCCGTACGATGTCGGGAAAAGGGAAAGGGAGGACCGTTGGACAAACATTCCTCCCATGACGCGTACTGTAGATGGCTGTAGTGCATTCCTTATATCCACATGATCAGTTCTCCCGTAACTTGATAAGAGGGTGTGTGCGGGAGATGTCTGTCTGTTGATGATAATGCTGTGGTCGGAATGTCCGGGCTGCTGTATGATGCTAATGTTATAAGCGAAGTGGGCACATTCCAGTTTTCCACACTGGTGAATGCCAAGTCTGTTGTTATTTGCGGGAGGTGTGATCTGCGGGAGATATTATTTGCTGAGATGCGTTCACTATTACTGGCATAATTTGGGCGGGAGGAATTTGTTGCGGGAATTTTTATGTCTCTATCGGGAATTAATTAATACCAGTAGGTGCTGCTAAATGCTGTTGTTGCCAATGTTGAATGTCTCTGTTATGCTGAGTATAACCGAGCAAGTATGCGATGTACACGCAATGATGAATTGACGTATCCAGTCTTGACGGCAGGTGTGTTCTTGTAGGTGTTGACGTTGTGTCTGTTGTGTGATGTTCTAATTGCTCACTGGGGAGCATGGTAGGCCAATTGGATGGGGTGGCCTTTGCACAGGCAGATGTGGTTACATCCCATTACACGACGGTTGATGTCCTGTCGTAGTTTTTAGACACTGGGAAAATTCGAGCTGAGAGTCTGCTGAACAGGCTGCTTCCCTGCCCACGGGGTGTAATGTTGGTCGGTGCGGTGCAGAATGCCATCTCCTCTGTTGCAGCGGTCTCTCTCATATCTGAAGATTGACAGTAAACAGACGATGAGTGGAGTGTGAAATGGATGGGGCCGGTGATGTCCGAACTTGGTGTATGGATAAGGGATGCGAATTGGAGTGATGGCGTGGGTGGGACTCTGGGAGAGGATCTCCCCGCAAGGGAGCATGGTTTCGCGATTTCGGGAATTGGTCGGGTACACCTTGTTGTATGGTTCTGCGGTTCTAGACATGCTATGGCTTCATCCAGCCTCTTCACTTCCATGCTATTCAACATATGTTCCACCCCACAGGATGCATGGCTCTATGATGGTTGGCATAGCATGAAGTGGGTGGGAATGGGAAGAGATCGGAGGAACAACTTTTCCATCCGGTCCCTTGGACAAAACAAACACAAAATTCTTCAGATGCGACTTCCCAGATCGAGTGGACCCGCGCTGAGGAGGGAGAGGGCGAGTACGTATCTCGTCATCGTCGTCAGCGTTAGCTGCTTGTTCACCCACGTTCTGTCTTGGTAGAACTGGGGCTGAACTGGCACCGTGGTGCTCTGCACTAACCATGGGAATACTAATTTCCGTAGAAATATCTGTCTGGGTACCAGTGTCACGAGAAACGCCCAGTCCGAGCTCTGGTGCTGGGTCATCACTGACACAAGGTTTAAGTCGATCGAAGTGGATGACTGAGGTCAGGCCATGCGAAGCAAGGATATGGTAGGTCACGTCCGACGTCTTACCTACTACCACATAGGGGCCTTTCCACTGGTAACTCAGTTTACTTGGCACGTTTGCAGACCGTCATGAATCGTGTACCCAAACTATCCTTCCTGCTTCATATGGATCTCCCTGCACTCTCCGGTCATGCCATGTCTTTTGCCGCCGGTGTGCAGTGGATACGGTTTCTCTCTCTAACTCATGGGCTTGTTCTATCCTTTGCCGCAAGAGTTCGACATAGAGAGATGGTGAATTTTTCTCTCCTGGTATTCGAGGCATGGCCAGATCCAGGGGTAAGGCTAATTCACGGCCTAACATTAACCGAGCAGGGGTGTAGCCCATGCTAGAATGTACTGAAGTGCGGTAAGCCATGAGTACATACGGGAGCCGTAGGTCCCACTCTCTACAATGAAGGCGTGTTTCCTTAGTAAGCATCTCGGCGAGAGTTCTGTCACTCCGGGGGTGGTATGGAGTTGTCCTTGTTTTGATGATATGGAACAATTTGCAGAGCTCTGATATGAGCTGGCTCTCAAAATTACTCCCTTGATCGGAGTGCAACTCATAAGGCATACCAAAGCGGCAGAACACATTGCTAGCCAAGACCTCCACTACGGTGGATGCCTCTTGGTCCGGCAGAGCAAATGCTTCCACCCACTTCGTAAAATAATCTTGTAATACGAGGATGCATTTATTTCCACCATCCGTCATATTCAAGGGTCCGAGCATGTCGATAGCCACTCGCTCCCACGGTGCACCAACAATCTTATTTTGAGATGGTGCGATATGGTGTTGGCCAACAGCATATTTTTGGCATGGGATACATTTGGCAACCCATGCCTTGACACTATCGCGAATTCCGATCCAGTGGAATCACAATTTGATACTGGCAACAGTCCTTTCCATGCATTCAGATGCCCGGCGTTATCATGTAGTTGTTTCAATATTATTTCACGATAACTTTCCGGGATTATCAAATGGTCATTAATATATAGAACGTTATTTATTTATTGACATTCTTCGAACTGTTGGTAATAATATTTTGCCGTGGTGGATAGAGGTATTACCGATTCCTTAGGAGGACGCACCCCCTCCTGAATCCACACGCATATATTTCGTGTCTGCACGTCTGTCATTTAGTGGTGTGTGATTTTCTCCGGATTCCACTCTGCACACCTCAATTCGGGGAGTTCCGGCTGTGTTGACTGTGTCATGGTGGCGGCCTCTTCGTGTTCAGCTTCCCCGCCGATTCTGCTGAGGGCGTCGGCATTCCCATGCAATTTGCCGGGACGGTGAACAACGTTAAAGTTATAGGCCTGCAGGGATTCCTGCCATCTCGCTACCTGGCCCTCCAGATTTTTTAAGTTCTTGAGGAATGGTCTGTACGGAGTGTAAAAGGGCGCCCATACAGAAAGTGTTTATAATACTTGATGAAATGAACCGCCACCAATAGTTCTCGCTTGTTGGTTGCATATCTTCTCTCCGTTTTATTCAGAGTATGTGAACCATAACCCAATACCTGCTCTGTTCCGTCTTCCATGACCTGAGATAGAACCACGCTGATAGCGAAAGCTGACGCGTCAGTGTCTAAGATGAAATCGAGGTTTTGATTAGGGTGAGCAAGAATCGTGGCGGTCGTCAAGAGTTCCTTCAGCACCCTGAAGGAGCCTTCACACTCACTCGTCCACTCAAATGGTCGATCTTTCTCAGTGATCTTGTAGAGGGGTGAAGCAAACAGCGATAGTACTGGCATAGGCCAAGAAAACTCTGTGTCTCCGTAACTGAAGAGGGCCGAGGCCATTCTGCTACTGCCGTAGTTTTTGATGGCTGAGTAGCCACTCCATCACCAGATATGGTATGTCCCAGGAACTCAACGCTCTGTCTAAAGAGATGACATTTCTTTGGTTTGAGTTTTAAATTGGCCGTGCAGAATCGTGAAAGGACGGTATCCAAATTTATTAAGGTTTGCTCAAACGTGGGTCCAAAGACTATTACGTCATCGATGTAACAGAGACAGGTTTCCCATTGCAGGATGGTTAATACTTGCTCAATGAGTCGTTCAAAGGTTCCGGGAGCGTTGCACAACCCGTAGGGCATCTTGCAGAATTGTAAAAGGCCATCCCTACAAAGCGAATGCGGTCTTTTCCATGTCAGCTTCATCCATGGCTCCTTGCCAGTAACCGCTAGCCAAGTCAAGGGTACAAAACTACTTGGCTCTGGACAAGGAATCCAAAGCCTGATCTATCCGGGGTAATGGATAAGTGTCCTTAATGCTAAGATCATTAAGGCGGCAGTAGCCTATACAAAACCGCAAGGTTCCGTCCTTTTTTCCTGCTAGTACTATTGGGCTAGCCCATGGAGATGCTGAGGGTTCAATAATACCAGTCCGCAACATGTCATTCACTTGTTGGTGTACTTCCGCTTCCTTATGAATGGGAAGACGTCATGCCAGTTGTTGTACAGGGTGATTATTGCCTGTATCGATGGTGTGTTGTACGAGATGAGTTTCTCCGAAATCCATGTCTCCGGAGGAAAAACTATCGCGATATTTATGTGGTAGTTTCCGAATTTCTCGTTTCTGTGATTGCAGTAATCCAACTGTGGCACGTAGATACAAATCATGTAAATGTTCGGGTAAATCATCAGTCATCTGTGATGGTGTGTCAGCAAGTGCAGGTGATTCCAATGAGATTATGTCCACTAAATGGCCGCAGCATACGCCGGGTTCCAGAGTGATAGGATCTGCGGTACCATTGAACACTCTAAAAGGTATATACACCTGTGCAAAAGTTAAGCACCAGCAAAAACAATAGAACGTAGAAACATGATGGTACAACTAGGCTGCCATACTTTTTGTCCCCGCGTTAGCTGACATAATTCCAAGTACGAAATGCACATGCATGCATGACTTCACGCCGCTTGATGTCCGTGCGTGGCGGGAAACAGCACA
Source organism: Chaetoderma sp. LZ-2023a (assembly GCA_034401795.1). Taxonomy (NCBI): domain Eukaryota; kingdom Metazoa; phylum Mollusca; class Caudofoveata; order Chaetodermatida; family Chaetodermatidae; genus Chaetoderma; species Chaetoderma sp. LZ-2023a. The sequence continues at coordinate 147,845,718 of CM067370.1, read as the reverse complement.
CGTGTTCAGTTATGTAAAAGTCCAGTTTGAGGTGTAGAACATTACATACAGATTTAGGCGACAAGATTAGGAATTTTGTGTTCATGACCGTGGTTTATTTGTACAGAGAGAATTAGCTCTTGATTGTGAACCGCTATGGCAAGACGAAGGTTAAGTGATCGTGTGAAATGGCAAATCATAGGCATGCATACCACTGGTATGTCATGCAGAGAGATTGGCAGACAGCTGAACATTAACCATACTGTAATCAGTCGTTTGATTGCAAAACATGGGCAAACTAACGAGGTGAAGGACAGGCCTAGATCTGGAAGACCGAAGAAGACTACTGCCCGTGATGATCGAGCCCTAGTACGCCTTGTTAGGAGATCTCCATTCACCAACAGCAGAGTGCTCAGCCAGCAATGGGAAACGCGCAATAGAGTGTCAATGTCTACCGTCAAAAGGAGACTGTATGCTGCTGGCATGAAAGCTAGGAGACCTGTCAGACGTCCTCTCCTCACTGCACACCACAAAGAGGAGCGCCTGAGGTGGTGCAACGAAAGAAGACACTGGAACATGAGATCCTGGAGACGGGTACACTGGTCCGATGAAAGTCGGTTCCTGCTTCATGCCACAGATAGTCGAACTCGTGTATGGAGGTCCAGACGCACGGCGTACGACCAACGTAACATCATGGAAGAAGTTCCATTTGGTGGAGGTTCCGTTATGATATGGGGGTGCATCTCATTTGATTGTGAGCTGGATCTGTTGACTGTACCTGGAACACTAAATGGACAAAGATATCAAGATTCCATACTGGATAGAGTTGTGGTCCCTCATTTTGTATATCATGCACCTGGAACCCACCCTATATTCATGGATGACAACGCCCGACCACATCGTGCTAGAGCTGTGCATGAATACCTCCGCCAGAATGCCATCGAAACCCTACCATGGCCAGCAAGGAGCCCTGACATGAACCCTATTGAGCATATCTGGGACATTCTGGGAAGCATGGTGAGAAGGAGGGATCCTCCTGTGCAGAACCTACAGGAATTAACAGACGCACTCCATCTTGAATGGCAACGAATACCACAATGGCGTATCAGTCGGTTGGTGACCAGCATGAGACGTCGTGTCCAGGCCGTCATCCAGGCACAAGGTGGATATACCCGGTATTAATAATGACAGTCTCAAACTCGTGCACAGATGTTAAACTTCGTTTTCAGACACCATTAATGACAATCTAGCCACGTGTGTCAACTGTAGGGCAATAGTTGTCAGTTGTGTCAACGTAACCATATTCAGGCCTCGTTTTCAAGTTCAAACAAAAACATACAGTGTTTCCCCACCATCATAATCAGCATTCCTCTAGTTGCATTATTACCTCTTGCACTAAGATGGATGGGTACATAAATGTTTATGCTATTGCTTTCTTCATAGCACATGAATATACCCTCGCATGTGCGTAAAAATAGGGTGGTGCTTAACTTTTGCACAGGTGTATATTTTTGTTATTAGTAGTGTATACTATTATGCGGGGACTTGCACATTGTGAGGTGATCATATAATCAGGATCGGGTTCCAGCATGGCGATGTGTGTGTTGCTTCCTAACTGTGGTGTGGTGGCCCATAAGATTTGTTCCTGTCCCGGCTCAACTGTGGCGGTACTTGATAATATAACCGCACACGTGTCGTATAATGCCGCCGCCGGTCCAAGAGGTACTCGTCGGCCGTGTATGTCAAGTTCCTGTTGTCTGCAATGTATGATGGCTTCGCTGGCACTGAGGAAATCAGAGCCGAGTAGGGAATCGTTATGAATAGAGGCAATGACAACTCGTTGTATGAATTGCATCTCCTCTATTTGGATAACTAAATTGACTACACCAGCTACGGGCACATCAACTCCCGTAAGCGTCTGTAGGTAAATGTTGTAGGCTTAAGGGGAGGCTTCTTATGAGGAGGGATGCTCTCATATAAGCGCTTGTTAAATACTGTGATAGAAGCACCAGTGTCGACGGTGTCACTGGTGGAAATGCCACTAAACAGACAGGCACATTTGTATACTACTTTGCGGTGTACCTGTGGAAGAGTTTCCAATGATGCTGCCTGTGACAATGGCGTCGGAGCGGCATCATTCTGTATGCACTCTGACTGTTTCCGTATGGCTTCTTGTAATGTTGCGGATGACTGAGTGAGGAAAGGGCCAGTTCGCCATCACCGCTGATGTGAAGGCTGCGGTGAAGGCGGAGCTGGGGGTAACAATGGTGATGGATGACGGATAAGCTCCACCTGTGCAAGCCATTTCTTGCAATGCTACATGGGATGTTTTGGTGAAGCACAGAAGAAACAGTGATGCCGCCAGGGACATGCGTTTCCCCGTCTATGTCGGCGCTTGCGAATCCATGAGGCGGAGTGAATCGTTTCTCCTGATTCGCTGCTGTCTGTGGATGCGGGAGATGATGTTGGATGGGGTGGTGTTCTGCATACCACCAAAGGACACCGAGTGTTTAGTGTCTTTGTGGCGGGACATGGTGCTTGCAAAAACGTTGTTTCAGCGGAGGTGCTACAACCTACCACTGCCGTTTTACAGAGGAAAGAAGGCTTGTTGTGTGCGGAGAAAGAGGGGGATGTCATTGCTGCGGATGGGGGAGGCAACGTAGGCATAGATATGTGTGAAGCCATTCAGTTGGGTGTTGGTGTGAAAGGTGATTTTGGTGGATGAAGGTTGGCCACTGAACGGTGTTATATGAAGGCCGCAGTTGAGCCAGGAGGTGGATATGGGCACCGAAGTGGCTCTAGGTGATTCGGTGCCCTTAAGAGTTTGACTGCTTCTCTGGTTGCGGTGTGCTGCGGTCGGGAGCAGGCGTGGTGGAAGGAGGTCGGTTAGGGCACCGCTCCCTCCAATGGCCTGGCTGACTGCATCCGAAACAGGTGTTCGGTGGCGGTGCTGGTGGTGGTTGTTGATCTAACTGTGTGGTGGCGAGGTTGGTGCTAAGTGTCGTAACTAAATTTGCAAGTGCTGAGATTTGTTTATTAATCTCATCTATCAGTTCTCTCATGTTGCCGTTGTTGTTGTTGTTGTTGTTGTTGCGCTGCTTCCTGCGCACGTGGGCCCCATTGTAACTTCCTCTACAGGCACGCCCACTTCCTCCAGGCGCTGTGTTCTGACTAGAATTCTGTACAGCTGGTGGTGGTGATGTCTATGTGGTTGGTGTCAATGAACTAGGGGAGCATTAGCGGGCGGGGCGATAGCTGCACCCTCTATCTCGTTGATAGGATGGAGTTGGTGTCGGTTACTCTTCTCCCGCTCCAGAAAGTTCTCTATACGAACCACAGTTGCCGTTAATTGGGCCAAACTCCCGTGGTCACCTAGAAATAGCTTTTCTTTCAGGGCGGGTTCACTGCTTAATGCATCGATAAATGTGTCGAGATGCAAATGGATCACGCCTTCTGTATTGGTGCTCGGATATGTGTGGGTGACTAGCCTCCTGATTCGGCTAGCTAACTCGGGAAGAGTTTCTCCCGCGCGTCGTCGTCGGTTCTTAAGTTGAAGACGACTGGTTTCTCCGAGGGCTGTGTCGCCAAATCGATCCATCAATGCTCGTTCCAATTGTGTATAGGTGGGTGTGTAGTCAGTTCCAAGATCCGCAAGAACTTGTAGGGCTTTTCCGGAAAGCTTTGCGGCGAGATATTCACCCATTTGCTGATTGTTCCAGTGGTTAGTCAGACTTATGATATCGAACTGTATTTTATAATTGGTCCAATTATTCTCCCCACTAAATTCAGAAGAGAGGATGACTCGGCCAAGACCATGGGAAGAATGCAGCGGCTTAAATCCGGGTGGTGCGGGTATCTGCGAATCTGACGAATATGCTGAGGCTGGTCATGGTGCAGATGGCAGTGGTGTTGGTGTTTCCCGTCAATGCCGATGCCGAAGAGCTAGGACATGCGTACTCCAATTTAATGAGTCCGCCCTGGTTGTAGAGCCATATACCGGCATGGGTCTATGGACGGGAGGCGGATTGTTTTGAAGATTACGCTGACGTTCTCCCCGAGGTGAGGACTGATATTCCTCATATGGTGGTGGTGCAGTCGGCTGATGGTCGTGATGTGTTGCGTGACTGATATACCGTCGAAATGGTGGTGCTGATCCCTCCCGATAAAGCCGCGGTGTTCCCCTTGAGTATAGCATTGCGCTAGGAGGAGGCGGTGTGGGAGGTTGTCTTAGTCAGGGTCCCAGTGTAAAAAATATTTTTTTCGTTCAGAATTTTTGGGGATTTGTAAAACTATATATTTTCGGAAATCTTTTGATGTGTCAATTTCAAAAACCAATGTTTGCATTTGCACAAAAGTCTTCATGGCGGCCATCTTGAATTTCAAAATGGCCGCCATCGAAAATCTTTGAAATCCAATATATCTGCAACCATATGACCTAGATTAATAATTTTGATGTCTATATCTATGTTTTCTGGGTCAGCGAATGCATTGGTAACATTTATAATAAACTTCAAATAACAGAAATCATGTTTTGGTAGATAAGTCCTCACTTAATATGTAATTTACAGACAGCATCTGCAAATTTGTAACTTTTTGTGATAATGTTACATACATATATACATATCCTCTTCTGCTGGTTAGGCTAGTAAGCCTGTAACAGATTTTCACTTCTTCTTGAACCTGGGTTTCATTAACCTGTTTAACTGATTGGGTGCAGATTGGTGAGATCGGGAACTGAATTGTGTAGAGGTTCTCTCGGTAGTGCTTATCAATCCTTCCTTTAAAGGCGTTGAGTGTTGGAGCTGTCACTATGTGATCAGGTAGGCGATTCCAATGCTTGTTCACTCGTATGCTAAAGAACCTCTTTCTGGTATCACTGCAGAAGTGTTGTTTGGTGAGCTTGTAACTGTTACCTCTTGTGCGATCAACTACGTCTGATGGCAGTAGATGCTCCTGATTGACGTCGTACATATTATGCATGTATTTGAAAGCCTCGATAAGGTCTCCGCGAAGCCGCCTATATACTAGACTTGGTAGTTTGAGTGTTCTGAGTCTATCTTCATATGGTAAATCACTTAGCCCTGGGATCATCTTTGTCGCTCGTCGCTGGACGTTTTCAAGTAACAGCACATCTTTTTTGTACAGTGGAGACCATACCACGTTTCTATATTCTAGGTGGGGTCGTACAAGGCTTTTGAAGAGCAGTACGAATGTGACTGGATCTGGGAAGTCGAACGACCGTCTAATCATCCCAACGATTTTGTTGGCTTTGTTTACTGCTGTCTCTGCATGGCTGTTAAACTTCAGTCCATTGTCAACAAAAACGCCCAGATCCTTTTCACAAATTGTTTCGCCAAGTGTTATGCTTTGACCATTTTCATTCATGCTGTAAGGCTGTTTCTTAATTGCATCTACCCAAGTGCATGGTTTTGCACTTGGATGCGTTAAAGCGTAGTTGCCAAGTATTTGCCCAGTCTTTTAGATTGTTGAGATCTGTCTGTAGCTGCTGATGGTCCTCTTCTGAAGCTATCTTTGAGTAGAGCTTAGTATCATCTGCAAAGAGCTTTATCATACTGCTTACTACTTCGGGCATGTCATTAATGTAGCAGACGAATAATGCCGGTCCCAGCACACTGCTTTGTGGGATTCCACTGAGGCCTGGAGCCCAATTTGAGCTAGAGCCATTAATGACAACTTTCTGCCTTCTGTTACTCAAAAAGTCTTGAATCCAGCCCAAGGCATCTCCACTGACACCGTAGTTCTTTAATTTGCTAAGCAATCTCTGGTGTGGGACGGTATCAAATGCTTTGGCGAAGTCAAGGTATATTACGTCGACTGCTCCTCCTTGATCTACGATGTCAGTGCAATAATCTAAGGTTTCTAACAATTGTGTGATACAGGATCGTCCACTTAGGAAGCCATGCTGACAGTCAGAAATAGAGTTTGACATATGATTCATGAGCTTATCTCTAATGAACCGCTCCATGACTTTACATACAACTGAAGTCAGGCTTACAGGTCTGTAATTGCTGGCTGATGATTTACTTCCTTTCTTGAAAATAGGGGTTACTTGACCATTTTTCCATTCCTGAGGGAGAGTTCTATCGCGTAAAGATCTGTTGAACAGTATCGCTAGTGGCCGGGAAATACAGTGGCTCATTTCCTTCAGGATTCTTGGATGAAGCCCATCGGGTCCTTGTGACTTTGACACTAGCAGGCTATCCAACCTTTTCTTGATATCCTCTTCCTTGATGATGAAATTGCTTAATGTACTACTGGGATCTCTACTGTTGAGCTGGGGTATTGTGGTTAGGTCTTCACGTGTAAATACACTGGCAAAGTAGATTGTGAGTTCTTCTGCCTTTTCTGCATCCGTTCTGGTGATTGTACCATCTTCACGTTTCAAATCTGCGATACCTGATGATGTTTTTAACTTGGAATTTACGTGTTACAATGATGAATTTTATTTGGCATATAACAGAGTTATCTCACCAATTTAATCCAAGTATTCAAGCAACAATCAATGTGCTGCATCAGTTGCTGTCTACCTAGCAACATTGGCGTTATCTTCATCATCTGATATAGAGACATAAACGATTGAGTCATCATCATTTTCACACTCTGCGCTGCATTGACAAAGCTCAGTGCATGGCAAGTCTGGATTTGCACGAGCATCGATGAGAGGAACAATTCGATTTGGATTGACACCTAACCATCTCAATGAGAGACTTTGGAGCTGGTAAAACATCTGTTGTTTTTGCCTTTAGTTGGCCACCTGTCTCCTTGTAGTATCCATTCTGTAGTGGATCCAGAAACACATGATGTGAAATGTCTGCCTGACCCCACACATTTGCCTGGACTTGTACTCTAAGGACATGCTGTTTCAAAGCACCAATAGTAGGTGGTAGACTTTCACTATCAGCAAGCTGCTTACAGAATAAATGCCAACGTAACTCTGGGATGTTCTCGATTCTAATAGACTTTGGACAGTATGCAGCACACACAAATTTTACCAGAGTTGAAAGTAGCTCATCTGTGACCTCAGTGCTTCTCGATAAATTGATCAGAGCGTCGATTACATCGCTGTCTGCCTTTAGGAAAAGCTTTAACCATGTTGATTTACCTATCCTAGAGAACCTGCCAATATTGTCTGCGCCAGTAAAGGCATGGAATGCGGGTAATGCTCTTACTTTCTCCATGCCTAGAGTTTTCCATATAGGCCGTAGCTTAATGGTACCAGAAACCATTGAGATAGACATATTCTTAGGTAGATTGTCATAATATGCTATTGCCAGCACTAAGACATCAGTGTCTGGAGAGAAAATCACCAACTCTGCTGTATCAAGATTTCGCTGTGTTGCACATGTGGCATGATAGATCATTAATGTATCATGATTGTTGTTCTCAAAATGTAGGCTTCTATTACTTATCGTCTGGCCTGATGCTGATGCTATGACCAAGGTAGATGAGTCTTTATTGTACTCAATAGTCTTCTCTGCCAGCTACTGCGCAAGGTCATTCTTTGTTTGGACATGAGACAAAAATCTTGTCATAGGGATATGCTTGATACTGGTATCATCTTTGACTTGATATCTAATTGGATCCTTCCCATGTCGTCGTTTCTCTCTGGTCGTGTTTTTCAGGGAATCTGCTTGATATGTATCAAATACAAGAATGATCTCATCATGTCCTGCTGTCAGACTCATTAACCTGTCATTAAAACATTTACTAAGGTCGTTGACTGTCACAATAGTTGCTGGTTTCTTTACCAGCTTCTGGACAAGAACCATTCCATCCACAACTGCGATTCTCCTACTAAATTCCTTAGTTGCGACGGCAGTTGCTTCTGTTGCACCTAATAAGAGTGAATCCTCTGTGCTCTCGGTTTGTGGTAGGTCAGTCAGGAGCTTGATTAACTTCAACTTGTCGGTGCACTGTAGGACAGAGCCACACGGAGTAAACAGCGCCCTCGGTGTCAGTGTGAATTCAAAGTTGCCAATTGAATACTTCAAATCAATGTTTCGACTCGACTTTGCGAGAATCACCAGCCTAGCATATAGATCTTTAGTTTCCTTGAGATCAACAGCTTTGTCACGAATACGTACTGTTGTCTTTTTGTTTCCAGATGTATACATCTTGTTTTTCTCACGCTTCACTGGTGCCCAAAGGCTTACCTCTCCATTAATGCGCTCTTTCACATACTCTTCATATAATGTCTGTCCTCTTTCGTCTACATCCAGGATTTGTGGTATCGACTCTTGTGGTACATAAGCAAGTGAGATAATGTTGTAGATCATGTCACCTTCAGCAGCGAAAGGGTTACCATGAGTCAGTATAGCAGCCTTTATCTTGTCGATTGTGGTGTGTTCGTGTTTAACAGCATTTGCTCCAATGCCATGGTGATCTCTGACCTTGTCTTCTTGCAAATCAAATTGACACTTGAATTCCCGGGATAACCGTGACAGTTCTGGAGCAGCGAAGAAAAATCGCTGTCTCGCATTTGCATTGTTAGATATTCCAATTAGTCCTGAGTGCACTTTCATCATTTTGTTCAGATGCTCACATGCATGATTCGCACCAATTGAAGTGAATGGAATGTCATTCTTAGTCACTGCAATGTTTTCAGTTTCAAATTCTTGCCATGTGTCTGAATGATTCTGCTTGAGTGCATACATATCTGCTATGTATCTTGGCCAAAGACGTTTGTATTTGATTCTATCAAAAGCAAAGAATAATTTGCTCAGTGCTTCTCCAGCTTCAAGATGAAGAGTCAGATCAGTATTTCGGGATGCTGCGACAAAGAAAAGGATTGTTTCCACACGGTGCAGATAGTTCATTAATGACTTGAACATCGCATGTTGGGACCTCTTTGTCACCCATGTCTGAAAGAGATTCAGCATATCAGTATTAGACAGCACTTGGAGAAGATTGCTATGAGCCGGCATCACTGATTCTGCCCGGCTGGCTTGGTTTCATTTACTGCATGCCTCTTCTATGTCATCTGTAGCTGATATGCATGCATCCCTTAGATTTGGATACTCTTTGAAGAATTCGTCAAAGACCAGTTCATACAATGCGATGTAAGAATAGATATGAGCATGAAGAGAACGTGAGTAGTGCTTGCATTTCAGGATTTGTGTCGTTGTGGTAGAGCTAAAGACATCAGCCTCGATCCATGCATCGTCTATTCCGGAATTCTCAATAGAAGTACCGAGAGCTCTCAATGCAGCCATGATGACATGGAGTTCACCAAGTCTTGGGATAACACCACTCTTTAAATTGGCGTTGACATCTACAAGCTGCGCTGTTTTCTCATACAGGGCCATGTCAAAAGTAATGACTGTTAGATGGTCTTTACCAACAGCCATCTCCTTCAATGTTTGTGCTTGTTTAATTACAGTCATTAGCATTGACCATTTATGAGCCAGCTCTGGGAGAAGAGGCAATGCACTAACATTGGTTAGAGATCTACTTGATGACAGGAGTGAATTATACCCAGCCCACCCAGGAACCAAACACATCTCTTTCCTTTCATCCATCCTCGCAACAACAGATGCTATGACCCAACTCATATGGGTCAGCTGATAAGAGTCTGCAACACCGGTTTTACTCAACACAAAATTACTTTGCATTCGAGGTTGAGCCTTTGGTTTGACGCATGGCAACATAGATGTGTGTTGTGGTGTAATGGATAAGCTCTTTGCATCACCAATGTTTAAAGGTGGTGCAATGGATTCCCCGGGTGCAGAAGCTTTTTGATAGACCGCAACAATTGTTCCATGTGTAGTACCTTTACCATCAATGGTATCCTCAGAGAAATCGGTGTTGTCCACAGCAAAGAAAACAAATGTCCCTTTCTTTAGAAATGGTGGTACATACAGATTATTGAATTGTCTCATGTTTTCGACAACCGAGTTAGCTATTGCTGTTTCTAGAAGCATGGCACGGTGGTAGGATATGCAACAGTTCTGTGCATGAAGAAGATTCAGAATCTTCTTATTCCTGGTGTCGTGATGCACAGATAATGCCAATCGTAGAACCTGAGAATTTTCTCTTCTTTGCTGGGATCTGAATTTTTTAGAAGAGGCAGCTTTAGGTTTATGCATCACTTGCATATCGGATTTAAGTCCAAACATGAGGGTTTGACAAGATGTAAGCACTACTCTATCAACGAGACATTCTCTAGTTTTGCTATCCAAACTATCTACAGGTCCAACCATTATCCATTGTATCAGTGTGTATAGTTCACATGGGATGTCATCCATCTTGCTGGAAACAAGGACTGAACCAGGTTCACCATCATTCTTAGTGAATGTTGTGATGCTTTTTCGAACAATCTGTGCTGCCCTATCGATCGCCTTCATGCCTTCCATACCATCATCTTCACACATCGCAGAATGAACCATTTCTTCCTCACATGCTTCTAGCGAGTACAGAACGGCACACTTGCGCCTGTCCTTTTGAAGGACAGATCTTACATGATTTAGCTCAGAAAGGATTTTCTCTTTCAGCCACTGCCTACTAAATGTAGGTGAATGATTGTCCAAGGATTTACGGTCAAACATGTTTATATATGTTATTTCTATGTCAGCCATAGACAGATAAGCCCCATTTCGGGTGTGTGTATCAACAATATGGATAATTTCAATCAGACATGCCATTTGCCGGGAGAGATCATTCTCAGCATTTCTTGTAGTATCTGAAACTCGTAAAATGTGGAAAACATGCTTCCTCCAGCATGGCTTGTGATACTGGACATCAATTGTATGTGCATCACACGGAGAAAGCGAGGTATTTAATCTAGTAAGTAATGCTGTATCTTGTGCTATTTCCAATGCATCTCTTAGGGCTTTACCAGCATTATGAGTGCGTAATTTGAACAACTGCTGATTATGATCGTCTGTCTGGCAGAAGAAACACAGTTCCTTACACAGTGATATTGTCGAGGAACGTGTAAATACTGAAGTTGATGTCGATGCCTCATCAATAGCACTTTTCCTCTTTATCCCACGTTTCTTAGTAATCTAAGACCCACTAGATAGTGCATCCTCTATGCGATTTCGTGCACGTCGTATTTCTTCTTTGTTAGTGGCAGTAGAGTAACAAGTGCGATGCCAACCCGCTTTATGTGAAGATAGGTCACCATATGTGCAAAGTCTAAGTCTTTTCTGAATTACAATGTATGAACCATCTTTCAATGTTGCTCTCTCTTCGACTGCTTGCAACAAATTGGTAAATGAGTCTATTCTTGGATGCTGCACCATTGGTCCTTTAACAGTAGCATCTGTCTGGCATAAAATGCATAGCTTTCAGTTTGTTAATTCCTGTGTTGCATCAAGCTGTACATCGCTCATGATTTACTCAAATTTGATGACAAAATATATTTGATCAATGCTTATTGCAAGATTACAAACGATAATCCTGAAGATTATTGCTGTCTGATTATGCTTATTGCAAATCTATGAGCAGACGATCATTTGAACAACTTTTCTGCAAAAATTTGCTTTCAGTTTACTTTTACTGGTGAATTTGAAAAATACATAGTGAACCCTACTATCTGTATTGTGGATTATCACTGAGCCATATAGTCTCCGTAGATGACACGGGTGAATGATAGTAGTCTGAAGGGCTATTGAGATGCCCGTAATCGGGTCTTTGTCGGGGTCGTGCACGATTCAGCCCTGTTGGTGGTGGCCTGTCACGGACATCCGATATAGTTATGAACTCTGTTCCCACCTGTGAGGCATCCCGAAAGGTGCCGTCGCTAACAGGTGAAAACAGGTTATAGTGCAGTGTTGTTGATTCCGCTGAATTTCTGGCATAGTCGGTGAGCATGTGAGCCGAAAATCCATCGTATGACGCCACCATTTGATCGAGGGAGTCGTTGCTAAATGGAGAAGGTATTGAGCTAAGCTCACTGTATGGTGTGGGCGTGAGTTCGCTGCATGTGGTTAATGATATTCTTCGAGCCCCACATCGGGCGCCACTTGTAGCTCACTGGGTAGTGTCAGGCCATTCCGGTGTATCATGTCGACTCGCCGCGCCGCAAGTGCACGACGAATGATGACACTGGTTAGCTTCCGGTCTCTGGGTGACAGACCTTATACGAGACTGCCCTGCGGGTAACGAAAACTGGCTTCTAAGGCCGGTGGAACTCAATCATTCCGGTGGGGCCGTGCGACCATCATCGCGAACATTAAATACAACGGTCTCATCCCAAGAATTTGTGTCATCAGTATGCCTGTCCATAGCAATTTCGTGATCTATGGACTTACAAGATTTGATTTTTGGTGACCTAAAAATATAAGTCTATACAATGATTTTACCCAAACAATTATAAAGATGCTAGATAAAACTAAAATAAAAGCATACGAAAATATGAGACATAGAGACAGGTAGATGAACTTTTAAACATGGGGCTCCCAGAGGTACCACACAGACTCGTAGGTCCACAGAGGTATCCCCGCAAGGGAGGCTCCCATACACGAGATTTAACTGATTAACTTATTATAAGTTATTATACCTCTAAGCTGAAAGGAAGAAGATTATCTCGGACGAAAAGTTATGTGCCTCATGCAGGCACTACTCCTAGTGCTAGTTTGGGTGAGGAGTATTATCCTCGCGTGGGCCGTCATCGCTGAATCCTTGCGAGAGGCAAGTGCCTCGCGCAGGCCTCCGTCTCGGGAAGGTGTCACCACTGCTTAAAGCGGGAGAAGAGTAGTAGGCAAAAATGGGCCCACTCTAATATTTCAACCAAAAACGCTCGAGAAAGAAAAGACCATACCTAGTGAGATTATGACTATAGGGCTGCGTGCTGTTTTACGTGAAGACGGGATGAGCGATTACTGATGGATTCCCTAGTATGCTGAATTAGTAGTTTCCGCTTTATTTATGTGGGCCTTCTGCTTTGCTTAATTAGCGTTTAGTTGTTTTTAAAAGAAGAACTATTTTTGGCCGCAAATGGCTGGTAAATACCTAGCTATTAGACACGGCTGTCACTGAGAACAGATGCCCTAAGACATCAATACTGAAGACAGCGCTCATACATGTTACTTAGTAAGATCTCCGAACTGGATAAGAATCCGGACCTCCCGCTCCATAACCACATAAAACATTACAAGACATAGGTTACTTTTCACGAAAGCATTATTGGACCATTGTTCTATCCCTTAGTGTGGGGGTGAGAGAGACGAATACCCACCGTAAATGTCCTTCCCGCAAGGGCGTGGCAGATCTAAATATCATGCCCAGACATTCTCATGGAATTCGGTGGGGATACGCATCTCGCCCATCACCGGGTCCTATGGAACTAACCGATGGCATGGATGGAAGTTGTATACATCCCGATCACAAGCGGGTGTTGTCAGATGCAAATGAAGATACAAAACAAAGCTTAACGGTGGTGGGTACGTCAGCCAGCTCTGAAGACGCACCGGGCGAGTTCACTTGCTGCAGTCGAAAGTCAGAAGAACCTACACGATATTAGTGCGGTGACAGTTGAAATACCACTTTTAGGTGTGGCCAGCAGATCCAGCGAGTCATCCATCAAAGAACATCCTGCCTCTACATCTGTAGGCTCACATATTCAGGCCGTAAAGGCCTCACCGCAGATTTGTGTTCCGAAGTAGATATTGATATTCATGAACAGTAATCAGAAAGTTCCAAATTACTCCCGTAAGTGGGGAGTTACAAATTGTTTTAGTGTGGTGGGTTGGGCAACTACCAGCTACGGGAGAAAAACCTGACACAAAGCGAAGTAATACGCGTATTGTCTGTCGCGCTGATAGTAGCTGGTACAGATCCAACCTGTTCGGCCCCTGGCCGAGGATGCTCTCGATCTCTGGATCGCGTCTCCTTTTATACTCCTCGTGACGTCACAGGCGCAGGCTCCAACCAATCATTGTTCGAGCAACAGCCAATCAGCGCACAGCTAATAATAGCGCAGTCGAATATTCTAGAACATTCTAGAAGCACTGCGCCCACGTGGTTACGACGTCATGGCAATATTTTGAAGATAACCAAGACGGGTTTTCCATGGATAACTCAGCTATTTCTTAACCGATTTTGAAATGGTTTACAGATTTAAAAAGCCCGTCGAATTATGGTCTTGATTAATGCCATATTCAATGGGAACAGGCAATCAATAAGGATTACAGGGTACCATCTCGGTACACTACAAGCGCCATCCTATCCCGGCCATAAATCACGTGCTCCATCAAAAATAGCATCTAAGCGCGTGCATGCACATTATGCGCTTTAACGAACTTAGTAATTTTTGCAACGCGATCTCTCTCATAGGCCCATATACGCTTATGGCTCTACCCAGGGAGCATGTTCAGGATGGGCGGCGCGTACCCAGCCTAGCTGGTACGGCCGGTACCCGACTGGTCGATCCGAACTACAGGAACAAAGTGAGAGTACGAGCGCAGTTTCAGCCACACTCAATATGTAGATGTCTCGCCGAACATGCCCAACTACGTTGATTAGTGGAGACCAAATGAAGCACGTTTCTGAGTGCATTATGTTTGACATGTTTTCGTCACTGCTTGGGAGCATTGCCCTCCATGCTGTCAGTGATCTAGATAGCATTGATCGTCTTGTGCCGTAAACCTATTACCAGCCTATCCATCAATGGAGGCAACTTTCATTAGTACCAAGTTATAGGTGTATCTACAGAGCTGTAAATTAAACTGTTCTATTATGTTATAACTGTGAATGACTATGAAGCGCCCATAATGCTGAATACATCTCTGTTATGGTAACTTCGCCCACAGACGCCGACGTGCACTTAGACTACAGTTGTTTACTCTGCCAACAGACACCCACACACGCTGATGACTAACAGACACTTTGCCCACAGATGTCAATGTGTACTGATGACTCGCAGGCGCCCATGTGCAACTTCGTCAACAGATTCCAAAGTATGCTGATGACTAAAAGGCGCCGAATGAACTTTTGTGTGTAAGAACGGACTTTGCGCTGATGACTAATAGGCGCTTATTTTTTTTAGTGTAGTATGGTTAGTTTATTTTCATTTGTAGCGCCGATTACAAGTAGGCAACGTAGGTCAGTCTGACCTTATTACATTGTATTATGTATAGATACGTCGAGCGTCATCTTAGTCTTTATATCTGTATTACTTTTCATGTTGGGTTAAACAGTTATATATTTTACTAAAATGTGCATACTCCTAAACTATTACTAAATGGCTACATTAATATATACATATAAACCTTCTAATATTAAGCATTGAGGATTAAGCAGCTATATTAAGTAATGTTAATCAATTAATATATTAATCTGTAAAAGTATTAAGAGCAAGATTTGGTAGAAATTATTATAGATCCTTTATAAAAGTCAGGAATTTGCATTTTTATCCTAAAGAAGTGATATTGAGACTTTGAAATTTTAATTAGGTCACAGCTGGTTCATTCTTGATTCAAATGTTGTAGTGATCATTTTCGGCAATCTTCTAGTTTATCAGAGGATTTGTGGAAGTGATCAATGTCCAATTGTTTCAGAATTGTTATAATTTATGGGCTGACACTAAAATGTATTTGAGCTTATTTTGGGAATAATTTTCTTTAAAAACAAAATTTTGATCTTTGAGATGAGACGCAAAGGTTTCTTTCATGACATATGATTTCTACTGATTGCAAATCACAAAAGAATATTATATGCAGTGATCAAGTTTTTATGTGTAGTTTGGTTAATTAAAATAATTAGGTCGCAGTATTGAACTTCATATGATTAAGTAGGTCAAATCACAAAGGTTCTAATTATTTTAAATGAAATTGATTATTTATTGTTGAAAATGGTCATATAGTTAATTGAAGATGTTCATCACTATGGATTTGGCAATTGAATGAAATATAATAAAGAGAGATCTCTATTTTTAGTGACCTTGAACAAATTATGACACTGAATAAGGACAAATAATTTGACAATTATGATTGCAGACTACTTTGTGAGCGATGGAATCAATTTAGACAATATTCAAATCATATAGCAAAGGTTCATGTCCCAAATTTATTTTGATTGACTAAAAGCTTGGGTGTAGCAAGTTTGCACATTATCGGTCTAATGCTTTTTTATTTGTTGGAATCATTGACTGAAAATTTGAAACTGATGTTTGGGACAGCTATAAAACTTTTATGTCCCAAATTTATTTTGATTGGTAAAAAATCTTGGGTTTTAAAATATTTTATTATTTTAAATATTCTATAATGTACCAAGTTTGTTCATTATTAGTCCAATACTTTGTATGGTTGGAATCAATAATAAGAAAGTTATGCGTAGACGGGTACATTATCATTGGGTCTTAAAATATTTTGTATTATTTAAAATATTTTATAATGTACCAAGTTTGTTCATTATCAGTCCAATACTTTGTATGGTTGGAATCAATAATAAGAATAGACACACATACGGATACATTATTATTCGGTTTTAACATATTTTATTACATAAAATCTTTTTTAATGTACCAAGTTTGTACCACATCCGTCTAAAACTTTTTCTGGTTGGAATCATGTCCGAAATAAAGAAAAATATGGATATAGGTTGAGATCCAAGAGATTAAATGGATTGCATTATTATATATATATATATATATATATATATATATATTGTTTATATAGAGTCATGTATGTGCATGTATGCAGTTTCGGGGAGTCAATGGCATACACTCGCAAACATGATTGGATGAGAGAATTATTTCCATATTGTGTGTCAAATATTCCTTTATTGTGTTTTTCTCCTTAAACGGTTATCCGGGATTGGACTTGGATTGGATTTGGATTAGAGTGGATTTGATGTGAAGATTAAGTAGAGACAAGGAGGTGAAATTTGTCAGATCTATTAGCTGAATTTAATGGAGCAGAAGATTGCTTACTGTATTTGACGGAGAGTTACCCTTCAGAGTCATCAAAGTTTCCAAGCCACCTTTAATATGCTTGTATAGTATATTCATTAAGGTCATCGTGACCTCGTCATTTAGAAAGAAGACTATTCAGTGGGAGAAATGCTAAATACAAAAATTTAGAAATATAAATAAATAAACTATGAAAGCAAAGAAATGTAAAAATTAGATGAACTGTACATACAAAGAACTGAAAGAAAACAAAGACCATTCAGTAAAAGAAATGAATTTTAATTAACTCATCTGTTTTCATTTCCTGTATTTCACTCCATCCCTGTGCTGATTGGAATGCTCACCTCCAAATTATTCTAATGTCGTGTTTAAGGAGAAAATCGATTATTTTTAGGTCACCCAAATAGGCTTGCGCGATTACGTGATTAAATAAAAAATCGCGATTATGTTTTAAATCGTGAATTTATATGATTTAAAATAAAATAATCGAATAATCGTGAAAATTTTCTATTGCGTAAAATATTTCAAAACCTAACTTTCAATGACTTCTTAATGCGATCGGTCATGAAAAATTACATTTTGCATTGTGAATGTATGTCCATTTGCAGGGCAAGAAAATACTATTTTTGAAAATGTATTACCGGAATGCCTGGCTCGAGAATCGAGCTAGGCATTACAGTGATACATTTACAAAAAATAGTCATCTCTTGCCCTGCAAATCGACTTTTCTAAACACCATTACAATTTTCGTCATTGATATTCTTGTGTTGTTATGTCTTGGTAATTTGTATCCAAGGTGATTAATCGAGTAATCACGATTATGTTTTAATAATCAATCGCGATCACTCAAACACAATAATCGCACAAGTCTAATCCCAAACTCCAAGTAAAATTGGTTTCAAACTTCACTTTAAATTCTTCAGGTATCCCGTCACAAATTGACAAATTTGATCTTTTGTCACAATCTTCAATATTCAACATCTTTGTCCAATTAAATTAGTTTGAATCAATCAGTTAACTCCCTTACACTGTGTTGAGTTG
The DNA here is from genome assembly GCA_034401795.1 of Chaetoderma sp. LZ-2023a. Taxonomy (NCBI): domain Eukaryota; kingdom Metazoa; phylum Mollusca; class Caudofoveata; order Chaetodermatida; family Chaetodermatidae; genus Chaetoderma; species Chaetoderma sp. LZ-2023a. Next base: position 147,827,825 of record CM067370.1, on the reverse strand, counting down.
GAGAATGGCTTTACTGACTTCATTTTCTGTAGCTTCTGGCGATAGGTTAGGTTGCATTTGACACATTTGTTGGAGTATTATGTCATCAAATTCAATCTCTGCTTTACCTTGTTCGTTAGCCATAGGAGTAGATGATGTCCCAATATTCTAATGAGACTGCCAGCAAGTTAATGTACAAATGTTTTGTGATATGTGCAAGGATACAAAAGTTGTGTCATATGTGGAAGGAGTCAATCGCTGTTACTGTTACTGTTACTATATTGTGATCTCACTGTTTATCAGGGTAATGCTAAACTGGTTAGCCAAACCACCACCAATTAGTATTATTCAGATTATGCACTGTTCATCACACCATAACGTCTGGAGAATAGAAGATTGATATCAAATAATATGATAATAAGAGTTTATGTACATTTACTAAGAAGGTTGCATGTACAGTGTACCAGTGTTCATGTAACACAACTTTGTAGACAGATTCAGACCAGTCCACCTTTTCCTTTCTGCCTGCTTGCTTTGAAAAGACAGTTCAGGTCCTTAGCTCTAAAGTGGAGTACCCTATAGCACAGCCATCATGATGCAGATTCGATGGTTTGAAGTAGAGAAGGATCAGACAGATTTCTGAACTCTAGGTGTAGCTCTACTTTGTTAGGATCGGGCGTCAGGTTGACGAGGAAGTCATCATTGATTTTGCTTTCGAGAAGGCTTTCTATATGTTTTCTGTAGCATTTTGCACTAGGATAAGCATTTATAGCGAAACAGGAAGTGATCTATATTTTCTGGCTCTGAGTGGCATAGTGGGAATATATCGGATTTGCGACCATTAGTGAATCTCTTTCTGCACTCTGGAGCATATATATTCCAGTGAGAAGTTTTGCCTTAATGGTAGCTCATTGGACAGCTCATACATTGGCTGTTATGGTCCATATGTGGTGTGCTACTCCAATCTTACAGTTGTCCACATTCAGATGTTTCAGAGAGGATTTAGTGTGTGCCTCTTCCTGTAATGTCTTGATCCAAAAGAAGTTGATACTTGTGCATACTCTTGTGGTCCAAGCTACCTTGTTTATGGGACTCTCCAGGAACTGTAATGGGCTACCAAGGTCATACTTTTCGAACAACATTGCAACCACGCAGAACCAACTCTTCTCTGATTGACGATTGACTATCAGTTGTCTATGTGCTAGGTTTGGGATGGTCGAACCTTTGGTACGGGCAATAACAGCAAACAATGTGAGGCGCTACATGTCGATCTCAGCCTTGAATGGTCTGGAGCCGAGAAGAAGGTATACAGCCGAATTTGCACATGATTTTGGGAGCTGCTGCATATATCGCAAGGTCGTTCGGTGGAATAGCTCCAGGGCTTTTAGTTCATTTGGATTTATCCATACTGACTCTAAGCCATGTGCATAACATAGTAAGACATACGTTGTGTATAACTTATATGCCAATGGAGGAGGAAGGCTGTTTAGTCCATGGAGTCCTGCTCCCACCATCACTCTATGCGCCCTCTGATGAACTGCATGTTTATAGTTTACTTATATGCATAAACAATGATGAAATAAAGTAACTTTGAATTCAAATTTGAATTTGAACATAAATTGGATGAAACATCCCGGACGAAAATTGGTAACTCACGTTTATTTCTTCAATAGGACGAATCGTCCAGACACTACATGCCAGACACAAACCATTGAAATCATACCGTCCACAAGTGAAAAATATCTTGGCGTATGCATGGATGAAAACCTCTCCTTCGATACCCATATAAATGCAACTGTATCAAAGGCTAACAGTATAGTTTGTCTAATTAACAGAACCTTCAATTACATAGATGAAAACACGCTTACCCTGTTATTCAAATCACTAGTCCGACCAATTTTGGAATACTTTAACTGCATATGGCCTCCTCATTTTAAAAGACAATCTTGTATAATCGAAAGGGTCCAGCGCAGAGCCACTAAGTTTGTTCCCCATTTGAGAAACTACTGCTACGCAAACAGGTTAAAGGCTTTGAACCTCATACCACTAAAATACAGAAGGCTTAGAGGAGACTTAATCAAAACATACAAATTTATCCATGATGATTACAACATTGACAAAAACATACTCTTTGACCGATCAAGTAACACACGTACTAGAGGTCACACATTCAAGCTCAACACTAAGCACAGCAGAAACGAAATACGTAGGCATTTTTTCTCAAACCGAATTATTAACACATGGAATTCACTCCCTTCTGTTGTGGTCGAGGCACCAGCGCTCAGCGTGTCAGTTTTTCTCAAACCAAATTATTAACACATGGAATTCACTCCCTTCTGTTGTGGTCGAGGCACCGGCGCTCAGCGTGTCAGTTCCTGAAGCCTGGAAAAAGGCCAAGATCTCAGCCATGTTTAAGAAAGGCGACAAGAAACAACCGGGGAACTATCGCCCAGTAAGCCTAACCAGCATCCTATGGTATTGGAAGGCATAGTTAGGGACCACATTATGAAGTACATGACTGAAAATAAGTTCTTCAGTAAGAAGCAGTTCGGATTTATCAGTGGCAGGTCGACAACATTACAGTTCCTCCACATCCATGACAAATGGACAAAAGTGATTGATCTAGGGCATTCAGTTGACGTCATCTACCTAGATTTCAAGAGAGCCTTCGATACAGTCCCCTACAGACGGCTTATGGACAAGATGAAGGCTTTCAAGATAACAGATCCAATTCATGGACGGGTTAACTCTTTCCTAAGTGACCATGTGCAGCAAGTAGCCATACATGGTGAGGAGTCGAGATGGATGGATGTTACAAGTGGAATATCGTAAGGGAGTGTATTAGGTCCATTACTTTTTGTCATTTATGTAAATGACTTGCCTGGACAAGTAATCTGAGACGCATATTTATTTGCAGATGACACTAAGATCTTCTGAACTATTCTAAAGCCAGATGACAAAGCCACACCGCAGACAGAAATAAATGAGCTAGCAGAGTGGTCAAACACTTGGCTTCTCCGCTTCCACCAAGACAAATGTGTCCATATGAGCTTTTGGCGACCAAATGTAGAAGCAAGTAACTACCATAGTATAGCCGACGGGACAAACCACAAAATTTTAAAATCGAAAGAAGAAAAGGACATTGGACTGATTATAGATGAATCACTATACTTCGAGAGACACATTACAGAGAAGGTGAATAAACCAAACAGTATGGTTGGAATTATTCGTAGAGCCTATATCAATCTAAGCGAGAAAAACTTTGTACTATTATACAAGGCAATGGTAAGGAGCCATCTAGACTATGCCGCAGCTGTATGGTGCCCATATAAAAAATCAGGCATCACACTCATAGAAAACGTACAGAGAAGAGCAACCAAACAGATACCTGGTCTACGGGAACTCAGCTATGAGGAAAGACTAAAAAGACTGAAACTTCCAACTTTGGTATTCCACAGAGTCCACTATGATAGGATCGAGATATAAAAACTGCTGCATGGTGTATATGACGAAGATGTAGGATCTATATTAACACTTAGAGAAGAGGTAATGCAGAGAGAGGATGTCAGGGGACATGACAAGAAAATTTTTCAGACGAGGGCAAAACTAAACGTTCGTAGAAACTGTTTTCCAGTTCGAGCCCCGAAAATCTGGAATAAGCTACCTAAATTTGTTGTTGAAGCTCCGTCTGTAAATGCATTCAAGGCCCGTCTAGATAGAATAGATACTGGAGAGACCAACCATTAGTATATGACCAGACAGCGCCTATTAAAACCGGAACAGAAAGAGCACAACATGATGATGAAGAAGATCTGACCATTGAGGCATAAGCCTGTGGTCAGAAACAACCTAAGTTAGCCTAAGTAAGTAAATCAAAACTAGATATGCACCTAAATGACATAATATACGATCGTGACATGACCAACTAATAGATATATAATAATAAGACAATCTAGAAATATACCCAAATGATAGGCGCAAAAGGGTGTAACCATGAGCGTAGGTGGCACACCGCAGCTGAAGCAGGGATAACCCATCTGCCCCACAGCAACTCCCAAAGTCAACCAGGATCCTGATTAATGTCAATGAATAATGCCAACCAAACAAATAAACAATTGTAACTAAACAAAGTACAAGCGCTGTGTATAAAAACACAGCTCCAGAGGCAATAACAAGCCAAGGGCTTATGCCTCGTAAAATGGTGATGATGATGATCGTCCCGGGGGACGAATCGTCACGGTAACGAAACGGTTTTGGGAAGAACCGTGCCGAATCCTTTAAAATTCATAAAACCTGCACAATCTGCCTTTCGACATTTCTCCAAAACTCGTTTATTTGTAGAACCATATTTCGAAGATTAAAAAATATATTTCCTCAAGGAAGAAATTTGTAAAACGATTCGAAGATGGGTGTGTTAGAAAGAATATCGGAAATTGAAGCCGAAGTATGTAGCTCTCATTTGATAAAACTTCTTCCATACAACAATCGTTACCAGTTTTCGTTATTTGTAGAATTCGTTAGTCCTAGTCTGCTCTGACTCAGCCCACCCCTGTGACAGATATTTGGACAGGCTGACGGGCCTCCGAATATCTGTGACAGGTTGGGTTGAATCAGAGCAGACTCTGACTAATGATATGTATGATTGGGCAGGGTACCTGTTTCTAACAGTAACACTAACAGGGTTCTATTTCTAACAATAGGTGAATTGGGCCTTTTGCGTTCTCACGCGCTCCTTGTTTTGGTGGCTATATCAGCAATATTGTGTTTCTATCACCCTGGCGATAGACTGTACAGCACTCTTTGAAAACACCTAATGACGTCGCTATTTATTCGTATCAGACACTAGACAACATTTCTAACAAAATTTGTCATTTATTGACAATTTTCATTACCTTTTGCAGCTATCTACGTAAACGCGCGAAAACAGAAAATACATTTTCACCAGTTTATTTTTAATTCGACAATTAAATGAAACTGAATAATTTCCCAGCTTTTTCCATTTGAAAGAAGTTATAATCTGGAAATAATAAACGGAAATTCATTGCACCCAAAGATCGTTGGCTAGTCTGGTCCTATATACTGTTATTCAATCTATTCCCCCGGAAAACGCCAATTAGCGCCAATATTTATTCAGACCAGGCACTGTGGACATAATATAATAAGACTAGTACTTTGTGAACAATCAGTAATTATGCAGCTTTTTCCGTATGGCACACGTCATACGGACACGCCATATGGAAAAAGCTGCAATCCTAAATTAACGCAGCTTTTTCCGTATGGCGCATGGTAAAAGCTGCAATTTAGCAACAAATTAATGAGTGGTGCTCTACTAATGAATGAATAAAATAAATATGACCATGCTATGTAACGCTAAAAAATCGTTGGCTAATTCATTCCTATATATGGTTCTTCGATCTATCCCCCGGAAAATACGATTAACAGGCATATTTTAATTAAAACTATTAAGAATTTGCTAAATTCTCACTCCCCAAAATCTTCCTAGATGCTTGCCCCCAAAGAAATCCTGTTTCTCCTTCGATCAATACTCACCATTCTGTTACTTCAGATATACAGCTGGCCTTGACAGCTGGCTCTAGGACTATAGACTTAGAAAGCTTTACCGACTCCTTGGAACCGGGTACTCGGCTCCCAACTGCCAAGTACCCGTCTACCATAGAGCTCATTCTTGTTTGCATAGCAACAAGAGCTACATGCTTTTTGCAGTGGAGAGATTAAGAAATAAAAATCTACGTCTGTGTAACTGTGATTGTGATAGCTAGTGACTCTTTTGCAAGGATAATTGGATAATATGGATACCGCCGATGATAACCAGGTCGTATATTTCCTTATTATTCCATAGTTAAAAGACTTAGGTCTCTAAAATTTCGTTGTGTCGCATGTTCCAATTTCTGACCCCAAAGAATCTGGGACGTGTGTTAACAACGAGATATGCCGGATGGTCGCCTTCTTTAACCCCAACAGGCGATCGGCAGATATGAAAATAGGTGTTTGCTACGGTATTTGTAACACGAATATCGTCTGACGTCGTTCTCCGTAAGATCCGAGCGGGTGACGTCACACCCGTGGTGCTCGGATGTTTATGTGAAGAAAATCTTTTCGTTAATTCGCGCATCTTGTTCTGGGTGCTGCGTACTAAAAATGGTACCAGAAAACTTTGGAATGTTCAAGTTTTGCGTGTTATCACGATCTGTTTGCAATGATCAGTGGTTTCAAAATTCTTGATAGATGTGTGGTCTGCGGTTTTATCATGTGCTACAGCAGTTTGTTTACATTTTGTTGTTTCTTCACATATCGTTTTGGCTTTCGTTAGGAGTATAATTTATATTGATTGGTAAATATACCCCGAATGCTATGCGATATGATTCCTGGTTCCGTTATACATCCTGGAGGATCAATTTATGGGTGTATTTATGGCCGCTTTGTTCTTGTCGTCATAATCAATGCGATCTTTGCTGTAACGCTGCGGGGTGGGGTGCGGGAGGGTTACAGTTAATTTATGGTCAAATTATTTGAAAATTAATTGTGTGCCTTCCATCCGTGTCTCGTTTCGCTTGCTTATCGTAGGTTTGTGCTTATTTATAGGCCAAGCCAGCCCCGCCATCATGTGACGAGTGCCACAAGTTCGTACGGGTCCTATTTAAGGACCATGTCTGCTTTAGATGTACTCCATGTAATCTTGATAGTAGGTGTAATGTGTGCGCAGTGTGGTCCGCGGATATGATGTTGAAGTTCCTTGCCCAGAAGGATTTGGCTGGTTCTGACGCGGGGTCAGGCGGTCCGAAGGTAAATCGTGGAGCGTCCGGTTCGGCCGGTGGGGGCGCTCCACGTCCTCAGCTGGAGGTGGCGGAGATGTCACCGCCGTCGTGGTTTGGTCCGGCTATGCAGGGTTTTCTGCATAGCGTTCTGCCCACGCTGGTGTCGTCACTGCTGCCGAAGGTTGGGGGGCAGTTTCTCCCCATGCTTGGTACGGACCCTGTCCTTGGACAGGGTTCTGGACTGATCACCGAGGGAGCCGTCTCGTACGGGCCACCTGGCAGTCCCGTCGGGCACTGGCCTGACAGGTTCTGTCTCTCTGCGGCCACCTCCAGGAGGTCCAGTAGCTGTGGGAGCCGTCCGCTGAAGACGAGGAGGCCGAGGAGGAGAGGTTGCTGCGGCCTGTGATGCCACGGGTGGAGAATATGGAGGTGGATTCCGTCTTGGACGGAACCATCCTCCATCTGTCTGGCTTGGCGCAAGCCAGGGCAGCGGCTCCGCCCATGGTTGAGGCCAATCTGGTACCAGGCACCAGTCCCGTGATGGTTGGTTTGACGCCAGCCGACACAGTGACGGGTGTGCCAGGCCAGGCGTGGTACTCACCTATCTCGCCTGGTCCGGCGGTCAGATGTGGGGTGCCGTTGGCGCCCGTGTCTGGCCACAGTTCCGCGTCTGCTATGGGTCCACACGGAAAACCGTGCGGACCTACCCCATGGACTGGTGTGTTTCACGGGGTGGCGGCGGAACCGTATGGTACCGGAGTGCCTGGCGTGTCAGCCACAGCTCCTTGCCGGGAGGCCGTGGCTGGTAGGCCCGTTGAACGCGTCAATGGGTGACGCGACGCGTTCACGGGTGTGTCTTCCTCGGAAGTAGACTGGTCGGATGCTCTGGCTTGGCTAGCCAGGGTCGACCCGTCTGTGGTTTCGGCCACGGCCGAGGAGGATGCACCCCGTCTATCGGTTGCATCGATTAGGACGGGGATCTTGCCCAGATCCAGTGGGTTGGACTGGATCCACGGTTCATAGAGTTGCTAGAGGCTATTTATAGTAAGCAGCTTATGACCAAGGGCCAGCTCCCTGCGGCCTCCAGGGAGGTGCGGGCGAGGTGTCGTATTCCACGGGGGGAATACGACAGGTATGGTGTGGTACCATCGGTCACCGAGGATGGGTTCTGGGTGTCCAGAGTGCTGGAGCGGGTGGCCCCGGTCCGGCACTTGTGGACAAGTCCCAGGCACACCAGGGTGAAGTCCTGTCCCTATGCGATGAGGGTGTGAGGGCAGCTATGAGTGCTGTCAACCACTCGTATCGCCTTCTTCAGTCTGTGTGGGCTGAAGCGGGGGCAGGCCCCCCTGTGCCACCTGTGGCGCTTTCGTGTGTCAATGACGGCTTGGTGCTGTCTATGGACGCGCTGGCAAGGGTGCAGGCGCGTGTTACAAAGTCCAGGAGGCAAATGGTTCTTGACCATATGTGTCTGGCTACGGCCGTCAGGGAGCGTCTTGGGACACCCCTGACAGGTCCTACCATCTTCGGTGGCCAGGCGCGGGCCATCCTAGAGGACACTGCTAGCATTGCGCAGAATCGGTTGGCAGTAAACCTACAGCTGGAGCTAGTGCGGCACACGCTAGGGGCTGTAGGGAATCCGTTAGTTGTTCAACCTTCAAAGAAGCAGAAGAAGCAGAAAGGCAAGGCGAAAGCTAAGCCTAGTGCGACTTCTGCTTCGTCTGGTTTTTCTCAGCCGCCGCCGGCGAAGAAAGCCAGGAAGGTTGTGGAGGCCCCTACCCTCCCCAATGTTGCTCCTGATCACCCTAGATGCGGGAAGGGGAAGGGAAAGGGTAAGTCCTCAAAGGGCGGAAAGAAGGGAGCGGATCGTACCTGAGGGTACGAGTGCTCCCTTCATATCCGCCTGGACCGCACCTGTGTGACAGGAACAGCGGTGCCAGTTAGACCTGCCGAGCCAAGACCGAAATGGTTCTCTATCTCTCTCGTTAAGAGAGGGGGGAGCGGACCGTGAGCCGGACAACCCCGTTAGACGTCGAGGCGTCTATGGTGGGTGGAAGGCTCATGCGTTTCGTCGAGGCCTGGCAAGGTGTGACGTCAGACAGTCTGGTCCTGGGATGGTTATCCCAGGGATACATGCCGGAGTGGTGGGACTTTCCGCCACAGAATCTGTCTTTGGCACCTGTCTGGACACCCGCACCAAGGGAACCAGACAAGTTAGAAGCCGTTCAAAACGAAGTGTCAGGTTTGCTTCTGAAGGGAGCAATACAACCTGCGAACCAGAACACTCCAGGCTTCTATTCAAATATGTTCCTTGTCCCCAAGAGCACAGGGGGATGGAGACTTGTACTCAATCTCAGGCCATTAAATTGGTTTATCCATACGCCTCGGTTCCAGATGGAAACGCTGAGGTCGGTAATGGCAGGGTTGAGGAAGGGAATGTGGTGTGTGTCGATCGATCTGAAAGATGCATATTTCCACATTCCAATGAACAGGAGTTGTCACAGGTTTCTGAGATTTGCGTTTCAGAATCAAGTATGGGAGTTTATTGTTCTCCCATTTGGCCTGTCGACAGCTCCAATGGTTTTCACAAGAGTGGTCCTTGCGGTGACAGCGTTGCTCAGAAAAGAGAACGTGGCGCTACACACCTACATAGACGACTGGCTGCTCAAGGCAGACTCGGCAGCCAGGTTGAACGTGGATACTGCTCTGACTCTGAAGTTACTTTCAGATCTAGGCTGGATAGTCAACGAGGAGAAATCCGAGTTGACGCCCACTCAACATTTCGTTTATTTGGGGATGCGATTCGACCTCGAGGAGGGCAGGGTTTACCCGTCAGAGCCCAGAGTGGTGTCTCTGTTAGCCATCCTCATGAGTTTTCGAGTGGGAAACCACATTCAGGCGAGGCGGTTTCTTCAGATGCTGGGCATGATGGTCTCCATGGAGTAGGTGATCCCGTACGCTGCTCTAATGCGAAGAGCTATCCAGTTGTATCTGATGTCTGTGGAAACAGAGAACAGAACCCCTGTCAAAACTGGTGCCAGTTTTGGAGCCGATAATGTCGCATCTTGTATGGTGGAACGAGCGTCAGAATCTCCTAGTAGGGGTTTCGCTGCACCTACCCCACCCCCAGCTATCGGTGTACACGGATGCATCGCTGGAAGGGTGGGGGGGCCTGGCTTGGAGAACACCAGGTCTCGGGCACATGGACTCTCCCGGAGAGTCAGCTGCATATCAATCTGTTGGAAATGATGGCAGTGGAACTGGCGTTGGAAGAGTTTCTTCCGAGGATCAGGGGCAAGGTGATATTGATACGGTCGGACAATTCGACGGTAGTATCATACATAAATCACCAAGGCGGGACCAGGTCAGCCACGCTGTGTATCAAAGTGTGGCACTTGATTCAATGGTGCAGGAATTACTCGGTTGTTTTGAAAGCAGCTCACATTCCTGGGCGATTGAACATTCCGGCGGATGCTTTGTCTCGCAGACAGAGAATTCTGCCAACGGAATGGTCCCTCAACCCTCCAGTTCTACAAAGGATCTTCGAGCATTGGGGCAAACCCAACGTGGACTTGTTCGCCACACGGGAAAATGCTCAAATCATGACATGTCTCGCCAATTCCAGATCCAAATGCCGTCGATACAGACGCTCTGGCGATAAGCTGGAGGGGGATGCACGCTTACGCGTACCCACCCACCATTCTTCTGCCGAAGGTATTGGTGAAGATCAGGGAGGAACCGTGTCTGGTCCTGCTAATAGCGCCGTATTGGCCCGGCAGGGCGTGGTTCACGGATCTGCTAGATCTGCTGGTGGAAAATCCAGTGCAGTTGCCCGCGATTCCGAACATAATCTCCCAGGCCAAGGGACGCTTCCTACATGAGCGTCCCGAAATGTTCAAATTGACTGCGTGGATGTTATCAAACAACGTTCCACGTCGGAAGGCTTTTCTCGACAAGCTGCTGATTTCATCGTGGCTGCGAGAAGGAGGTCAACCTTCAAGTCATATAACAACAAGGTTAACAGATTTGCAGACTGGTGTGAAGAAAAGGGTATTGATACCTTTCAATCCACTATTCAGCAAATAGCAGACTTTCTCTGTGAGCTGTTCTTTTCAGGACTAGCTCCCGTCACAATTGCTTGGCATCAGTTATCCCTTGTCTAGCCAACAGGGATAGTCCAGAGGTGGCCCAGTTAAATGTGATGGTGAAGGGAATGAGCAATCTCCGACCGAGACAACCGGTAGTCATTCCAGCCTGGAGTCTATCTTTAGTGCTTAATGTACTGGCCAAGCACCCTTTCGAACCGTTGCGTTCGGCTAGTCTAAAGCATTTGACTCTAAAGGCGGTCTTTCTATTGGCAGCTTCCTCAGCTAGAAGGCGCAGTGAGATCCATGCGCTTTCGGCAGAGAGGGACCGATTTATTGTCTCCGGAGATGGTCTGCGTCTTCTGCCAAGAGCAGAGTTTATGTCAAAGAATCAATCTTTGAGATATCCCGGCAAACCGATCATAATACCGAAGTTAACAAGGTTTGATCATGATGCCAGTGGCTGGTGCCCGGTCCGTGCTTTGACTAAGTACAGGAAACGGACTGACTCGTTACGGTCGAACGATAGACATGTATGGATCTGTCATAAGAAGCCTTATGGCGCCGCATCCATGGATACTATCTCTCGTTGGGTAGTTGAATGCATTCAGACTACTCATGAGATGGCGACTGGGCGCAAGGTGCAAGGGCACACGATGTTAGAGGAATAGCCGCCTCGACCGCCCTTAACAGTGGTGTTCCGTTAGAGGACATCATGGCCGTTGCACAATGGCACTGTGAGTCCTCATTCACGGATTACTATATAAGGGATGTGTCAGACTCAGCCAATCCACTCGCTTTAGCTGTTTTGAAACGATAGTTAAGTGACCACACTGCTCTTCTCCCTTTTTTCACTTTGGTAAGAAAAGAATTTAAAAGCAGACATGGTCGAGCGAGAGGATGACAACCAGATTGTGTCACTGATGGCCGGACCAGTGAATGGTGGGAGGCGGTACGTCTGGAGTCCATTTATCATGAGGTAATTCAAGATTGAGTTTTTTGTATTATGTCTATATATCATGTTCATTCATCTTATATATTCATGCTCATTCCCAGGCTAATGCATGTGTATACGCAAGGAGCAGTTAACCCTCTTGGCATATTTGTGTTTTCAGGCGAGATACATGTTCGTGAGTTCTCTCCCTTTTCTTAGGAGAAAAAAGGGGCGGGGGGGGGGGGGGGAGACAGTGATGCGAATGTGATTCGGTTCCGTTAACTTGACGGTCCTTTTTAGGTCTCCGTTAGTCAAGTTTTTAAAGTCTAACTCTTTCTCCAAGTGGCAAAAGTAGCATTTATGGCTTGCCCCTTCCCACCAGGTTACTGATCAAATCTGGTGTATATCAGAAGTAACAGAATGGTGAGTATTGATCGAAGGAGAATGCAGGAAATGTAAATTTCCCTTTCTCCGAGATCTAACAATACTCAGCATTCTGTTATGGACCCAGCCTCCCAGCCCCACGGAGGCAAGCCATGGATTTCTCTTGTTTGGTGGCTATGCAAACAATATGAGCTCTATGGTAGACGGGTACTCGGCAGTTGGGAGCCGAGTACCCGGTTCCAAGGAGTCGGTAAAGCTTTCTAAGTCTATAGTCCTAGAGCCAGCTGTCAGGGCCAGCTGTGTATCAGAAAGTAACAGAATGGTGAGTATTGTTAGATCTCGGAGAAAGGGAAATTTACATTTCCTGCAATTTCCTTCATTCTGCGATTTAAGAACGCTAAGGTAGGTGGGTTGCCATAGCAACACCAACTTCATGAAGCATGAACGTGTGGTAGACAAGGCCCTGCATAGTGCATGGTTCAAAGACCTCGAGGAGATCGGTGAGTCATACGAGCGCCAGAGTCGCAAGCCGAGAATCACAATTCGAAGGCCCTTCCAGGGGGGATAGCCATTTTGAGCTCATGAAGCTGCAAATGCTGGAGTTCTACTACGACTTCCTCGTGACAGCTTTGAGTACCTGCAGATGGACACTGACTCCGCGTATATCGCTATAGCAGGCTCCAACCTCGATGACGTCATTCGCCCTGAGATGCGAGCAGAGTACCAGGCTCATAAGCGGGACTGGCTAGCTTGGGATAAATGGTCTGGACGGACTCCGGGACTGTTCAAGCTCGAGTTTGAAGGCTCTCGTGGCATCGCTCTCTGCTCCAAATGCTACTACGTGGAGAGCGCAGCTGCAAGTGCTTGGCTAAGGGAATGTCAAAGCAGCAGAATGAGGTCTCTTGGCAGAGGTTCTATAGCGCCCTACATGGCGGGGTGGACAGAGCTAAAAACCAAGGCCTGCGCATACGCAACCAGGGTATGGTGATGTATGCGCAGGAAAAACTCAGACTCTCCGCTTACTATGCCAAGCGCCATGTACTGCCAGATGGGGTCCATACCGAGCCCATCGAGTATCATGTTAGCACCCTAGGGGGTGGTAGCTGTGTGTCTTCAGGGACTAGCTGAAGCTCTTCTATGACAAATGGTCGCCTAGGCACTCCGTGCTGGCGTGCCAGGTAGTACTGCCCCTCCGCCTCCACATACCTGTCAAGCCTGTGAACATCTATCGACCAGTTAGGATCTGTTGCACGCCGTCGACCACCTTCCAGCTCACCAGGCTCATACAGGTACCGAACCAGAGCATCAGGTGGTAGGCACTCCTCTCCCTTGTTCGCTCCTCTAGAGCTGCGACCAGCAGAGTGTATGATAGCCTCTACCGGCTTCTTCCCGATTAGCCTAGTAACCTCGGCATTGGATCTCCACCACAGCAGGCAGCCCTCTCACCCATTCTCTAGAACGTTCGCTTGGTGCGGCCATCTCCTGGGCGTATTGGTGTGGGAACAGTCTCTCTGCCAGTGTCCGATTCCACCGCTCAACGATAGCCTGGGCACGGTGATGCCCTACATCGCCTCGCCTAACTGCCACACTGTGTTTCCGCATGAGGGCTGCAGTCTCCCCAGTGAACTCCTTAACCTCATCCACCAACAACAATTCCGGCCACTGGAGGGGATTTTCCGAAGCCTCGTAGACACCCGGGAATACTTGGCCAGCTGACTTGTCTGTGAGCGGTACTGCCGCCTTGTATCTGCTGGCGACATCGACGATGGTGAGGGCATACTTGTAGGTCTTACGACCAACCAAGTCGTGTGGAAGGAATAGACCATCTGCCTGTTGAACTCTGTTCGGGACAGTTTCCTCGAAATGGGCATGCCTAATGTGCCGTGGACGAGGTCTGTATATCTGCCACATCGCCTGGTGGCTGAGCTACTGGCTACCTGTCTCCAATGTGAAGTTGTGGCCCTTGCGACGTGCAGCCTCGAGTAGTTGAGGGGGCTCACGGTAATATCCACCAGGTTGATAGTAGAGTTCCTCAAGAAAGACGGTTGATAAACTCCCGGATTTTATCACTGACGTCCACTCCTGTCCTGTCACGCACAGCCTGGGTGAACTCTAAACAGATGAACAGATGGATGTCATTCATTCGACCATCACTGAAGACCTCATCAAACACCTCCGTACACTGGCATCTAATCTCTGCTGGATCCTCACTGAACAGTAGTTTATCGACCAACCCTCGGAAGTTAAGGGACTTGACCGGGTCGTACAGAGACACCATCCTTATATAGTACGGGTTAAATGATCTGGGCCGCGAGCGCTATGGCAACATACAGTAGCCAAGGGCCTGCGACTCCGAAGAACGTACCTACTCCTGAGGCGATGGCTGGTATGGCTTCAGAAATCTTCTCCACCCCATGGAGAGCATTGTTGGCGCTCTTGCGGACCGTCTCGCCAGCCTTCGTTGTGAACAGAGCGATCAGAGCCTCAACTGCTGCCAGCGGACGATATAACCTTTTACGTAAGTGCGATAGATTCCTTTCACTCTGTGTACTAGCTTGCAGGATTCAGGCTCTACATCATCATACTCACCCGCAGTCTCCGCTACATCATAGTCGTCTGCATCATAGTCATCCTCCTCATCATAGTCCTCATCATCTATATCCTCGACTGGATCAGCCTCTGGTTCATACATCGCTCTGGGGATCCGTCTCTGGGGCAGCTATATAGTAGCTTTAAACTGTAGTCTATAGCATGGCCTCCACAATCTTGAATGCGGGCGTGTTTGCCTTAGCGAACTGGGGACTAGAAGGCGGTTGAGTGTGAGCGTCATACCCAGGCGATGGAGAAGCTGTCTAAGGAGAAGTTTTAGTACAGCAAAGCACTCGAGCATATGCGCCAGAGGGAGGCACGCCGACGACAACTCCGAGCTCAGGCCAACCAGAGCCTCAAAGAGGCAGATGAGAGTCTCGATGAGTACTACGAGGCTGTAAAGATATCTGAGCCAACGCTCGACTATGAAGCATCGACAGGTCAGAAGACAGCAGAGCTTATAGTAGTGGTGGCAGCTGCAGTGGTGACAACAGGAGTCATGCTCTACGCATGCTCAAGCTGAATACCTGATGTGTTCGACACGCATACCTAAGCATAGCCAAAGTAAGTACCGTCACACCTAATGAGCAAGTCCCAGCTATGAGGTTTCCGATATTGAAGCTGAGCCGGTTGCCCTGATTAGGTGGGATGTCCCTGCCCCCGAGGTGGTGACGGCCCTCGAGTGGCGACTCGAGGTCGTCGCTTCCACTGGTTTTCTGTCTGTAGAGTTGGTCCCAGCAACCACAAGCTTGAAGGCGTCTAGCTTATCCACCTGCTGGATGGCTCCTCCCTTCTGAACCAGGACCGCAACAGCGACACAGTCCGATGCACCACGATGCAATGTCAGCTGTACCCATTGGTTAGCTGTGGCTTGGACTAGGCTTGCGCGATTTTTCGATTTAATCGTGAAGTTCGATTTATTTTTAAAATCGCGATTTTTACGATGTAGTTGAGGAAAAATCTGAAAATCGTCAAAATTTTCATGTTATTTTAAAATCTGAAGTGTGTACTTTTCCGTCGCATTTTATCAGTACATGAATACAATTAAAATCGATTCACGTCTGTGTTCCTTGTGTTTATATCCCGCCGTACTAATCACAACACAAAGTGCTACAATAAACAAGTTAACAATAGCGAGGTAACACCTTTGTCATTGAGAAAACCAGCTAGTTACTCCGTCGAATCGCCATATAATTTTCTTTCTTTCGCTGCAGACCCTAAGTCTGTCGTGAAATGCCAAGTATATACTTAGTTGCAGAGTGTTAGGCAATCAGGGAGCATAATTCTTTTTAATTCTAGTTAGCAATTTCAGGCGGTGTAATAATTCTCCTTTTTGATTCGGTTGTCGTGTCAAATTAAAGAAAATAAAGAAACAGCATTCCAGATTGTTTGATTTTGAACTGTGCGTTCTGTTGATTACTCTTAAATGTAAATCGTACATTCTGAAAGCAACTATAAACTGCACGAAAGGACGAGTTTACGCCGTTACACTCGTACCTACTCAAAGTTAAAGTCCTATGTATGTGGATTGCGCAGTATCTTCCCGGGTCCTAGCATTTTGGCATCTTCCCGTTACTCACGTAATGACCTAAACTCGTCCTACAAAGGGAGGTTATAAGCGGAAGCTGATACAGCGTGTAATTTTAATTTCTTTTCTCTGCGACATTTTATCTCAAATTTTGATGAAATAAATAATGTTTATTAAACTATGCGCAATATTTAAGCGGTCCCAATTAATAATTTCACTCCCGCGATGATGGATATAATGTATACATTAAACATAGACGTAGGATGGTAAGAATTCGTCGCTTGAAAATGTGTTCTAATTTCGTGATGTTTTTGTATCATTTATTTCAACGTTTTCTAGAAACAAGTCACGTTACCCCGATTTATACTTTTGGGAATTTGGACCCACGATTTAATCGCGATGTTTTAAAGCAAAAATCGCGCAAGCCTAGCTTGGACTTGCTGGTGTTCTCGTTCCACATGCACGATTCGCTGTTTGGAACCCGTTTGCTTCAGCTCCTGGTCATTCTCGTCATGCCAGACATGAAGTCTTGGATCATTCATCGTCGCATCTGCGAGCTGCTCAGTGTACACCCAGAGGAACAGCCTATCCTGCATGGCAGCCGGATTCACGTGTATGTTCTCGAGGAGGGTTAAGAGTGGTACTGTCATCTATATCTGGGAGACTAAACGGCAATACTTCCTGCACCAGCTCTTTCGCCTGCAGAGCGGGGAATCCTACACCTCCGGCGGATACGAAGGATGTGATGGAGGCGTCAAGCATGAAATCCCAGCAGCAGCTGAGAAGATAGTGTAGAGGGCCTGTGTCAGCACCCACAGTGTCTAGTACATCCAGTATCTGTATGATACATGCATGGGAAGCCATGACTATCCTGTGGTCTTAAACGGCAAACCAAAGAACCCTGACTTCTTCACCTCTGGTAGCTGGAGGCTGGCGGTAGCACCCTCTGCGCCATCAACAGTGATCTTGCTCAGCCTGATGGTGCCTACCTTGAGATTCTCTCCATCCTGTTGGAATGAGCTCCGTGGTTGCAGGAGATCCGTAACCAGGTCTTGTGCATAGGACTCAGCCATAACCTTGATGGCTCAGCCTCATTGACTCCCGAGCATACCTCGCATCGTCGCCCTGTCCTTGATACCCATCTCCTTGTATACGGTCTTGGCCTTGTTAAAGGCCGATTGTCGTACCGTATCAGTGTTCCTGATGAGATCTCGGGCTAGGATGGTACCGCGGGTCTCCCTTCTCATCGAAGTCTAGGAAGGAGATAGGGGCAACAGTGTCCTCTGAACCGAAGTGTGCCTCGCCCGAGTGAGAAAGATCGCCTAGCTCTTTGCTTTCTAGGTCTGTGAGTGACAGAGTCATAGTGCTATATACACGGCTTAAACCTACTAGTCATACCCCCAGTGAAATAGTTGGGCATAGGAGGACCACGCAGTCGGCCAAGGGAATAGGTAGCAGTGCTCAGGGTACTGGCCCTCTCGGCAGGGGCATGCCTTGTGGGCAGTCCACCATTCCCGGGCATTGGCGATCCTCAGTCTGCATGCTCAACTATGGGCTACACACAGCCCTCCGGCACGCCATGCCTCATATGCTGCAGGGGTCTCGTGATCCGTCTCTCACTATTCAGAGGGGTTAAATGTAGGCGACGATGATCTCAGCCATTGCACTCGTTGCTAGCCCTAGAACCGCGGCCTCCATTAGTGTAACATGTTCACCCATGATCTTCCCGGTCTGCGTCTGCCATCTGGCCGGGTTGGTACTCAGGAATATTCATCTCTCTATTGAGACATCATAAACATGTCCGGGCTCGTGCTATGCGAGAAGTACTATGAGGTCTTCCGGAGGGAGTTGAAGGACTACAAGAAGAAGACACCAGATGAGCTCGCTCAGCTCTCTGGTGCTGGGCTGACAGAGGAGCTGACAGCTGTGAAGCTCTATCCAGGATTTGGTAAGGGGCAGATCTGCTTCCTCGAATACCTTATCATGGGCGGGAGTATCATCGAGCAGCTCCTGCGAGCTAAAGGTTTCTACAAGGATCGGGAGTATCTGTCAGATGTGTTCCAGCAGTTCATGGCCTCACCTGACTCAGAACTGAACACGGTTCTGCGATACTACAAGCTGGAAAAAGGTATGCGCTGTGGAACCATCCAGCCCTTGGATGTGCATGTTGGCAGCGTGTATAGGGCTGTAGGGCAGGCCAAGCTGGTTCAGTGTCTCACCGTGGTCCCCACTGCTACTGTAGAGAGTCAGGATAGTCTTATAGCTGATTTGCTAGCGGCGTAGTAGGCTACCACGGGAAGCGGTGTCGTGTCGACTGGCTGCAGTGTCGGTGTCGGAGTTGCCATGGGAAGCGTCGTGTCAACTGGCTGCAATATCAGGGTCGGAAGGACTGTATGGTGCGTTGATATCAGTGTTGAAGCCGAAGTGGACACCGGGGAACTCCCCTCAACTATCATGTTGTTATAGCCCCTGATGCGAGCATCTGTTCGTTTTGTGCAGGGGTCATGAAGGGGCAACCCTCTTTCATCATCTCGGCAAAGGTCAGATATTCCTGGTATGATATCATGTTGTCATCATGTCAATGAGTAATAAGAGTGTAAACTCTAAATGGGCGTCCGATATCCCATCCGTGCTGGCATATATGTTAATGGAGGGGCTGTCAAACAGGTGATTTACAGGTGTGAACAGGCTAGGACGGATGGCTTTCCATAGGTTGCTGTTGGCACCTGCGAGATACTCTATCACGTCCCGGCCGACTTCTACCAGTGAGCTGCTGTGTGCACTGCCCGGAGGTTGATGTAGCACATCGGCGTGTATGTATTATTGTGCCCCGCTGGGGCACCTCGATGAGGACCCATATGGTACTGTACCACCCGTCTCCCCTCTAGAGAGAGTGAGATTACGTTCTCACCGAGAGCAGCAGTCGAACAATTGGCATGGTTATATGTCTTGTTTAAACCCCTCCTATAGCGTGCTATGGAACCCATAGTTGCTCACTCGACTGGTCTTGCTGACCTGGCAGATGTGTACGCAGTTGATGCTGCCAAGGTAGAAGAGAGCGATGGCAAGTCATTCGCCCTACAGTACGAAGCAAGCTCAGAGGCATTCTCCCTCCACCCCATTGGTGATGATGGGGTGGAGCTGCTCACAGACCTCAAGGATGTGACAAAGGATTGCCTGGGTCGCAACATAGATGGCCACAAGATGGTGTTTCGGTACGATTTCCCGAAGAGGAAGTACATCCTCGAGCCGTTGATTGAGCTCTTGGATAGAGAGGTGGCAGACATCAACACCCTAAATAACGACCTCAGCTTTCATCTGGTCAAACCCTATTCGAGCGGTGTCCCGCCGATAGCCCATGATGGCCTGCTATTGACCCTGGCAAAAAACCTGCAGTTCATATTTGAGAAGAATGAAGTGTGGTACCGCGCTGGACCTAGGGGTGACTGGCAAACATGGTTGCCCCTATATAGGCCTCCCGCAGTCATTGACATAGAGGTTACTCCCCTCCACTGTTGTGAAAAAGGATGGGACAGTTCGAAAGCTCTACAATCGGGGATCATCCTTCCTCAGCTACATAGGTGAAGGTGTCTCCCTGACGAGGGTGGGTCACCGGATCGGTGTTACAGGTGGAAAGCTCCTCCTGCGTCATCCATTCGATGGACCAGAAGAAGCTGTTAACCTCCAGGAGGGCATCCTACGGGTAGATGGTGTGTCACATGTCTCCAAAGTCAAGGGTGCTGTTAAACTGCTTCAGCGAGTCGGACTCACTAGCCCACAAATGACTCATATAGTCCTAGAGCTACATTTCTTAGCCGGCGGCAGGGTGAAGCAGCTAGCCCCTGCCCCTGAGGGGATGAAGATCACTATAGATCCGGATGGAACAGGGCTCGAGCTGGCACAGATATTTCTCGAGGGGTTCACTCTTTTCAGTTTAACGTTTCATATATAGCCATGATTCTCATCATACTGCTCGTGCTGGCATCTACAGCAGTGGCACAGGGCGCTGAGACTGCCATGATATTGGATGCTAAGTGGGCCCACTTCCGGGATGCCCCCCCCCCCCAGTACAATCCTTGGGTCGACCCCTTGCGGAGAAACATTTACGACCGCTTTCACGCACGTAAAGAGATCGGGTCTGTCTGCCACTTCTATGGGGTGGAGAGGGTAGGCCGTGGTTGTCTGCTGGAGACCCCTGCTCAGCACCATATTCTCTGCGTAACATGTGAACATGCCAGAGTCTGCTGTGGTTCACATGCTAATCACTTTAGCCTCCTCCCAGGTGAGCGTTGTCAAGGTAGAGACTACGTGCTTGCCTGAGCCTACACAGAATAGAGAGGCCGGCCCTGTAGGCGATCAGTGGTGTATATCACTGTGGTGGCTTGTCCCTAAATGGGCGTTCAGCCCCTGGTAGTAGTAGTGTCGGGATGATCCTACCTCCCTGGCAGCCGTTCGGCGATCCGTGGTGGTCTCAACAACCTATGTCCCAAGGATTGAGAGGCTGGTGGGGGCCACGGATCGCTGAACGGCGGCCAGTTGAGGGAGGGTATCATTTTGACCCCGACCCTGATTTCCATTTAAACAAAGGTGGTATCATTTTGACCACCTATTACTACTCCCAGAAAACATGATTAACAGGCATATTTTAAATAAAATTGTTGACGAATTTGCTAAATTATCACCCCAAAATCTTCCTAGCCCTGTTTTCTTAAATGCTTGCCCCCAAAGAAAACCCTTTGCTGCAATTTAAGATCATTAAGGTAGATGGAGTCTTCTTCTTTTCGTTCGCTGATCATACCGCCAGTCCAGTAAGTGCCTATCGACATGATCATAAGCGTTAAGTGCGTGGATCCATGGTTTATTAGAGTGCGCCATGCGGCCTGGAACCTCCGTCTTCAGCACTCGAGGTTTTTGTCATGGTTACCTCACCCTTACCTCCTTTAGTCGCCTCTTATGACATGCAGAGGATACGGAAGGTGTATTCTAAGCCCCACCTACAGGGCAAGGGTAGATGGAGTTATATAAAATCTTTGGAAGTCAGTCCCCTTAAAATAGTCGTGACATATTCAAGAAATCTGGCAATAAAGCACCATGCTCAAAGATCGTTGGCAATAATCATTCCTATATACTGATCTTCAATCTATCCCTCGGAAAACATGATTAACAGGCATATTTTAAATAAAATTACTGAAGAATTTGATAAATTGTCACCCCAAAAACTTGCTAGCCCTGTTTTCTTAGATGCTTGCCTCCAAAGAAAACCTTTTTCTACAATTTAAGATCGTTAAGGTAAGTGGGTTGATATAAAATCATTGGAAAACAGTCCAACTAAAATAGTCGTGACATATTCAAGAAATCTGGCAATAATGCACCATGCTCAAAGATCGTTGGCTATAATCGTTCCTATATACTGATCTTCAAACTATTACCCGGAAAACAGGATTAACAGGCATATTTTTAATAAAATTATTGAAGAATTTGCTAAATTGTCACCCCAAAAACTTTCTAGCCCCATTTTCATAGATGCTTGCTCCCCACCCCCCAAACAAACCCCTTTCTGCGATTTCAGATTGCTAATGTAGGTGGGTTGATATAAAATCATTGGAAATCAGTCCCCTTAAAATATTCATGAAAATTTATTACTCCAAGCATTTTGTCACCGAACAAACACGCTAGAATAACAAAATAACATACAAACTGTGTGCTATTCAAACACAACAGCGATCTCGCAAAGACATATCTGATTGGTTGTTCATGTACTAGACCGTGGGAAAATACATTACTATGCTGAATTTATCAATGAAAATTCTTCGTTATTTTTTATTTTTCTGGCTTGTTTTAAGAAATTTCTTTAAGGATTAAATCCAGTTTAAGTAACGACACCTAAAAATTATAGTGTTTTAGTTTTTGTAATTCATTTTTCAACTGGCTACACGTCGGAAGTTTGCGGAAATAGCTTTTTACACGCATTGTTCACGTGAAGCATGGCGAGTAACGAGTCTGCACATCGGGTACTCGGTAATTATCAGAAGCTTTGGAATCGGCTATATTCAATGTCGTGTTATTTGTATGTGTATAGGCCTGTTTTCGCGAGTAACAGAATACACGACTCCAACAGAAATAAAAGAGTACAACACTCGTCCCGTTTAAATACTCGCGGATTTTGTCTGGACTCTGTTTATCAAAGCGCTCGACTGCCAAACTAAAATTTACCGTTTGCTGGTCGCACGCATTAATAGGCAAGAACAATCCAGATTGAAAATAGTGCACCCCAATGTCTCAAACAGCGGGTAATAGTTAGCGAGTCGACCACACCCTTTGACCGATATTCCCGTGAATGATATTACGTCAATAAAAATAGTGACCTAATAAAATTGTGAAACTAAATAGCCATGTTTTTCTTCTCTAAATCAGGAAGCCGATTTATTTATTTTACCTATATTTACCGTTGATTGGAGATGGCAGTGAAAAGGAAATGGAAAAAATTGTTCTAATTTCATGGCATTCCTCAAGCTCAGATGACGGTATACCGTGGTACTGCGGTATTTTTTCATGGTACCGATACCGTCATGTAAATATCAATACCGCCCAGCTCTACTACCTAGTTGTAGTGTCCTGCGAACTGGTGACATCATCAGAGTCAGCATTGTCCATACTGCTGCCGGTACTGGCATCTGCATAAGATTGGCGTCATTGTTAGTGTTTACAGTGTTGGTACTACCAGAATCATATGTAGTATCTGGGTCCAGTGCAGAATCGGCGTTTAGAAGAAGAAAAAATGTGCCGATGTGATGATCAGTGATTATGCTGCTGACAAATCTGCTACTCGCCATAGTTTGTGTTAGCGTTATGGCTTCCACTGATGTACCTTCATGTCAGGCCGGGGGTCACTTACATTTAGATGTAACTAGTTACAGTTACAAATGGACTATGTCAGTTAGAGGTACCTTCGTTGAGCAATGTAACTAGTGTAACTGAAAACATTTCGGGTACATTAGTTACTTTGTCTGATAGGTATTATGAAGAACTGTTTGTATACAAACATGAATGTCATCATAAAAAGTGTAATATTGTCAACCAATTTGAGTATAATAGTAGAAACAAAATATTTCTATGACCACTGATATAATATACTGACAGAACTAATTCAACATCATGCACCAAAATTGGTGAAAAATTAACAACAGTCTTTATTACTGACACAGTAAAAGATAGAATATTGACATCAGAGTGGCAAGGGTTAATGGTCAGGATTGGTCAAGAAAATCCAACCCATGTCTCAGCAAATCTATTTTACAGATTAAGATTTGAAAATTTACCGCTGCAATGACTGACCCA
Source organism: Chaetoderma sp. LZ-2023a (assembly GCA_034401795.1). NCBI lineage: Eukaryota > Metazoa > Mollusca > Caudofoveata > Chaetodermatida > Chaetodermatidae > Chaetoderma > Chaetoderma sp. LZ-2023a. Next base: position 147,804,215 of record CM067370.1, on the reverse strand, counting down.
ATGCTCAAGCCAGTCCTTCCAATTGTAAATTAAAAAGATAAATAGCACTGATGCTTGCAAATAAAGTTGGTGCCCATGGTATCAATATCTTCCAGTAAAATTAGCTTCAATATAACCAATTAGCTTACTGATATGATTACATTGAAACTGGGATAATGGAGTGGCACATATGAGTAGCTAGATGCTACAAATTAAGAAAATCACAGTAAATTTGTTAGAAAAGTTTGAAATGTAACTGAAAAGGAATGGAAATTTCCGTTATTTTTGCAATGTAACTGGTTACATTTCCAAAAAAATTCTTCAGTTACAAGTTGCTTCAGTTACCTGAAAAATATAACTGAGTTACAGTCAGTTACTGGTTACAGTTACCCAGCCATGCTTCATGTGTAGGCTTGACTAGATAAAACAAATAATTAGAACTATGTTAGCAAATTCAAATTACATAAATATAAAGAGGCCTTAATATACATATAAGCAACAACAGCTCACAGTCAAATTAGTTTAAAATTTTTCAACAGAATATACCAATTAAATTGTAAATGATTTTTCGAATTCAGTATTTTGGCTTCAAAGGGTTAAGAAAAATGTTTTTTTCAGATGGCACGTACACAGCGAAATAAAGCGACCATGGGACATCTTGGGCTGCTAAAAGCGAGACTTGCAAAATTAAGACGTGAATTAATTGAGCCTAAAGGCGGAGGTGGTGGTGCAGGGGAAGGATTTGATGTTGCCAAAACAGGAGATGCCAGGATAGGTTTTGTTGGTGAGTAATTTGTGATGAATAATTATAGGATTTTTCAAATCTTTTGAACATTTTAAAGTATATAACAGACTTGAATGTTTCAGTTGGCTGAAACTAGAGTTGGGCAATTTTATGGTTTAATCAGAAATCACGTTTTTATGAAACCCACTGCGTGTATGTTTTTTCGTATCATACCCCCCCCCCCCCACACGCACACAATGATTTTGTTTACAGTATAGAAACCAATGTGCAATGATAATAAATACTTCATATTTCACCCTGTTGGCTTCTAATTTCACCCATCAAAAAAGCTAGACGAAAATCTGACATGTCTAGCTTCTTGAAAATATAGTTTACTTTCTATATATATGACAAATCTGAACAACACCCTTTGGCAACACCATTCGTGAAACATAGAGCAGATTGCGTTTAACACTCATATCAGCCAAAACGGTTTCTGCAGTGGTCTTGTGAAATGTCTATTTGCAGACCAAGAGTAGACTAATTTTGAAAATTTTGCACTGGAATGACTGGCTCGATAACCGAGCCAGTCATTCCAGTGCTAAATTTTCAAAAATAGTCTTCTTGATCTGCAAATGGACATTTTCTCTGAGAAAATTGAAATTTTTGGAACAAATTTGAGGGGTAAAGTGTTAAATAATTCTTATGAACTCTAGACTAAGATGCAGCTCGCCATCTACATGTAAGTTAACATGTATGGTGTATATGTGAATAGCGTACTTTAACCCTGTGATGATCAAGATTGGTCATGGAAGGTCAGATTTCTTGCATGGGAAATGCTCATTCACAGGCCAAGAAAGAGAAAACTGTTTTAAAAATTTACCACTGAAATAGCTGTTGTAGTTATTGAACTGGTCAATCCATTGGTAAAATATTGAAATTAGTTTTCTCTTGGCTAGTAAATGAACATTCGTCAAGACTACCACAGAGGTCGGTTTTGGCCGATTTGGCCTTTAAATAAATATGTGCATTTTCAGGCTTTCCTTCAGTTGGTAAATCTACATTGTTGACTAACTTGGCGGGCGTGTACTCTGAAGTGGCATCGTATGAATTCACAACTTTGACAACAGTTCCAGGTGTTATTCGATATAAGGGAGCGAAGATTCAGGTGACTACTGGTTTGTCTGATAGCTTCTTAGAAGATTGTATGTAATCTTTGTTCATTCAACGTTCTTGATAAGCTACTATTAGATCATCAGAGCTTATATTGCAGAAACTGAGCGTCATCCTTTTATTTGGCAATAGTTAGGTCATACAATATGACACACATGGATTATGCATAATATTTTTGGCTCTTTATCATACTGTTAGGGAAGTATATGCATGATTTAGTAACTAAACATTTAATATATTTCTCCTGTCTAGAATTTGGCCATGATTTACTTTTCAACCAATCAGAACAAATCTATGCAATCTAATTCTCTATAATATAACTCACCTTTCCAGAGTATCCATCTATCATCTGACCTCGTATGACATCATAATCAGCTCAGCGCGTGTATGATGACGTCACAACCATTACGTGTTCCATATCGACCTTAGGCAGCAACAGCACCCAGTCAAATTGGTTTCAAAATATTCAACAGCTTAAATGTGGGGTGTTTTTTGGGGGAAATTGATAGTCAGGGTGTTCAGAGATCGATCGATCCCGACACGAGCGAGGTGTGGGTGGAACTTAGCTAGAGATGGGTGGGGCATAGCTAAAACCAGATATGTCCACTGTGTCTAATCATATAGAGGCGATAGCTCATTCTACTTGGAATAATACTTACCAGATGTACTATTATGATAATGTCTATTATCTAGTCTAGCTCAAAATAAACAATTAAAACTCCACACTCTCCTTGTCCTGCCCATACTGTGTCCTGGAATTACCATAAGCCTCCAGGTACCGAGTCAATTCCTAACTACAGTCAGATTCGTCTATTTTGCACTCCAATTTAGTTGCATGTTTTTTTAGCTCTCAAATTTGCAATTTCTTGAGGATTTAAGCTGTTTCTGTATGATTCTTTGCCGCAATCATGGAAGGGAAAGGAAAGTCGTTGCAGGGGCAGGTTGTATCAATCTAGGATTTATACATTCGTGCCGTAATTGGTGTTTGAATTTTCCTTAAATTGGCACATTGTTTTAAAATGGTAGCCATTGTTGGAGTCGCTCCGATACCCGTTAACTTTTTAATCTTATCCGGGTACTCGGTTAATTTCTCTTGCGACTTGGTTCCTTCCAAGATGGATGGTGCATCCGTAGCCAAGATCGCGGCGCCCATGATTAACTTTTTGTTTTGGCTTAGCGTGTTTTTGCACTCAGTTTTAAGCCGACCATTAGCTCTCGCTTCATTGTCGAGGGTGTTTGTAGCGATCTGTCTTAATTTCTTGGTTATGTTAACGTTAGTTAATCTCCAAGTTGTGTTTATAAAATGTTCACTCTATAAAAATTTTCAAACATTTCCTGCCTAAAACTTGATTAACATTAATCTAAGAGAAAGTTAATGTTTCTAAGTAATTTAATGATTGCAATCAAGTCATTGTGCATGTTGCTCGTTTTCATCTTACCATGTGCAGCATTTTAATTCTTATTAGTTCACCTGGCCAGAATTGCCAAGTGAGCTTATACCATGGCGACCATCCGTCATCTGTCCGGCGTCCATCCATCCGTCCATCAACTTTAAACGACTTCTCAAGAACCACTGGGCCAATTTCAATTATATTTGGCAGGAAGTATCCTTATGGCATAGGGAGCCAAGTTTGTTCAAACGAAGCATATCGGCCAAACAGTTTGGCCTTCGGCCATCTTGGATTTCGGCCAATTTTAGGAAATGTCTTAAAATCTTCTCCAAAACCGCTTGGTGGATTGAAGCAAACTCCATGAAATATGGAAAAATTGTTCGGTCAAGAGCTGAACCAACTTTGTTCAAGGGAAGTTGATTGGTCAAATGGTTCGGCGGCCATTTTGGTTGACCTAGTTTTAGCGAAAACAACTCCAGAACCGCTGAAGGGATCGGGCCGAAATTTGGCAGATATGATTAGGGCCATTAAAGTTTGTTCAAGGGAAGTTTATCCGTCAAAAAAACCTTGGCCGCAGTAGGCAATCAAAATACAGCATGTTTGGCAGCCACATTGGTTTTTTTTATTTGATGGATTTTGAGGCTGAAATTGGTTATATATGTGTTTTTGGGTATTCTGATCACAAATTTGCAATTTTCAAAACTGTTGGATAAACGGTTTGTTGGCCATCTTTGTTCCTTTTCCTGCCAAAAACTCCCGTACTAAAGCAATGGGAAATTTAAAATGTCTTCTCGAGAACTATGTCTCTTACGGCTCCCGTCGCCATCATAGATTCGGGTATGCCAGCTCCTCTCAGAGTCACATGCCCTGCCTTTTTAGCGGACATAGTCCTGGCTCCCGTGCTGGAGCCGATGGATTGCGGTGATTCCGTGTCTGGTGATTCGCTAGACACTGGAGCTGCGAGTAGTCGAGCCACGGACCCACTTCAAAGTTTGGTCCGTTGCTCTCAGCATGGATTGTCAGTGGCCTCATCCAATGGTGAGAAGGAGGAAGAAAATGATAGTCCTTTAATGGACGAATCATTATTCTGCACTGAGGCTGAATGGGTGCAGGTTCTTGGCTGGATGTATGACCATCTCGAGTTGGCGTCTGACAAGGGATCTCAGCGCAATCCAGCGATGGAACGTATGTCAGAGCGTGTGGCTCTTCGGCTATGCCTACCCTTCCGTTAGATACTCAGTCTTCCGACATATTGGAAGTCGCGGCATACCGTTTGGTTCAGCCGGCGTAAATGCTACCAAAGGTCCCTAAGAGGATAAGGAGTAGGATCCATTTTCTGGAGCAGGCCTACCATCAGTATGCCCATGTTCCTCGTCTTTCGGTCGGTGAATGTGACGCACTGAACGGGCCGTTAGCTGGTTCTCGATTGCGTAGAACCAGGACCAGAGATGAGGGCTGCATTATCTTCTGCACCATTCATTGGTCCACGCTTGTTTGGTGGCTCGGCAAGACAAGCTCTCTCCAAGGTGGCGTCCATGGTTGCAGAGCAGGAGGTTGTCGGCAAGTCGTGGAAGTTGACTAAAAGGACTCAGTCACAACAGTCCTATAAGCAGCACCGACAGGAGCAGCAGAGGCCGTCTGGCACCAGGGTCTCAGGGACCTGGCCGTTCATCTTCATGCAAGTCCTCTAATAAGAGGACGTATGAAGATGACAGGAAGGGTGGTGGCTCGGGACACGGCGGCTACCATTAGGATATCCTTGGTGGCGGTTTCGGGCCATCAAACTCCAAGAAGGCACGAGGTGGCCATTGGGGATGATCCAGATGGGCTTCCAGCGAGACCCGTACCGGTGGCGCCAGGAACGCAGAGAGTCGAATATCTTCACCAAAACAAATTAACACCTTGTCGCGCAACATCGACCGCGAGCTGTGTGCAGATTCCTACCGTCGGAGGCAGACTTCAGTTGTTCTCAAACCAGTGGGAACAGGTCGTGCAAGATTGTTTAGTCTGTCATTGGCTAAGAAACGGCTACAAACTGGACTGGCTCATCCGTCAATCATTAGTTCTGTTAACGTCGACTCCCGTATGGACTCCCGTTCCAAGGGAATCTGATCCTCTAGATGTCATTTGCTCAGAAATCAAAGATCTTCAGCGAAAGAATGCGATTCATTAAGTCTGCAATCAGTCCTCCCTGTACTTCTATTCGATAATTTTCCTCGTTCCAAAATGCACAGGAGGTTGGAGATCGATTCTCAACCTCAAACTGCTGAACAAATTCATTCTTTCACCAAAATTTCAGATGGTGACTGGCAGTGGTGATGGTAGCGCTGAGAAAAGGCATGTGGGCAGTATCGATAGATCTGAAAGACACATATTTTCATATTCCAATGTGAATTCCGATTCAGAAATACCTTCGCTTTCCAAGACAATGTCTGGGAGTTCAATGTGTTACCGTTCAGTCTGACCACAGCCCCGAGGGTCTTCACCAAAGTGGTTCTCGCCATGATGTCTTTTCTTCACAGGAGAAACAGCTGTTCATACTTACATTGTGAATCTAGAGAAATCAGAATTGACTCCATCCCAGGAGTTTGTGTATCTGGGAATTCTTTTCAATCTCGGGGACGGTGTGGCTTTTCTGGCGGAGAGCAGAGTCAAGAGTTTGCTTGCAGTTCTGGGGTCAATTTCTCTAGAAGCCTATCTGATGGCGCGTCAATTTCTCAGAATACTGGGTTTGCTAGTATCTCTGGAGAAGGTGGTACCTTATGCGGCACTCGGACGCAGGCCATATCAGATGTATTTGATGTCATTCTGGTCTCAGAGAACGGATCCGTTATCTCTGAGGATTCCAGTAAAAGAACCATTGATATTCCATCTTCAGTGGTGGTTATCAGAACAGAATCTCCTGTGAGGTGTTCCTCTGCAACCTCCTCAATAGCAGATGTCCGTCTTCACAGATACATTGACGACGGGTTGGGGAGCAGTATTGGATGATCTGTCAGTGTCAGGGGAATGGGATCGGACCAATGCGCAGAAACACATAAACGAATTATTAGCGGTGCATTAGCACTTCGAAAATTTGAAAGCCTAATCTGAGACAAGATTGTCCTAATAAGGACAGACAACTCCACAGTGGTGTCTTATTTGAACCACCAAGGCGAGACAAGGTCACCTGAGTTATGCATGATGATATGGAACCTTCTGCTGTGTTTCACACATTCCAGGAAGATTGAACATCCTAGCGGATGCTCTCAGTCGAAGGACGGTTTGTCATCCAAGGGAATGGCAGCTCAACCAGTCGGTAGCGAAGGTTCTATTCAAACATTGGGGAAAGGCAAATGTGGATCTATTTGCGATGAAAGGAAAGGCAAAGATGGTCACATACGTGCCGCTGATCCCGGACCCACTAGCTCTAGCAGTAGACGCACTGGTGATAAGTTGGAAAGGAATGTACGTGTATGCGTATCCTCCAACGATTCTCATCCCAAATGTTCTGGCAAAGATAAGAGAGGGCATTTGCAAAGTACTACTGATCGCCCCTCATTGGCCAGCCCGATCATGGTTTACGGATCTGCTGGACCTTCTGGTCTGCAATCCAATCCCTCTTCCAGACAGAAGGGATCTGATTTTTCAGAACAAGGGTCTGTATTTCCATGACAGAGCAGAGATGTTCCAATTGACTGCATGGATGTTATCAAGCAGCGAGCAATTGAGTGTGTCTTTTCTGAGCAAGCAGCAAAATTTGTCGCTTCAGCCAGACGAGGGTCAACCACCAGAACATATGATTATAGAATCAACAAATTTTCAGAATGGTGTAAGTGAAGAGATATTAATCCCTTTTCTGCATCTGTTCAAACGTAGCAGATTTTATCTGTCATTTATACGAGGTTGACAAACTTGTACCTTCAACCCTAGCAGCATATAAGTCTGCATTATCTTCAGTCATTCCCAGTCTGACCTTAGTAAGAGTGGAGAATGACACCTTGAATGAAGTTATTAAAGGAAGGAGCAATCTGCGACCCAGACAGCCAATTCCTATCCCAGCATGGAATCTATCTCTTGTTCTACAGGTTTTAGAACATGCTCCCTTTGAACCAATTAGATCCATAGATATTAAACTGTTAACTATTAAGTCAGTTTTCTTGGTTGCAGCAGCATCGGCGAGGAGAAGCGAAATTCATGCACTTTTTGCCGAACAAGACCGTTTTGTCGTTACGGGTGAAGGTTTAAGACTATTACCACGTCTTTGTTTCCTGGCAAAGAAGCAGTCACTTAAATATCCAGGACAGCCGATCAGTTTGTGAGGTCTAGTTAGGCACGACCCAATCTCTTCTGCTTGGTGTCCTGTCAGATGTCTGAAGATGTATAAGAAATGTAGTGAGGAGTGGAGAGATGACCCGAAATCTCTGTGGTTATGTCTCAAAGCTCCTCATCTTTGCGCCTCGAAAGACACTATTTCTCGTTGAATAGTCAATGCTATAAAATCGCAACAGGAAACCAGATTGATCGTGTGAACACCCATCAAGTCTGAGCACTAGCAGCGTCATCGCCCCTTTATTAGGTTGTCTCTTTAGAGAAGGTGATATCTGTAGCACAATGGCATGCCGAGTCGTCATTTGCTGATTTTCTACCTTCGCAATATCTCCAGCGCACTTAATCCGGTAGCTCTCGCCAATTTGTCAAATCTCAGTTAAAGCCACATCCGACCACTCTTATCACATACATTGTAGGGTTTTTCCACAGACACTGACACTGGTGATGCATATGGACTGTGAACGACCATGGACTGGGCGAAGTTCCTGTGATGATCAAGAAAGACCAAGCACTCAGAATGGTGAGTGTTTTCTTAGTTTAAGTGACTAATATTAATTTACTTACAGTCGAATTCCCAGACTGATTAGGTAAAGGTCTAGTTCAAGAGTCTTATTCATTGCAACAGACAATAAACTCATTCAAATTTGAAAATCTAATCAAAATACTGATAGTTGTTTTCAAAATTAGAAATTGTAGTAGCTTCTTTGCACTCTCCTGGACTGCTCTAGCCGAGACTTGAGGCTGACAGGTCCGGTGGGTGTTGTCTCCATTTTTGACAGCCCTCTGGAATTTGTACGGACACATGATGGGGAGGGGTGGGGGAGCGCGGTTTAGACCATGGAAGTTTAGCACTGTGAGTCAGATGGCGGGACCCAAGCATATGCTTGGGTTCCCAGTCTCTTCACAACCTTCTCTGTCGGATGGTAGATGAGAGGTGCTTCGAGCCTCACCTCCTCTCATCGGAGTTTCTTGGCTGTCGAAATCCGGAGTTTATCATAATAGTACATCTGGTAAGTATTATTCGAAGTAGAATAAAAAACCCATCCGCTTTGGTTTCTGCAAGAATCGATAATACTTACCAGATGTACTATGGCCAGCCTCAGGCGCCACGCTGAGGTGAGGCTGAGCTGCTTTCATTGTTTGTCAAGACAAATACAAGACGAATCTGACTGTAGTTGGGAATCGACTCGGTACCTGGAGACTTATGGTAATTTCCGGGCACAGTATGGGCAGGACCGTGGAGAGTGCAGAGTTTTAATTGTTTATTTTGAACTAGACTAGACAATAGACATATCATAATAGTACATCTGGTAAGTATTATCAATTCTCGTAGAAACAAAAGCAGATGCTTTTTTGAGGCTGTAATGCGCCGAGCCGCGAAACTGGCGATCCCACGATTACATCTCCGGTTGGTCGGCCGGCGATCGTTGTGGACTTGGGCAATCTTCTTCATTTATCATTGCCTCTAAGCTTCTCCACCCAGGAGTATAAATAGGTACCGCTGGATAGGCGCAATCTATTGTTTGGCAGTGTGGTGTAAAAGCAAGCATACAGGTAAGCCGTTGGATATTTTGAAACTAATTTGCCTGGAAGCTGTTGGGGCTTGGGCAGCAACAGTTTCCAGTCCAATTAGTTTCAAAATATTGAACATGACAACTGTTGATTAATAAACGATGTGTTGTATTTGCACCTACTTGAGGGGACAAAATGGTGATGAGCAAAGTTGACCATTAACCCTTTAACACTTATATCAGCAATAAATGGCTTCTGCAGTCGTCTCGAGAATATCCATTTGCAGACCAAGAGACGACTTTTGAAAATTTACCACTGGAATGACTCGATAACCGAGCCAGTCATTCTAGTGCATATTTGAGGGTTAAAGGGATGTTAAAAAGCAAATACAGTGAAGCTGATAAAGGAATAAGGAATGCACCGGGAAGTGAATGATATCGAATCTGTAAGACTATACTATAATCTATCAATAAATTCCAACATTTGAGATGAGATTCGAATCCGTTGAATCATTAGTGTTAGCAAAATTTCCTTGTCAAAAAGCTATCAGTTTGTCCTGGCTGTTTTCAAACCATAATGTTTATATGATGTGTGGTTGGATACGCAGTAATGATCGTTCTTGTACGCTTACAGTTACTTGACTTACCTGGAATCATTGAAGGTGCAAAAGACGGAAAAGGTCGAGGCAAACAAGTTATCGCAGGTGAGACAGCACAAATATTTATTATTAACCGTTTCAACACTACATACCTGAGGCCAAAATAAAAACAGTTTTTGTTTCCGGTAAACCGCCCGGGTGAACTTTTTGGCCTGTATGACCCGGCCGGCAACAAAATAATATATTTTTTCCCCAATGTGTGATATTTCCATGACACTGTTAGCTTGTGAAAATTGCGTTGTTAGCAATTTAAAAAACCATTTTTAATGCATCTCTACTATGAGATACGAAAAGAGACCTACCTTCCAATATATTTTGCCTCAAAATCGCTAACATAGATGCTAGATATAGCTAAACCATTTCCTGTTTGCATAAAACTAGCTCACGTGATCATAATGCGCATTTCCTTAAGGGCGAATTTAGGCCGTCACGTTGATAGCTACTCAGTCAAGGTACTTGAGACTGTCCTCCTATTGGCGAAAGTACCTACCCGAGTAAAACTATTGATATTTTGGCACTACTCCAGCACAAGAGAGACGATCTAAACTTACCCCAACTGGCACCTATTACTCGTGATCGGAATTGACAGGAAGGTTTCGGTTTGTTTATAGTGCAGAATAATTGTATTTATATACTTATAAACTGTATAGGAAAATTTTTCTTAAGAGCAAATTTGTCAGAATAGCGTGTAGAATAATAACAATCGTGTCACAGGGTGTGTCTACTTCAGACCGATCTCTGCCCTGATACATTCCCGGCCCCTCTAGAAGTCAATACAGGCCTCGGATTTGTAAATCTTGACCTATTAGATTAATACTAGTAGTAGGCCATGTATGTTCAAGATATAGTTTATTCCACACTTTTGTTGTCAAAATGCGCGTAAAACAGTCTTGGCGTGATTAAATACCTTCCTTATAAATATATTTTAGGACCAAATTTATGTACCAAACAACAAGCACGGGAGAAAATGCGCATCAATTTTGTAACGCTGATCAACATTAAATGATCCAAATTCAATTATTACAAACAACAATATAGCCGGCTTCTTACGTTGGCGAGCCAGTGGTTCTTGAGATGGGAGGCACCATGTTCTCGAGAGATATTATACGCTAACGGGAGTTTATCAAACGGGTACCCGTTTTTAGCTCACCTGGCCAGAATGGCCAAGTGAGCTTATGCCATGGCGACCGTCCGTCGTCAGTCCGGCGTCCGTCCGTCCGTCCGTCCGTCTGTCCTTCCGTCAACTTTTTCCTTTAAACGACTTCTTCTCAAGAACCACTAGGCCGATATAAGTTATCTTTGGCAGGAAGTATCCTTAGGGCATAGGGATCCAAGTTTGTTCAAACGAAGCCGATCGGTCAATTTGGCCGGTGGCCAATTTGGATTTCGGCCGATTTTAGGAAATGTCTTTAAAAATCTTCTCCGAAACCGCTTGGTGGATCGAAGCAAATCCCATGAAATATGATCTAGGGCAAGAGCTGAACCAAGTTTGTTCAAGGGAACTTGATTAGCCAAATGGTTCAGTGGCCATTTTGGTTGACATAGTTTTAGCGAAAACCACTTCCTCTCCAGAACCGCTGAAGGGATCAGGCCGAAATTTGGCAGATATGATTAGGGAATAAAGGCCATTAAAGTTTGTTCAAGGGAAGTTAATCGATCAAAAAACATGGTGCAGTCGGCCAATCAAAATACAGCATGTTTGGCGGCCATATTGGATTTTTTTATTTGATGGATTTTGAGGCTGAAATTGGTTTTATATAGGTTTTTTTGGGTATTCTGAGCACAAATTTCCAATTTTCAAAGCTTTCGGATAAACGGTTTGGTGGCCATCTTGGATCATTTTCCCGCCAAAAGCTCCCATACTAAAGCAATGGGAAATTTAAAATGTCTACTTTTCGAGAACTTATTGGACGATTTCAATTATATTTGGCAGGAAGCATCCTTAGGTTGTAGAGATTCAAATTTGTTCAAACGAAGACGATCGGCCAATTTGGCCGGTGGCCATCTTGATTTTTGGCCGATTTCTTGAAACGTCTAAAAATCTCCGAAACTGCTTGGTGGATTGAAACAAACCCCATGAAATATGATCTAGGGCAAGAGCTGAACCAAGTTTGTTCAAGGGAACTTGATTGGTCAAATGGTTCGGCGGCCATTTTGGTTGACCTAGTTTTAGCCAAAACAGCTCCAGAACTGCTGAAGTGATCAAAATTTGGCAGATCTAATTAGGGATTTGAAGCAAAAATTTGTTTAGTACAGGGTTATGAGTATGCTGATTTCAACCATGCCATTTCTGAATCTATCAGATAAACGGCTTGGCGGCATGTAGTAAAATTGGCATTTAGTACAGGTGGTCTTTATAGCATGTTTAACTGCATTCTAAAACCCTTGTAATCATTTGACAGAGTGACCAAACTCACTTAGCAGCAGTTGTTCACTAGTTCAAAATAATAATTTGACTGAAAGTCATTGCTGCCTTAGAATGCAACAACTTTCTGTCAAATAAATATCAACATATTCAGTCATATATGTCAGCATACACAATACATATCTTAGATATTTAGCCAGCTTAGGAAAACATTTAATCTTGTAATTTAAAACCACAACTCTAATTCTCAGGATTGAAATGAAATTAATACCCTGTGAGGTAGTGAGCTGATGAAGTGTACCATATTCACATTTAATTAATTCATCATTAACCCTTTAACACTCATATCAGCCAAAAACTGCTTCTGCAGTGGGCGTGAGAAATGGCCATTTGCCGACTAAAAGAAGACGGTTTTTGAAAATTTACCACTGGAATGACTGGCTCGATAACCAAGCCAGTCATTTCAGTGATAAATTTCTCTTGGTCTGCAAGTGGACATTTTCTTTGAGAAAATTTAAATTGTCTTGAATAAATTTGAGGGTTAAATGGTTAAAGCCAATTAATTTTAGCAATGAATTTAGTTGAGTAATGCGTTATTCACAAGTTTTGTTGGATGGCATGTAGCATGGTGACGGACATTTTGAAAATGGTTTTGCTGATGATATATGTTACTGTCAAGTGCAGCAACAGTTTTCAGCATGACTATTCAACCCTTGTCACACCAATGTCTAGAGATTAATTGTTACAAAGCCAGTATTAGAAAGGCTGGGGTACAGTTTGTAAACGCCATTGCTGAAGACCATTGCTGTCATAGACAGTGCTGTTGCTGTTATACAATTGACAGCAACAGCTTACACAACAGCTGTTAAGCAACAGCTTAGCGCATTATTTCCAGTTAAATGCGTTAATAAGATTCGCTTCTTATCAATTTATTATTATTAGCTCACCTGGCTATCGATATCAGAGGACACAATATCTTACCTATTTTGCTAGGTTAGGAAAATAGTTAACCCTTTAGCCATCACATCAGCCAAAAACGGCTTCGGCAGTGGTCTTGAGAAATGTCCATTTGCAGACCAAATGAAGACTATTTTTGAAAATTTTACCATTGGAATGACGGACTCTTTTTAATGAGCCAGTCATTCCAGTGGTGAATTAAAAAAAATAGTCTTGGTCTGCAAATAGACATTTTCTATGAGAAAATTGAACTTTTCTTAAATTCAATGGTTAAATGGTTAATTAATGTGCAATTGGAGTTTTATTTCCACCATCCATTGACATATTACAGCTTTTATTACCATAATAGATAAAAACTAAATTAACAGGTTAACCTTTTCCCTGCAACTGCTGCCCAAATATTTAAGATATGTATTGTGTACTCTGATACCTATACTGTTAAAATATTTTGAAATGTATTTGATTCATTGAAAGTTGTTGCTGCCTGAGTCAGCTATGACTAAGTCAAATTATTTTTAAAATAAACTGCAGCATCGCGAACTTGGCCATTCAGCAAGATGTACACGTGTTAAAAGGATGGTTTGGAATATACTAAGTTGAACCTGCTATAAAGACCATCTGTATTAACCCTTCTTAAATTAGTTTAACGGAAAGCCAATGTTGCCTAAGGCACAACGGCTTCGCATCAAATTAATTTCAAAATATTCAACAAAATAAGTTTTATATCATAAAGAATATACTTTTTTCGGGTTTTATGGGTGAAAGGGTTAAGAGACCACCTGCCTTAAAGACTATTTTCTTCATTTGCTAAATGCAATTAAGCAATGTATTTGAAACTTTATTAGCCCTTTAATGGTCAAAACAGCGAAAACCTGCCTCTGCAGTTGCCTTGAGGAATGTCGATTTGCAGGCCAGCATGAGTATTTTTGAAAATTTACCACTGGAATGACTGGCTCGATAATTGAGCGATTCCAGTGATACATTTTCAAAATGCTCCATATCTTGGCCTGCAAATAGACATAACCTGAAAGTTTTGTTTTACTGAAAAATCATGACCATTAAAGGGTTAAGAAAGGCTGTCTTCTGATTCTCACTTGAGTGGTGTCTTAATACAAGTTTGACTGCATGTCATCAATTTCTGTTGTTAGTACTGATGTCTTCTATTTTTGCTTAAATATTGTTCAAAAGAACTTTTGCAAAATAACCATTTGACTGAAAGTCATTGGAAGTGGCACTGATTGATGTAAAACTCCATAAAGATTAGTTGAGTTGTAAATGTTCCAGGAGAGCGACACAGGCCCCTTGGGCCTCTTGTTTAAGATCAGGATAATACTCAGTTCCTATTGCGCAATGATAATATATAGATATTCCCAAGTTCCGAGTACCCGATTCCAGAATATTTATATCTGAGTACTCGCTCTAAAATAAACTCTTCAATTGGAGGCGAATCACATGATTTGTATTTTTTCGCGACACCATTTTATATCAAATTGTGGATTAATTTTGATGTAATAAACGAGCTTTATTAAAGGATACGCAATATTTAGGCGCTCAAATCAAATGATTTCACTTCCCCGGTGATGTTTTTTTAGGTATACATTAAACGTAGGCGGTGGGAATTTTTGCGGGAGACAATACGTTGAATTTCCGTGGTATCAATATTAGAACTTTTTTGGGAAAACTGTAATATAAGTCCACCCCCTTTCTCAGAGATGTTTGGTTGGAAATTGAACACCTCTTGTCCTAATAGAAGCCTAGGCTATTATTAAGCGAAATACAGTATTCCGTGATCCGACCCGTTTTTGTGTTTTAAACGGCGTTTGTAATTCCCAATCGGTAACAGCCTATGATTCTACAACTGGTAGTAATATTTCATTGATAAATTTTGATTCCCTGATAGGCATTTCCGGTCAGAACCAATCAGATTATTTGTGACACTACATCATGGAAATACGTCATTACAAATGTTATTGCATTTGGAACACTTCCTCTATACATACCGCTACTGCGTTTCTATTGGCCACTACGGTAATGCGCATGAAAGCTATCCAATCACGAGCGAAGAACAATATATACTCTGCTTAATGTGCAACACCCTGTTTACATTAGTTCTTCACGGCGGATATACAGCGAGAGATATGAATTGTAATCTGCAAAGTCAATGACGATGGAAACTAAAGATATTTCTCCAACTACAGTTTGCGTTACAATAACTGTGCAAAAACCACAATCGTCGCCAGTTAAAACTATATTAAATAAAAGAATAGCTAAATATCCTGCAGCAACAAGTTTTCTGGAATTTTTCGATCACTAGTATTGTGAATAAAAAGTTATGGTTTATTGAGTATATCTATGTCTTATTTTAATTCAAACTATATCATAAGTCTGAAAAGGAAAAAAAAAAAAAAAAAAATACAAATATTTTCATCCGGGCATATTGACATTTATTCCTCCCACCCGGTTTGCAGGAAACAGATTTTTTTTTATGGATGGCCTGAGTTAGTGTAATGTAAGAAATATTCTGGTAAAAGGATATGAATATTTATTTTAGTAGATCAAATTATTATTAATAATTCATGTTTTATTGCTGAGGGATTCTTTGTATGTAGCTAATAATGTTAACGTTCATTTTTTAAGATCGCTATAACCCTTTAAGGACGCCCCGGCCAAAACCGACCTCTGCTGTGGTCTTGGAGAATGTCTATTTGCAGGCCAAGAGAAGACTATTTTTGAAAATTTACCACTGAAATGACTGGCTCGATAACCGAGCCAGTCATTTCAATGGTAAATTTTCTAAAATAGCCTTCTCTTGGCCTGCAAATGGGCATTCAATAAGTAAATATTTAAATTTTTTCAACAAATTTAGTCATTAAAGGTTTAAATGCCTGTGTGCAGAGTATTGTATGTTTTCTCTAAATTTACCACCTGAATTTACAACATAAATGTGTGTCTGTTGTCCTGCAAATGGACATTCCTCAAGGTTAACGGTAAAGTAAATCTAAATCTTTGCATAAACAGGGTCCATTTGAAAATTTACCACTGAAATGACTGGCTCGATAACCGAGCCAGTCATTTCAGTGGTAAATTTTCCAAAATAGTGTTTTCTTGGTCTGCAAATGGACATTTTTAATGAGAAATTTCTTGAACAAATTCCAGGGTTAAAGGGTTAAAGCAGTGCAGATGTACCGCAAGATCCAAGATGGCCGCCAGGGGGCTTGAAAATTGCTTTCCGGATGATATTACTTCAATGGAAAAATATAGAAAACATCTTCATATATTAGTGTTATTACACATAGTTATTGTATATCTCCTTGTATTTCAGTGGCTAGAACCTGTGGCCTCATCTTTATTATTCTAGACGTTTTAAAACCGTTACAACATAAAAACTTAATTGAGCATGAGTTAGAAGGATTTGGAATTCGACTTAATAAACAACCACCAAATATTACATATAAGAGAAAGGACAAGGGTGGCATGAATCTGACAGCTACAGTGAGTAGATTAGGTTTATATACGTTATTTTATCATATATACATACTTTATAGAATGGGATATGATTTTTTAATTGTAATACTATTTTTTCTTTAAATATGTAATCTTATGCATAATCTTATGCATACATGTATACGGTCTCAGATATTTGCTTGTATGTCTGCACATTAATTCAGTGTGTTTGTTGACCCTATTTGAATTGATATTTGTTGGTGACTTGACGTCATATTATTAGCTCACCTGGCCAGAATGGCCAAGTGAGCTTATACGATGGCGACCGTCCGTCGTCTGTCGTCCGTCAACTTTTTCTTTAAACGACTTCTTCTCAAGAACCACTGGGCAGATTTCAATTATATTTGGTAGGAAGCATCCCTAGGCTATAGAGATTCAAGTTTGTTCAAACGAAGCCGATCGCCCAAAATCCAAGATGACCACCGGCCAATTTGGCTGATTTTTAGAAACCCTTTAAAAAATCTCCGAAACTGCTGGAGGAATTGATTCAAAACTCATAACACATCATCTATTGGAATGGTAGACCCAAGGTTGTTCAAGGCAACCTGATTGGCCGATTTGCCTGGCGGGCATCTTGGATGACCTAGTTTTCGCGAAAAGGACTTCTCTCGAACCGCTGAAGGGATAGACCTGAAATTTGGTAAATATCCTTAGGGACCAAGGTCCATCCAACTTTGTTCAAGGGAAGTTCGTACGTTAAAAAACATGGCCGCCATCAACCAATGAAAATTTAGCATTTGTTGGTCATATTGGCTTTTTTGTATTTGATGTATTTTGATGGCAAAAATTGCTTTGTATATGCTTATCAGTGTGGCAAGTTCAAATATGCCACTTTCGAGACTGTCGGATAAACGGTTTGGCTGCCACCTTGGTTTGTAGGCTCCCATAGTAAAGCAATGGGCTCATAGTAAAGCAATAGGGAATTCTTTAAATGACTTCTCAAGAACCACTGGGCCAATTTCAATTATATTGTGGAGGAAGCATTCATAGGGCATAGATATCTAAGTTTGTTCAAACGAAGCGGATCGGTCAAAGTCCAAGATGGGCGCCGACCAAAATGGCTGATTTTTAGAAACACTAAAAAATCTTCTCCGAAACCGCTGGAAGAATTGATTCAAAACTCATAACACATCATCTGTGGCAACAGTAGACCCAAGTTTGTTCAAGGCACCCTGATTGGCTGATTTGCTTGGTGGCCATCTTGGATGACCTAGTTTTCGCGAAAACGACTTCTCCCGAACCGCTCAAGGAATAGAGCTGAAATTTTGTAAATATGCTTAGGGACCAAGGGCCTTTCAAGTTTGTTCAAGGGACTTTTGTTCGTTAAAAAACATGGCCGCATCAACCAATCAAAATTTTGCGTTTCTTGGTCATATTGGATTTTTTGTATTTGATGTATTTTGATGGCGAAATTTGCTTTATATATGCTTATCAGGGTGCCGAGTTCAAATATCCCACTTTCGAGACTGTCGGATAAATGGGTTTCCTGTCATCTTGGTTTGTTTTCCCACCATAGTCTCCCATAGTAAAGCAATGAGAAATTTAAAATGTCTTCTTCTCGAGAACTAATCGGCCGATTTGAATTATATGTGGCAGGAAGCATCCTTATGGCATAGAGATTTCATTTTGTTCAAACGAAGCCGATTGGCCAATTTGGCCATTGGCCATCTTGGATTTCGGCCGGTTTTTAGAAATGTCTTTAAAAATCTCGTTCTCCGAAACGGCTTGGGGAATCGATTCAAAACTTATGAAACCTCAAATAGGCAAAGAAGTAAGCCAAGTTTGTTCAAGACAACTTGATTGACCGAATGGTTCAGCAGCCATCTTGGATGACCTAGTTTTCCCGAAAACGACTTTCCAGAACCGCTGAATGGATCAGACCAAAATTTGGGAGATATGGTTAGGGACTAAGGGCCATTAAAGTTTGTTCAAGGGAAGTTCCTCCGTCAAAAAACATGGCTGCTGTGGGCCAATCAAAATGTAGCGTGTTTGGGGGCCATATTAGATTTTTTTATTTGATGGATTTTGAGGCCGAAATTGGTTTTATATAGGTTTTTGGGTATTCTGATCTCAAATTTGCAATTTTCGAAACTGTCGGATAAGCGATTTGGGGGCCATCTTGGACTAGTTTCCCACCAAAAGTTCCCATACTAAAGCAATGGGAAATTTAAAATGTCTTCTCGAGAACTGCTGGGCCGATTTCAATTATATATGGCAGGAAGCATCCTTAGGGCATAGAGATTCCATTTTGTTCAAACGAAGCCGATCGGCCAATTTGGCCGGTGGCCATCTTGGATTTTGGCTGATTTTTATACCCCCGCCAAATTTTTTGGCGGGGTATTATGTAATGCCGCCGGGTGGGCGGGCGGCAGAGTGGTTTCCGGATGATAACTCCGTTACCATTTGTCGGATCGCATTGAAACTTCATAGGGACTTGATCTTGGGAAGAAATCGACGATGAGCCGAAATCCAAGATGGCCGCCAGGGGGGCTTGAAAATTGCTTTCCGGATGATAACTCGGTTACCGTTTTGTGGATCGCATTGAAACTTCATAGGGACTTGATCTTGGGAAGAAACCTATCGAAATCGACGATGATCCAAAATCCTGGCGGCCATCTTGAAAATTGGTTTCCGGATGATAACTTTGTTACCATTTGTCGGATCACATTGAAACTTCAATGGGTGGTTGGACTAGGTCTGGGGAAGAAACCTATCGAAATCGACGATGAACCGAAATCCAAGATGGCCGGCAGCCACCGCCGTCCATCTTGAAAATTGGTTTCCGAATGATAACTCTGTGACCATTTATCGGATCGCTTTGAAACCTCATGGAGTGGTTAGACTACGTCTG
Source organism: Chaetoderma sp. LZ-2023a (assembly GCA_034401795.1). Lineage (NCBI taxonomy): Eukaryota > Metazoa > Mollusca > Caudofoveata > Chaetodermatida > Chaetodermatidae > Chaetoderma > Chaetoderma sp. LZ-2023a. The sequence continues at coordinate 147,784,790 of CM067370.1, read as the reverse complement.
GGGAAGAAACCTATCGAAACTGACAATGATCCGAAATCCAATATGGCCGCCAGCCACTGGTGGCCATCTTGAAAATTGGTTTCCGGATGATAACTCCGTTACAGTTTGTCGGATCGCATTGAAACTTCATAGGGTGGTTGGACTAGGTTTGGGGAAGGAACCTATCGAAATCGACAATGATCCAAAATCCAAGATGGCCGCCAGCCACATGTGGCCATCTTGGAAATTGGTTTCCGGATGATAACACTGTTACCGTTTATCGCATCACTTTGAAACTTCATAGAGTGGTTGGACTAGGTCTGCGGAAGAAGCCTATCGAAATTGACAATGATCCAAAATCCAAGATGGGCGCCAGCCACCGGTGGCCATCTTGAAAATTGGTTTCCAGATGATAACTCCGTTATCGTTTATCGGATCGCTTTTAAACTTCATCGGGTGGTTTGACTACCTCTGGTGAAGAAACCTATCTAGATTGACAATGATGCGAAATCCAAGATGGCCGCCAGCCACTGGTGGCCATCTTGAAAATTGGTTTCCGGATGATAACTTCGTTACCATTTATCAGATCACTTCCTAGGTTCATTGGAATATGTCTGGTGAAGAAACCTATCGAAATTTACGATAATCCGAAATCCAATATGGCCACCAGTCAGCGGCAGCCATCTTGAAAATTGGTTTCCGAACGATACCTCCTTGTCCGTTAAGCGGATCGCTTTGACACTTAATAAGGATTACTAGTCTGAGGAAGAAATAAATATTTTCTAATAGCTGTCATTTATTAGTTTGTCATCATGGCGGAGTATTATGCGCCGTTTGCGGAGGTCTTGTTAGAAATGTATTTAAAAGTCGCCAAAACCATTCTAGGGATCAATTCAGACCTCATGAAATATGATCTATGGTAAGAGCTGACCCAAGTTTGTTCACGGGAACTTTATTGATTAAATGGTTGGGCGGCCATCTTGGATGACCTTGTTTTCGCAAAAACGACTCCTTCATCAGAACCGCTGACGCGTTCAGGCCGAAATTTGTAATATATAATTAAGGAATAAGGGGCATTAAAGTTTGTTCAAGAGAAGTTGATCCGTCAAAAAAACTGGCCGATTTAAAATGTCTTTAAAAACCTCCAAAACCACTTGGTGGATCAATTCAAAACGCGTGAAATATCATCTAGGGCAAGAGCTGCACCAAGTTTGTTCAAGGGAACTTGATTGGCCAGATGGTTTGGTGGCCATCTTGGATGACCAAATTTTTGTCAAAATGACTCCAGAATCACTGAGCGGATTGTGGTGAAATTTGTGAGATATGATTAGGCACTGAGTGCCATTAAAGTTTTTTCAAAGGAGGGTGCTACGTCAGAAATATGGCTGCAGTGGACCCATTAAAATGTAGCATGTTTGGCAGCCATATTAGAAGTGCAAAAATGTCCACAAACTCATTTATAAGACTACTCCTAAAACACCTTCAACAATTGTGACAAAAATGCATAATGCTCCAGATGAGCGACACAGGCCCCTTGGGCCTCTTGTTTGAATACATGTGTACAAATCTCAGCATAGTTTGTTCATGGAGCATTCAGAATTTTGCAGTGGACGCATATAGCCATATGGCAATATATGCATAGACCCACCATGTGGCAATATGTTTACCGTGTGTATTTTCAAATCTATTCTGCAATAATGCTATCTATAAGTAATTTTCCAAAACGTGCTTAGCATGTCATATTTTAAAAATAAGTCATTGGATTACATGGATAGTATGTTATCATTAGTGGTTTTCGTGTTGAACACCATATATGCATGTTACACAGGGGTGGTGTAGGAAATAAGATCGTTCTCCCGTTCTTGCTCGATCTTCCCTAAATCTCACAAAAGTACTTTTATGGCTTCCATGTTGGAATATGCTGACAATGTTGACTTCATAGACGAGAAAAAGAAACCCCTTGATGAACTTCTCCCAATGGCTGCAAGTAAACGAAAAATTGAGAATTTCTATGAATGAATCCAAAATATACCTTTCAGTTTCTACAAAGCGTGAAACTAAAGAAAATGACGATCCACTTCATGACGGCGAACCGTGGAGGAAATGTAAAATCCTGGTCTCACTGCTTTGCAGTACTGCAAACATTGCTGCACGCTGTGTCAAGGGGAACAAAGCTTTCCGGTCCTTCTGAAAGCTATGGATTCATGTATCAAAGATGCCCTTGATAAAAAGACTACGTTTATATAATGCAACCTCTATCCTTGATGCTGTATACTGTAACAGCTGGGCAGCTCCAAAGGCAGCTCTAGACAAACTCGATGCCTGCCACCGCAAACACCTACGCACCATCACTGGACACTGATGGCCAGACAGCATAATTTCACTTCAAGAGATACTTACTTCCCTAACACTGGATGATATTTCCTCCTATCGACCTTCACTCAATAACCCCAGATTGAAAAAGAAAGGTGCCCTTACTGGGCAGCTATACAGGTGACAGTCTGCCGGATGCCAGCCCCAACCTCGCGCATGCGCAGACTGACACTGCTTGTTTCTTGACTATTGGCCTGAACCACTATCTTGTGTTTTTCTACAATTTGTAAGTTTTTGCTCAATTATCTATCAAAAGTTGTTCTAGAGTGTTTGTTGTCATGTTTGACCATCATAATTCGTCTGAGGCCACTTCAGGACCGAGTTATCAGATGAACTCTTATAATTATGTCTTTATTACGTCTTTCCATGACGTATAGACGATATAGGCGCTTAGAAAACTGGCAATTTTATTATCTGGCACCATAAAATGTTAATCTCTCTTTGTGCTTGTGTCCACTGGTTCCTGTAAGGATGTTTGTACACATCTAAGAGGGTTTACCTCCACTATTTCCTTATAAAATGTTAAGAAAAAAGACTATACCCAGAGTGATATAAGCTTCCATAAGAGCAAGCTTGTCATTCTGCCCTCTGGTCCCACGCCCCCCTTTATAAGGAAGTTAGTGGTGAAGAAGAGTGGTTGTCTAGTAGAGCTTCCGAGAGCAGGACGTGGTGGTATGCCTTCGCTAAAGACGCAGGTACTCTTGTTATGCTTTATGGCACTGTAAAATATTAGAAAATATTTGTGATTATTTGCTGCCAATATTTTTTCAGTCATACTGTTTATCTGTATCATTATCATGTGTTCATTTACTATTTAGTGTGCTCTTGTTTTAATACAATTCGTCTTACACCTGGATGTTGTTCGTCTGTTTCTATTTATGGAAATTATGACATCATAATCAACATTGTTATTATTAATATCCTCTTTGAGGCTGGTTGTTCATCTTTCTGACCAGTCCTGTATAGGCTTATAGGTGATTTTCTCTCCTTTATGGGTTAATTTGTTTAATTTCAGAGGTTTAATTATAAAGGAAACTTTAACTCATCTTGTCCATTTTTTCAGAAGCCTTCTTGTGCCGGTTGTAGCTGATCTATCAAGCCTAAGTTTGCTCCTCACTTATGTGTTAAATGTTCAACTTGCGGTCCATTATTGAAATGTGACGTCTGTAAACAGTGGGTAGGGGACTTATTCTCTGAATTTTTGTTGTTACAGGTGAAGGATAAGGCTTTGGTACCAGAGCTGCTTTGCAGCGAGCTCCCTGGGCCGAGTACTTTATTGTCTTCTTCATCTGCCCCCGAGCAGAAAACCCCCACCGCTGATTCTGCTGTCCGTCGTGGTCCGAAAATGTTTCAGAATCAGTGGTGGCTTAAGTAGATCTTGGAAGGCCTGCCACCTTGCCAATGGATCCTGGACCAGGCCTAAATGATCCTGGCTAGCGGTTGATCTTGGGCCAGGGCTGCTGGACACAGGCTCGTGCCTAGAGTGTCCGCGCCCGAATGGCCAGCCCGGGTTAGCGCAGTATTAAATTTTGCCACAAATCCGCCACTGGTAAACAAGTTGACTTAGCCAAGGCTCACAGTGTCCGTGGTGTAGTGGCATCCACTGCCCTGGTTAACGGGGTGCCGGTGGATGACATTATGTCGGTAGTTCAGTGGCACTGTGAGTCAAGGGTTACTGACCATTACCTCTGTGACACCACTAATCCTCTTGCCTTATCGATATTCAAAAGATGATCAGGTGTATATATTGTAGATAAGTTGCACTTGCTGTCTTCAGACAGCACATTTTAATTGTGGAAAAACGGTATAATCGTGTGTCATTTTTCCTTCACTGAAGTGGATTGGATGGGTACACTCCTTACATGCATAAGGTCAGTACTACCTTTTGTTGTTACATAATTTATTGTCACGATGTATTACCCTTTCTTAATGAGAATGTAATGGTACCTTTATATTATGTGCTTCATTTATTGAGAGTATGCGAAAATGAATCTTTCGTCTTGTGTCCTGTAGTACTTAGCACCAGTACTTAGAGAATGTATGGGACATTGAGGTCATAGCCTCTCCTTTCTTAAAAGGAGGGGGTGGGGTGTGTGTGGTAGAGCGCATTTGACATATGATCATTACTCTCACCATCGGTTGTGTTATCCGATCTTCAAATCATTGCCTGATTGTGTGTGTCACACAATTTCAGATGTTAGTGCTTCATGCGCAAAAATGCGCAAGGGATGAGCTGGTCGTTTGACCTCGCCTCCCTCCCGCCGAATTCAGTTACAAATTCTGGCAATATCATATAGTGATAGGGAGGTAAGTATATCTCTTGAAGTGAAATAAACGAAATCACAGATTTCTTTTTTCGCGAGAGTGTAGTTATACTTACCTCCCTAACACGGACCTGGCCTCTCCGCCCCACAGAGGCTCAGTCTGCAAGCTTTTAAGTTGCATGTGTCAGCCAATAGTCAAGCTGAGGCAGTGTCAGTCTGCGCATGCGCAAGTTTGGGGCCGGCATCTGGCAGACTGTCACCTCTCTGCCTACCCAGTAAGGGCACCTTTCATTTTTAATCTGGGGTTATTGAGTGAAGGTCGATATTTATGAAATATAGTGTTAGAGGTGTAAGTATAACTACTTGCTCGTGAAAAAAGAAATCCTTGATTTCATTTTTTTTCCAATGAAGCACTATACAAGATGTTATACATCGCCGTTGTCTGTAATGGTCTCCCAGCAAAGATGGTCCATGTTTGGCCATGTGTTAAGGTTGCCGGAAGAGACACCAGCACAGAGAACTTTGGAATTCGCCATACTCGGACCTAGCAAATGCAAAGCCAGGAGAGGACGTCATTGCATAAATCTGCTAAGCGTCCTATGTGGTGACCTAAAAAAAGCAAGACTCGGTACACTCAAGTCAAGAATGGACCAGAGGAAGCTAAGGATTTGAGATGAAGACAAGACACACTGGGCAAAAGCGAAGACGGACTGATTGCAGCTGTAGGATGTTTGTACTACTACAGCCGCAGACTACAGTAATCATACATACATGTTGTAATGTTTAATTATACTTCATGTAATAATGCTGTTCAGTGAGATTTATGTCCATTGCTATCTTTGCTAACTCTGTCTAGAATGATTTCTTCTTAACACTTGAAATTCTGTTGTCTCGATTTCAAGAAAACTATATAGGAAAGTTGTTGAATATTTTGAAACTAATTTGACTGGAACCTGTTGCTGTCATAGGAAGCAGTAGTTCCCAGTCATATTAGTTTCAAAATATTCAACAGAATATTTCTTGTGTCGTAATAAATAACTTATCTGTGTTAGTCTATAATGGTTAAAGGGATAATGATGATGCTGTGTCTGTGTTTAGGTGCATCAGTCAGAGCTTGACCAAGACAATGTGAAGTTGATTCTGAGTGAATATAAGATCCACAATGCTGATATTACTCTCAGGTGTGATGCTACAGCTGAGGAACTCATCGATGTCATTGAAGGAAACCGTGTCTATATACCATGTATCTACCTGCTAAATAAAATTGACCAGATTTCTATAGAGGTGGGTTTATAGTCTACTGTAGGTAGATACTAGGCTTGTGGTATGCCAGTGTGTGTCTACTGTACGTAGATACTAGGCTTGTGGCATGCCAGTATGTGTCTACTGTAGGTAGATACTAGGCTTGTGGCATGCCAGTATGTGTCTACTGTAGTTAGATACTAGGCTTGTGGTGTGCCAGTGTGTGTCTACTGTGGGTAGGTACTAGGCTTGTGGCATCCCAGTATGTGTCTACTATAGGTAGATACTAGGCTTGTGGCATGCCAGTGGGTGTCTACTGTAGGTAGGTCCTAGGCTTGTGGCATGCCAGTGTGTGTATTCTTTGTCTACTGTAGGTAGATACTAGGCTTGTGGCATGCCAATATGTGTCTACTGTAGGTAGATACTAGACTTGTGGCATGCCAGTATGTGTATTCTTTGTCTACTGTAGGTAGATACTAGGCTTGTGGCATGCCAGTGTGTGCCTACTGTAGGTAGATACGAGGCTTGTGGCATGCCAGTATGCTTATTGTTTGTCTGCTCATGCTTATCACAGGTGTAAGGGTGTATCAATGCACACTGCTTTTTGTCTCACATGTGGAGCAGAAAGCGAGACAGGTATCACTTTTCCGACAATGGTGGCGGCAGCGTCAACGTTAAGTTTCTGCATTTATCAAATCATCTTTGTCTATATTTTAGGATTGATTAATGCTACTGTAACCAAACTTGGATGCATGGTTACCTATCACACAAGGATCGAGCATGATGATAGTGAGGTCAAAGGTCAAGATCAATTTCCTTGCTATTTGACTTATGCTTTTCCAACATTACGTTTTTGCGTTTAGCAAATCATTTAAATTTGTGTCAGGATTTGTTAATTCTATTGGAACTAAGCTTGGATACATGGCTGCCCATAATTTAAGTTAGGAAGCAGCACGATGACATTGTGGTCACAAGGTCAAAGGTCGAGGTCAGTGATAAAGAGGAGACAGTCTAGACATTTAATTCCTGGAATCTCTGTATAGGATTGTGAGTGTATTGAGGATCTGTAAACGGCATTGTTTTATTCATATGCAAGTGTTCATGTTGTGTTCATATGATTAACAAAGTTATCATGAATAAATATGTGAGCAACAATACATGATTTGTACACAGGTTTGAAGGTCTAGAAATCTAACAAACACTTGTACAGACTAGGAACTACATGAAACAATGCACATTTTGGCAAACAGCATAGAACACTTTTTATACCCCGCCAAATTACAATGGCGCCATCTGTCCGGGTGTGTGGGTGGCAGAGTGGTTTCCGGATGATAACTTGTTTACCGTGAAACTTCATAGGGTGGTTGAACTAGGTCTGGGGAAGAAACCTATCAAAATTGACAATGATCCGAAATCCAAGATGGCCGCCAGCCCCCATCTTAAAAATTGGTTTCCGGGTGATAACTCTGTTACCGTTTATCGGATCACTTTGAAACTTCATAGGATGGTTGGACTAGGTCTGGGGGAGAAACGTAATGAAATTAACAATCATCCGATATCCAAAATGGTCAGCAGCCACCTTGAAAATTAGTTTCCAGATGATAGCTCCGTGGGTGGTTGGAATATGTCTGGGTAAGAAACTTATCAAAATTTAGGATAATCCAAGATCCAATATGGGCCATCTTGAAAATCGGTTTCCGGATGATACCTCCTTGACTGTCTAACAGATCGCTTTAACACTTCATAAGGATGACTGGTCTGGATCTGAGGAAGAAATAAATATTTTCTGATAGCTCTCATTCGTTGGTTTGTCATCATGGCGGGGTACTCTGCGCCGTTTGCGGAACTTTTGTTGTTAATATTTTGAAAAATTGGAATATTACTCCTGACTATATGACCATTAAGTTTGTTTGTTGAACCTTTCTAAAAAGGCATTTTCAACAATTTCATTGTTTACCTGCATTTACATGAAGTTAATAGAGAGATCTATCTCTAGCTATGCCCCGCCCATTTCTAGTTAAGCTCTGCCCAGGTGTTCTGTATGTTGTGATCGATTTATATACTTTAACCTCTGAATTCGCAGAATCCCAATTTCAGGATAACTATACTGGTAAGCTGCTGAATATTTTGAAACTAATTTGATTATGCATTATGGCAGCATGCGCCCAGTCAAATTAGTTTGAAAATATTCAACAGAATGTTTTTTAAATTGTAAATTTATCAAAGACATGCAATTTGTACACGTGACAGACTTTTCGTGCTTCATGATTGAGAATAATGATTGTGGTGTCATATACTTGCATGACAGATCTGATCCCTCCATTGACCAGTACAGTCGCGAGAATCTCAACTAAATGCTGTTGTTAGCCCTACACGAAAGACCAAATATGAAGAATCATTTACAATTTTATAAAGTATGATTTGATTTTTGGGATCTTGTTATCTTGGGAACTATTGCTGTTATATGACAGCAATAGTTTCCAGTCAAATTATTTTCAAAACGTTCAGTAATTTAGAAAATTTAAAGTTAATGATTTGGTGGTTTCAGGGTTGAAGGGTTAGAGAAGACAACTTTAGCACACACTGATACATACATTTTAGCATTTAATGGTCAAGCCAGCCAAAACAACTTCTGGCGTGGTCTTGAGGGAATCTCTGTTTGCAGTGTATGAGACCATGTTTTAAAAATTAACACTTGAATGCTTGGCTTGATAGCTGTGGTAAATTTAAAAAAAGTTTTATCTTGTCATTTAAATGAATATTTAATAAGCAACTATTTAAATTCTCTTGACCAATTTTGACCATTAAGTTGTTAAACCAGTGCGATACACTAGAATTGCGATTTAGGGAGCTCTGTCAGATTTATTAAAAATTTGACGGAAAGACAAAAGACAGACAGACAGACAGACAGACTTATACAATTCGCAACTAAAAATGAAATTCAATTTGGTACATGTCTCTCCCAATGGCGATAGGCAACGGATGAGTTGAGCAACCTCTAATGGATCTTTCCAGTTTATCCATCCATCATATGATGTCATAATCAACTACATGACGTAGGATGATGTAACAATCAATGATGTCATGAATGGCGTAGATAAGTACGTCATGAACGCTTAATTTAAGAGGGACTAAGCACTGATGTACGAATTGTATGTCTTTACTATTTAATAAATATCCTGTTGAATATTTTGAAACTAATCTGACTGGGTGCTATGGCAGCAACAGCACACAGTCAAATTAATTTCAAAATATTCAGCAGCTTACGTGTATAGTTTTCTGGAAATTGATAATCAGGGTGTTCGGGGATCGATCGATCCAAACACGAGCGAATCGGGTGGAGCTTTGCTAGAGATGGGCGGGGCAGGGCATAGCTAAAACTAGAATGGTCCATTGTCTTGTTTACAGAAAGCTACAAAGTAAATGTTTGTCATTTCCTACCAGGAGCTGGATGTGATATACAAGATTCCTCACACAGTGCCAGTCTCTGCTCATCATAAATGGAACTTTGATGATTTATTGGAAAGAATGTGGGACTATCTTGCACTTGTGAGAATGTAAGGCTTTGCCAGAGAGCTATCAGATTAGCTACAGTATAATACTAAGTAATGTTAAGGTTAAATTTAAAAAAAGAACTGCCCTGTAAGTAAGATTCAGTAATTACTTATGATTCTTAGCTATATCCTTTGTCTCTGTCACATGTACAGTATGTCGCAAAAAATTACATTTTTTAATGCGCCAAAGGGAATACAAAAACACGCCCATTTTTAACGTGTAGCAAAACAAAATGCTATTTAGAATGAAATGATATATAGGCTGCGTCTAGACAATTTCTGACTGGCCTAAACTCTTGTTCCGATGCGTCTAATTTGTTTTGACCCATTAATTTTTTTCTGACGAACTTATTGAAATCTTTAAACGCGCTAATAATTTAAAATTTAGGATGTGGTGCTATATTTTTTGTGTTTTAAAATGTTAACACACTGGAAATACGACACAAACTATTTATTTTGCGTGCGTTCCTCGTGGTATTCACTACTAGTGAAGAGATCTCCGCACATGCTAATTCATTCTTTTTATAAACCAAATGTAATGCATAATATGCGATATCGTGGTGAGCAGTTAGACTTGTGCGATTTTTCAATTTAATTGTCAACGTCAATAAAAAAAATCGTAAAATCAAGTATATATTTATGACTAGAAACATTTTTAAAATTGCTCAAATGCGGAGAATAAATCTAGTACGAAAAATGTTAACTAGCTGGGTATGGGACGACCGCTCTGGGTACGTTCCAAGCACGCCCCCCCCCCCCCCCCCCCCCTGGATAGGATAGTACACGTGAATAAAGCCATATAGGAGAGGTTTCTGTAAAACAGCTAAGTCTGTAAGAACAGCGGCATCAGAGTTTCCCTGGCAACACGTGTCCATATTGGGAGAGAGTGTATCCTTATAGTGTACCGAGTTGGTACTTGTGATTGCTTCAAATCACTCCATTCTTGTCATTCTTGGTACCGATCAGGACCAGAATGAAACAAGGATTTCAAAACTTTTTACCTTTTTAAAATCGGACCAGAAATTGTAATGCCACAAATGGCTCACTAAAATTATTTTCAAAATATTGCTTGAACGTCGTAGTTGTGTGTACGTATTAGGTGAATGGGGAATGCGCTGATCACGTGATCGCCACATCACCCTTTCTAGCTGCATGCTGATTGGCTACTGCTCGCCCGCTGATTGGCGGGGGTATCCTGCCTCTGACGTCACGAGTAGTATAAAAGGAGCCAAAAATCAAGAATCGAGAGCACTTCGGCGAGGAACAGCAGCCGACAGCAAGGTTGCTGGACCAGCGCAGTGCTAGATGTGGGCTAACTGCTTACTGACTGTGGCATTCTACACCGCAGCAGTGCCCTTCGGAATTCAGATCTGCGCCGGTGGGCAACCTTGGATCCGCAATCACCAGTTTTTGTAAACTCGGACGGCCGTCCCACGGCCGTCCGAGGGCAACTAAATAAATACGAAGGACTCCCTTTCTGGAAGACTCACAGAGGAGCTTCCTTGCGGATGGACCTTGCGGGCCCGATGTAAATTCTACAGGATGTAGAGCCACGGTGATTCTTGGTGGATAACTCACCGGATCTACCGGACCACGCTGAAAAGTGGTATCAAATTTCCAGCGTAATGTGTGTTTTAATTAACTTTTAGGCCACAGTCTGGTGGGACTCTGCTCGGTACACCGCAAGAGCTATGCGATGTATCCCAGTTATGTACATGCAACATTTAATTACCACTGTAGTTATGGGCAACTTTCAAACTACCGTGGCCGGATGGACACTCAATATACTGTGTAAATTTATGTATTAGTTATTCTGACTATCTAAGGGACATCTCTCTACAACTGTTCTTCTTCACCGTCTTGAGAGTGACCTGCATCAACAGTCTGCCAGCGGAAATCTTCCCAGCAACTTCAGAATCGTGCCACCTCACGCTACTCATCTCTAGCGCATCAACTACAGTGGTTTATGAACTCTTACCGTACCGATGACCAATAGGTACTCAAGTAACTATACTATTGTACTATTCATTAATTCCGTAATAGGTACTGATGACTAATACATGTAGGTACCTTCCCGGTCCTGGGACCGCATTTTTATATTTTCTGTTTCATACTGTTTATATTATCTTTATTTCAGTGTGCTTACAACTAACAAGCACCATAAGGTCCTATGACCTAATATACTGTTAGCACTGTACTAGTTAGTTATGTATATGGCAAGTAGCCATCCCAGTTATTAGTCCCCTACCGGTAAAACTGGGGTGACTATAGGTTTGCACTCCGTCTGTCCATCTGTCTGTCCGTCCGTCTGTCGGAGTTGGTTTTCCGCAGGTTTTTTTCGCGGTCCCTCAAGGTATTCAGCTGAGAATTGGTATACTGCTTTGTTATGAGAAGTTACAGACCAAGTTCGAGTTTCAGGCGTATGCGTCAATTTTTGATGGAGTTATGCCCCCTTTCAACTTAAGAAATATGAAAAATATCAGCACTTTTTCGCACTCCTTCAAGATATTTAAGCGAAAATCGGTGCATCACTTTAGTATAAGGAGTTACAGAGCAAGTTCGAGTTTCAGACATTTGGTCAATTTTTCATGGAGTTATTCCCCCTTTCGACCTATGAACTACAAAAAATATTAGTTTTCCGCACTTTTTTCGCAGTGTTTCAAGATATTGTACTGAGAATTGCTACATTGCTTTGTTATGCGAAGTTACAGACCAATTTTGAGTGTCAGGTGTATGCGTCAATTTTTGATAGAGTTATGCCCCCTTTTGACTTAAGAAATACGAAAAATATCAGCTTTCCGCACTCTTTTTTGCACTCCTTCAAGATATTCAAGCGAAAATCGGTGCATAATTTTAGTATAAGGAGTTACAGAGCAAGTTCGAGTTTCAGACATTTTCGGCAATTTTTCATAGAGTTATTCCCCCTTTCAACCTATGAAATACAAAAAATATTAGTTTTCCCGCACTTTTTTTCGCAGTGTTTCAAGATATTATGCAGAGAATTGCTACATTGCTTTGTTATGAGGAGTTACAGACCAAGTTCGAGTTTCAGGCGTATGCGTCAATTTTTTATGGAGTTATGCCCACTTTCGACTTAAGAAATACGAAAAATATCAGCCTTCCGCACTTTTCTTCGCACTCCTTCAAGATATTTAAGCGAAAATCAGTACATCGCTTTAGTATAAGGAGATACAACGCAAGTTCGAGTTTCAGATATTTTCGTCAGTTTTTCAAGGGGTTATTCCCCCTTTTGACATGAAATACGAAAAATATTAGTTTTCCACACTTTTTTTCGCAGTCTTTCAAGATATTATACTGCGAATTGCTACATTGCTTTGTTATGAGAAGTTACAGATCAAGTTCGGGTTTCAGGCGTATGCGTCAGTTTTTCATACTGTTACATCCCCATTCGACTTATGAAATACAAACATATCAGCTATCAAGACTTTCCTTCTCCTTCATCATATATAACTGAGACTTGGTTTATTGCTATGTTATGAGAAGTTACAGATCAAGTTCAAGTTTCAGCTGCTTCTGTCAATTTTTAATGGAGTTTTTGACTGTCAGTCTCTAAAGATTTATATCACCAGGTAGGGGACATGTATTGCAAAGCAATACTTACAGAATGCTTGTTTTGTTTTGTTTATATAAAAACTCTAGGATATACTATACAGCAACATTATATCCGCATCACTATTTCCCCCAGCATCAATTTTACACTGAGGTCACTGATCATGCTCACATTGCTCGAGCCTGACATGTGACCGACTAAACCTAGCTATTCTAGCTCGATAGGATAGGTTTAAAGTAGTTATGGACAATCTCTCCGTAAGAGACACATTGTGTACGCTTCTTTTCTGAGTGTAGCGGATATGTAACCCCGCACACCGGTTAGATGATATAAATTGGCTAAATACCTTAGGGTCTGTTGTTAATATTGAGTGATTGTCTCTTTCTACGCTCCTCCAACCACGAGGCTTAATAATTGTCTGGATTCCCAGTCGACACGTTGGCCGGATCCGACTCTGGGAAACTATTGGGGTTTCCGAGCGGTGATAACTAGTGTCGATTTCGCATACACTCATTTTCTGATACCAGTTAATTTAGATACCCCTGCCAAGGTAGGAATCACTGCGAAAAGAAATTATATTATGTAGCACTGGCCTGCAGTACATCTCTGGGCATTCTGGAACTTAACCATAATGACAGGTAAAATGTTAGTTCCATAACACACGGATGATGGACAAGACGCAGATCTCCATCCAACTCGGTATGGTGACTGGGTGCAGTCTTGGAACCCACCACGCCCTCATGGGAAGGTCACTAGCAATGGATAGCTGCCTCTTACTCCCCACCAGAAGAATACTATTGCGCTTTCCAAATTGCTTATGTGAACTGTAAATTGTCCTAGTGATGTTATGTGTGGTTGCGGGGCGATACCTGACTGGATCGTCATGTGATTCGGGGGCGTTCACTCCATAACATGTCCGCACGCTGTGTTTCTGAGGACGATACTATGTGGGTCGACCTTCGGGAAGCTGGGCATCTTCGCCAGTTAGACTTATGTGTCAAAAGATAGGTAGGAATCCATGCCATTTGCGGCTAAAGCTTGGAAGCATATCTAACAACTAAATGGTAGGTTAGAATTTAGCAGAAGGCCCACATAAATAAAAGCGGCAACTACCAATGCAGTATCTTTGGACCTACATGTACATAAGACGGTGACCTATGAATTCTTCGGAAATCATCCGTCCCGTCTTCACGTAAACCGGTGTGCATCACATTAAGTATAATCTCACTAGGATTGACCCACTGCACATAACTTTTTGTTTGAACAAAAGAGTGGCCCTTTTTGCCAGCTCTTTTCCTCCGCTTTGGCATTGAAGGCATTTTCCTGTGATGGAGGCCTGCGCGAGGCAATTTCCTCTCGCAACAATATTATTTTGTGTGTGTTAGGGGTATAATTGGTTTATATGAAACTATTTAAGTAGCCTCGTTAGGATGCTCCCTTGCGGGGATACCTCGCAGGATTTACAAATCTGTGAGGTACCTTCGGCGAGCCCACGTAGAAAAGACACCAGTTTGGTTCTATATACTGTATTATTTCTGCTCATCCACTAGCAAACGAGTACCATTGTTTGTGTAGTTTTTTACTTTTAATTATTACTATGTCCAGGATTTTAAATTAGGTTATGGACCGACATACCGGTGGCACGAACAGTTGGGATAAGACCATGCGGTTCAATCTCGGTGGCAATGGTCGCACGGCCCCACTGGAACTTTATCGTTCCACCGGCTCTAGAAGCCGGTCTTTGTACCTTCCGGAGAGTCGCGATACGGGATCCATAACCCCGAGAACCGTAGCTAACCAGCCCTCCCGCGCATCCTGTACATTTGGTGCAATGGAGCGGAGCAATATAACGGACCAGCGCGTACCCCAGCGAGCTAGAATTGTACATATATGGTTTCTTTTGCAGTTTCATTTTTATAAACAACCAAAGCACCAGGATGTGCTGAATAGCGAGATCACTAAAGAATTGCAAGTCACTGATGCTTAAAAAGTCTGCCATGCATTTTAGAAGTTGTTCAATAATAAAGTTTCTAGTACCCAATGTTCATAGTCTCGTAATTCTGGCGATAAAATCAGGTCATTCTAACTAGCGAGTCCTTTCAACATGATAAATTCTGAGTTGGCGGCGAGAATTACCACATAGTTCGTGAGTTCCATGGTATGTTTAATGAGATCTGAGTTCCAGATTTGCTGTACTATTTATAGTATTACATGAATCACGGAACAAACTGATCAGAATAACCGACGGCAATTACCGAGTAGTATACGAGTGGTGGCTAGTTCCTGATTCTAACCACTTTAGTATAGCATTCAACCAGGAACCAATTGATGAAAACTGTCAGGAAAACAAAGCAAATTCCTGGAAAATCAGTAAACAACAAAATAAATTTGTAAGCCGTTTTATTCCGGAAAAGGTGATATTAGAAGTGCATGGAATTCTATACATGACTGAAATTTAGTGATAATTTTGTATTTAGTGATAGGTTTTGGATTATTTCTTCTATGCGGAGTAAAGACATAAATAGGCTTTGACACTTTAACATAATTAATACGCGATGAGAGTAAAAGCCGGAATTATGAACTCAAGAAAATTTATTCCAGCCACCGAACATTTAAGCGCGCCTAAATAGTTTGAACTTGTTTAAATATTCTTCAAAACAGGTCTCGATGTCTTTTCGATGCATTCACGTGCTAAATAAAATTCTTGGCGCGCTAAATCGGACTTTTCCTGACACATCAAAATCTTTAACTGACGCAGCTCTGAAACTGTCCTGTTTTTTAATGTTTTTTGGGCGCTATGGTCCCAGTTCTTTTGCGTTCTCTAGTTATTTTTGTGGCGTACTGTATGTTGCATGCATATATAATGTGTAGATGAATGTGTAGTTATATTCTACTTTGAATAATACTTACCAGATATACTATTAGGATAATGTCTATTATCTAGTCTAGCTAAAAATAAACAATTAAAACCGCACTCCATGGTCCTGCCCATTTCACTTCAAGAGTATACTTACCTCCCTAATACTCTTTGATATTGCTAAATATTGGCTTTCACTTAATAAAACACTCAGATTTAAAAAGAAAGGTGCCCCTACTGGGCAGGTAGTCAGAAGTCAGTCAGGTGGATGCCAGCCCCACCACCGCGCATGCGCCGACTAGTACGTCCTCATTGCTAATTTATTGGCAAAGGGTTCACACATGCTTTCATGCTTAAAGCTTTTCTGAGCTATTTAAGTCGTTAAATCATATATTAGAAGTGTTGTATCAACCTAGAGAGATGGCAGATCGGATTAATTCGCCGGAGGAGCACCCAGGACCTAGCCATCAGGTGACTTCTAGTATATTTTAGCGAGTCCGTTGTAATGTGTTTCCGGGACTCGCGTTTATCATGATAAGCGCCTAAAATAACTAGTTTATTTCAAAATGGCGCTATGAAATGCTAATCTCTCTTTGTGTTTATGTCCACAGGTATCTACCTATGATTGTTTAGGACATCACATCATCAGAGAGTTTGTTTTTCTCTCCACCAAGGTTCCATTTCCTACTAACATTGTTAGGTTATCTAACCAAAAATCTTTTCCCAGTGAGTTGGAGGCCTCGGATGAAGGTCTTCTCACTTTGCCCTCTTGGTCTACTTCCTTCCCCTTATAAGGTGGAGAGAGTTAAGAGGTCATAATGTTGGTGGAGCGTCTGGTTCATCAGATCAGATGGTTTGTCTATGCTAAAGACTCGGGTACTCTAGTTATGATATGAGGCTTTTCAATTATATTTGAAAATATTTATAAAATCTTACTGCCATTTATCATTGTTTCTCTGATGTTTGTATAGTCTGTATAAACTATCCCGTCTAGTTAGGATGTTCTGGATATGATTACAATTCGTCCTTACACCTGGAGGTTTTGTTTCGGAACGATCTAACGTCTTACTCTTGAAGTTATGACATCATAATCCACCTTGCGCCTTACTGTCAGTTAAAAGTTTTGTCCAACGCTGACGTATTATTATTAGCTTGGGTCTTTATGGCCCCTTCCTCCTTGTTTATTTCGTGTTGAGTTTTAATTCAATATCTGTAATACTCATTGTCTTCGTCCTCTGGTGTGTTTCAGAGGCCTGGTTGTCCTTCATGTGGTAGGATGGATAAGTTCTTCCCCCATTTATGCTTCCAGTGCAGCCCATGTTGGCCATTGCTTAAATGTGAGATCTGTAAAAAGTGGGAGGGGGGGAGCTAATGTCTGAAATTCTATCATTGCAGACCAGGGAGAAGGCTCCAGAGGAGGAGAGGAAAATTAAGAAAGAGGCTTCTGATAAGAAGGGTAAGAGGAAGGCCTCGTCCGCTATGGATATGGAGGCCTTCCGTATTGAGATGATGGGAGAGATGAAGAGGACAATTAAAGATTTGGTCCCAGAGTTGCTTCATGGCATGCTTCCTGGTCCAAATCTTTCGTTGTCCTCTTCATCTGCTCCGGAGCAGATAATCCCCGCCTCTGAATCGGTACTATTTAGGGACCTATCAGTTTTCGACCATGATTCAGAGGTGGCCCTAATAGAGGGTGAAATCCTCGGTAAGAACACTGGCAGCAGGCTTGCCACGCCGGTTGTTCGTGGTCAGGTGTCGCTGGAACCTGCCTGCCTATCAGGCCAGGATTATCCGCACCCTGCAGGTACTAGTTGCTCCTATGGTACCTCTCCTGGCCAGTCCGGGTTAGCATTCTTTGCTAACCTGGAGTCTAATCTTTCTGGCCAGGAAGAAGAGGATTATCTGCTGGGTTCTCCTGGCGCCGTGGCCATGGACATTGACGTACGTGCACCCCTCGCGGGGAACACGGGCGACATTGCCCACGGTACTACTCGCGCAGGAGTAGCGTTCACGGCGGAGAAGGTAGCCCGGGCTGGATCTGATGGCCAGTTTTACCGCATACCTCGGCTTGCCGATGGTGTAGCAGGTGCTGGCCAGGGCCGTGGTGTGGCAAAATTTTCCCCACGCAATACCACGGCGCCTGCTCCTGGTCAAGCCAGTCAGTTTGGCATGCCTGTTCTTTCAGGCCCACATGCTTTCTCTGGCTTGCCAGGCATATCAGTTCCTCCAGCCACATACACACCTGTGATTGCTCAGGAGGATGACGAAGGCCCTCGTCTTGTAGAGCATTCGCAGGTGGCCATGGAGGAAGACTGGTCTGACGCTTGTCGGTGGCTAATCAACGTCAGACCAGATCTTGCCGTGGATCAGTCGGTCAGTCAACGGGACCAGCGCCCGGGGATGGCAGGAAAACCGACTTACTGCTATGCCATATTTGCCGTAAGCTGATCATATTGTTGATATGTTCACTGCGGCGGAGACGTCCATTAAGGCACATGGACGTTTAGCGAAGGCCCCCCGCGAAGTGGCAAAGCGGTGCCGTATTACAGCTGATCAATATCAGCTATACGGTGTAGTACCGAAGCCAAGCACGGATGACCGTGCTGCGCTGGGTGAAGATACGCGGCCAGGTTCCCGGTCTGACACGGGAGCGCTGTGTTCGAACGTTTTGCATTCGGCTAACACCGCGTTACGTGATGCGGAAGAGAGTTCGAGGGCGTCTATTGCAGCGCTTTCGCATGTCTCACAGTTGTTACAAGGGGTAGTAACGGCATCCGCATTACGTCAGCCTAGTCCGGTGACTGTCCAGAGAGCCATCCAAGATGGAATTAACTTGGCTTTGGACTGTTTAACCCGGTCTGTAACCGGGAGTGTCTGGGCGAGGCGCACGTTTGCTCTTGATAACTTGTGCCCGTCCCAGGAATTGTATAATAGGCTGCTGCGTACGCCTATGACAGGTCCTGGTCTCTTTGGAGGTGAGGGATGTAAGCATCTCCAGGAGACGGTTACCCTGGTCAATAACCAGAGGGCATTACGTGAGCAATTTGAAGTGCTCCGTAGAGAGCGCGTTCGCGCAGCTCCCCGTGCGTATCATCCCCTGCAGGCTCGAGGTGGTGGTGGCCAGGTCAGAGGCTAGCCACCAGCGCAGCGTCGGCCACGGCCGCTTGCGCTTCGGCCAGCAGCGAGGGGGGCGCAGGCTCCTCCGGCGCAGCCAGCCAGGCAGCCGCCTGCGCACCGTGGTGCGCGCGGTGCGGGCTGTGGTGCGCGAGGATCTGGTCGTGGTAATCGTACCTGGGTGATTACCACAGTAAGAGCTACCCCAGTGCATCTGCACCAGGAGACAGTGCCACTCTTGCGCTCCTTATGTCCACCTCTCTCCCTAGGTGGACCAGTGGGAGGCCGATTGGCCAACCACATGCAAGAGTGGGAACGGTTGACTCAGGACCGTTTAGTCTTGCGATGGGTTTCAGTCGGGTATCATCCCGACTGGATAACAGGCCCACCATCACGACAGTCTCTGGTGCCGGTCTGGACTCAAATTCCAAGAGATGCAGATCAGCGGTTGTGTATAGAGGAGGAGATAAATTCCCTCATACTCAAGGAAGCAATTCAACCGGCACAAAATTGCCCAGGCTTCTATTCAACCGTGTTCTTGGTAACGAAAAGCACTGGAGGGTGGAGACCAATTCTCAACCTCAAGCCATTGAACAAGTTCATAGAAACACCCAGTTTCAAGATGGAAACTGTGAGATCGGTGTTGGCAGGGTTGGAGAGGGGAATGTGGACAGCTTCAATAGATTTGAAGGATGCTTATTTCCACATTCCAATAGCGAGGAGTTTCCGTCGCTTCCTGAGATTTGCATTCCAGGGCAGACAGTGGGAATTCAGGGTGTTGCCCTTCGGAATTTCTACGGCTCCTCGGGTCTTCACCAGGGTAGTTCTTGCGATAACAGCATACCTCCGCAGGAGAAGCATAGCAGTCCACACGTACATAGACGACTGGCTGTTAAAAGCACACAACCAGGAAAGTTTATCAGCGAATCTGGAGATAGTTTTGAAAACTCTCAGATTTAGGCTGGATAATAAATTTTCAAAAATCAGGGCTGACTCTATCCCAGAAGTTTGTTTACCTGGGAATGTTCTTCGATCTGGAGATAGGATATGTTTATCCTACTCAGGAGAGGGTACAGATACTCATCTCAGTAATACAGTCAGTGTGCAACAGTCGTCATGTCCTGGCACGGGTTTATCTGAGAATGCTGGGATTGATGGTTTCTCTGGAACCAGTCATTCCTCAGGCGGCCTTACGCAGGTGGCCGATCCAGTTATTTCTCATGACACAATGGACCCAGAGTACAGGTTCACTGGACTCCAGCGTGTCAGTGTTGGAGCCTCTAATTCATTACCTTCAATGGTGGTTGAAGACAGAGAATCTCCTGGCGGAGGTAATGTTAACCCCTCCTCACCCTCAGTTAACGATGTATACAGATGCATCGATGGAGGGGTGGGGAGCTTGCCTGGGAGAATCCACGATATCAGGGCTTTGGAATCTGGAACAGTCAAAGGAACATATCAATCTACTGGAATTACGAGCAGTAGTCCTGGGCCTGGAACATTTCTTACAGAAGGTTCAGGGCAAGAGTGTTCTAATTCGATCAGACAACTATACAGTAGTGACTTACATAAACCGCCAGGGCGGAACAAAGTCGCCCAGTCTCTGTATGATGACTTGGAAACTGCTTTGTTGATGCCTGGATCACAGGATTACCTTGAAGGCAGTTCATATTCCGGGAAGGTTAAATCTGTTAGCAGACTCATTGAGCCGAAGGATGAGTGTTTTACCTACGGAATGGCAACTAAATCAATGTGTGGCGGATCGTCTGTTCGACCACTGGGGGAAACCCAACATTGATTTATTCGCAACGAAGAAGAATGCGAAGATGACGACGTACGTCTCTCAGATTCCAGATCCAAGCGCTTTCGCAACAGATGTGTTAGCTATTAGCTGGGTGGGAATGTATGCATACGCATTCCCTCCAGCAATCCTGATTCCAAAAATTCTTCAGAAAATCAGACAGGAGGAGTGCCAAGTGCTTCTGATCGCCCCAAATTGGCCAAGCCGATCATGGTATACGGATCTGCTGGACCTTCTGGTCTGCAATCCGGTTCCTCTGCCTCTGATGGACAATATTATCTTCCAGGGCAAGAACCTTCACAACAATCCGTCAATGTTCCAATTGACTGCGTGGATGTTGTCAAGGAATCTAGAATTAAGGAGGGCTTTTCTGAGCAAGCAGCCATGTTCATGGCAAAAGCCAGGAGGGGGTCAACCTCCAGAGCATATAATTATAAAATCAACAGATTTGCAGAATGGTGCTCAAAAAGATGTGTTACTCCAATGGATTCATCTATTCAGGTAGTAACCGATTTCCTCTGTCACCTGTATGATGCCTATAGCCTCAAGCCTAACTCTTGCTGGCTATAAGTCAGCTTTAATGACAGTTATCCCTTGCTTGGCTAATAGGGGAAGTGATGAAGTAAATACATTAAATACTTTAATCAAAGGCATGGGCAATCTAAGACCAAGGAATCCCCCAGTGATTCCGTCTTGGAGTTTATCACTAGTGCTTCAGGTGCTAGCTGATAGGCCGTTTGAACCACTAAGCTCCATTTCTATGAAAATGTTGGCGCTTAAAACTGTATTTTTAATTACTGCGGCCTCGGCTAGGCGTAGGAGTGAGATTCATGCCTTGTCAGCCGAGGCAGACCGTTTTGTGGTTACAGGGGAAGGCCTTAGGCTTCTACCCAGGATAAATTTCATGGCGAAAAACCAGTCTGAAATATCCGGGTCAACCGATAATTTTACCAGCTTTGACTAGGTTTGATCCTAATTCAAAACTATGGTGTCCAGTCCGAGCATTAATCCGGTACAAACAACGTACTCAAGATTGGCGGACGGACCCAACAGCGTTATGGTTGTCATATATTGAGCCCCATGGCAGGGCGTCAAAGGACACCATTTCCAGGTGGATTGTAGAGTGTATTCAATTTTGCCATAAATCCGCCACAGGTAAACAAGTTGACATGGCCAAGGCTCACAGTGTCCGAGGTGTAGTGGCTTCCACTGCCATATTTAATGGGGTTCCTGTGGATGACATTATGTCAGTAGCTCAGTGACACCTCGAATCCTCTCTCGCCTTATCGATTTTGAAAAGCTAATCTAGGTATACATATTTTGATGAGGTATCCTAATTTTTTATATATTTCACATTTAATCAATGGAAACATCTACTTTATGGGCTGCATCAGTCTTCATCAATGGGGAGATGATGACAGCACCAATCTTCCACAAGGTGAGTCTTGTCTGTGTTGTCCATGGTTTTTTGTAATGTCACGTGACCCTTCATTATTACTATGGTGATGGTACGTGTTTTATGTGGTTCATTATTGAGAGTATACGAAAATGAAGCCTTTTCGTTTAATGTCCTATAGTACATGGCACTTGTACGTTGAGAGCGTATGGGACATTGAGTTCATTCAGTCTTCCTCCCAAGTGGAGGGGTGGGAGGGGGGGGGTGGGGGTGGGGGTTTGTGTTAGCCGATGTTTCCTTTCTATTCCTGATTGTGTTTCCACACAATTTCAAAAGTCGCTGAAAAGCGCATAGGGAAGAGCTGGTCTTTTGACCTCGCCTCCCTCCCGCCGAATTCACTGACGAATTCTGGCAATATCAAAGAGTATTAGGGAGGTAAGTATACTCTTGAAGTGAAATAAATGAAATCACGGATTTCTTTTTTCACGAGAGAGTTGATACTTACCTCCCTAATATGGACCCATCCTGTCCGCCCCACTGAGGCTCGGTCTTCAGGCTCTTATTATGTTGCATGTGTGTCAGCAAATAAATTAGTCAGAGGAAGTACTAGTCGGCGCATGCGCGGTGGTGGGGCTGGCATCTGCCTGACTGTCATCTGACTCCCTGCCCAGTAGGGGCACCTAACTGTTTTAATCTGAGTGTTTTATTGAGTGAAAGCCAATATTTAGCAATATCAAAGAGTATTAGGGAGGTAAGTATCAACTCTCTCGTGAAAAAAGAAATCCATGATTTCGTTTAATTCGCAGAATAATGGGCCTAGTAGCTTCTTCACACTTTCCTGGACTGCCCTAGCAGAGATGTAGGGCTGACACGGGTCCGGTCAGTGTTGCTTCCCTTTGACAGCCCTTATTATTTGTGCAGACAAATGAGGTTGGGGTGGTGGTGGAAGGGAGCGTGGTCTAGACCATAGCTGCTTTTGCATTCTATGAGTTGAATAGCGGAACCCATGCAGGCACGGGGTTCTCAGTCTCTTCACAAGCCTTCTCTTTGTTTGGTAGATGTGAGCTGGTATGAGCCTCACCTCTGCCCGCCAGAATTCCTGGCTGTCGAAATCAGGAGTTTATCATAATAGTACATCTTGTAAGTATTATTTGAAGTAGAATAGAAAAAGCCGGTTGCTTTGTGTTTCTACGAGAATTGTTAATACTTACTAGATGTACTATGGCCCCGCTGAGGTGAGGCTGTGCTGCTTTTGCTTTTTTGCCAAGGCAAACATAAGACGAATCTGACTGTACTCGGGAATTGACTCGGTACTTGGGGCTTATGGTAATTCCCAGACACAGCTTGAGCAGGTCCACGGGGAGTGCTGAGTTTTAATTGTTTATTTTGAGCCAGACTAGATCATCATCCTCATCATCATCACAACTGACATTGCTCATTGTATTAGATCTAAGCCCAGGACTATGCTATAAATGGAGGATTCATAACCAACTACATGGTGTAGGATGATGTAACATCATAATCAATTACATGGACGGACTAAGCGTTGTACGAATTGTATGTTGTTGTTGAATATTTTGAAACTAATTTAGAGTACCCAGGCAAATTAGTTTCAAAATACTCAACAGCTTACATGTAAAGTTTTCTTGAAATTGATAGTCAGGAAGTTCAGGGATCGATCTATCCCAACATGGTCAAACATGGATGGAACTTAGCTAATTCTTTAATGACTATTTTAGTTAAAAGACATCAAAATATTTGCTCAGTAAATGTTCATTTGCATGCCAAGAGATTATTTTTGAAAAGTTACCACTAAAATGACTCTGTCAGTCATTCTAGTGGTAAATTAAAAAAAAGCCTTTTCTGTAGCAGTATGTTTCTCAAGACCAGGTTTTGTTTAGTGTGGCCATGCATATGCATACATTCCTTTCCAACTTATAGGCAGTGCGTCTATTGCTAGGGCTAGCGGGTCTGGAATCGGAGACATGTATGTGATCATCTTTGCATTTCCTTTCATTGCAAATCTGTTTGTTTGTCAGATACACAAAACCCAAAGGCCAGTTACCTGATTACAGTACACCTGTTGTGTTAAAGCAGGGACATAGTGCTGTGGAAGACTTCTGTAACAAGATCCATAGAACTATCATCAAGGAATTAAAATAGTAAGTTTTTAAACTAAAAAACCTTTTTGTAGCCACTATGTTGTTTGTACTGATTGAGCTATAGATAAAGACTCTTTTATTTCTTGATTAAGTTGACGTGATTCGGCACAGTTTGCTCTTTGGCAGTATATTACCTGTAGATTACATTTACCTGACTAGAGCACAATGTTCCCTGGCCGGTTTCAGAAATTGTGTAGAAAAAGGGTTCAGGAAAAAGGCACACACCCAGCGTGAGTCTGGCATTGTGTATCCAGAAGATTTGTGAAATTTAAATGTGTCTTGCATTTCTGAAGGTAATATTAGTTGAAATCTTAATTGTATATGTGTAGGTGTTTGGAGTAGAATGGGCACAAGGGTCTAAACCCCAAAATATTTGTAAATTTAAATGCTCTGACAACTGTCTCCTGCATTTCTGGAGATAATATTATTGAAATCTTACTTGAATATGTGTAGCTCCCTCGTACACGTGACAGGTCAAAGGTCACTTGAGCAAGATATAGATTTCTGATTAACCTATCTCTTGCAAGAAAAATCCCCCCTCACTCCCCCTCCCCCTTTCCCCTCCGCTGGACCAGAGCGATAAGTATTCTGTACATTTGTAGTAAAGGAATGCCATTAAATTTCTTGTCTCACAGTCATGCTGTCAATTATTCATGTATTTTGACAAACTATTCATAAACTGAATGGTGCATACCATAAGATGAGGTTATTTCACCACCCACCTAA
The DNA here is from genome assembly GCA_034401795.1 of Chaetoderma sp. LZ-2023a. Taxonomy (NCBI): domain Eukaryota; kingdom Metazoa; phylum Mollusca; class Caudofoveata; order Chaetodermatida; family Chaetodermatidae; genus Chaetoderma; species Chaetoderma sp. LZ-2023a. The sequence goes on along the minus strand of CM067370.1, from coordinate 147,759,751 downwards.
TGGTAATTTCAATTCTGTAGCGATAAAGTATAAAGTATAAATATAGTATATATTGTATTTAGGCTATTTGAAATGGAAACCATACAGGGGCGGATCCAGGAATTTCTAAGGGCGTGTCCCATGGGGGAGGGTCCAGGAACTTTTGTAAATTAGATACTCTGGAATGCCATTACAACGTATCTTTATACCCTGCTAAAATATTTTAGGGTGGTTGGACTAGGTCTGGGGAAGAAACCTATAGAAATCGACAATGATGCGAAATCCAAGATGGCCGCCAGCCACAGGCTGCCATCTTGAAAATTGGTTTCTGGATGATATCTCCGTTACCATTTACTGGATCACTTCATAGGGTGTTTGAACTACATCTGATGAAGAAACTTATCAAAATTTACGATAACCCGAAATCCAATATGGCCGTCAGTCACCGGCGGCTATCTTGAAAACTGGTTTCAGGACGATAACTCTGACCATATGCGCTGTTTGCGGAGCTCTTGTTATCTGGCTTGTTAAGTGGGTGTCTCGTGCACCATGCCAACCCCCCCTCCCAACCAAAGTGACCATAGCGCTATCAATGTTGCGAACTAGTGATGACCAAAGTTTCAGACGCGCATTGCATTATTGTAGCATGATTATAGAGTTTGGCAAACAGACTGATATGTCTTTTAGAATAATCAACATCTCACAGTGCGTACTATAAGCACTTAAATCAGCATGAGGTACACCACTATTGCATACAAACGCAATACTAACATAGCCTATGCCCATTGATAAAGATTGTTCCCTCATGCACAGGTCAAAGGTCATTTGAGCGAGACAGATCTCTGATTAACCCATATCTTGTAAAAAAAATGCTGCTTTATCGGTACAGAATTGAATAATCACTAGGTATTTTTGTTTCCTCTGATATACTTTGTCGCTGAACATGCAGTGGGGGTGGGTGGGTGGGGAGTTAACCCATTTAAATATATGTATGTATTGGGAGGAAAAATGGCAAACATGTTCTCCATGTATATTTTTAAAATGTAGTTTTTCATGTCCTGCTTCATATTGTTGCTCTGCTTGACTAGGTGAACATGGGAATATTGTTTATTTGTATTATTTGTTTATGCTCAGTGCTCTTGTATGGGGCTCTTCAGTCAAACACCAGCCTCAGAATGTAGGCAAAGACCATGTACTTAATGATGAGGATGTGGTACAGATTGTTAAAAGGTAAGATTTATCTCACTGTATGTTGTCGATAGAGTCACACATAATCTATTTGTTCAAATTCTCAGGTTCGCATTGTGGTTTTTCTCTTGAGTAACAAAAAATATGTTCTCGGGCAATGGGAAAATTTATTTCCAGACCTTTACAAGCATTAGATAATTGATTTTCATATGTTTAATGAGTTGTGAACAGCTGCAGGCTTCTATTGCCCCCCCCCCCCCCCTTTGTGGTGGGTGGGGATGGGGGTGGTTTGTAAAATACTAATATAGACATTACCATGAGAATTGAACACATAATTTGACCACCATCTTATGATTATGCTTAATGTATACCTCATATCCATCATCATGGTAGTGAAATTATTAAATGTAACTGCCTAAATATTGCATACACTTTAATAAATAGCGTTCATTACATCAAAATTAATCGAGAATTTGACATAAAATGGCGACATTTTCCGCTAAGGACTAGTTTAGGTTATCACTCGCGTTAGTTGAGTAGCGCGAAAACTCCAAAAGTCGTACCCGATAGTGTTCTCATATTCCGTTCATGAATAAAAAAATCCTATACAAGTGCTTTGGTGCTGGCAATGGTAGGATACCTACAGGTTAAGGACATTAAATATGTGTTTTGCGGTTATATATAGGAGGTGAATAATTTATACAATAAGTCGCAACCTACATAAAAAGAACGGTAGCCTCGAGGACATACTCGAGTAGCGGCCTAAACTCACCAAATTAAAAAGTATCAATATTTAGAGCGAGTACTCGGTAGAGTGGCCTACGATTTACGGACCTAATACTCTGAACTCGGGAACTCAGAAATTACTCTATATATGATCATTACGTGATGGTGATCGAGTATATATGCATTAGAGGGATAATAACTACATGCTGAAATTTATGGCGGTTGTATTTAGCCTGAGATGTTGATGCCTATTGGCTCAATAGTGTGGAGCTGATGAATCCAATGTCTTTCTTTACTTCTCCTCCAGATGGTGGAGTTACTGTCGTCTGGGTCTGATGTTAAAACCTGGATGACTCTAAAATGCATGTCGTTTCTGGAGTGGTGTTTTTTGTTGAAATGTCTTGATACTGGTGTGTCGTATCTTTCGCTCCTGTATAGATTGGTTATAGAATGGAGGTGTTCTTGTATGCGTGTTTTGAATGTGCGTAGCGTCTCGCCCATATATTGTTTGTGGCAGACGTCACAGGTTATGAGATAAATGATGTTTCTGGTTTGACAGTTGCCGATGATTTTGGCGGTGTAGGATAGTTTTGTATGGGTGCTAGTGAAGAACCATCTTTTGTCCATGTGGTTGCAGATGTTGCAATTTTTCATTGGGCATAGCATGAATGGGTTCCTGTGTGACTCTCTTGGCGGTGCTATGAGGGGTGGTAGTTTAGCTCTAACTATCGTGTCTTTGATAGTGTTATTTTTCCTGTATCCAAAAAGCGGTTTTTCAGGGAAGGCCAACCTGTACCTGTTGCTAGCTTCCAAGACTGGCCAGTACTTGTTGATGGTATTTTTTAGAAAGATGCCTGTGCGAGTGAATTCGCAGACAAAGATGGGTCTTTGTGTTTTACTGAGCTGTGTCGCAGCATCAGGGCAGTACTTGCCACATACCCTAAAGGATTCACCATTCAGAAACAGACGGCAGGCCAGTTAGTAGTTTTAGACAATCAAACCGAGCTGGATAGTATGCTATCCAACCTTTGTTTCATGCCAGAGAGCCTTACAACAGCACACCACAAAGTGCCAAATAATGGAACAGTAATACGGCAACCCGCGGTCATCAGGACACCTATGCCTACACCCACCCGCGCAACAACAATACGCAGGTCTCTGCAACACCACCAAGCAGGTCTGTTTACAAAAATATCAGCGAAACCTTTTTTGTCACTTTTTGGCAGTAAATCCTTCACACAAAGCCCTGAAGACGAGGGCCCGAGCTGTAGTTACAAACAATCATCAGTAACAAGCATCCTGGGCTCTATTTCAGAGACAAACTCAGACGTGTCCTCCGTGATTCTACCCGACCTCTTGGACCCAGATGGTGTAACCTGTATGGACCTGGCAAATGCAGAAGCTCTAATCACCGAGTTAACGGTCACCCATGAATTCAATCTAGACTGTTTGCAGTGTTTTCTGACTATTCTAGCACAAAACAGCCACACCCCTAATCCCGTCTGGGACAGGTTTTTGGCGACAATGCACCAGCAGAGCCGCCACCTACCGGGACCAGGACTATAACATGTGATATCTAATTATACATAATGTTCTTACCGTCTATGCTTCAGCCTCATGCTGTATCCACAATCATTCTGTTCCACTACTTACCTTCAGAGTAATCATGATAAACAATATTAGGGACGCACGTCCCATATTTGACACACAAATGTGTTTTCTTTCATGACCCCGCCCAAAACCCAGGCCCCACCACAACCAAGGTCCCCATAGGCAACAAGACTGCGCCTCTGATGAGTTCCATGATGGAAGGAAATGCCACAAAGTCTGAATCATATATAACCGATGTGTGATGTGATTTTGCGATCATTATACACATAACTAGTACCAAAAATTGTGTTGTTTACTGGCATCCCCAGACATGCGCGCATAAAGAACCAAGAAGACGTAGGTCCACACATCTCTATCTCAAAGAAAATAACTGAGAGCTATAGAAAAATGTTCCTGCAAAAATGATGCAAGAGGATTTTTTAAGCACACCGCCAAAAAAAACGGTAGCGCCGCAAAAAAACATTAGCACCGCCAAAAATTTTTAACATTGTTCTAGCACGGCAAAAAATGGCTGCACCGCCAAAAAATTGCCATGCACTGCCAAAAAATCGCCATGCACCGCCAAAATGTGCACCGCCAAAAAATTCTGCACCGCCAAAAAGTGGTGCACCACCAATAAACTGCACCGCTGAAAAGGCAACACCAAGCTCCGCCAAAAAAGGCCACACCGCCAATATTTGGGCATACTGGCTCCCACTTCCGGTCCACCAGGGGGAGAGTATAAAAGGAGCCGACTTGCAGAGCTCAGACCATTCAGACTTTTGATCTCAACAAGAGAACAAGCGTCAGGAAACATAAAATTATCTCATCTTTTAGACTATGTCATTATTACGCCTGTTATGCATTAGATCTGATCCGCATAATGGCTACCCATTTGATAACATTTTTCATTGATAGGAGTCGGTTCATATATATATATATGTAAGGAAATAGCATAATTTCAATGATATTTCCGCCGTTAAATACTGATTTTTTTTCTCTGCACGATCGCAAAAATGTTTCGAGATGTCCAACGGGCTCTACGCTATCGGTTGTTCGGGATCCCACCATTTACATGATAGGAAATTGATACTATTTTGAAAACGCTGTTGCTGAAAGCTGTTAATGCCTTATTACACCAACAGCTTACAGCAACATTGGGTTTAACCCCTCTTGTCTCAACAGCACATTAAAGCACTCAAAAGACTGTTTATTTCAATTGACCATTTAATTGCCAATACTTTTCGAGGATTTTTGCAGCGAAAAAGAAGATTTTTGTGAATATATAACGAAGATTTACAAAAAAAAAAGATTTCTGTTATCGTTCGTATGGACATTCGTTAAAAGTGTAATATTCAATAAAATATAATTTAAATGTTTAATCACCATTATAGGTTTGTCCCTATGTTTGTTGTGCCAGAGGGAAAACCATTGCCACTACTGTATGATATTACCATTACATGTTTCTATGCTTCCTTCTTTGTGTAATTGAAATTGTCCACTTATTTATACCATGTATTCATGCTCATGGATAGTCTGTGCATTGTTCTGTAATTACAGGGTCTGATGTGATTCTGCTGATGCTGGTTACGTTTGATGCGTGGATGACATAAACTCATCATCTTTCCAAAGATGTTGCTTCCAATCTCAGGATGATCTATAGTAGTACTTCATTGACTCTTTAACACTTGAATTTCTTCAAGAAAATTTTTATTTTCTCAGAAAATGGCCATTTGCAGACAAAGAAAATAATATTATTGAAAATTTACCACTGGAATGACTGGCTCTATAAGCAAACCAATCAGTTTAATGGTAAATTTTCAAAAATAGTCTTGTCTTGGTCTACAAAAGGACGTTTCACAAGAGCACTGCAGAAAGAATTTTTGGTCGACTTGAGGGTTAAAGGGTTACTGTCCTACCGACTACAACCGACTTCTGCACTGGTTTTGGAGAATGTCCATATGTAGGCCAGTAGAAGACTGTTTTCGAAAATTTAGCACTAATGCATGGCTCAATAAGTGAGGCAGTCTTCCCAGTGGTGAATTTGAAAAATTCGTCCATGTGGTCTGCAAATGGATATTCAATAACAAAATATTTTAATTTTAATAACCAATCTTGACCATTAAAAGATTATTTACCTGTGATGTTGAGATTAGTAGTGTAGAGCTTTCACAACCGTCATGGTCACTTCATCAGAGTAAACTGGTGGTCAGTGACATGCCACTGGTCGTTTATTCTAGTCACTCCACGCTCTGTTGAATTCAATGTCCAGTAGAGAGACAGCAGATTTTATGCCAATAAGTATAAACTCAGTTTTCCCATCATAACCATGCTACAATTGCTCAAATTGATGGAGGCTAGAGAACTCTGCTATATTTACAACAATCAGTCTCATTACCATGAACACATTCTAGTGCACAATTAGATTATGAATAATTTTCACTGGCAGGTATGATATCATTTCTGTAGGCAATGGATGGATCTGATCTGTCACTCATGTATATGATGTCATAATCAATTACAACACGTAGGCTGATGCCACAATCATAAGGACATTAATGCCATCATGAACATCGCAGTCTGTCAAGTGTACGAATTGGATGTCGTTGATGGATTCTCAATTTATTAAAGATTCTGCTGAATATTTTGAAAGTAATTTGACAGAGAGCTGTTAGAGGCAGCAGCTACCCCAAGTTTTCTTCTTTTCGTTCGCTGATCATACCGCCAGTCCTGTAAGTGACTATCGACATGATCATATGCCAAGTCATATTACTTTCAAAATATTGAACAGCTTACCTGTATTGTTACCTTGAAATTGGGATTCTGAGAATTTGGGGTTCAAAGTATTTAAATCGATCTCGGCGCGAGCAAAATGACAGATCTTAGTTAGAAATGGGTGGGCATAACTAGAAATGGATCCCCCTGTTGACTACAGAGATATGGCTGACTTCATTAATTGCCTGGCCATTTTAAATTAAACCTAACTGGAAGGAACTAAGGCTGGCAAGTTTCAGACCTATAAGGAATAATCTAAATAAATCTGATTCATCAATATCTTTGGCAGCCATCTTGAATTTTCCGAAATTTTCATGAAAAGGATGCTCGTGAACCGCAGAACATGAAACAATATTATATTTTAATCAAGGAACATTTCTCATATTTGAGAAATGTTTCCTGAACAGGGACCATGTAGCTTGAATAGAGAATACGTTCCCCATGTATGAGTTATACCGGATTGACTCGTATGTTTATTAATCAGTTAACCTGTTTAAATGTATGGGTGTCTTCGGAACCTCATATACAGAAATCTTATTGGTCTGTATTTTGGTGGCCATCTTGGATTTTCCAATTTTCCAGGCAGTTCTATAACAAGTGCGACATACTAATTTGACTGCCATACTGACTTATACCAATTGTGACTAAAATTCCATGCATTAACCACTGCTCTTGTTAGTCCCCTACCGGTAAAACCGGGGGGCCTATAGGTTTGCAGTCCGTCTGTCCGCCCATCCGTCTGTCGCAGTTGATTTACCACACTTTTTCGCAGTCCTTCAAGGTATTCAACTGAGAATTGGTTTAATGCTTTGTTATGAGAAGTTACAGACCAAGTTCGAGTTTCAGGCGTATACGTCAATTTTTGATGGAGTTATGCCCCCTTTCGAGTTAAGAAATACGAAAAATATCAGCTTTCCGCACCTTTTTTCGCACTCCTTCAAGCTATTTAAGCGAAAATCGGTGCATCGCTTTAGTATAAGGACTTACTGAACAAGTTCGAGTTTGACATTTTCGTCAATTTTTCATGGAGTTATGCCCTGTTTCGATTTATGAAACACGAAAAATATTAGTTTTCCCGCACTTTTTTTCGCAGTGTTTCAAGATATTATACTGAGAATTGCTACTCCCTCAAGATATTTAAGCGAAAATTGGTGCATCGCTTTAGTGTAAGGAGTTACAGAGCAAGTTCGAGTTTCAGACATTTTTGTCAATTTTTCATGGAGTTATGCCCCCTTTCAACTTATGCAATATGAAAAATATTAGTTTTCTGCACTTTTTTTCGCAGTCTTAAAAGATATTGTACTGAGAATTGGTACATTACGTTATTATGAGAAGTTACAGACCAAGTTCGAGTTTCAGGCGTATGAATAAATTTTTGATGGAGTTATGTCCCCTTTCGACTTATGAAATACAAACATATCAGCTTTCAAGACTTTTTCCTTCTCCTTCACCATATATAACTGAGACTTGGTTTATTGCTATGTTATGAGAAGTTACAGATCAAGGTCGAGTTTCAGCTGCTTTTGACAATTTTTAATGAAATTTTTGACTGTCAATCTCTAAAGATTTATACCACCAGGTAGGGGACATGTATTGCAAAGCAATACTTACAGAATGCTTGTTTTAACCAAACCTAGCTGTCGTATGCTTCTGAACCGTATGTATATCTTTGGCTGTCATTAAGTGACTTGTTCTTTTACTGGTCAGATTTCATGCATGCTGGTTAGATTTTAGCCATAAGAATCCAGTCTGGCTAAAGCTGGTGTTCCAGGTAAACAACACAGGTTATTTGGGCCTTGGTAATGAATTGATATAAGCGAGTTTATTTAGTTTCCATTTTACAATTCAAGATTTAATTGTTCAAATTGTACTTTTCTACTGTTTAAATGGATACATGGATAGCATGTTTATACTATTTAAGCATTCTAATGGCAATATAAGTGAGTTTATTAATAAGTTAACCTGTTTCAAAATCTATTCTGGTTGCATGCTCTAACAGAGATATAAATTGTAAATAAATCTATTTTTTGTTGTCTAGATTTATCTCTCTTGGTGTATGCGACCGGCAATGGCTGAGCATTACCTATTGTACTTTGTATGATTTTCGTGTCAACATGATATGCTTCATCTAGTGCTAATTTAAACTTTAAATATATCTTTTTGTTTCCCCGCCTCTCAAGCTAAATTGATGGTGGGTACTTAATGCATGATTTTATCTATATGTTGGTGAGTTTATGCCCTCCTCCCCCACACTCCTCTTCCGGCTTCAATTTTTGCATAATAGAATGATATCTAAACCCTTGCTTCAATCCACAGCAAGCATGGCCTGGGCATTGATTTTAGTCAAAATGTCAACACTCAACGTTATGGTGACCAAATTATGGAAACTTTCTTTCCAGATTATATGTGAAGTTCTGCTAAAGGGATCTCGGCCATCGTATGTGTTTGGACTGAGGGTCGTGAAGAACCCTATTGATTTGCCAAGTGTGGTGTGTGCGTGCGTGCGTATGCACGCGCATTGATCAGTAATCTTTTATTTATCTGTCATCTTTTTTAGCTCACTTAGTGAGCTTATGCCATGGCGGTCATCCATCCATCCATCAAATCGCATCTCCTTTATGCTTTGACTGATTTCAACCAAATTGGGCTCCAGAATTTCTTTTAAGAATCTTGATTGGTCAATTTTCCTTGCTGCCATCTTGGATTTTTCGAAGATTTTCCAGAAATCATATAAATCAATATAAATGACACAATTTCAGCGAAAATTAGGTGGACTAATTGTATACCGGTAGGCTTCAACACTTCTAACAAGAATTTGATTGATCAATATTTCCTGCGGCCATCTTGGATTTTCTGAAAATTTCTGGAACTCAGTTATAATCATGTTCCTCATTAACCACTGCCAATTTCAAGCAAACTCGGTCAAAAGGACTGTAGAGTGGTATGCTTCAGAACCTCTATACAGAATTTTGATTTGTCAATTTTTTGGTGGCCATCTTGAATATTCTGAAAAAATGGAGCAAAATCGTTTAAAGTGCTACTCCTCATTAACTACTTGGGCAATTCAGCCAGACTTTGCTGGAAGGATACTAGAGTGGTAGGTTTTAGAATATGTATACAGAATTCTGATTGGGCACTTTTTCCGGTGGCCATCTTGGATTTTCTGAAAATTTCAGGAAATCAGTTAAAGTGCTATGCCTCATTAATTGCTTGAACAATTTCAAACAAACTCAACTGCAAGGGCCCTAGCGTGGCGTGATTCAGAGCTTGTATACAGAATTTTGATTGCTTGATTTTTTTTTGGGGGGGATGGCCATCTTGGATTTTCCGAAAAATAAGAATTTGTTTTAAAATGCTACTCATTAATCGCTTGGGCAATTTCAACCAACTTCGCTTAGCCGGACCCTATAGTGGTAACCACTAGAAATTCTATTCAGAATTTTGATAGGGCAATGTTTTGGCAGCCATCTTTGATTCTCTGAAAATTTTCCCAAACCATTTAAAAACGGTACTCCTTAATCGATGTCCCGATTTCAACAAAACTTGGATGGAACATGACAAGAGGCTTCAACATATCAACTGAGAATCTTAATTTTATTAGGTAGCCATCTTGGATTTTCCAAAAATTATCCATCATGTCTACTTAAATGCAAATGGTTCAAATGCGAATGGTCCAGATGAACGTCACAGGCCCTTAGGCCTCTTGTTACTGTTGTTGACTGCTCAGGTAGGATCATCATCATCATCATCATCATCATGTTTGGTGGCTAACCCTTACCATGCTGATGTCAATATTCTATCATTTATCATGTCAATAGCAAAGAATCCGGTATACATTTTTCAACGATTTTGGTGGACGTTGTTGCTGTCTTCGACAGCACCATCTTCCACCAAATATTTACACCAGTTCATCTTTTAATTTAATTTGAAAATTTAAAAATATGACATCAGTGTGGTAAGAGTTAAATGATCCCAGACACTTGAATCCCTTCACCACATGATTAACATATGCACTTAACTCTTTCATAGATGAATTCCCAATATCTCATTTTCAAGGCAACCATACAGGAAAATTGCTGAATATTTTGAAAATAATTTAACAGGAAGCCTGTAGGCAGTACAGCTTCCTGTCAAATTAATTTCAAATTATTCAAAAAAATAAGTTTTATGATTTATCATAAATAATGTACTTTTCCAGGGATTTTATCAGTAAAATGAGTTAATGTATTAAGATATTAACCATTTAACACTCAAATTTGTTCATGAAAATTTCAATTCTCTCATAAGAAAATGCCGATTTGTAGACGAAGAGAAGACTGTTTTTGAAAATTTTACCGCTGCAATGACTGGCTCGGTTATCGAGCCAGTCATTCCATTGGTAAATTTTCAAAAATTACCTTCTGGTCTGCAAATGAACATTTTATAAGACCACTGCAGAAGCCGTTTTTGGCTGATATGAGGGTAAAGGGCTAAGATACATGATAGAGTTGAATCAGATTTGTCAAGTTCGCTGACAACATTTATTAGTTGGCCTGTATGTTATGACATATCTTGGGCTACTAGTAAATGATTATAATGATGCATCCTGTTAATAAAATGGCAATTGTTAATTCCTTGTACATAGATTTATGAGTTTTCTTTGTTTTTCTTGTCCATGTTCGCCTTTATATACTGTTCTGATTTGATCCATGATATTGTGTTTGTACATTGTTACATACCTGGAGTGAGGGAGTGTAAAATTTATGGTAAAGCGTCACCGCGACATTTGCGTGGTCACATGTCTAGGGTGAGTAACCGTCCTGAAGACTTGATTATAAACACTGTTATGAACAGTGCTTAAAATTAAGGCTGGCTCTAGCCAGTGGTTAACAGCCTGGCATGTTTAACAGTTTGTATGCCACACCTAACCTAGACTATATCATATTTCTAATACATCATGTGACGTAATTAGTCATACTCTGTAGGAGCTCGCGATGTACGTGATAAGAAATTGATATGTTGTTGAATGCTGTTAATGCCTTGTTATATCAACAGCTTACAGCAACATTGTGTTTAACCCCTCTTGTGTCAACAGCACATTAAAGCACTCAAGACTTTATTTCAATTAACCATTTAATTACCAACACTTTTAAAGGAAATTTAGATTTTTGCAACCAAAAAGAGTATTTTTGTAAACAGATTTCTGTTGTCCTTCAAATGGACATTTGTCAAAAGTGTAATGGTCAAGAAAATTCAAATTTCTACTTAGCCAGTGTCCAATTACAGACCAATAAGAGTATTTTTGAAGATTTACCACTGGAATGACTGTGGTAAATTTTCACAAATATTCTCTTAGCCGGCAAATGGACATTACTCAAGATCACGGTAGAGATTATTGTTTACCAAGTTGATCATTACAGGGTTAAGTTGACACAAGAGGTGTTAAAATTACACTCGTTCTCTTGTAGAACTGATTAATACAAGCTCATAATTTTGTAGTATATTGCAAAAAGTAACAAGAGCAATCAGTGATTGCAGACCATCACTCTCAGGTTTTGTCACATTGTAAAAGATTTTCTGAATTTTTTGGTAGATTTTCTGGATGTCTTCAGATTACACACAAGTTTGGAATTCTAGTGCATGGCCAATTCTTTCTTGTTTTAAAATTTGAGCCAAATTGGGTTGGTAGTTTTGAGATTTCTATATATCCAGAATTTAATCAAATGAGGCTCAGGTTTATTTTATCTGGATCATGACCAGTCTGGAAATCCTTGTGCACGTCAAGTTTCTTCGTTGTGTTAAAATTTGAGCCAAATCAGATCAGTAGTTTTTGCGTTACAGCTCCAGGCAGACACGCACGCATGCACCTGATCGCAGTAGACTCTTCCCCTTACTGGATGAGGGAAATACACCTCATCACAGTAGACTCTCCCCCTTACTGGATGAGGGAAATTATAGATCTAACTTATGGCTACAACATAAACATTAGCGCTAGTAGAATTTACATGTAACTAGCCCTGTTTGCTAGTGGCTCATCCTGATTCTTGTCAAGCTCTGATGCATGTGCTGCCACTCTAAGTAGAAAATCAGCAATTCAGTCTGCTAACAATGCATCAAGGTTGGTGGTTTGTTTAGGTCCCAATGTGCTTAGCTCAGTTCACTTTAACCCTTTCAGCGACAAATCCTTGAACAAATAATTTCTTTATGATATAAAACTTATTCTGTTCAATATTTTGAAATTCATTTGACTGGGAGCTGTTGTCAACAGTTTTCCTGTATAATTGCCTTGAAAATGAGATATTGGGAGTTGATCGGTGAAATGGTTAATATTTGGGACAGGTCACAATCATCGGTATACACACACGCACACTGCGGTTGAACCAGTATCATGATCAAGAGGGATATCTTGGTTGGATTATTGAGAGCGTCACTGGCTTTTCGTTTAGGCCAAACCGGCCATCCCTAGTTTGATGCTCTAGACTCGCTATAGGAAACTGTCATAGTAAAGTCTGTTTAATGATGCTGAGAACTATCTGCCAGATACTCAATCCTCACTCACCCAGGTTTTGTATCGCATCTGTCAACAATAGTGGAATGTTTCTCCATATGTTGATGGATGACCAAATTTGTAATATATTCTTTCAGGCAATATCTATTGGTGGTGTGAAAACTGGGATCGGTTCTGAATACCAGATTTGCTATCTCATCCTATCATTGTTCAATGTTAAACTAAAACATTGTAGCTTAGTCTAATCTATATGCCATCTTCATAACAAAAATTTATTCTACTATCATCCAAGTCCGATCATCCACTGTAGTCATTCTACTGCACATGGGTTATCTCCCTTTAAGTCAATCAGAAATTACTGCATACTTAAATGTTCCTATCTCGCAAGTGTGCGTTTCATCCTCTGATTGGCTGGCCTAGTCATGTGACTTCCTATTGCTAATAAATGAAGAAAGGAATAATGTTTAGCCAGAATGGCCAAGTGAGCTTATGTCATGGTGATCGTCATCTGTCCGTCATCAGTCAACTTTTTCTCTAAAACGTATCGCCTAATCCGTTTGGTGGCTTATAACCAAATGGTCATAGGCTTCGAAATGTCTATTTAGAATTTTTATCAGTGAATTTTTCTGTTTACTACAGTGTCGTAGCAAGGGTGACAAGCCCCCCCCCCCTTGTAAGAATTATTTGAAGGTCCCGTCATACACGCACGCGTGCAAGCTGAAAGCAATCAAGACGATAAATTTTGAGATGTTCTCAGAGGGGCATCTCTGATGTCTTTGGCGGTAAATATTAGTCTTTGGTCTTTTTTTTCTTTCTGCGATCTATAAAACTGTTGCCCAATGGCCCATACCATACCAAAATGTAGGTATCTTAGTCACAGAACCTAACAACGAATACGTAAAATGAATTGTAAGACACAATATAATTGTTTGTAACTAATTCGACTGGAAGCTGTTGCTTGAGGCAGTCAAGCTAGTAACAGACTATTCAACTGGTATTGCTTATATCCCTTCCTAGAGTGAATATTCCCAAAATAGCTAGGCTGTCATTCCCACATGGAACAATATACAAGGACAACTCTCAAATACCCACGCAGGTGATATATTTTCAATCTGGTGGCCGTGAGGTCAAAAGTGCCTATTTTGGAAACAATGTTGCCGAAAGCTGTTGCCGTTGCATTTTATCATTTGACACAAAAATGGCACATGTCTTCGGGAGCCATGGACAGCCATCCACATAATTTTATATAAGATCCTAGTAGATAGAAGCAGTGTTACTGAAAAATGTGTCAAAGTGTTCATTTTAAAAACAATGTTGCTGAAGAATAGCTCTTGACACTGAAATTGTAAGTGTTACACATGATTGTTTAACTTACCACCAAAGTTTGGAGAAGATTCCTTCCATAGAACCAGGGTCATTGTATCAAAACCATCATCAGAATAAGAGCATGAAGAGGAACAACAAGCAGCAGTCTATGACTCCATTCTCACATTAACCGTTGGGTCTAGCGACGCAGGTAAGAATAAATGGCATGTTAGGTGGGCTGGCCCCTACCCCATCAAATAATGATGTATTTTTAGTGTTCATTTCATGATTTCTGATTTCTTACCGTTACACCTGTATGAATATGATGCTACTTCTCATAAGAAACACGACGTGTCATCAATGCCTTCGGGAAGTGTGGCTGTTATTCTAATCAATTGATCCAAGCATGTTCACGTTTGTAGCAAATCCACTCACAAAATATATGGCAATGGTCATTGCGCCATCTTATAGGTTATAGACAGGCATATTAAAGATTGCTATGCCACTGGGTGACCATCTGGATTGCGCCATCTTATAGGTTATAGACAGGCATATTAAAGATTGCTATGCCACTGGGTGACCATCTGTATTGCGCCATCTTATAGGTTATAGACAGGCATATTAAAGATTGCTATGCCACTGGGTGACCATCTGGATTGCGCCATCTTATAGGTTATAGACAGGCATATTAAAGATTGCTATGCCACTGGGTGACCATCTGGATTGCGCCATCTTATAGGTTATAGACAGGCATATTAAAGATTGCTATGCCACTGGGTGACCATCTGGATTGCGCCATCTTATAGGTTATAGACAGGCATATTAAAGATTGCTATGCCACTGGGTGACCATCTGGATTGCGCCATCTTATAGGTTATAGACAGGCATATTAAAGATTGCTATGCCACTGGGTGACCATCTGGATTGCGCCATCTTATAGGTTATAGACAGGCATATTAAAGATTGCTATGCCACTGGGTGACCATCTGGATTGCGCCATCTTATAGGTTATAGACAGGCATATTAAAGATTGCTATGCCACTGGGTGACCATCTGTATTGCGCCATCTTATAGGTTATAGACAGGCATATTAAAGATTGCTATGCCACTGGGTGACCATCTGGATTGCGCCATCTTATAGGTTATAGACAGGCATATTAAAGATTGCTATGCCACTGGGTGACCATCTGGATTGCGCCATCTTATAGGTTATAGACAGGCATATTAAAGATTGCTATGCCACTGGGTGACCATCTGGATTGCGCCATCTTATAGGTTATAGACAGGCATATTAAAGATTGCTATGCCACTGGGTGACCATCTGGATTGCGCCATCTTATAGGTTATAGACAGGCATATTAAAGATTGCTATGCCACTGGGTGACCATCTGGATTGCGCCATCTTATAGGTTATAGACAGGCATATTAAAGATTGCTATGCCACTGGGTGACCATCTGGATTGCGCCATCTTATAGGTTATAGACAGGCATATTAAAGATTGCTATGCCACTGGGTGACCATCTGGATTGCGCCATCTTATAGGTTATAGACAGGCATATTAAAGATTGCTATGCCACTGGGTGACCATCTGGATTGCGCCATCTTATAGGTTATAGACAGGCATATTAAAGATTGCTATGCCACTGGGTGACCATCTGGGATTGTCCGCAATTTTCCAGAAATCCTTTAAGACCTTAATCGATGGCTCGGGTTTCAGCTAGAATGATCCTATCATAGTGCATGTACACTTCAACACTTCTGTGGCTTTCGATTGTTCAATTTTCTCTGTGTCTAGCTTTAATTTTCCAATATATTTCCTTTAAAACTTATCTCCTAAACTGCTCAATGGATTTTAACCAAATTTGGCAGAAGCGATCCTATCGTAGTAGCATTCAGAGCTTCTATTCAGAATTCTGTTTTGTAGATTTTTCCAGTAATGATCTTGAATTATCTAATTATCATGTTTGATGACGGTCTATAGGCTGTTGTACAAATTGTTTGCTTTTACTATTTAATAAATATTCTGTTGAATATTTTGAAACTAATTTGACTGGGCGCTGTTGCTGCCTATGGCAGCAACAGCACCCAGTCTAATTAGTTACAAAATATTCAACAGCTTCCCGGTATAGTTTTCAGGAAATTGATAGCTAGGGCATTCGGGGATCGATCAATCCAAACACGGCGAAGTGTGGGTGGAGCTTAGCTAGTGATGGGTGGGGCATAGCTAAAAATGGAAAGGTCCATTGCCTGATTTTGGCATAACATGAAACAATCATACAATGGTAGGCTTCCACACTTCTAATGAAAATTTGGATTAGTCAATTTTTTTGATTTTCTCGAAATCCTTTAAAATTTATCTCCTAAACAGCTTGGCTGATCTTAATCAAATTTGTCTGTATGATCCTATTATGGTAGGCTCCAGATTTTCTATTCATAATGTTGATTGATCAGGAATGATTTCCTGAAATCCTTTAAAAGATTACTCCTTAGCCAATGGCCCTATGTCAATGAAACTTAGGAGTATGAGGTAGGCTTCAGAATTCATATTCTCAATTTTTATTAGTCACTATTTGGCGGCCATTTTAGATTTCCGAAAATGTCCAGGAAATTATTGAAAATATTACACATAAATGGCCGGGCACAATTTGTACTTTTAGAACTTCAATTTCTGTGTTTCTGTCCAGATCTGTTAAGTTTCTGGCAGAAATATTTAGGGCTGTATGTGTGTCACTATTAATCTAATTTTTAAATCAATACTATCATCATTGGTTTGATTGAATCTATGAATCTGATTCTAAAGCCATTTGTTTTTAGAAAGTTTGTGAGTTTTTATGGCTACGAATGAAAGATTACCCTGTTGTGATGTTTGCATATGATCACTATTAGCGCATCTGTCCAGAATGGCCCAGGGAGCATATGCCATGGCAACTGGCCATTCGTCGTGCAACTTTTGTTTTAAAATGCATCTTCTAAACCACTTTGTGGATTTTAACCAAATTTGACTGGAAGGATCCTATGGTGATATTTCAGAATTTCTATGCAGAATTTTGATTGGTCACTTTGCCAGTGTCCGTCTTGGATTTTAATAAAAAATTTCTGAAAGTCCTTTAAAATGTTATGCTTTAATTAATAGCCCAATTTCAGCAAAAGTGCTATCGATATGTTTCATGTTTTGCGCAACATTATGAGGAAATTTTGTTCAGGGCGGAGCGGGGGTATGCTCTGTGATGCAGTGCAGCAATAAAATTCTAGTTTCGTTTTTAAACCAATAATAAAACATTCAGCAAGTACACTTTGTATGATTTTCAGCTATTTGTATATCTTGAAATCCTTGACCTTGTTGCTTAAAACTTGGTGTTAAGGCCCCTAGCGGCACATGTTTCAGTACACCTAACAGGAAATTTTATTGGTCTCTTTTCGGTGGAAATTTTGATAATTATGTTGTTTTATGACATTCTAAAGGTGAAACTTTAATGAATAATTTTGAAAGAATCTGTTCAGTAAAAGAGCAGTTTGGAAGTAGGGAAGAATATTAACATATCATAAATTTATGCATAAGAAAAGTGCCATCCGAATATTACATAGTCTGGGTCAATCTCCAGTAAAGAAGACCAGTAAGCATGCTCTGGATAAATCCTATTCATCAAGACAATTTACAAACAGACTAGAGATTGATCAAATGCAGATCAGCATCTCTTAAGAGGTGGTAGATATACTGATCAAGATGATAACTATCATTTGAGTGATAGACAGGTCATCTATGATATCAACATACTATTATTCCTAGCAGGGTCTAGCAACTCTAGGTCTAGCGCCTACGTTTCAGAAAGTAGAGTCATGATCTTTGACGGGCACTGCATCATCGTGCTCGAATTCCAGGGTTTCCATCATTCCAATTCTTAACAAAGGAGCTTAGAATAGAAATCTGTAGAAATTCCAGTGGTTCGAGCATGCCTTGCTTCGGTTTTGGAGAAAATTGCAGGTTTTAACAGCAGACTCATGGGTCGTGGACATTGCTCCGTATATATGGTCCAGGTTGTCCAGCCCAGCATTGTGCTCCATTAAGGAACTCATTCTCGGGTGTCAAAGGAAGAAATACAGATGTTAACCAAGAAATGTGAGGTGGAAGAGGGTTTGTGCTAGGTCCTATCCCCAGGCCTTTCTATCCCCAGCATTTTACTCCACCATGTTCTTTGCGGAGAAGAAAACTTGGGGATGGAGGCCCATTCCCAAACTCAATTAAGTAAACCATTATATTTAGACCATCACAATTGTATTGTATCATCAATTATTGCCTCTTGTACAGCCATGTGGAAGTCGCCAGTGGATCTAAAGATGATTATATTCCAGTAAGGGTCATACCAATTCTTAGGTTTGCATACATCATTGTCACATTTGAGAAGCTTCCCCTTTGGATTGACTACTGCGCCATGTGTAGTCAGCTGAATTGGTAATGGTGATGGCATTTGCTCTCCATTGCAGGGCAATACATATTCATATGTCTATTAGCGATTGGCTCCTGAACTCGAGCTGTCTTCCAATGTTTGCTTCACAGGTCAAACGAGCTTTGATTTTGACTAAAATTTTCACTCATTTAGGAGTCAAATTTCAGATTTATCCAAGCCATGGTATTTCCATCAGATCATGTTCAGTATTCACTGATGAATGATATTAATTCACATAAAGTAGGTAATTTGGCCATGGCTCCACTTTTTCTCGGGATACTAGGTACTCGGTATGGTGAGCATCGGAAGAGTTGTTTCTCTGGCAGGTATAATGAGCCGTCTTTGCAAATGTATTTGATAACCGTTTAGAAGCAGTCCAGGGGTGATATTGCTATGTTAGTTCCAATAAGGTCTCACCTGATGGAGCATTTCCAGTTCTGACTGCACTCCCTTTTATTGATTAAAGGTTTCAGATCAAGCCGTCCCAATTTCCACATGCGTTCATAGAGGGCAATGCCTAATGGGACATCGATGTCTACTGGGGAGGTCCAAGCTTTGGGTAGTGATGAGCGCCATTCATCATTGGGTTGCATCACTCATAGGCTTAGTTCAAGCCATCAAGACAATTTGGCAATGGTGGCCTATATCAACAAGCAGATAATCACCAGGCCGATCAGGATATAGTTCTCACGTCGGCTCATATCCCAGGGCGTATGTCCTTTTTATCCAACCAGTTATCAATTCTGAGCAAGTGTTTACACACAAATTGGCCATTCAGAAAACCACTAGTCCAGTAAATTTTTCATCTGGTACAGCATTGCTATAGAGTGTAGTTATGCTATTTTTTTTAATTGACCAATGAAATTCATCTAGTTTTGGGTCAAAACCTGGGATGATAAAAACTGTAACAAAGTACATTATAAATCTGAATCAAAATGCTACAAGGATTACAAAGTCCACAAGTAGAGAGCAATTTTAGATGCCCTCAAAACACCCAGTATCGTTCAGCATCTTGTGTCTGTCTCATCAATGTCCTCAAATTCTTTCCAATTGTTCAAGAAATTATGTTGTACTCCAGCTATTCAAATGGTAGTTCTGCTTTCCATTTCCCTGGGAAAGGTGGAGAGCTTACATCAAATCAATGTTTCACAGTCTGCCAGTTCAATCATCCACTGCTTTCAGTAACACATTGTTGATGCCATTTCTGTCAGATCTGGATCCATTTGGATTTTTGGAGGAAACCTAACATTATGTAGATAAGGTCTTGGACTTAGGCCCGCCTCAAGGGGACCACTTAGCAATCATTTCTGGTTGAAAACGACAGGAGATTGGTGGCCAATATTCACCTTCAAGCATCACAATAAAGTCATAGTTACTCCAACGTTCGAGACGGAGATTGTGTCTTCTATCGGCGGTTTATATCAGGCATTTGAACGTCAGTTGACTTGAAGGACACCTAATTGACCTTTCCAGTTTTAGCTATGCCCACCCATCTTTAGCTAAGCTCCATCCACACCACTCGTGTTGGGATCGATCGATCACTGAACTCCATGACTATCAATTTCCATAAAAGTGTACAGCTAAGCTGTTAAATATTTTGAATATTGCCATAGGCAACAGCACCCAGTCAAATTAGTTTTAAAAATATACAACAGAATGTTTCTTAAATAGTAAAGACATGGTACAACGTGTCGAACTATTACGCGTTAAAGACGGACTGTATCAAGTCATTCATGATGTCATGATTATGACGTCATGTTACACGTCACGTAGTTGATTATGACGTCATTTGATAGATGGATAAACTTGGAAAGGTCAAGTGCATATCCAGTTACCCGACACACCACCGTAATGAATCCCCCATACTGCTGGTCATTGAACAAAGATTGGAATCTAATTGGTTCGAGGTGAGCTATTGTTCCATATGCAGGCGAGTGTTGTCGAGAGTGAGCGTGACCAGGTAGAGAATGAACAGGAAGACAGTTTATATCTCATGATGATAGCTGAGCATCAATGACTCTGATGAATCGGCAACTACTAGTGACAGTTACTGATTGCTAGATAGATTCATATACAGTTTACAGATTTATTGTCTGGTATTTAGAGGGGAACAAGTACAAACAATTTGCGTGATCATTTATTAGCTCATCTGGCCTTAAAGGCCAAGTGAGCTTATGTCGTGGCGACCGTCCGTCCGTCAACTTTTCCTTTAAACGACTTCTTAAGAACAACTCGGCCAATTTCAGTTATATTTAGCAAGAAGCATCCTTAGGGCATAGGGATTCAGGTTTGTTCAAATGAAGCCGATCGGCCAATTAGGCCGGCGGCCATCTTGGATTTTGGCCGATTTTTAGAAACCTTTTTAAAAATCTCCGAAAGCGCTTGAGGGATTGAAGGAAACCTCATGAAATATGATCTAGGGCAAGATCTCAACCAAATTTGTTCAAGCGAACTTAATTGGTCAACTAGTTTGGCGGCCATCTTGGTTGACATAGTTTTAGCGAAAATAACTTCTTCCAAAGAACCGCCGAAGCGATCAGGCCTAAATTTGTGATTTATAATTAGCAACTAAGGGCGATTAATGTTTGTTCAAGAGAAGTTGATTCGCCAAAAAACATGGCCGCGGTGGACCAATCAAAATATAGTGTGTTTGGCAGCCATATTGGATTATTTTATTTGATGGATTTTGAGGCCGAAATTCGTTTTATATAGGTTTTTGGGTATTCTGATCTCAAATTTGCAATTTTCGAAACTGTCTGATAAACGGTTTGGCAGCCATCTTGGATCATTTTCCCGCCAAAAGCTCCCATAGTAAAGTAATGGGAAATTTAAAATGTCCTCGAGAACTACTGGCCTGATTTGAATTATATTTGGCAGGAATCATCCTTATGGGATAAAGATTTCATTTTGTTCAAACGAAGCCCATCGGCCAATTTGGCCGGTGGCCATCTTGGATTTCGGCCGATTTTTAGAAATGTCTTTAAAAATCGCGTTCTCTGAAACGGCTTTGGGAATCGATTCAAAACTTATGAAACCTCATCTAGGCAAAGAGGTAAGCCAAGTTTGTTCAAGACAACTTGATTAACCGAATGGTTCGGCAGCCATCTTGGATGACCTAGTTTTCCCGAAAACGACTTCTCCAGAACCGCTGAATGGATCAGGCCACAATTTGGGAGATATGATTAGGGACTAAGGGTCATTAAAGTTTCTTTAAGGGAGGTTTCTCCGTCAAAAAACATGGCCGCCGTGGGCCAATCAAATGTAGCGTGTTTGGCGGACATATTGGATTTTTTTATTTGATGGATTTTGAGGCCAAAATTGGTTCTATATCTGTTTTTGGGTATTCTGAGCTCAAATTTGCAATTTTCGAAACAGTCGGATAAACGGTTTGGCACCATCTTGCATAATTTTCTCGTCAAAAGCTCCCATGCTAAAGCAATGGGAAATTTAAAATGTCTTCTCGAGAACTTCCAGGCCGATTTCAATTATATTTGGCAGGAAGCATCCTTAAGGCATAAAGATCCAAGTTTGTTCAAATGAACCCGATCGGCCAATTTGCCCAGAGGCCATTTTGGATTTCGGCCAATTTCAGGAAATGTCTAAAAATCTTCTCCGAAACCACTTGGGGAATCTTCATCTAGGCCAAGAGTTAAGCCAATTTTGTTCAAGAGGACTTGATTGACCAAATGTTTCAGCGACCATTTTGGATGACCTGGTTTTCACGGAAATTACTGCTCCAGAACCGCTGAAGGCATCAGGTCGAAATTTGTCCAAGGGAAGTTGATCCATCAAAAAATCATGGGCGCCGTGGGCCAATCAAAATGTAGTGTGTTTGGCGGCCATATTGCACTGGCAAAAATGTCCACAAACTCATTTAACAGACTGATAAACCACCCACCAACAATTTTGAGGCTCTTGGGCCTCTTGTTACTACTATATTTAGTTGCAATAATAGGTTTCATTTTCCATTTACACCCACCACATAATTGCATTTTTCCACTATTTAAAAAATAGCCATTCTGTTAGTGGCCATATTAACACAATTCTATGACGTAAATGAACATATGGCCATTTAGAATTGCCATGTGGCGTCTATCATTCACTTTTCAAGCTGTTACCACCGACATATGCCTCTTCTAGCACTTTGTCAGTGACGGCAATGTACAATCTTCAGATTCTAAGCAGCAGCAAACATTGGTGACTACGTCTCCTAGTCTAATAATTGAAATACTCTGTATATGCAATTGTAGCGGCAATTATTGTCGAGCCCTATGCAAAGCATAGGATGGCTCGACATAGCGATCCAAATGGCGTGCGTCGTGCAGATAAATGTTAGTTTTTTAATATACATTTAATTCATAAAGGGCTTATAGGAGCTCAATAAAACTTAGAGATTTGTTCTCTACCATTCGTGCATCCAGTCTACATCATAATTAAAATAATTTTAAAATCTTTTGCATATTTTTACGGGTCTTGAACTTAGCCTATTTTACAACAAGGTTACAAGGATTAGGTAAATGTTAACTTTCTCAATAGACATTTAATTCATCAAGGGCTTATTCGATCTCAATAACGTTTTTAGAGATTTGTTCCATACCACCATTGCATCCAGTCTACAAATCTGTGCAATATTTGTATGTGGATATGATAACAAATGTTAGTTTTTCAATCATATGGACATTTAATTCATCAAGGACTTATCCGATCTTAATAAAGTTTTTACAGATTTGATCTATACCATCATTGCATCTGGCCTGCATTATAATTAAAATGATTTTCCATTTTTTCCATGTTTTTATGGAGTTTGGACTTAACTAATTTTGCAACAAGAATTAGTAAATGTTAATGTTTTTCAATGGGCATTTAATTAATCAAGAGCGTATCCGATCTCAATAAACATACCATCATTGCATCCAGTCTACATCATAATTAAAATAATTTTCTAATTTTCTTCATATTTTATGGAGGTTGGACTTAGTTTATTGTGGATCAAGAAAGGTTTTTGCATACTTGTACATGGTTTGGACTTAGTTTGTTTCTGTGTGATTTGTCTCCTCTTCAGGAATTAGAAGAATGTTAGAGTTTTCAATAGACATTTGATTTATTAAGGAGTATACTATTTTAAGAAATCCTTATTTTACCACACTGTCAGACATGTGTGATTTGCGGAAAAACTAAAAGGCTCGACACACGGGGCGCAGTCCATCTAGTTCTTCGTGCGTTCACATTTTTACTACAGTCGAAGGTCGGTGTGTAAGCAGGTTGTCTTATCTCCAGACAGACTACCACTGGGCGATGTTGTTTGTGAGAATGTGAACATTCCTGTTACATGTGTGTAACTTGTTTGGCTGATGCCCCATGGACACATCGCTGTTGTGCCAATCTACAGTTTGCTGAAACGTGAGCACCTATCCTTCAGTGTCCCGATCGAGGGCGGGCGGAAGAGTGTTCTCTTATGGGCAGCCGATTATGAATGGATGCTAGTTCATGTGTGCCCATCTCTCCATCTCTAATGCTTGATTGATCACCGTCTGAGTGAGCAGAGATAATGGAATTCTATTGTTGTTCCCATCCACCACCCCCCCCCCCCCCCCGCATTTGCTATAAAGTCAGCTCTTTTGTTTACCAAGATATTACAATGAGATTGAGATCCATTGGAGTATAAATATGTTTGCATTGAGTGACAATTGCTGCGAACTGCCTTTCAAGTCATTTAGGCAATACAGAGAGTGCATCAATGAGGAAGACTATGTTTGCACACTGATCTTTGGTCTATTGTCAATACTTCAACGACGTTATCAAGTGATTTTCTGTGCTTTGTAGTTGATGCAGACTACCTGTTCGGATGGCAATTTCTATTTAACTGTTGCATGGATAGTTAATGAAAATATCACCACCTCCGTTTGTAACTGCTTCAGATGTGGATCCATCAGTGAAGACGTGCATTCATTGGTTTTGTTTATACTTTTCATTTAAGACTCGGTGATAGCGTTCATAGTTCTATACTGGACTGTGAGCTCTTGTTAGAAATGCCATATATGGAGTCTCTGATAAGGCTTTGCTGAGTCAGGTGTGGTGGTACAGGGTATGAGTACAGAGTGGTGAGGGCGCTATATTCTTGATAGATGGTACTCTCGCTTCCGGATCTCTAGAAAGGCTTGTGAGACTTTGATGGTTACTCGTTCTTTTTTATGGTCCCTGCATTCTCTCATCCCTTGGGCAGTTATCAAGTCTTTTAAAACTTTTCGGTTTGTGCAATCACCTTTGCATTTCTCTCCACGAGACGTTGGAGAGCTTCCATTTCAACAAATGGTGTATGTCACATAGCACCTGTGATGATGAACTTGAGTTTGTATTTTGGAGAGCTTGCTGAGACTGGACTTGACTGTAGTTGGCTAGGTCGATGCACTATATTCCAGAATAGGAAGAACACTGCATGTGTAGACATTCGAAAGGGAAATACCAGACCCTCTATGCTACTTTGTATAAAATTAATCTACAGACCGTAACGTTTTCAAAAATATAATTGTAAGCTCTGTGCTCAAATTATAAATATATATCTTCGTTATTTAAATATGTGATATATTAGTTAGATTTCTATTCCCGGATGAGGCATATGACGTCATAAGTTGAACGTTTGTCTCCCTGCTATCCAACGCTATCGCAATAAAATTGCGAAATGCGTTTTATAAGGGCTTTCTCTTCAACGGTGTTAGGAATATAAAAACTATATTTGAGGAAATGTTGAAGAATATATAATAACAGTCCTTTGTCTGATTTCTCTGATGGTGGCGATTTTGACATCAAGTTTTGATCTTGAGATAAATGAATGACGCGATAGTATAGGTATATCAGTACAATTGCCACTTTTGAATCAATGCACTTACTGGCGTTACGGCAGATAAGGTTATTAAAGTCTCATCTATTAATATGAGAGTTTAAATAGTTCTTACATACATCCCAATACATCTTTAGGTACTTATGTTTCCATACTAGCATCTAAACTGCCTGAGATATTGTAATATTCATGTAATTGGCAGGCATCGTCATAGAAAATGGCCATCTTAATGGTCAGCAACTAATGTATGAAAATAACAAATATATTCCATAAATTTGCGATAGTAGGATAAACATCTTAATCTCTTCAATCTGTACATATATAAATGATGTCGATAGCATTATCACCGATAGAGATAACCTATCACCATCCAAATACATGCACTCCTGTCTTCAGAGTGCAGTTACATGTGTCTTTTTGGAATGTGATCCAACCTATGACGTCATAGGTTTAATTACCTCGCAGAAAATTATAGTAACATAGCGTTTTTAAACATCATTTTAATAGGATATATATAGAAATGTTGCAGGAAAGTTTTACACAGTAGCTTAAATATGGGCTCTACGATAGAACAGCGTGTTTTATGCAAACGATGGTGACCCTTGTTGTGTTCCCCGGTAAGCGTAT